>JAWWLT010000092.1:46853654-46873654 GCA_035040995.1 Premnoplex brunnescens
CCTTTTCCTTTTCCTTTTCCTTTTCCTTTTCCTTTTCCTTTTCCTTTTCCTTTCTTTTTTCTTTTCTTTCTTTTCCCTGTCATTACAAGTATTATTATTGTTATTACTATCATTATTAGTCGTTGTGATAGAATAATATTTTATTTTGTTTGAATTTTTGAATTGTTCTAATCTCAACCCTCAAGGCTGACTTTTTTTCCCCAATCCTCCTCCCTGTCAGGGAGGGCTGAGGGTGACCAAGCGGCTGCATGCTACTGAGTTGCCAGCTGGGGTTTAAACCACGACAGGCTTCCTCAAGTATTCCTCCTTTATTTTGTTGGGCCCACTTCCACAGTGAAATAGGATAAACAAAACAGCTTTGACACCCTCATCTTTTCGTGAGAGAGGAGTTAAAAAGAAGCCGTGTGCCTGTGTGCATGCATATGCATGCAAGGCGTATGGACACTGGCTGGCTCTGCCAGCACGCCGTGTTTGGTCCCTGCGGTGGGCAGGGGCTGCGGAGAAGCCGGCTCCTGCCCCGGTGTCCGCCTCCTACCTTCGCGATTGAAAAGACGGGTTCGAAGGGGCGGGACTCCCTGTGACCCCCGCCCTGCCTGCCGCTCCTCTCCGCACTGAGCTGGCCCCAAAGCAGACCCCAAATGCACCTCTGGCCCGAGAATTAGGGAAGGACAGAGCCACCCCTCTCCGTCCCGGTGCCGTCCGCCCGCCCCGGCGCCCAGGCACACCGCGGCTCCGCGCTGACACTAGGTGGGGCCATCGGCCAGGGACACGGGGCTGCCACCGCGGGGCGGGCACAGGGTCACGGCCTCGCCTTCTCCCCCCTTACCCTCCCAAACGAAGTATCACTCCAGAGCCCTGATAAATCCACCCAGAACTGCGCTGGAACACCGCCAGACTGCCTTATTTTACGTGAAGACAAGGCCATGCTTTTGATGTCCAGGTCACGTTGGGCAAGACAGTGTTTACTTCAGGTATTTGTTTGAATAACATATGTTACATTGTTTGAGTAATATATATCACAGTCGTTTGTGACTGACTCTTTCTCCCCTAATCTGGCTCGGGGATGCATTCAAAGACAGTTGCAACTCCAGACATTTAGAAGGGAAAAATATAACCCATTTCCCAAGGAACTCTCAAATATCTTATATGCACAGTTCACATTTTCAACTGAACGTGTATTTTTCCAACATAAGGAGAAGGGAACACTGGATTGAAGGACTGGAGTCACCAGCTCTTCAGCATCAGTGATTTTTTTTGTAGTGCTGGTGAAAATAAAAAACAATTGGAGTTGTTTCAGGCAGTAACTTCTGTCAATTGAAGGTGAATTAAAACCAGGTCACAGTCACTAGGTGTTGGCTTGCCCTTTCAGGCCTCAGAAAGTGTGTAAAAACACTGGAAGCGTGATGCTGTGAAGAAGGTGAGGAGACAATGTAGAGCCACTACGAGCAGGGTGGTGGTGATTGTACTGCCTCTTACCACATGCAACACCACAGTTATTTCTCCTTTTACCAGCCCAACAGGACAACAGAAAAAGTGGAAATCTGTTAAAACAGCACAGAGCACTGATGGCCAAATCAGGAAACACATGAATGCCAGACTGTAATTCAACAAGCAGAGTATTTGCTGGAGTATTAATATGTTAAAAAATATACCAATCACCTGGGAATTAGTCATAGCTTTTCATGTACATAATATATTTGCACCATGCAAGTCTTCTAAAATCTCATGTGGTGAACTTTCAGGAAGAGGAGTGAAGCATGAGCACAATCAGCCAGGGTGACCAGCCCATTCAGCTCCTGACTCCTAGTATAGATCACTCTGTTCCTTTTTCAAGGCAACAGCAATGGGGGCATAGACTCTGATAGCTCAGGCTTGGGCCTGGGAAAGCACCGCTCCAGAAGCCATTGAATATCAGAAATTATCCCCTCCCTCCCTGACTATGTGTTGCAAAATTCTGCAAAGTAATGCCAAATCCAACCCCATTCCCACTCATTTTTGCAAGGGCTACACTGATTGATGCCTTTACTGTGTTCACCCATCATAGATGAGAGCAACAGAAGGAATTGTGTGTGAGTAAGCAGAACTAATCCCCTCTTCCTTTGAAGTCTTAGAAATATTATCACCTATGTTTTGAAGTACTTATATTTTTTTTGGAAAATTCAAAATAAATTGCCTTCTCCCCAACAACTTCCTGTCCCTGATAATGAATTATTTGGAAATAGCGATAAAAGAAGTAAAATGCATGTGGCCAAAAGTTCCTTTTGCTTATGTGTCTGCAGTCACATTAGGAAAAAAAAAAATTACAGGGGGAAAAGTAAGGAAGAAAATTCTTAACTTATGTAGAGTTTACCGTAACTGTACTAGTGACTAAGCTGCATAGACTAAAATGTAATGCTGGGCTGTGAATTGGACCAAACCTATGAAAGGTATTAAAGTTTTCTGGAAAGGGTTTTGAAGTAAATATGAAGCCATGCAGAATAATTTTCTGTAATTTAGGAACTGTTCCTCTTGAGAAAGTGTTGCTTTTCAATATTTATAATATGTAGCTGTACCAACCATTAAGCATTGACTTTATTTTACTTAGGAAAAAGGCAGGTTCAAGGTGAAAACCCAGTGATTTCTGTTCCCAAGGAAGCTGCTAGCTGTGCAATGAGAACAGCTTTGAGCACTCTCCAGGAGACTCTTCCTAGTGAGTGAATCAAGAGATTAACATGCAGAGTCAGAGGAACACTCCCTCAGGTACAATACTCATCAGGATTACTTCTGCATCCCTTGCCACATCAATCATTTAGTCCTTAAAAATGATAAAATCATCTAGATTTGACAAGTAGCAAAGAAGTATGTCTCTCTGTATTTCTGAGCATTTCAATTTCTCTTTTATATTTTTCTGTATATAGTGAATGTTATCTTGCCCTTCCTTGTTTCTATTCACTGTGGCAAGAATGAATCCCAGCAAAGTGCAGGAAGGGCAGAGGGACTAGGGTCCAAAGAAAAATGTTTCCAAAAGTGAGTTTGAGCTTCACTACATGCAACAAAGCATTCCCCTCATCATCATGCTACAGCCACACTGCTCACTCCAACACTGTCTCTCTTCTGTGACACATACTCACTCCCGAGAGGGCTGCAGCCTCCAAGCTGAGATGTGTAGTGCTGGCAGAAGTACCAGGGTGTGCTCACCTTTTCCAGAGAGAGCGGCTGATCCTGAGCCCGTACACCTCCCTGCCTGAGCCACATAGGACTTGGAAGAAAGAATAGGTTTCATTGTGTCTTAAATACTGCTCTCTCACTGTTCCTCAACCTTTTGCCAACTCATGTATTCACTGCCTTTACAGAAAAGAAGGACAATTAGTGCAATTTTATCACAAGATTTCTGGGTTTATCTAGGTGTTGCAGAGGGGAAAGTTGCAAAGTATTAAGTCTATAGACTCAGAAACACAACAGATGGAAAGACCCCAAGCAATGTTTACCTCAGGTCTCAAAACTTTTAACCATTTATGACAGTGGCTTGCTCAGGGTTATCTCAGGATTATCCTGAGCTTTTCAGGGGAACTCTCTTGCCAAAGGCAGTCACAGGTCAGCCACTGGAAAACTATAGCCTCTCTGAGAGAAAAATTAGAAACAAAATCTTACACTACACACTCTGGTAAATACTATGTTTTCCTCTCCTATTTACACAGCACTTAAGCTTTTAAAGAATTTTCAGATAAAAACAATTAAATCCTTGTACCACTTACCTTTATCTCATAGACAGGGAAAAATCTTCCTGGGATTAAAGGACAGACAAGGATATAATCTTGCAAAGGTTGCTGCTATCTATCTTAGCTTAATCTCCTGTACAGCTTGCAAAAACATGAAGTACCAAACCACACTCCCGGAGTGCTGTAAATATTTTCTTTCTGTTGCAGCTTCAGGAGAGCCTGGTCTCTGGCAGCAGACCTTGTTAAAGTATGTCTCACTCTATAAATGTCAAACCTTTCTGCACATATGATGCTCTGTTTCCATTCTCTACATGATCTGCTTACTGACAGTGTTCTAAGTGTTCGATCCTCCATTCATGGTGAGGTTTCAGCCTGTATTGCAGGGATGCTTGGTGTCTGGCTGTGGCTATGGCTCTGCTAGTACTGCTGCTATTGTGAAAATCAATGAAATTATCTCTTGTGAGGGGCACAACTATTAACCAAGATTCCTGTTGTAGAATGCATTCATCAGCCTGCAGGGAGTTGCTGAGTCATACATGAAATCTGCCTGTGACAGTGCAGAATGCTGCAAGGCAGCACACTAACAAAACACCATTTAGGGTTGAAAATACTTGTCTTTTTTATCTTCCAGTGGCAGACTCATGTGAGAATGTTAAAATACTGTATTAAGTTATTTATTACAGGGAAGGGAGAAGAATGATGCTTCAGAGTTATATGTCCACTAAAATTGAAGTTTAGATAGTATGCATTCAGAAATAATTTTATTTTCCAGTAATGACAATATGTAATATCACGTAAGAAATGAAATTGAAGAATTGATCTTACTCTTCAAATACAGGATAGCTTCAATATTAAAATTAACATATAAATTTAGCATCAATCTTATTTCCCCACTCATGTCCGCTGAGTAAATGCACATAAAGAATGAATCACTGAAACAGTATACTGAGAGAATCAAAGTAATTTTTCAAAGATGTCAGCACAAATGTGAGGTGAGCCTGTTCACCAAGCACACAACAAATGTTGCAGAGGTGGCCCTTCAGACTGATAAGGAGGGCAAGTCGGGGCCCCCCACGGAAGCAGCACAACCACCAGCAAGGGCAAAGCAGGGGATAGTTTTGGGCTGGACGTTCCCATTTCTTACCCCTGCTCCCGCCCTGACTATTTCCTTGTCTACAGGTATGTGAGCTACAGTAGAATGTGAATATCGCATTAGAGCTCTCCACGGGGTTGTTATTGTTTACACCATTGTTGGCCTTAACCATCTTGTCACAGCTACGGTTTAATTAGGGGGGTTCAGCAGTGTGCCTCTGGGCAGAGCCAGCCTTTGCTGAGCCCACTGCACTCATCTCTGGTTGGCCTGAGACCTGGACAAGCAGAGCCATGAGCAGAGGCAGCGAGCTCTGGGCATCACTGAGAGACTAGACAATGAAATCACCTGTCTGACAGGAGAAAAAGCAGTCCCAGGGCACCGCGAAGAGGGTCCCAGGTGGCTGCTCAGCCAGGAGCAGGATCTGTGCAGAGAGCAAGGGCTTAAGGTCTCTTGCTGCAAGAAAGCCACAGCTGCTCTAGCACCCAAAAGAGACCCCAGAAAAAAACACAAACAAAAAAACCTCAACATCCCTTTGGATTCTGGGCTCCAGCAGAGACCTCGCCAGGCTCAAGCTGTCTGTTTTGCTGCTTGAATTCTTTTTTGCCTCCGGAGGCTTCTGAACATCAGTGCCTTGAGCTTCCGCCCTCCTCACCTCCACGTCCTCTCTTCGTCAGCACGAAGCATTCGCTCCGACGTGGAGATGCCCCTGCTTACCGCAAGATGGAGCTGGGAATCGCCAGGTGTGTGTGCCCCACCCGGAGGCTGAGCCCCGGACCCGGGAGGCGTGGGGACCTCAGGATGCTGCAGCACTGCGGGCGCTCCGCGGGCTCAGGACCAGCGCCACTGCCGCCGGCTGCGGTGACACGGCTGTCACGGCGACAGCACGGCCTCAGCCAGGGTGCAGGCGGACAGCTCTGGGCTCCAGCAGAAAGGAAGGGGCTCCCTCGCCCCGCGGGTGCCCGCTCTGGGAGGGTGGGAGTGGGTGCACAGCCCCCACCAGCACAGCAGAGGTCTGCGAGACAGGTCCCAGCATGGTGTGGGCAGAATGGGCTCCTGCCAACATGCCAAAGGATCCTTAAAAATTGTATTTGCTTGTAGTGGCAGCCTGGAAAATAGAGCTGGGTGAGCAAAGCAATTTCTCAAAGATACCAGTTCAGACCAATCCGTACTTTTTAAAAAATTAATCTTCCAGATAGCTAAAATATTGTGTGGTCAAAGAAAAAATATTGTTCAACATGAAAACTTTCATTTCTTATTTTGAACAGAAATACACTTACTTTATTAAAAAAAAAAAAAAACCAAACAAACAAAAAAAACAACAACAACAACAACAAAAAAGACAGTAGTTGTGAGTTGAATCAGAAGTTATATTATAACATCAGACAAGGACTATTTCAACTTCTTTCCTTTTTCAGAAAACAGCTTATCATAAGAGATAGAATTAAAAAAAAATCATACCACAGAATTTGCATTTTTCACCACAAGTGTGATAGTTCTCTCCACTTTAGCCATGGTCACCTTTCTTTGAAAGGTGTGTCCTAATTCCAAGATGCGAAAATTCTGTTCTCTGAAAACCTGCAGGCCATAGTGTTTACGAGCTGTTGCAGGTGCCACTGTTTAGTCTTTCTGCTGAAGATGATTCAACCTCTGTAGCAAAACAAACAAGAAAACTAGGGGGAAAAAAAAAAAAAACCACAAAAAAACCCACAAAAGAACAAAGCAAACCAAAAGCCATGCAGATTTCACTCAATATACAGGGTTGCCTATAAAATGTTTCTGCAGGAAGGAAATCTGCTCAAACCCAGAGTTCCTGGACCTATCTACACTTATCTAGCCTTTGACAATTTCTCTATGGTGTTGGAGCACAGCATGACACTATTTCAATCCTTTCTGTTTGCAAGATCAAACCTATTTTACGTATTACTTTTCTCTCTGGAGTGGCTGTAAAATGAATGTGTTTACAAGTGCCACATGAATGCAGGCAAATCTGTCAGTACACAATTGAAATTATGCATTTAGGAAAATTTCAGATGCTTTCACATTTATACTTTCATAGGAGAACCAATTTATCTTCTTTCCTCCCTTTCCCTGCTTTTATGTCTTCGCTTTGTAGAATTACTAACAGAATGCTTTTCTGAAGAGGTTGGAAAGTTATGCAAGAAAAAATATCTTTCTGTTAATTTATCCCCTAAGGAAAATAAAATTATTTTATTCTCCTTTTTGTGCATGTTCGGTACTTTTATAAAATGAAAGTTTAACTGTGTGCACAAGACTTGCAAAACATGAAATGCCAAATGATAACACAGGCATTCATATCAACAATGACACTGGATAACATGCCTGATATATATAACAGCTTTAAAGCAAATCTGCCTTAAAGTACAACTTCAGGACAGCCTCAACATTTTTTGAGGTGTTGGACTAATCCATACACCTGAAAGGCCTGAGAGTTATTTTATCTGCGTTCAGAGCTGTGTTTTGTAAAAGTCAACTGTCAAGCAGATGTGGTCACTTGTGAACAGTTGAAAAAAATAGCACAAACTTCTAAGTAAACAGTTAACTCAGTGGCATTCCTCATCAGAAGCAATTCCTAATGTTACTTGGACACACATAAAGATATGCAGTGTAATCAATGCATGCAATCATGCAGTAAATTGTTCAAACCAATACTTTTCTAGACTTAGGGAAGTTGTCATTTGGCTAAATATTATTTTAAAGAACGGCCTGGTATTACATTCTATTTCCTTTTATTTTTTTCTTTTTTCTAATTCTACAGTATAGGAAAAAAAGATGCTTCTGAAGCATCAGGAGAGCCTTTTGTTTTCTGCTTTCTGTGACAGTACCAAGCCCTGCTTTACTCAGCTGAGCTTGGAACTGTCTGCAGTACATACTCAAGAGACCTCAGCTTCCCTGATGACAATATTTGCCTAATCTCAGCTGCAAGCTGCAAGGCAGGGAAGCAGAACCCAGACTTTGAAAAAGAGGCTTCCCTTGACTGCAGTTGCTGGAGATGGACATTTTAACCCCGGCTGAGGACTAATCAGCTCTCTATCTTCAGAATGTTATTTGCCCAGTATAAATGACATAAACCAAGATCATCACCTTAGTTTATTTTCTAGAGTCCTTAGCATGCTACATTAACCTGACAATGCTTAATCTGGTGTTCATTTCACAATACACTTCATGCAATTCACAGCTGTAATTGGTTTTACACTGACATTACACATTTCGACCTAGCCATGGGAAAAGAATAACTCTTAATAATATTTCTCTGAAAAGTGTCCAAGCTCAAACAGCACAGAAGCAGCTCATGTTACTTGCATGTGCATATTTCTTCTGCCTTTCCTGTCACTGCAAGGATGATCACTGGCATAAGGTTATAAGGTCCTTTTTTCAGTCCATTTACAATTGAACTGTGTTTGCTTGATTTCTTATGTCCTGAGGAGTTCTCTCTTATAAAACAGCATTCAAGTATTCTAGTTTAACATCCCCATTTTTCTGAGTTAAGCAACAAAGTAGACCTTGGGCTTCTGTTTCCATTATGAGCCTTCCAGAGTCCCATAACTGATAGCCATGTAGTCTTCCTTTGTAACACACACTCAGCACTAAAGCCAGAGTATTGCTATTTGGCATTATCCAGTGAAGTGCAAGAAATTAAATAAGTTATGTCTTTATTGCTATAGTACAATACCAAGCAAAGTCATTTTTAATACAATTGCAAGAGTTTCATAGAGTATGTGTCCCTCCTCTTATGGGCCAGTAGTTCAGCTGCACTGCGAGTATCACTTAAATATTACATCACATGTCAAATGTCAAATGTCAGTCTAAGAAGATGTGTTGAGTATTCTTGAGTCCGAAGAATCAGACCTCTCCTCATATTCATCTTCTGTGTAAATTGGTTGCTTAGACACAATAGGACACCCATCATCAGGAATTGAGATCCTAGGATCCTCTGACGAGCGGGAAGGAAGTACAGGTGAGCTTCGGAAAACAGTGGCTGAGTTGCTAGAGAAAGGACTGACGTACTGGGATCGTAGCTGGTACTGCTGCTGCAGTGTCATGGTGTTCCACAGGGTGACATCATTGGGCAGGAATGGGCTGGACTGGTTTCTTGCCAAAGTGTTCCTCAGCATCAATGGATAGCGTGGTGGTTGAGGGAAAGGGTGCTGCAAAGGTACAGCCAAAGGATTTGGCATGACATTACTGGAATCAGCAGAGAACCTCAGTGTGTCTGGAACCCTAAATGCTGAGCCCACGGACCACTTGGAAGATGAAATAGGGTAGGAACTCAGTGTGTGTTCAAAAATGTGCCCATTGGAAGGCAAAACAAGACCTTCAGATTCTACAGTTCTCTCCCCACTGGCCACTGAAGACCGACTGGACAAGAGAACCTCTACTGCACTCACCAGATCACCACCACACCCCTTCAGGATCAACTCTAACACAGCTGGCTTTTGGTTAGGGAAGATCTTTTTCAAGACTTCAAGTGGGGGTCTGTTTGCTTTCAAACTGAATGGTAAAGAAACTGTCCCAGAAGGACCTTCTATCAGGAGGTGGTTCTGCTCTGGATGGTACTTGGGGCTGTCTGGACGGTTCTCTGTGCTCCCACCATTTTTCTGGACTGCATAACCAACCTCATCCACTGAAACAATTTCAGGGCTTTCAGGGGTGAAACAACTTTTGGCTTTAGTCATGTCTGGGGAACTCCTTTGGTCTGTGTCTTTGTCACTGTAGGTCTCGGCATTGTCTGCTCCACTGGCATCACCCAACCTCTCCTCATTAATATCTGCAAAGAGAAGTTAGAGAAGTTAATAAAAAACTGAAGCCAAAAGCTTTTACAGAAATTTGAGGATACTGTCTTCTTAAAGTAAACAAAGCAGGATCATGGGGGAAACAGGTGTGTTTTTCACAGAGATGATGCAAAAATTAAGGTTTCTTTGCAACATCTCATGAGAACAAAACTCCAAAAGAATAAGGTGAGCCAGTCTAGGCCTATTATGCTGCCTTACAGATATCTGTCGCGTTCTCCATGTGCAAGGAAAGAAGCTGTAGTCATTTTATTGCTGCATCAAAAACACTATTTCAGTCCTCTCTCACTGATTACAAGGTAGCAACACACCAGCCAAGTGCGAGCTTTCTCAGAGGAACTTGAGCACTTTCACATCATAATTCCTCACTAGCACTATCTCATTGCCTGTGAAATGAAGAGAACATTTATGGAGGCCAAAATTTCCTCTGCAAGTCCAACAGCATTGGTAGAACCACTCCATTATGACTGGTTGAAGGTACAAAAAGTCTGCAAATAAATCAGTGTATTCCAGTATTGGCTTTGCAGAAACTGGTTCTTCCCACAGAAACTGGTTCCTCTCACAGAAAGAGTTACAGGTTTTTTCTCAAAACCCTTAATCACGGCTGATGCCTTGGCCCATTCAAGCACAGATTCTGGAAATATCTGGTTTGGAGTGGACCTCTGGAAGGCATTTGGTCCTGTTCAAAGCAAGAGCAACCTAAAATATAGAGCAGGTTGCTAATGTCCCTGCTTAAATGAGTTTTAAATAATTCCAAGGATGGAGACTCCACAAACTCTCTTAGCACTTGTTTCAGGTATCTTGCTTTTTGTGTGCTAAACTAAGAAGAATGACAGCTGAGCACAGGGCTGAAAACAAGCCCATTGACCATGCTGTCTCCAGATGGACACTCAAAAATGGGAACACCCCAAAATCTCTGGTCACTTTGGTAATGCCTGACAGCAGTATGGAAACCTTTGAAATAAGACTGATTGTCAACAAGAAGGGAAGAAAGGTTGACAACTTTCACATCTTATGCACAAGGGGGTCAATATACCTGCTTAAGATTTTTCACAGTTATTCCTCAAGAACAGAGTTCTGCTGGCCTTCATTGTAGAGCACAACGATGACATCCTTGAGAAGCATCCATGCATGGGGAAAGGATCATTCCCCAAACTGCATCTGACAGAGCCTATTTTAACTACATAGGGTAGTGCTTTCGAACATACATATGAGAAAAACTGTCTGCAAAAATCAATGCAACTATTTTCTTGGTTTTCCAAGTTCCTGGTGAACAGCCCAACTAGATAAAAAGCTGTAAAAAGCAAGCAACGGTTCCCAGTATATGCTGATGAGCACCCCTACCCAAGTGACATGGAAGCAGTTAAAGGTGTGCAAGCACTGAGCCTCACTGCTCACCACCTCCTGCCTCCCTCTCACCTCAGAAACAGGCAGAGCATCTCCCATGCAGTGGGCTACATTTAGTGATTAACAGATCAACTTGAGACAAAGTCTATTAATGCAATTTACCCAACCTGAGAGAGAAAGAAGTCAAGTCATGAGCAAGTCTGTACTGACCAAGAAGCCACTATCCTCACCAGAATGAGAGCTATACATAAATATGAGCTCCTGGCAGAGCACTGCCTGACAGTGTGAGCATGTCAAAGGGAGGTTCTGCTCGTGAGGATGGTAGTACTTGGCAGAAATGCTGGGCCATCCTACAGAGCTGTGGGACGCTGCTAGTCTGGGCTGTGGAAGATAAGCCTGTAGCTGAGGAATAGATGCCCATATGAAGATCTCTTTTAGCAGGATAACCTGCTTTTGATACCTGTTTTTATATTGGTTATGCTCTCTGTCCAGTGCAAATGGACAAGCAGTAGCTCTGCATGTGGTGATATTACAGAGAAAGCAGCGTATGCATTCTCCCTTTCATACGCTCAGTGCATCCGTCTTGCCTTAGTGACCAAAGAGGAATGCATGAATTGTTTGCCAGTAGCAAACTGGCAACGTGCATCCTCTTGAGGATGAGGCAAGACACTGTCATAGTTCATCCGTTATTTGAGAAAACATAAGGCTCAAACTACCTTTCCCTCCTAATCCCTTCACGTGTTCATAATTATGCATTCATTACAAAAGATGGGACACTAAGAATAATTTGCATCTTAGTTACTGGACAATTTACGCATTGAAGGCTTAGAGGGCAGTCTGAGGACATCTAACTACCTCTCCCTACCTTGACAGTGTTAGAGACGCTGTTAGGGGAGATGATAGCCCTAATTTTCACATAAATAGATAGCACTGTGGTACCAAATATTACAAGATTAACTGAACGGAATTATAGCGTACTTCAGAACTGCTGCATTTTTATAGTTTATGGGATGAGAACAAGTACAACTGGGGAGAAAATAAGTGTTTATAAAAAAAACAAAACAAAAATCAGACCAGATAAGATCTCTCTAATACGTTCCCTGATCCTTACAAAAATACTGTTTTCAAGATATTTCAGATTTGTTTAATTATCAGTACCCTTAAAAATATCCTTATGAGGCTTGCCTAAAAATTTTTTCTTCAAATTCCGAAAACTCAGCCCACTGAAATTTGCATCTTTATCATCATGAGTCTGCACAGATCCCGACTCTTTGCACAGGGACAGTCTCCCACAGCACAGATCATAGCGGCGCATCTCACAGGGCTGCTCGACTTACAGGGACTGGCGCGGAAAACGAGATTTCGGCGATTTAAATCAAAGCGCTGCTATTAACACGGAGAATGTTTTGCTCATCCTCTCTGTTGGCTAACACTGGGCATGGAGGCTGCTGTGTTTTTCCCTCTGCCTTTCTGAGAGCGTTCTGCCTCGGCTGGGGCGGTGCGCGGTGTCACATCACGGGGCCCGGGCCGGTCGGGTGGCACTGCCCGCCGACCAGCCCTGCCCTCGGTGTTTCCCTCTCTCTCAGGCTGTGTTCCAGCTCCTTTTTCCACACCGGAACACTCCCTGCCCGCCACGCCGAGGGCGCGGGCAGGGCCGGGCGGAAGGTGCACTCCGATACTCTCCCCAGCCCTTCACGGGAACGGCCGCCACCGGGATATTCCTTTCCTTAAAATTGGCACAAAATAGCAATCGTGAAATAAACAAAAAAATTGAGAAGATACATTATAAATGTCCCTGTGTGGGGCACTGAACTGTAGGAATAACACATCCATGTATTAATAGCAAATGTTTATATTTCCAGGTACAAAAATAATTTCCTATTTAGAATTCAAAACCCGCTGCACTTCAACTAAGCTATTCTTTTTTTCATAACTCGTAAGCTTCACATGAAGATGTTCTCCGCTTCAAAAAAGAAATCTCGTCCTCGAACTTTTTTTTTTGTGGGGTTTGGGTGTTATATTTTGTTCTGTGTGGGGTTTGAGATTTTTGCTGTAAGTTTTTTTATTGGTGTTGGTTGGTTGGTGTGGTATGGATTTTTTTGGCGGGGGCGATTGTGATTCTTGTGAGGTTTTAATTTTTGTTCTGGGGGGTTGGTTTATTTATTTCTGTGGTTTTGGTTTGGAGCTTTCTATTTCTCTTTCTCTCTCTTTCTTTTTGTATGTGTGTCCCTGTGTGTTGGGGTTTTTTGTCCCCAGCGCCTTCTATTGAAAAAGTCTGCATTCAAGTATTCCCTTCGTGACCCCTGGGAAAATTAGTAACTGCTTTCTTATTGATATAAGCGATGGGGAGTATTCATAAAATAGCATGCATGGAGAGACAGATACAAACCCAGATCTACAGAGATGTAGTGCAGATACAGATACACATGAAACACAGAACTGTGGGGAAAGCATGCATACATTTACGGTAAAATATTAATAAATTATTAAATAAATCTGCTACAAATTTGTAGCAATAAATGCACCAATTCGCCTTGACTATTTATACACTAAGGATCATGAGTCAAATGTTCTAAAGAGGCCAAATAAAAATAAAATGAATGAGAGAGAGAGGCTGTTCTCCTCAAGTTGTCTGTAAAACTTGGTCTAATACTTTGGAACAAAGGTGCTTTCTTGATATACCCACTGCTGACTCTCCGTTTAAACAGCTTCTGCTTTGATTGTTAGGACAGCTTTTTTTGTAACAAATCTTTTTTTGGATCCCAAAAGAATCTGTTTTCCTTATCTGTATTATCAGAAATTACTGATACCAGAACTAGCATAAAACGTGAGAAGGCTAAGGTTGTTGGTTACAGTTTTGGTGGGGGTTTTTGTTGGTTTGTCTGTTTGGGTTGGGGTTTTGTTTTGTTTTGTTTTGTTTTGTTTTGTTTTGTTTTGTTTTGTTTTGTTTTCCTTCTGTTTGGAGAAAGGGGGTGTTTGCTAGTTTAGTTTATGTTGTTGGAGTTTTTTAATTGCTTTCACTTAAGGCTTTCATCCTCATCTTCAAAGGTCTAAGGTACTTTGTAGGAGATTAATCACTGTTCTCTAACAGACAGCTGTGCTGCACTGAGAATCTGGTTCTGAAAATAAGAGACGACTCAATACAGCATTCTATTGTTTACAAGCCTTGATGACTACTACTATGAGAAATGTAACAGGGGTTCATGTGGGCGAGGAAAGTTCACGAGCAGGGTACCGGGAGGAGAGATCATTCCAGGTTAGCAGAGACAGATGCAACAGGGGTAGGTTTTTACGTGCATCGTTTGCGCAGAACAGAACTTCTCTACTGTCCCACCGAAATGATCTATTCCGGCAGGAATAAAAGCAAATGGATCTGACTCTACCTGATATCGGCAAATATCCCCTCCGTCGTGAAAAAAACCTTTCAGGAGGTACATGTCCTAGCAGGGGAAGGTGTGTGTGTGTCTGGGTGTGTGGAGGTGTGTGTGGGTGTGTGTGGGTGTGTGGTAGAAACGGGGCAGACAGGGGGAAAAAATAATTACATCATCTGTTCTGACAACAGATTTTAATTGAAGAAGTGGAGAGAGAAGAGAAAGCTCTGCCGTTCAGAGCACGCAGGATAGTTGGAAATAAACGAGCTGTGTGGTTAAACAGTGTTTGGTGCCAGGTGACAGGAGGAACCTCTACGGAGACCATTTTCCGCTTTGGTCTCACGCATAAAAAGCAGGACGAGAAACCGTCTGTAAAATCGCGGAGCGGGTACCACCCGGGTGAAGTCTGTGTAACCAGGACAGGTTCCCGGCAGTGCCGGGGTGTCCCAGTCCCCCAGTCCCTGCAGTACGCGGGAGAGGCCGGGGCAGGCGCGGCGCTGAGGGCCTTGATTTATAGAGATCTCCGTTACGTTTGGGGTTTGGGTTGGGGTTTTTTGTAGTTATTGTTTTGGTTTGGTGTGTTTTTCTCTCCGTAAAGCTGTTAGCAGAAAGTGCTGACTGGCTGGCAAGGAAGGATTTCTCATCAATGCACTTCGATTGTATTTTGCAAACAAAATGCCTGTTGCTTGGTAACATTTCACTTGAGCCTGACCTTCTCCAAAAGTTATTGCTATCAGATTCGATTTACACTCTTCTCCCGTGATTACTGTAATCTTTTAAACTGGGAAGTTCATATATCAAGGGGAAGAAAAGTTGGGCGTGCAAGTTTAATACCATTCCTATCCGTCAGATTTATATTGTGCTGACGGATAGGAACTTTCACTTTCTGGAAGAAGCCAAGGCGGTTGTTTTCCCGTTCCCTCCCCAATCCCTCGGCCTTACCGACCCCACTTCTACGGGAGGAGGGTCCGCCGGGCGCCGCCGCGGGTGCGGGGAGCGGAGGGGCTCCACGCCGCCGGGAGGCTACGGGCCGTCGGAAATTTGGGCAAAGACCCCAAAGCCCGGCCCTGGGGAACGACGGCGGAACCGGGTGGGGATGCGGGCCACAGCGGTGTCGGAGGGCAGGCAGGCAGTGCCAAGGGCCGGACAAGGGGAAGCGCGTCCCGCACTGTCGGCATCCTCGCCACAGCGACGGAACCGGGACGGTGTTATGGCTCCTCCGCTGTTGGAGAAGAGTCCCGTGGCGGGGCCGGGCTGGCTCCACACCGCACACGCACCCTTGGGGCGGGAGCCCAGGGCTCGCCGCTCCCCTTCCGGGGCACCGGCTAAAATTTTGAGTCATTCTCCACCTGTCAGAGGAGAGCTCCGGGCTGCCCGCGGCCTGTCTGCCGGGCATCCCGGCGAGGGAGGATGTCGACTCCCCTTCAGACCCCGCCGGGGACCGAGGCAGCGGTTCGGGAGCATTAGTTTTGCTTCCAGAAATGGGTATTACCGACAAGGTCGCACTGAAAAGGTGCGGATTGCGGGCGGTGGTTTCAGCACCTCCGACATGCCGCAAGCCACCCTGGACGCGACCTGGAGGGGCAGGCCAGCAGCACAGGAGGACTGGGTTTCCCTGTGCATCCGCTGTCACCGCTCCACTTCTTCTGGTCCTCCTTGCTTCACAGAAATCCTCCGGCTCCCGACGCCGCTTTTGGTCCGAGGCTCTCTGGGAGGATTTTGCCCTGGACGAGGCCTCGCAGCCCCGGAGTGCGGGGAGCCGGGCAGTGACTCCAGCCGGCGAGGAGGGACGGGGGGCGGCAGGGGGACGCACGGCTGCGATCCACGCGGGATCGAAGGCGGCACGTCCAGGGGCCGGCTGGCAGCAGCGACGCTCCGGCCCCTCCGCCTGTCCCGGCGGCCGCGACCCTGGCTGGGGAGCGGACCGGGCACCGTGCGGCTCCTTGCTTTTTAAGAAGCACAAGGTGCACCCGCCGGGCTTCCTCTCCATTCCTTTCTCAGGGCGCCCGTCGGGAGGGAGAGCCCTCGCCTTTTCTCGTCCCGGCCCCATCCCCCGAGACCCGCCCGTCAGGATTCCGGCCCCCCCGTCCCTCCTGCCCCGGTAGCGCGTTGCCCTCGCCCGGGCCGGGCTCACCTGCCTTGGGGAGCGGCCCCGGGAGCGCGGGGGGCGGCTCCGTGGCCCAGCGCAGCGCGGCGGCGGCGGCCAGCTCGGCGGGGGCCCGCGGAGGGGCTGCGCAGGGCGGCGGCCCCGCCGGCGGCGTGGGGGGCTCGGCGCTGCCCGGCGGCCCCGGGAGGGAGCGCAAGGAGTCCGGGAGGAGGCTCTCCAGGCTCTCGTTGGCCTGCTGCCGGCGAAGCGCCACCTGCGCGGCCATCACCCGCTGCCTCTCGATGATGAGGATGCACTTCTCGCAGGTGCAGTCCTTGAAGCGGCAGTAGCGCTTGTGCCCCTTGAGCCAGGACAGCACGCCGTGGTTGCGGCACCGGGCGCACTTGGGCGTTCGCTGCAGCGGAGCCCGCGGTGGCTGCGACACCGGGCCGCCCATGTAAAGGTACGGGGAGCCATAGCCGTTCATGCCCGCGGGAGGAGCCCGGCCGGCTCCGGGGCGGAGAAGGGCTCAGCGGGGGCGGGCGGAGGCCGGGGCGATGGAGGACAGGAGGCGGGCTGTCCCAGGCCGGCGGGGACACCGACGGGCAGAGCGCTGCCGCCGGCCGGAGCGACACTGCCGCTGCCCGCGCCGCCCCGCTGAGCCCAGAGCCCCTCAGCCCGCCCCCCGCCCGCCCCCACCCTCCTTCCCTGCCGGCGGCGGGGGGATGGAGGGAGAGAAAGGGGGAGGGAGAGATGAGGGAGGGAGGGAGAGAGGGAAGCTGGCGGTGCCCTCTGCCCTGCCGTCGGGGGCGGCGGCGATGCCCGTACCGTGCCGAAGGGGTTCGTCCCCGAGCGGGCCGGCACCGCGGCTGATGCCAACTACCCCTGCCCCCCGAAAGCCCCCGGGGCTGGGAGGCGAGCTGGGTCTAGGAGGTTTCCCCGAGCTCCGAACCGGCCCCGCCTCGAAAGCCCGCGGGACACTGCGTTCGGCGGCTCGGTGCGAGGCTGCTGCTGCCTGCGGCCGGGCGCTGCGAGGTAGGGTGGGTGGGTCGGGAGCAAAGTTTCATCAAACTTTCAGCCGCGAAGAGCTGCCCGGAGCAGCAGCTGCCCTGGAGACCAAGAGCTGCCCGGAGCAGCAGCGGGGAGTCGGGCTGCGGCCGCGTCCCCGTGGGATCGCGCTGCAGAGCTAGGCAAGCACCTACCCATCCCCGCGGCGTTCGCGGCCT
This sequence comes from Premnoplex brunnescens, assembly GCA_035040995.1. NCBI lineage: Eukaryota > Metazoa > Chordata > Aves > Passeriformes > Furnariidae > Premnoplex > Premnoplex brunnescens. The sequence continues at coordinate 46,871,284 of JAWWLT010000092.1, forward strand.
CTCCTCCAAGAGAGCCAAGACAGCTACCTAAACGCAAACGATGGCTATAGAAAGGAACGTGAAATTTAGGGCAAGTCAGGTGCGTCTGTTGCGGTGGGCTTGTAGTCTTCTGTATCTCCGGGCCTGGAGGTTTCTCGCTGAAACACAGATATTTCTCATGTGACAGAGAGAACACTGAATCCAAATATAATATATTGGTTAAAAAAAAAAAAAAAGGTGTATCTACACTGGCTGGGGGGACATAAATTCAGTGCAAGTGTTTATCTGCCCGCGGCAGAGCGTCCGCAGGCGGGCAGGGGCTGGTGCTTGGACCCGAACCCATTTCCTTGCCTCGAGATCTCCCCTGCTCTTCCCAAGCACCTCTCCACTGTAACAGCAACACGAAACAAACCATTTAGCGAGGCTACGTAATTAGGAAATTAGATTTAAAATTCCGGAGGTATTTCGTTGGAGAAGAAAAAAAAAAAGACACACCATATTCTATGAAGGTATTTTCGTGATATTTCATTACTAGGCTCTTCTCATTACTTTTCTACTTCTAGGGGAACAGTGATTCAGAGTAATCTTTCTCCCCACGGCCGTGTGCGGGGTGTGAGGAGGGTGAGCGCCCCATTGGTTTGCCGCACCGAGGCATGGAGGTGGATTGGAGCAGATGCGGGGAACAGTCCATCTTCCCGCAGCGCCAGAGTGATCTACCTTTTTTTGCATGCCGGGGGTGCATGCACTGAACCCGGCCATGCTTGCAGCTCGCAACTGGCCTCCCGCCCGGGGCCCTCTTAAACATTCGTGGTTCCCTGTCAAGGGAAGATCAAGAAAGTAGCTGTGCCTCCGCGAAACAAACATTCAACTATCACAAAATGACAAGATGATGCGAATCGGCCCATGGGAATCCGTTCCCACAAAAATGGAGTGCAAATGCCGGCGTGGGGTAGTGGGAAAGGTTCTTTCCCCACCAGCAGGAGAGGGTCCTGCGGGACTCCTCCGTCACCGCAGCCAGCCGGGCACTGCCTGCTCCTGGGCCGAGGTGCCCCGGCGCGGGGGTGGGCTGGCTGAAAGCCGGGGGCCCCTCTCTCGCTTGGCTGCACACTGGCCGTACAGGCTGCAATACCCGTTTGATATAGTGCTGTAATCCTTTTCTCATATTTGATGGGAATGGTTTCCATGTCTTACTATTTGACAACATCTCCCCAAAGGGCCAGGTTCGTATTTATGTTAGCAAAACGTCCCCTGCCTGAAAGTCCATTGTAACCCAACACCTGACAACCCCGGCTCCCATTTCTGTTCGCCGAAAAGGTTTATTCAAGCACATAATGGGATCCCAGCAGAAAGCTTTTCAGACGACGGAGCGATAGTAAACTGCACCACATGAACTCCGTTTCCAGGGCTATTAAGCTTTTAATTGGAAAATAGCAGAGGAAATTTCAAGGTGACTATGAGGTGTTAGCAGTTAGCGCCCAGAAGAATAGACTGAAAGAGAATGAATGTACGAAACATATGCTGCAAATAACATTAAGCGGAAAGGGCCAAAGAAACGCGACAGACCGGTCAGAGTGCGGGGTTGGCTGGAAACTCAAAACCGGCCCGAATCCGCTGGCCTTTCGCGACTTTTCGATGAGGAGCCGTGCGAAGGACACGGCGCTGCCGCCCGGGCTGTGGAACCCGCTGGGAGCTGCATCTCAGGCGGGCGGACACCGGGGGCTGCCGCGCCGGGATGTCCCCGCCGGGATGTCCCGGGTACCGCGGGCGGGGGAAGGGTCGGGCTGGAGGAAGCGTTCACTGGTGTTTGCACTGCTCTAAAGTAAGCATTTGGGGAGGGGGCGTTCACGGGAAGCTGGTTACCATTGTGCGACTACGAACGGCAGGATTAGTTCAGTTACACCTTGCCCAAACTGATTTTAGGCATTGCCCGCGTTACAGGGAAGGCAGAGGATTATACTGTCCATGATTTCCCGATCGGAGAGTGACTCTGGGTGTCTGACCGTCTACACTGTCATAGAGTAAGGAGGGAGGAGAGCACTCTGCCAGCCGTGGTGGGCTGCCTGATGAGCGTCGCACTGGAGCGGGGCAAAACTTTCATGGAAGACTTGGAGGAAAATGCGAATTCCACACAGCGTCACGCTAACTAGCAATCAAAGATGCCTGGTGAGCGGCGACGTTTTTGAGAGGAATAACATTAATAAAGGTCACCGATTACCAAACAGACTGGGAAATACACTTGGGAAGAAGGCTAAGCCATGCGGTGGAACAGCAAAAAAAAAAAAAAAACCAAAACAAAACCAAAGCAAACAACAACAAAACGCCACTCAAACAAAAGAATGCCCACAACTTCCAAAATGAAACAAATAAACAGAAACACCACTGAAAAGGCCAA
>JAWWLT010000092.1:46897810-46911494 GCA_035040995.1 Premnoplex brunnescens
CTTACGTAAAGAAATGAGACGGAATACTTCCTTGGTTATGACCCAGTTACCAGGAAGGGCCTAAACCAAAACCACTACATGAACAGAAAGCTCACCCCAAGAATCAATGGAGAAACTTAAGAATACATCTTTTGTATGAGACAGCACGTGCAGCATAAGCAGTCAGTAGTCTGGGGGAATGGCCCACCCTCTTTTAATATACAGGATCCACAGCTCACACAGCCTGCTGGCTGACTCACCACTCACACAGATAACTATTAATAAAGAGGCAAAAACCTCAAACCCTCTGAGGACTCTGAAAAGCACCAGAAGAAAAATGTCATGGGAAGTATAAATCAAAGACTAACAGCCTGAACATATTATTTAGTCTGTAGATGGAAAAAGTAAAAACAGTCATCTCCTCCAAGAACACACACAAGGAAAAAGAAGATGCTTCTAAGAAGGATGCTAAATGGCTACGATCCTGCTCACAGGTTCAAGTTTCTTCCAAAACATTGGTGCCTTTTTCACCCACTAGCTCTCTGCTATGGAAAAACACTTCTTCAGAGTCTAGAAAATGCTGTTTGATCTCAGTAAATTACATCTCACTGCTTGTCGGTTTCTGATTGATGGTGTAACTTAGAGAACAATATCTGTGTGTGGAATAGTGTCTGGAGAAGTAGTCAGGGATTATTGAAAATACAGTATTTACGCAGTTTAAAAATCAGTGGCACATTGCGTACAACTTTTTTCTAGAGTGATGAAAAATTACTGAAGTGCATTTGGGAACAGAGGGTATAAGGTCTTTTGTCTATTTGTAAGAACACTCAACTGGTAAGACTTCTTAGTGAGTTAGTAGTGATGGATGCGAGAAAAAGTGTCAACTGCAGCTGAGCATAAAACCAACTGCTTCTCCGACCAATGGGCAGCAAGGCAGACGTCACTGTTCAATGGTGGTTAGAGAAGAGGGAATAAAATAAAGTTGAAGAAAAGAGAAGGAAAATGAACCAAGGATCACTGATTTCTCTAAGCCATTTAAAACTACTGGAGAAGAAGGAAAAGTAAAAGGTTTCATCACACCATGTGTTGTTTCTTCATCTATCTGACACGTCACAGTTAGCTGGAGAACTTTCAGAAAACAGCCACTATGAAAAAACAGCCACCTCCTCAGCATAAATAATTCTGGAGTTACTGAAGGCAAAGGCTCAGTGCTGACTTACACAAGCCACAGGTATGACTTAATACACATTTCACCTTCCAAAACCTCATTTGAATCCTTAAGGTCCTGTCATGACACAACCACCAGATTTTTCACAATATTTACAAAACAGACACCAGGGCTTTAGCCGTGACTATGACTGAAAACAATTATGGACCTACACTACATACATCCTTCCATCAGATATAAAGAGGAGAAGACTTGTTTAAATGTAGAAGACATCAGAGAAGCAAATGAAGATGGATGCTGTTGCCAGCACTCTGACTCTGCAAAAAAAATCAAGGCAACGCACAAAAACCTGGCAAGTGTAACACCATCAATAAAGGTCTCCAGTACATGAGACAATCAGCTGTGCTGGAGGTAATCTACAGGAATTCGAATAACGAGCTGCCTCCTGTAGATACAGATGAGGTCCAGGGTACACAATCCATGCGGTGGAAGTCTGTACAGAGCAAGCTATAATTGCAGGTGAACTCACTGACATCACTGGCAGTGACATCAATGAAAAGAGAACAAGTAGTGCTCCTGACTCTGGCAATATGGAGATCTTTTTTTCTCCCTAGCAACCTGTGCCTCAGCTGTGGAAAGACTGCCCAAGACTGTGGTCAGACTTGAAAGGCTCAAGCAAACTGAAGAGGAAATATCCCAAGCCGCACCAGTATGGACCAGAGTCTCTGCTACGGGAAACAAGTGCCTCCCTGCTCGAGAAAGGGTACACACCATGAGGTAACCTATGGTTTTACCTGCATGACCAAGGAAAGGACATGAGGAAGTGGGATGGAAACTCCACCTCTGTCCTAGCAGGAGGGGTACATGAGTTGAGAGAAAGAACCACCATAGGAAACTCTTCAAGGATAAATGCTGCTCCAGTTTCCAGTGGGCAAGTCCTGAGACAGAAGACATAATGTTACTTCCAATCCTCTTGAAGGGACCTCCAGTTCGTATTTACAAGAAATGAGCAATGAGTACTATAACCAGAACTAGAGGGGCCCTGCCTCCATCCATGTGGAGGAAAGGACAGTTGGATCTACTGGACTGTGTGGAGCCAATGGCCCGGCACATCAGAACCACAAGAGTGTAAGGCTCTTGTTGACACTAACACACAATGTACCCTGATGACAACAAAATATGAAGGAGCAGAATCCATCTCTGCTTCTGGGGTTACAGGGAAATCCCAACAGCTGACTGTACTGAAATTTGATGCAGAGCCATGTTAACACATGTATATGCACTCTGCCTGCAACTGGAGTAAGAGAACAAAGGAGCAAGAGAAACGCTGTCAAAAACACAGGTTAATTCACCAGCACTTCTCTGGAAATTACTGCAGATTACAGTAATCCTTAAAAGAGCCTGAAACACAACATGGAAAGGATGATTTATATGCAGTAGTTTTAAATTAACTAACACAGTGTAACTGAATTTGAAGAAAAAAAAAAAAGGAAGCAAGTCCACAAAGGGCTTCACTATCTGGTTGGGATGCAGGAATAGTTCTTATAAGTGGTTCAGAAAGAAAAGGGCAGCAAAGGCTCAGTGGGAGGTCTGTGGAAAAAATCACAGACAGCATTTCTGAGAAGAGAGGAAAGGTAATTCTGTCGCTGGGGTGAAGATAATTATTTGCTCCTGTCAAAAAGCTATGTGCTAAGCACGGAAGACAGCACCTCAAGTGACCCTATGTACAACTCAGACATACACAGGTGCAGATGTACAACTAACCAGACTGCTGAACCACGAGACTTCCAACATACAAGCTTGCACTAGTGATATTAACAGCCTTATTTGGTCACCACATTACAAGCCTTCTAGAAAATAGCCACTATCTTTAGAACGCCTATTTTCTGATGCTTACCTTCCCTCCCAGCCAGCAGCAACCCACACCTCCTGGGTGCCTGTCCAAAGCAAGGTGATCCCAGGCAGTGTGAGACACTGGATTATTAGATTATTGGCTCAGACCAACTCAAGAGTGTGTTTGTGTGTGTGTGTGTGTGAAGGGACAGGCTGAATTTCATGAAGGTGAAGTGGTATACTGTTCCATACCCCAGCCCCTCGGAGCCTCCTTGGACAGCCTCACAGCAAATACCAGTCACTGGCACACCAGAGCACTGCCCCACACTACACCCCAGAGCCCTCAGCCCAGCCCTAGATTGGCTGGCTGTCCTGCCTGGGGTGGGGAAATGCCACAGGGGGCCACAACAGATAAAACCAGCACCATGTGGCCATTCATGGTCATGGCCCTGCTATCTCCTTGGCTACTGGTAGCTGGACCAACACTAGATTTAGGGTGGTAGCTCTAATTCTGTATTTTTCTCTCTCCTTCTTTATGTTTCCCTCTGCTCTTTATCCTCTTTCTTGATATTTGGGTAACTTAAAGCTGGATGGGTTGCATTTTGCTAAGTTAAATGGGTTAGCATGTGCTAGGTCAATGCTTCGTGGAATGTTTTATTTTGGTTGAATGTTGCCCTCTAAACTTTTGCCAAGTTCCTTATTTTCTGAAGTTTCTGAAGTAAAACTATGTTATTTGACCTCCTGAGAAACATGTGCAGTGTCTTCTCCTGTGTGCTCTCTCAAGATTTTAAAAGAACTGAAGGCCTCTTTAATAGATGCAGCAAGCAGACTTTTGGAGCCTTTTATATTTTAAAGCAAAAGCCCTTTGATTAGCTTGTAGCTCAAACCTGAGGTCTTACAGGTGCCCCACTTGGTGCACTTACCTCTCGCTTTTGACTCCAAGGAGGAGGGGATGTCCTCAGAGGTCAGGATTTGGGGGAGGCACATGGGAGCACCAACCCCCTGCCCCAAGTAGGAAGCAGGTGGGTAGTAGGAACACATGCGGTACTGGGAGCTCACGGCGTGGTGTCTCTCTATGCCTTTCATCTGTTGGGAAAGAGAAATGCAATAGCAGCCTGTGAAAGCCAAGCCTCAGCACCACAGGGGCACCTCACTGCCCCACAGCACATGGCTTTGAAGGAGGTTACAGCAGGTGGATGGTTAAGTAAAATCGTGACATGCTGGCATTGGGTTTTTGCTTTGGTGTGTTCACAGTGTGCCCACACCAATCAACTACAAGCAAGCTGGCATGGTATGGGATGTGACCTAGCACCAGCATACCTATGGCAGTTTCATCTTACCACAGATAAAGCTGCATCTGGCACGCAAGCATGTACCCTTCACCACAAGCAGCTTCCCGTCAAGTCCCCTGCTAATGGCACACACAAGTGTTCCAGATCCCTTCAACTGCATATACCTGGCCAGTATCAGAGGTGAAGCATCCACCCAGCTCCTACACATCCCCAGAGACTAACCTATCTCAGACTGGTGGTAACTGTTCTGCAAGAGACCTACACGGTGGCTAAGGAAGAGTGAGTGTCCTGTCCTACTGACTGTCTCACACAGAACATGCTCCATGGCATCTGAGCAGTGACACAGGCACACAAACATGCAGTTTTTGTTACAAACAGTGGGAGATGGGAAAAATACTTTCCTGAGTTACGCAGAGAAAGCAAGTTGCGGATATACTACATGGGAAGCCGGCAGTGGAACCACAGCTGGGCACCAACCAGCAGGTCTGCCATGTCAGCATGGTGTCCACCAAACAAGCTCTTCTCCCTCCCGCAGACAGCAGGAAACTGGCAACACTCAGAAATCAAAGTTTATCCTACTCCAATGCCCTGAAATCATCCAAACTGATCTCCTCAGAGAAATGGTAATGCTTTCTTAAATTTGTGTTTTATGAAATAAATGGTATTATTTGTTGCAAAGCCCTGCAATGCAACATGGCCTCAGGATTCCAAAAAAATGCAGCCAAACACTACACAAGCTTAACACTTTGGAAAAGTAACTAGCTGGTCTCCCTAAGTATGCTGTGCAGTGAGCAATTACAAGATGGAAAGCTTCTTGGCAGAGACAAAATATCACAGTTTTGTACTAGGTATAATGGTAGCAGTGACAATAGTAATATATGGCCAGCTATGCCATTATACAGTGTCTTTGCAAGCAGACATACTTGTCAAGCCTTTTCAGCCACATCTCATGTTGGTTAGAGGAGCTCTGCCTGCTCACTGTGGCTCCCTTGGGTCCCAGCCAGCTGCACCTGGAGCCCTGCTTCTCAGCCCTTCCCAGGCTGCAAAGCTCAGACCGGGGACCAGCAGAGGCAGGGTGTGAACTTGCCGTCCCAGATGGCCACGCCATGCAAGCAGACCTCCAGGGTCTGGTTCTTGCAGCTGGACCCACCAGCACCTTCCAAAACCAGACTGCAGTCACCCGTTTGCCAGGGATCCTCTTAGTAATTCCATATTCATCTTCATATGCCTAGCTGGAAATAACATGGTCCAAGTCACATAAAATACTGCTGGTGCTCTCTGAGGCAGAGGGCAACAGGACGCCTTCCATGTGGAGGCAGACTTGCAGTGAGATTAAGTGGTGAGAGAGAGAGACAGAGAGAGAGAGACACAGAGAGAGAGAGACAGAGAGAGACAGAGGGAGAATGGTGGCTGTTCACATGAAGCAATGTGCACCTCTCCCTGTCTTCTGACAGCAACACAGTCACATGTACTTCCACATGTACTGATGAATAAGCAAGACTTGCTTTTAGTCTCTGAAAGTTAAGAGTTTTTCTATTACAAATTAAAGCAAAACTTAAAATTTTTATTTTTCTACATCTGCATGCAGAAAAAGTTCAATAGGCATTGAAGTTGCACCCATAATAAACAGTAAATAGCTCTTAAAAATGTAACGTGTCATGCTGAGGAAGCCTGAATTCAAAAGAACCACTGACGTCCCCTCTGCTTTACTGACAAGGGGTATTCTTCACTTTGGTAATAGACCTCCTCAACAAAATGCAGGCTGCCTCTGCCCTGAAATTATGGCTTAGCAAAACAAACTGCCCAAAAGCACAGTCCAAAGGGCATTTTGAATCTGAGATCTGCAAAGCTCAACAGCTCTGGAAGTACTGGGGAAAAAGAGTTAGCAAACTCCTCTCTGCCTGCTGTGGGTAGTGGGTAGGGCTGTGGGCTGCACCCACAGACCTCACGTCTCCGCCTCTCCCTTGTTCAAGGGCATGTGTGCACACGCACAACTGAGAAAAGGCTGCCTGCAGAAGATGAGGTTATTTCAGCTGTAACAAAATGGAGGGATCATTCCCTGGTACCAAACCGACCATGCACGTGTTTCCCTTCCCTGCAGAGTGCATGCAATGACCTGCTTCCTTTCAAAGCTTTTTTTTTCAGGTTTTTGTCTACTTCTTTAAGAAACAACTCACCTAAAGCCGCTAGATGTAATGAATTACTACTACTATTATTATTAGTGTGTGGTAGCTGGCTAGCAAGAGACATGTTTTATAATCTTATTACCCACACCAAGTCTACAAACCACAGTTCAACCGACAGCACGAGGCTTCGCTGTGCAAAGAATATGCTGTGTATTAACTGCTGAAGAAAATCTAAAAGCTTTCGGTTTTGTTTTATTAAACTGTTTAGAATACACACCACAATAAATCGGAACCATAAGGTTTCCTTTTTATAGTGCTTAGCAATCTTATTTTACAGTAACAATAAAAAAACAACCAGTTGTAAAAATTCTTGACCTAAGCGCTGCACTAGAAAGGGGGCTTAGCAGACCAATACCTCATGAGAAGGGACATTTGCTCTATATTAACTTCTGCAGCTCTGCAGAGTCCTTGCACATTTTGGGGTGCCAGAAAGGGAGATAAAAACAAGCCCTGGAGAGGCCTTGGAATATTCAGATTATCTCCAGCCCAGAGCAGTTCAGCCTTCCAAACACTGCAGTGAGGTACCAGGTCCGGGATCCTGACCTGGGTCCTGTCCAGGAGTAATGCTGGGGTCATGCAGGAATACAGGAGCAGAATGACTGGCCTTCTGATGTCTCCTTTTGCCTTCCCTGTCCCTTCCAGCCCTACAGCAAGGCCAAGACAGGCATAGGTTGGGACAGTCTCACAAATCACTGTCACCTGTATCACCATAGGCTATGTGCCATAAGAACAAGGTGTATTTTAGGTAAGCAAGTACTGTGGAAGGGGATGCATTGCTCTTTGCAGAGAGTAAATTGAGCTCCGAAGCTGCTCCCCTTTCAGCCACACAATGCTTGTGCCATGCCCCAGCTGCAGAATGCACCAAGTACCTCACTGACTTTGGCGGGAGACATACATCACTGGAGCAGCACATTTGGCCTATTCAACACTTCCAGGATCCCCTAAATTGTACTACACAGCGCACACTTGGTAGTGTTTTAAAAGATGTACTGCAAGCAACAGTGGGATGCTTACAATTCATGAACGAATAAATATGGCCTGATTAAAAGACTATGTATGCAGTGGAAATTCTTTCCCTGTGCCTTGTAAAGCCAGTATGAGGAATTGAGAAGCAGCTACAGTTGCCTGCTGACAGAAAAGCTGGAAACAAGACTTGTTCATCACCAAGCAGAACAGTCTGTGCAACTCTACAGCTATGTCCAACAGTGACAGAATACACAGGAAAAATCAGGGAAATAAAAATGCTCTTGCATCAGATCATGCCTGCAAGAAAAGCTTTTTCGACAGCTGCTGGAAGAGCATGGAAAGTCTAGCTCCTCTTTCCAAGTCCTGGCAGCATCTGCATAACCTCTACACATCTTCACTGAGAAGGAGCCAAGGAGAAGTGGTGGCACAGGACAGGAAAGCACTGAAGCAAGCACAAGTGGTGACTTCATTCACCATCTAGCCTGAGAGACTAGCAAATGGACCTGGCCTTCCCAGATGAATTATTTAGGTAAAACATCACCTGGGTAATTCTTTTACTTGCAGAAGCTGCCACACACAATCTCCTTGAAAGCAAGCCAGTGTTATTTTAGCAGCATCTTCACATTTTGCAGATCCTGACTATGGATTTTCTATGTAAGAAGGACAAGCAGGAGAAGGTCATTGATGCTACTCCTGGGTGACAAGGGATGCAAAAATTTCAAAGCAGTGGAGGAGACCAAAGTGTAGTCCTTCGGCCGCGTCACTGGTGTGCCACATGTTCCTGGCCAAATCACTTTACACTGGATTGCCATCCTTCTGTCTCACCCAAACTCAACAGCAGCTTCCTTAAACAAAAACCACTAATTATGAAAAGACCAGAGAAACTCTATTAGAAGTCTTAACATAGTGTTCTCCTTCTGTCTTGATCTAAAAGCCAAATTTAGGGGACATAAAATTGCATTTATGTGTTGTTACTTGAAAACAACAGAATTCACAGGTCAGATTTTGGCATGGGCAAGAGGGCATCTGCTGGGCAATGGAATGGAAATCCAGACATCAGGAAGCTCCACTGTGTCACCTGTGGGCTGTGTGACTGTGGCAAGTTATTTAACACTTCCCTGACTTAGTTTCTGCAGCTGTAAACAAGGGTTGCTGCTAGTCTCCCACCCTGCAATGCTACTGCCCATGTGCTAACCCCTCACAAGTACTGTTTCATTCATGCTGCCCAAGGTGGCTTTGTTTCATTCCTAAAACCAGCTAAGCGTATTTTCCAGCACAAGGAAAAAATGAGTCTGTGATTCCCTGCCTGGACTTACTTTGATTCTAGCACAGAAAATACAAGAGACATCTATATCTGTCCCTCCTTGATAGACAAACTTAATTAACCTTTGCTATTCTGTTCCAGCCTATTCTTTTAGACAAAGGCAGTGACCCATAAACAATATGTTACCATCAGAATCTCAACTGCAGTGACACCTAGAGATATAGCCCTATCAGCAGTATCGGAAAATAAACCGCTTAGATTAGCTCCTCCAAGAAATACGGATTGCATTCATGTCACACATGAGCTGTCAGAAACATTAGGATACTTTTAGCATAAATCTGTAGTGTGAAGGGTATGTTATGAATACAGTATATAATACACTGCTTACACATAAAACTTGGACTGTCTTGGGTGACTTGCACAATGTGTATATATTTACACACACATGCACACATTTTACACCGACTTTTGGAGAGTTAGAATGCACTTCTCTGTAAGAAGGACAGGCTTTTTGGAGGAAAAACTGGGCCAGAAACTAAATGGCGGCTGCAGAAGTTGAAAGGAACCATAATTTTTTACTAGGTAGTGGCTATTATTCTGCTAGCTATCCTATCATGGCAAGACTTTTCTGGATTTAGTAAAGGACAGTTTTTTAAGTTTGGTACTTCTAAGAAATCCTTACAAAACAGTTTCCTACCTCAGCAATGCTAAATGTTTCACTTTGAAATGTTAAATGTAATTCCCACATTACAATACAAGTTACAATTTCTCAGTCTGACTCTCACCAATATTTATCTTAGGTTTTTGCCGTGAACCAGTATAAGGAAAGCACAAAAGAGTTGAGGTTTTGGAAGTGAGAATACTGGTTTGCCAAGCTGCATTAAAAATAAATTAAAAAAAAAAGGGGGGGAAGGGGAAAAAAAAAAGAAATAACATGAAATTCCGAAATTTGTCCGAAACCTCCATATCAGCCTTAACCTTTTTCTGAAGCAGGATCCCTGAAGTTACCAGAGTAACAAAACACCAGCAACCACTGGTCCCCAGGTGTGAGATCATTCTTTATCTTGCTGATTTTTAATGGTCTGGCCCTAAGAAGCAGAAGTTTTAACACTTTTTGGAGATGATGCTGACTCACGAGTCCAGATGATCCTTACGCTGTGGGTCATGCACCAGCAGTTTCACTGCCAGCTCAGAAAAGCAAATCTGATTAGATTTGGAAGCGTCCATCCAAGTTTTACTTTTGTTGTGGCAGACAAGACTGCAGTCATTTTCCAGTTGCTGTCCCTAAGCAGTTACAGCAAAACCAGTTTCAGAAGCACCAACTTCCAAGTACACCAACATTCTCTGACTTGCAGTATTAATGTCAGTGAACTCATTTTACTGTTAATAGGACTCAATGCTCAGAAATTCCTGTTATAATGAACAATTGTGAGACTTCCAAGGATGAATACAGATGCTCACACAGAACTGGAGTCCAAGGAGATGCACAGTAACCACCAAATCTGCTACATTTCCTCCCCAACCTAAGGTTGTCTTTTCCCCAGGTGCAACACCAGACATATCTGATTATCTGCCTTAGAGCTGGCAAAAGCAGCAGAATATAAATGATCAAAGAGGTCTTGACCAAAACAATCATCTTCATTATGCTTATCAAATCATGATGAATACATCTTCTAGTATACGTGTATATAAATGAACAAAACCCACGCAGAAATATATAAAATATTTGCACCTCTGTGAATCCACTCAAGCATATGAGCCTCTGCAAAGAACAAAGACTAATGAAATCTGACATTAATCTATATTAAAGATTCAGTGATTCAGTTTATTTGCCAAGGCTCAATGATGCATTAATCCTCATCTCATCCCACACACACTCACATGTTTCCTCCCTGGCTATTCTCCCTTGCTCCCTGAATTCTGAAACAGCAGACAGCTGCGCTGCTCAAGGCCTTGCCTGCATCCAGAAGTTATCTTAAGTATGCGATTCTCCCTGTGTGGTTATAGTTATTTCACAATGAGTGAGTCTCCACCAAGTGAGTTTGGAAAAGCCAGGCATCTTGTCTACACAGCTTAAACCAGGATACCTTCCAGGGAGCACGAGTGACTTCTACCAACAAAAAAACCCTCCTGTGAGCTCATACCCTAGCAAGCTGCCCTAATTTTGTTACAGCAGGCATTGCCCAGTTATGATTTTTGGTAAAGAAACAAAAATCAAAAACCTTGATCAAAACAGTAATACCAGTCAGGTAAGAAGACTCACTCTTACTGAAGACTGGTTGAGAAAGCCTATGCACATAAAAAAATATGCCCAGTCAGTACAGGCAGTCCAGGAAAAATCCCTGTGTAGGTGACAGCTATGTGTTTCTTCTGGAGGGAACCAGCATGCGCAGGCTTTCCAGCAAAACCTCCTGAAGGTGAAGCAAGGTCTGATTCCTCTTTGAGGATCATGTTTTGAATGAAACTCTTCTGTAAATCCTTACTTTGCATGACAGAAAATTTCATTCATTATTCATCCTTCTCCATTTCTGTGATCTTCCCTGACTGGTAACCGTCATGCGCAAAATCGATGTTGAACCACATGCAGCAGCTGGGAGCTCTTTCCCCTTACAACAAACCATCTTCAGAGCCACAGAGTGTTTTACAGCTTCAGCACCACTACACCCACGGCCATCAAACATTTTCTAGCCGAGCTCTCACTAAAACTTTTTATGATTATTTGGACAATGTTATACTGTTGTAAGAATATGAAAACCCTGTGATTCTTAACTATTCCAGCAGTAACAATCCTATTTGCAGACCAATGTCTGAGAAACAGCTTGTAACACTGACCTTGAACTACACTCTGCCCTACTGCACAGGAGAGGTGGGTCTTGGCGTTAGGCCATTTTGAAGCCAGGGAGATGTCACTTCGGCAGGCAGAAATCACCTTTAGTCTCTCTGCACAGACATCTCACTAAAACAGCACTGAGGGATCCCAAAACGCTTGGCCTGACGAAATTAAAATCTATGGTGAGGTAGAACAAACTCACATGAAGGTGAATGGAATCATGTGATACATCCCATGAGGAGATAAAGGATATACAGAGCTTTGAGCCTGATAGTGGAAGGAAAATGGTATTTTTTGACAACAACCATCTCTTTTTTGCTTACCTCTTCAGTATCTTACTAATCTGAGTGGCACTTAAGCAGAAGTTAGTGAGAGATTCTGCAGGGCCGCAAGAAAAAAATTAATGGAAACCACTGTATTGTTTTTATTATTTTAAGGGATGTCAAAGGTCTCCCACAAGTGAGACACACTCTCTAGGCCAAGACTTCTTACACCAATGACAGTACATGACAACAGAACCATGAGGATATCACATCTTCATTCCAAGGTCTAACATAATTTAGCATACCCTCATGTAGATCTTTGATAATTGTGTGCTAGGTGACGTGTGGGGCTAGCAGTCTGCAAGAACATTATTTTCACAAGGCAAATGTTGCTGCCCTTTATTTGTGTTGTGATGTCTCCAAGTATCAGCAAGGTAAGTATTGCAGAAGCTTCAGAAGCAATCTTCTATCTGAAATACTCTGCTATGATATACAAGGTTAACCCAATCAACCAAAATGAAAAAGTTAAAAAAGCACTAGCCCCTCACCTCATTGCCACAACAAAATCCTACAGCTTGCCTTGACTAATTCTCCCCCTGGTCTGGGGAACAAATTCATCAGCTAGAGAGGATGCCATGAACTGAAAAGGTGTACCTCCATGTATGTGAAAGTGACTGTGGTGAAGCCAATCAATACATTGAGAGAAGAAAGTTCTCATGGTGTGGGCTCACACCGCAGAAGGGAGACAGCTCTTTATCCCATACAGCTGTCCTTATGGCAAAAAAAAAAAAAAAAAGGGACATGGAATAGTCCTAAATGCTATAGACATTGTTATCATCCCAGTGTTAGTTTCAGCTCCTCAGTATCAGGAGTTAAAAGGTCCTTTCAGAGTTGGTCCCTGTGCCAGAATTGCCAGAGAAACTCTCTGACAGCAAAGGGGACGACCCATTTGTTCCCTTATGAAAGGAGGTTTTCGTGGTCATTTAATCTTTCATTATTGAGTGGTTTCACAACACAGCCTTGGCAGAAGCAGCCTGCCCTCTCTTTTTGCTCTACAGAAGAGGTCTGCCCTCTTCTGTCCTTAAACAAGTGACAAGGCATACCCAGACTGAGAGGGTATAGCCTCACCAGTTCAATCTCAGACAGAAAAGCACGACGGCAACCCAAAACCAAACAATCTCAAAATCAGTGAAATGGCTCCACTTACTTCGCCAAGAATACCCCGCATTGACAGATTTCCTCTTTTTTCAGTTTCTGACCAATACTGAGTTGGAGGCTACAATTATCAAGTCCTGAAGTGAGGGGGCTTGGTTAGCTTTATATCCTAACTAATGAAATACACGGAGCTCTGGTTTGAACCTCTCAGGCACTGCCTGTAACCTGAGCTACCCAAGTAAAAATTGCAAGCCCTGGAGCTGTCACTGCCAGAACATGTAATTAGCAACATGCCTTGTCACATTCAACAGACTGCCACCAACCCACTGCACGACAGCATGGTCGCTGCTTCGCCACAGCACCTCGCATGTGAAAGATGCAAAAGAACATGCTTCTGGAAGACCAAAGCCTCCCAGAAACAGCAACTGAAGCTCCCAGGACATTATGCTGGGCAATTCAGTTGCACTTTTTTCCTGGAAAACAGTCCGTAATCTACTGTGATGTAACTCAAAAGATAAAATCAAGTGAGTGCTCTTTGTGATTGTGGCAATCTACCTATACCATTGTCACTGCCCACCTATGTCATTGCTTTCGGTGTGCTGCATCATAACCACTCATTTACGTAACTTTCCTAAAATGGGTCCTAATCTCACCCTGGAATCTGGTTCTGGTTTTGCACTGACATGAAACCAGCAAACCAGAGGTCAGAGTCAGGTCCAAGAAACAGCTTATGGTCCAACTCATTCTT
>JAWWLT010000092.1:46911594-46924157 GCA_035040995.1 Premnoplex brunnescens
ATTCTTCCACGTAACATCTCTGTAATACCATACCTGCCATTGTTTGCCTGACTGGCTTGGCATGTACGCTGCTGGCAGGCTTCGAAGGTTGTTTTTCATGGCCGACCCTACAATCGTACCCCCTGTCTCACTTGAGGAAGGCTCATTGGCCACTGCCATTTGGTACTGGGAGTAGTTGTACAGGTTGTTATAGCAAGGATACAGGGATGGCTGGTAAAAACTGCTGTAGTAGGCGGAGTCCACAACCAATTCAGACGTGCTCTCCAAGTGCCCTCTGCTGGGGATGGAAGGGATGTCCTGAATGAGCATCCGTCCCTCTGGAAAAGAAAAGAAACAAGCCACTGTGAAAACAGGACGATTACCTTCCACCTTCTGATGAGCTACTACTTCTCCCAAAGGCTGGACAGACTGAACAGGAAGAGGTGGGAACTGAAAGTGAAACATGGCTGGATGTTTGGTGGAAACTCAAGTGGACTGATAACCACTGAAATCCCAACACTGGTGACCTACACACACCACAGAGTGCAAAACAGCAGACAAAACCAACTGCAGGTTAAGACAATGCTCTGAATCCTCAACCAGCACCAGTTGATGGGATAATGATTTACGTCACCTAACTTTGCAATCTCCTATTATTTTTAACCTGTGACAGTGTGCCAAGTCTCTTTTAACTCCCCGGAAGCAGAAATGCTGTAGGTGCAGAATGACCACTCTCCAATCAGCGTCCTGAAGATGGGAGGACAGTTTCTGAATGTGCCTCTAGGAAGCACAAACAGCCACAAGGGCAAAGGAAGCTGCAGTAGGGAAAGCACTGCATGGTCAGTCAAGGTATCCCAGCAACACACATACCACCTGTGAACAGTGAGGCCCTTGCCCAGCCTCCATACTCAGATCTAGCTCCTGTTTACCTATAACATCACAGAGCAGATCCCACAGCACTAGGAAATGAGGAGGAGAAGGGGAGTGCTTGTGACTTGCTGCATGCACTCTGGTGTGCCTTCAGACCAGAGGCCATCTGACTGCTCTCCCTGCAGGCATGGTCTACCTCTCCTGTCATTCCCCGAGACGGGAGTGCTTCTTAGAGGATGTTTTAAGATATGAATTCCTCACTCCACTGTCAACCAATGCCTTGCAATATTTGCAAGCATTAAAAAGGAAGGTGTTTGCTGGTACTGTTTCACAGCCAAGCTCTCTCAGATGTGCTGCATCAGCTACATGGCCGATCCAAACACAGGAAAAAACTACCACAACCTTAGAAAGTCTAACCATGTGGTGAATATACACATTTATATATTAAACAAGGGAAAAAATTAAACATGTAAATCCCACCATCCCTGCAGCTCTGGTTCTAGTTCGTATTCTGTAACTCTGCCCTACACCAGTCCCCTGTAAGGACCTCCTGCCCTTCCCATGATGTTGTACAACTGCATGGTGCACAAGAAAATGATGTAGCTTAAAGCACAGTGATGAGCTCTCAAGGGCTGTCGGTTTGGAGATGAAGCAGCATGGACAACAGGCACATACAAAATAATAACCACAAGAGACACTTCAGTCAGCTCTAGTTCGTTTTGCACCTTTCTCTTGGTCTATCTGTATCTTGGTTACTTACCTGTAAAATGAATATGGTGGCATTTACCAGCCTCTCAGTCATGGTAACAACTTCTACTGCACTCTGTATTAGCTGAATACTAGATCCAGTGATCAGCTTTACCAATTAACGCCATTTACAATGCAATTGTGTTTTGCTTCTTTAGCTGTAATGAAAGCTTTCTGCAATCACAGATCATCTCCTTCCAGGTCACTAAATTATACAGTGCCCCCATTCAGTTATTACTGACATTTTGTTGACATGAATGAACTATACACATTTATTAACAAACACAGTGTTTTATCCCTCCTGCATCTGATTCTTCTGCCCCTCGGAATGAAGCCAGTTGGCCTTGTTTATTTGGAGTACATCTCAAATTTGCACACGAAACAAGAGGCATCTGCAATGCCACAAAAGATGCTTCACAGTTTCTACACTTTCATATTTTCATGATTTTTTTGATTGTTATTACTCTGCTTCTGGGTAGGACTCAAGTCCTTTTGTCCATGTTTTGATAAAAAAGGAACTTAGACCACTGACACTGAAAAGTCAACAGTTCCGATAAAACACAGCACAACCCTGACTCCCCTCCCCAAACTCAGCCCTCGAACAAAGCTGCATTCCATTTGTTCTGCTTTTCATATTGTAGAATAGAAGCCAAAAGCAAAATCCTCCAACACATTCCCTGTTGGGATACAGATTTCGCATGTAACACACATGCAAGGCAGCCACCTGCAGAACTCCTGACAGGGCTATGCTATGCTGCATAAATGTGCAATTTCTTCTAAAACCTCTGTGGTGCCTTTCCATTTGCAGTGCACCATTAGAAGCACTAATACTTTTCATCAAGAACACTAGCAGCTGAAAAGATGAGACCTCTTTACCCACATGATCTGGATGAGGGGATCAAGGTTACCCTCAGTAAGTTCATGGACATTAAGTCAGGTGGGAGTGTTAATGTGCACTCTGCAGAGGGATCTAAACAGGCTGGATCAATGGGCAAAGGCCAGTGGTGTGAGGTTCAACAAGGCCAAGTGCTGGGTCCTGCATTTGGGTCACAACAACCCCAGAGAGCACCATAGGGTGGGGTAGAGTGGCTGGGAAGTTGCCTCGTGGAAAAGTACCTGGGAGTGCTGGTTAAACAGCAGCTGAAAATGAGCCACTTGCTGCCACCCGTTTTTCCTTTATGTAGCTGCACAATACCCAGCAGTGGTTCAGTGCTCAGGTTTGTTACAAACCCACCAGAAAGATCCTCTGCTTTCCTGCTGCTGTTCTTCCACTCTCCAACAGTCTTTACACTACCATCAGCTGCTCCCTACAGAACTGGTCTGAAGAGCCGGCTCATTCGGCCACCCGTGCACCCATACATATAAATCCCCAGGCATCAGCAGTTTGGGGCATTTTTCTCTTATAAACAGAATTATGAAATCCATGGTCTTCGTAACATCTCTGGCACACAACTTTTCTGAGCTGCAAGGAAGATCACAGGGATGTATGTGACCCAGCAGATTACCAATAAAAACAACAGCCATGGAAAAGGGGGAAGTTCCAGTGAAGGGACAGACACTCCATAAAGAACTGGAGCTCCTGTGACAGCACTGGAAAGACAGCCAGAAGAGTTAATTTTCCCTAAATCCCAAGACACATCATGCTTCTGAAGATGGAAGGACTGGCAAGATCTGACAAAGTGTAGGAGAAAACTGCAAAGTGCTTCAGCTTACACTTTGCCCCAGATCTAGGAGATGAGATTGTCTTTGATGTCACACTTTGGGAAAAGTATTGCCTTTCTCCTGTAGCATCTGGAGGAAATTTGGTGTTTCACCTGGGAGAAGGGAAATACTTCATGTAAGGGAGAGACTTCATGTCATAGGCACTGTGGGCAGAAGTCAGGTCAAACAAGGTCAAATCATCTCGCTGTTTACTCTAAACTCCTTGCAGACTTGAAGCATCCACATGAAGAGAAGGATGCTTCCGGAGAGCTGAGGTCCTGAAGGTCTTCAGCAACTCTGGAATAAAGCTGCTCAAGGTCAGGCCTGCACTCCAGCTCTGGGTTCTTACTCCATCCCGCCTAGCTGAATCTCCTACTACTAGTCATCTCCTATTACTAATGTATGCATTATACATATACAACACATATAGAACATACATAGCTGTATATACATTAAGGGGAAACAGTTTTGCCATTCATAGGGAAAGCCCTTGACTTTTTTCCTGAGTAGTGAAAGCTCAGAAAGAAAAGCATGTCAGACCAGACAGTACCTACATGCAGTACCTTCAAAGAAGTGCTTAGTGCCAAGAGGAGCAGAACTAAAGGCCAGATAATCCTGCTAAACTATCATAGGGCAAAGAACAAGGCACTCAGAGATCTGTGTAAGGAAGATTTCATGTTTATTGTATGTCATGGGGATTTTTTTCCCTATCCATGCCAGTTCTTCTCCAGCACACTGCTTCTGGGCTGCAGCATCCTCAGGTACAACTACCATTTGCAGAATAGGACAGATCTAGAGGAACCAAGGGCTGTAACTGAACTTCCACTAGCTGGGGTCTCTCTGGTTGGTCCTTGGCCTGTACCTCTATTGCTAGACTCCTGTCTACAGGCTGAACCTACCCAAAGCCTCGCCTCCAGCAGCTCTGAGCGTACTCCTCAAGGCAGGCTTTCAGCCTGTGGCTGTGTTTTCTGCCAGCAAGGTGAGAATACTGAGGTTAAGAAAGCAATTTTCAGCTTTTTTTTTTTCCTTCCAAATGTAATTCAACACAGCTGAATTGCTCTGCTAGCAAGGAGAGGGTCCTCCTCTGCCATATAGCTTGCTGCATTACAACACCTGCACATGACAGGCAGCCCTGAGGTTCACTGCTTCAAAGGGAGCAACTTCTGGTAGGAATTCAGCTCTCAAGAAGGCATTCTGCCCCTCCATCTGCCCTTTAAAAAAAATGAGGGCTGCTGCATGGACTGGGCTCATGCCTTGGCTGTGTTCACCCTCTACATGGAAAAACTGGGACTACACACAAATTTGAATATTTTGCTAGTTGCAAATTGGCAAAAATTTGGGGCTGAGCCTGTACAAGAAGGTACAGAAATCAGAAACAAAAAAAGTGGTTAAAATTATCAATCAGTTTTTGGAACATCAAATGTACAATGCAGGGTTAACGGAGGCTCTTCACCTGTAAATCAACACTCTTGCAGTGAGACAACAGTACCCCTTTATGTCATGGGGATTTTGTTGTGCCCTTGAATCTCTAAGCTCTTCTCTATGTCTTTACTAATTCCTATAGAGAACTGATGCTACTTTTTTTGCACTATGTACACAGTGTGAAATATGGCCCACTCTTTCAAAGAAGATCAATATGATGAACAATAAATACTGTTATTGATTTTGCAGTGTTGTAGATGACTCTCCAGCTCTATGGCATATTAATAGTAGTTAACCAGTAATTCATTTCAGGGCGGCTGGTATTTTCTTTTAAAGAAGGTGAGTACTAGGGGTCAGTTACACATATAGGTCTTTTACATTCAGTAACCTATGACAGGCTTCTGCCTTCACTTAGCAGAGCATGGTGAAAAACAGTGGTCCAGTCCTCAGCTAATGTAAACCAGTCTCAGACCATTTACTTCAATAAAGCTATGGCGATTTACACGAATTGCAGATATGCATGGCAAAATCAGCGCAGAAGCCAGTAGATAGATCATCTGGGAGGAGAAAGGAGAAATGCCAGGGAATTCACAAGAATTTCTATTACCATCATCATCTCTTTCTCACAGATGCAACTGTGTTTTAAAAGATACATACTGAGAAATACCAACACTGAAGTATGAAGGCTGTATATAAGCACAGAGTACTTTCCATTCCTACTGGTACTGTTAAGAGCCAGTTTTATTTATTATACACAAAAAATAAAAATTTAAGTATGTCTGGGTAAGTCTGTGATACTGAGGTCAAATGACACAGAGTCCATAGTATTAGTTTCTCAGTATGTAAAACAAGGTGACAGTACCAAATTGCCTACTGGGAATGGTTACTGGACCACATGGGAATCTGGGGGATGTTATTAGTCATCTCAGGACAGATGCACACCAGGAACTATTTTATATAGGATAGCACAGTCACGTTTCAATGTCAGGAAGCATACACTGGCATGGTTCAGTTCACTCATGTGGCCGTTACACCTGACTAATCTCCATCTAATTGTGTATTTCAGAAAATGGATTTGTATATGCACTGTGGCGATTACGGGAATTTCACTGGCCCCATTTACTGATATGAATTCCTATGTAAAGCTATGGTTAACAGTTTTTAATTTTTCTATGCCTATAGAGAGTCTGTGCATACACAGACCTGCTGTTGAAAATGCAGAACTGTGACTTCTAAAGTAACCCATTTACTCAAAGTGCAACTAGGCACAGCCATTGTCCAGTGAGCAGAGTTCAGCTACTGGTAAGTATACCTGCAATATATATACTTCCTGCAGTTTCAATTCAGAGTGACTGTTTCATCAGTACCATTTCAGTATCTTCCTGCAAGCTATGCCATTAAAACACCAAAACTTAATTATTCAGTCAGGAAACACTTGCCTTCATACTTCAAAAAAATCTTGGATCCGTACCTGACAATTTCTCCTTGCTCAGTACATAAAGTGTTGATTCACTCCGGTTAGGTGGTTTAGCAGTATCAAGCCTTGCAACGCAATAGTTTAGTTCAAGTCATAGCTGGCTTTGAGGTTGGACAGTAGCCTTGAACAAGGCCGGTATGAAATCACTCCCTAACAACATAATCAGAAACTCCGGTACAATATGTTTCTCCCACCAGACAATCATGACAGAGCTATTTCAGATGTCAAAGAAAGCTGGCACCATTACTTACGTTCTGCTGAGACACTGCCTCCCAAGGAACAAAACCTGCACACTTGCTCTGCCTTTGAGAGTAATACTTCTGTTCTCTTCCCATCTGAAGTTGCGGATTATCTTTGCTTCCAGCACTGAACTTTTAGCTTGCTATAAAGTTAATGTGCTAGACAATGTTCATTTCAGGCAAGGCTGTGGGGCTGTGTATTTTCTGCCACCCCCAAAAAAGGCCATTAACTGTAATTACCCATTACCATGCATAATTATTTCTTCTATTCTGGTCTATGGCCCCCAGGATTTTATGCTGTTACAGCTCACTGCATTATCTTATCAAATTTGTTAAGGAAGCTTTTTTGACCTTTTGAGCACTTGTCACAGCATATACAAAAGCCAGCAGTAAATTGCCTAAGCATCTAGTGTGTGATTTATTACTTGTACCTTGCATAGTGATACCATACAGAACAGTACACATGAACATCTTTCCCTATTCCCACTCTGTGCTTCAGTCAAAATCAGAAGAGGAAAGAAAACCTCTGTGGTGAAAAGTAGGAAGGAAATAGGAGGCTGAAGTCTCTCAATGGGAATTTGAGGCACGTGATAGCAACAAGCAGCTAAGCCTGAGCATCATGCTCTGGAGAAGATCGCAGCTGCTCTCTTCTCTGATGCCACTTTTTCTCTTTCTCCCTTCCCTGAGTCTGACTGCACTATTTTGGCTCCTTTTCACACCTTTGTAACTGCTGATCCCTGCTCTTTCAACAAGCAGAGCACAAACCACCCCGCCACCCATTTGCAGTTTATGTTTCTAGGAGACAGATTTGGTCCAGTATGATATTCATAGGGATTGTCCTTTATTGATACTGATGTGAGTGTGCAGAGTACCAGGTTTTTGTCTCCACTGCTGTCAAAGCTTCCAGCAGAAAAGCAGACACTGACCTGCATCCCAGCACAATTTGTTTCGGCTAACAGCTTTACTGCACTTCAAGTCAACATAGTGTTCCTATTCCCTCTTCTTCCTACAGACACTGCAGTTGGAGCTACAGAAAACGAGGCTTTCAAGAAAACAAGAGAGCTAATGTCGTTTATCCTGACTTTTGCCTTTCCCTTAGTCCTCTATTTATCAATATACTCCAGAGGGTGCTCTATCTTAAAACCTCTCTTAGGTGATTTTATGCATAAAACTCTCAACTCACATCACTATCTGCAAAGAGATATTTAAGAAATATCTTAAGAAAAAACGTAGCAAATTATAGTAAAAAGAAAAAAATATGCTTCTGAACTGTGTGGTTAAACAAAATAAACTTGCCAAGAATCAGAAAATCTGAGATATTTTTCTGCCATCGTGGCAAATAAATGTCAAGGATCAGGTATTTACTTTGGGCTAAAGTGCGCAGTATGAGAACTGCTGCAGCACAAGGTATGCAGAATCATGCCTTTCAGATCTGCCAGTGAAAGCCTTCTCCCTAAAAGCAGACTGAAACACAAAAACCCTGGACTCCTGAAAGCAATTCTGAATTCACACCCTACGAGATGGCTACCTTAGTCACTGCCGTGAAGATAAAAGCCTTCTCTGTGCTTCTCCACAGTTTGCAGATCTCTAGCCCATGACTCTGAGCTGCCTCTCAGGCAGCAGGGAGGTGGAGACCACTCAGCAACTACGATGAGCTAGAAAGCACAGGCAAAAAGCAGGGCCTGCAGAGCAGGAGGGGAGTTCGCACTTGTACCCCTGTCCTGAAACCTAGTCTCTGAGATGTGCAGAGCTGTCCTACTCTCATTCACCTATGGAAAGCCCCATCTGCAGCACTCCCAGTTGTTTCTACCAGAAAGCTTTGGAGAAAACTGTTTTCTCCTCCCTCTCCAGCTGCCAATGCCATGGCTCTGTCTTGAGCTCAAATGCCAAATTCAGTGCTTCTTTTTCCTTCTTGTTAGGATTACCTTCCCAACAGCCCTGGATTTCCACAGCTGTGATCTTATTACTATCTGTTAGAAAGAGAGATCGAAAAACAACGGTGTCAGCCATATCAGGAGTGTGGGCTAAAAACCAGCTATGTCTCCAGGTTAGGGGTATAAAAGCATAGCCAAAAACAACTTATTGCCACCACAGTACCTCTCCAATCCAACCAGAGAACACAGTTGCTTGGCAGATATACACCTTTCTTCTCAATGCAGAAACAGACGTTTAAACAAATAGAAAAAAACCCAAACAAATCCAAATAAACTAACAAATGAAACTAACAAAAAAAAAAAATAAAAAAAATTCTGAGTCTCTTGCAGGCTCCTGGTCTCTGCTTTGAAAGTGCACAAGGACCAATCTACCCCGCCTCTTTATCGTGGTTATGCCTTTTCACCTGCCAATTCCTACCATGCTTTTCACCTCCTCCCTCCACACCAAGACAAAACCACCAGTTGTTGCAGCTTTCCTCTAGCAGGTGTCTGACAACTAGGTCTGTCTGGGTGTCCTGAAGAACCTCTTACTAGATGAAGCAGCTGGACCGTGAGTTCAGCCAGCATTACTGGTGAGGAGCAGGCATAATGGCAGCAATGTCTGCAGGCACAGCACATGAGTCCTGGGGGCAGGAGATGTCTCGCTTTATTCACCAAGACATCGATGTTTGTGCTCTCATGCTTCTCAAGGAATACCTGACTGCCAGATTAAATACTCATTTTCACCCTGAAGGAGTAAGTACTGAATTTTTTTTTCCCCCTCTAGGAATAACTCCAAAGTAGTCTTTCAGCAAAGCAGAGTTAAGTTTTTCCAGTTCCCTTCTAAAGGGCTAGACCATTTCTAAGTGGAACAACAGAGCTTACCAAGAACAAAATTTGCCATAAGGAGACATTCTAGAATAAATGATATGCAACATTTAAAGAAAATTTGGGAGACTCCGAAATGAAAGTTATATCCTACGGTCTTGCTTGAATTCACCCAACACACACTCATGGATCCTGCACTCCCATGCTACTACTGCTCACAATGTCAAAACCTATCTCATGAAGTGACAGAGCACTTCAACTTGAGCTTGTTGTATAGTCTGGCAAAGACATAAGCAATTCCAATCATACTGGAGATTAAATCTAAGATAAAGGGATGACCAAAGTGCAAAATAAATTGTTTCTTTCACTCCAGGATATGTTTTCTGGTCTTTTAATCATTCCTATGTGTCCTGCTTGAGCCCTTCCAAGTTCCAATTCAGGTGTGTGGATCCAGACTGTGGCAACATTCCCACCACTAGCTATGAAGAGAAACCCAGGTAACTATATGAACAGGGGAACAGGTGTGATACTCCTCTTGCTCCCTCTTCTAGCCTTCAATTGGTTTTGGCTCTGCAATGCTCCTGAGCCTGGTGTGGTCTGCTTAATAGTCACTGATGCTCTCCCTTTGAGCCCATTTTCCACTATGTACATCCCCAGGGAAGGAGTCCCACTAGCATGCCACCTTCCCAATCACCACCAGTCTGCCTAGAAGAGCTGTGCCAATCCTTGGTTATCCTTTTCCACCAGGAACCATGAACATTCAGCACAGTACCCTTCAGGGCCACTAGCTTTGCAGTGAGAACGTTTCTTGGGGATGGACTTCTCCATTTTTCGCTTCTGGTATGGGTTAATATGGCTTTTGCTTGCACATGACTATCATCTAACCAAGCCTTCCAGGAGTGCACTTTTGTCTTCTGCAGTGCTTGCCCGTGCATGTACCTTTCCATCACCTTCCAAGACAATATGCAGTGATGCCAGATTTGCTTTCAAGATACCACTGCCATGACCACACAACTTACAGCAAAGAGCAGGTCCCTGTGAGATGCCCCCAGAAATATCATTATGTTATGATTCTCCACTCAGACCTACATTTTCAAACCAATAAAATCATTCTCCTTAAAATCAGGTAACACATACAATACTGATTTTCTTTCTGTTCAGTTTTCTAGTCAAGATGTCAGGTGATATATAAAAAC
This sequence comes from Premnoplex brunnescens, assembly GCA_035040995.1. NCBI lineage: Eukaryota > Metazoa > Chordata > Aves > Passeriformes > Furnariidae > Premnoplex > Premnoplex brunnescens. Next base: position 46,921,967 of record JAWWLT010000092.1, read on the forward strand.
CAAATGCCTTCCAGCATTTGACCGCATCAATATGTCACTTCCACAAAAAATTTTCTAACAATTAAAGATTGCTAACTTGACAGAATTTTCTGTTTAATTATGTTGTGTGAACATCCTTTAACAGCCGCATTTCTCCCTTTCTTGCGTATTTCACTTTGCTGTGGATTGCTCCATTGTTTTCACAAAAACTGATGAATTTGTAGCCACCCATTCTATTACACTCACTTTTTTGAAACACTGGTATGACATCAGCTTTCTTCCAGACTTAGGAATTTCCCCAGTGTTAAAAGACTTATTGGAAATCACAGAATGGGTAAAGTTGGAAGAGACTACAGTGGGGTCATCTGGTCCACCCTCCTTGCCCAAACAGGATTATCCTAGAGCACAATGCGTAGGATTGCATTCAGATGATTCTTGGATATCTCCAGTGAGGGAGACTTCACAGATCCTCAGCCAAGGTTGGTTTTCTTATTTTTTAATACTTCATGCAAGTTATCGAACCTTGTTGATTTCAGTTACTGTTGGAAATGAAAGCAGAATGTTACCATCTTCATATACAGCAATACTATCTGCCTTTTTCCAAAGCAAGAATCAGAAAAAAATTACTGAGCATTTCTTCCTATCCTCCGTATCTAAGTTATTATCAAATAATGTGTGACATTACAGTTAATTCACTGTGTTTCTCATACAATTCAAAAACCTCCCAGTTTTAATATTTTTACTTAACATTCACACAAAACAGTATTTAAAAAAACGCAATCTGAGAGAAAACAAAACAAGGAGAGAGCAATTTAATCCAGAAGACTGCAGCTTGGCATAATAGGTTTCTCAGTCCTACACAGAGCCTCAGCCCAGATCTACATAAGAGGAGCTGAAATACCACCAACTTCAGTAGAACTGGAGAAGGCACATTTTGTTCATGTTTAGTGTACACTTAATAAAGATGATCTGCTGCAAATATTTAGCATGCAACTTAACAATCCTCCTAACACAGCAGAAGAAATAAAACCTACGGAACATAATTTTTTATTTCCACACTTAATTTAAGCTCTAGGTCCTCAGTAAAATGACTACAGCAGCAAATTCAACTCTCAACATACTCTCTCACTGGTGAGCTGGGGGGCAATGCTTGTTCTTTCCTTACTTGCACTTTTGATTGTTGTAACACAGCTATACTGATCGTATTCAAATCTTCATTGGCAAAAAAAAAAGAATGGCTTTGATAAAGAGAATACATTCAAAATCTTTGAATATGGTTTTGATTCTGTGAAGGTGCTAGGTGCTGTTTCAATGCTCCAGCATGTGTTTGTCCTGAACTGAGACAGCAGTATTATTTACAAATAAGTAAGTTATTAGCATGCGTGACAGCTAACAGGACCAGGACCAATAAAATCAGTGCTTCAGAAAAACAGGAGCATGAGAAACACAGGCCATTTTCAATCTTCAGTATAAAAGCTGGGAGTATGACTACTGTGTTTGCATATATACATCTATATGTTACTATTCACCTTGGGATACCTGATTTGAGAAAAAAATTTACAAATATTTAACTTGTTGCGTTCAAACATCCAACATCCTACTAACGTGGGGAACAGGAACGAAAGTAAAAATCAACATAACTTTAAAAAGCAGAGATTAAAGAATTTAAAACGAGATTAAAAGTGAAAGAAAGTCAGATCTCTAGACAGTGACAGAAAACAGCCCAGACACCTGCAGGCGCAAAGAAGCAAATTGTGAGGAGGAGAAAGAAACTCAGTGCGGATTAAATGTAAAGGGATTTAAGTCATTAACAAGAGATCAAAGGGAACATTAGAAGGGAGGGAAGGCTATACAAGTGTCTGAGATAGGAGACCTTGGACGAAATATGACTAGGATAAAATCATTATGGCTCACACTAAAAATAATAAAGGGAGTAGGGCGATGGTTGGAATTAGCTGGAGTCTGTGCTTGGTTGTAAGCTATATGATGACAGAAACCCAAAAGGTTTCTAAAAAAAGACCAACTAGAAAAAACAGGAGGGCTCTTTCACTCTACTAATACGTGATGCAAAAACTAATAAAGGAGTCGTAGTGAACACTCACTGGGCCTGAGAAAGCGAGCAAAAATCACCCAAGCTTGCATAACTTTTGTACGTGATTGCCAGTGTTGTATGGATGCAACAACATCTGCGCTCACAAAATCAATGTTTCAA
>JAWWLT010000092.1:46924192-46945364 GCA_035040995.1 Premnoplex brunnescens
TAATGAATTTTGTTCATACACAATGGAGAGAAATGCACAGTGACTGGAACTACACTGGCTCCCACTTGCTGAGGTTCAGTTGTGCTCATTACTATAGACATCCAAGTCAGCAAATGATGGTTTATTCTATAAACAATAAAACAGTATCAATAAAGACTGGGGACAAGAATTTAAAAAAAAAATTAAAAATTAGATGTCCAATCTCACTGCAAAGGAAGTGAAGCTCAGTATTTAACTGACTCTTCTGCAAGATCTTCAAGAAAACATAAAACAGATGTCCATGAACAATGTTTGTTACCTTAGTAAAGGAGCTATTCATAACTCTGATTAAGACCAGGTACTCAAACTCAGAAGAAAATTTGGCAAAGTTTAAAGAAAAGAAAAAAGAGGAATTAGAAAAAGCGTATGAAAAAATGCTCCTCCAAAACTGTATTTTAGTCCCATGTTATTAAGTGACAAATCCACTGAAAATGGAAAATAGGCAAATGGGTGAATTAGGAAGTTAGCTGATAAATTAAGCAAATTAAAGCAGTCTTCAAGGTGTAAGAAAGCATGTGAAAAAAAGAAGCAAGAAATCAAATCAGTGCTCAGTTAGGGAAGCGTGCAATACTCCTTCACTCCTCACTTATATCTTTTCTTAAAACAAAGAGCCCCACACATTCAGATAAGTCATAATAACCGTTTCAAGGACAAAGAAAGGAACAAGAGGTTAGCTGTAGATAGTGTAGTAATGCACCCACAGATAGTAAATTCTTAGAAATTCCTAGTACATCTTCTGCTCCTGCTCCATTCCTTATCTCAGTGTTCATAATGACAAATGGAAAGCACAAGCTGGCACAGATAACTCTCTAAACCTGAATGCACATATGCAAATGCCAGTGTGAGGGAGGAAGACCTTCCAAGGCACAAAGAACAATAGGATGTGCTGATCAGCCCTGTTACCTTAGATGGGAAGAGAACCTGGTGCTACAACAGTGTACCAAATAAAGTCTGTTCAGCACATAGCAAACACTGCTCAGCAGGGATCTTGCTCCAGTCGGTAGCTCTATGTCTGGAAACCTCAAGTGGTGCGAGAAAAGCTGGACAGTAAGATGCTGGAAACATATAAAGCCGTATGGAAAAGTAATTTTTAAAATGAAAAAAACCAACCCAACAAAACCAACCAACTTAAAAAAATCTACTCCAAATTCTTTAGGGAAAAAATCTCTTCTCAAATGGGTAAGAAGGACAGAATTAATTGCTGAGCTCCCTGTGATTCTCTCCTCTACCTGAAGACTGAGAACCCCTTCTCTCCCAAATTGCAAGTCTGCATAGATCATGATTGGTCACTGGCACCCTTGCTTCTCTGATATGCTGCAGAAAGGTCTGCCCAGCCCCTGCCTCTGATGAAAACAGCCCTGGACAAAGATCCAAGTACCACCTGCAAAGAAAAAGAAAAGCAATCTTCTCTGAGGGTTTTCCAAGTCTTTTTACACTTCCAGTTATTTTTACATTTCCACTGAGGCTTCAGACAGGATTTTAAGCCTCAAACGAAAAATAAAAATTCTTCATTTAGAGACTCAACTCTGAAAATTGCTGCTAGTTCCATCTGTTTCACCAGTATGACAGAAATACCACACTTTGCTGACAGAGTCTGTGCCTCACTGAATAAACATTCACAGCACTTTATAGACACTAGCTCAGTTAAAGCTCAGGCACCTACACAAACGAGTGCATGCAAAGGTGCAGTAATGAACATTGTTTGAAAGGAGGAGCAGAGAAAGTGCAAGCTTTGCAAGCTGCAGGCTCCAGAACTGGAGAATTAACTGGAAACATCTAATCAGGGATGCAGAACCCTGTAACATTATGATTTATTTAATGCACTCAAACAATGGCCAGAGGCAATGAATCATATAGGAGATGACAAAGCTTCAGGAGATTTCTGTCATCTAGTTTAACCTGCACATTGATCAGAGTTTACCCCCATATTAATCACTTGAGATTGTAATCTAACACACTCTTAAACACTTCTCCTGATTATGCTTCACTTACCTCCTTGTCCTTATGCAGGTCACTCCGTTGCTAATTGCATTTCTAGTTAGGAGAAAAAGTGTCTAGTGTCTAATTTAATTTTGCCTTTTTTAGTTTCAAGCCGTTGCTCCTTGTTATGCTGTCTCAAGCACTGTAAATAATCCCTCCCCCTCCTCCATATTATTACCTCTCAAATATTTATAGACTGTTATATCCACCCTTAGTCTCCTTTTCTACAAGCCATACATCATTTTTGTCACCCTTCTCTCTATCCTTTCAGATTTATCTATGTCCTTTTATAATGAGATGCTCAAAACTCCTTTGCTGTTTTCTCAAGTACAGTGAACCCAAAGCAGCAAAGAGGCTGAGATGCTCATTACCTCCTTGCTTCACAAGCAATACCTTTCTAAAAAATTCTGAGCAAAACACATTACTTCAATAGCAACTGGAAATTACAAAGCCATGGCCACCACACTGTGGAGTGCTTCATTCATCGCACACTTGTATCTGTCAGGAATTAAAAGAGCATACTAAGGGGAAGTTTTATGCTAAATCAAAGAAAGACTGTTCAAAGGAAAACACTCCCATAATATTTCCTTAGTCCAGCTTGAAAGAGATTTAGCAAATAAAGAAAACCACCATAAAGGCAGAAGAACACCTCCAGCAACTGTTTCCCAAGACATAGTCTAACCTGTGCTGTGGAAGTCATGCCACTCCAAGTAGGTAAGACAAACTCTTAAAAAAGAGACACATGCAAATGTGATTCTTTTTCTCTCAACAGCAACAAACTGGAGAAAACCAAATTATGATGATGGATGAAAAAGTGTTACAAGTGAAGGATGAAAAACTTGAAGGAAGCAAAACTTCCTTGCTAGCTGTTACAACGCAGTAAAGACATGCTATGTTCATTTACGCTCTTTAATTTTGAACAGAGATTTATTGTGTGTGGGAGAAGCTGAGGAAAAGCACCAGTAAGCAATGAAAGGGATGCCTGGAGGGCTTGGAGAGGTGGCAGGGCCAGAAGGCAGCCAGCAATTAAAACTGGTAAAGAAGCAATCATAGGTGCAGCAGGAGGAAAACATCCTTAGAAAGTAATGAGGAAGGCAATACAAAAGGAAGAGCAGGAGGATAGATCAGTAACCACTGCAGACCCACTAAGATCTCTGATGGTATGCAGCCATCATGTTATCCGTAGCATAGACAGGTGAAACAGCTAATGCCTTCTTCTTCTGCTCAATTTTGCTGAGGCTGTTGACACCTGAACTACCAATCTCCTCTGTCACCTCTGAACCTCCACAATGCTAATTATTTGTTAAAAATTCTAATGTGGAGGTCAAAAGAATCAGATTTCTTTCACAGGCTTGCATATGCTTATCACTATTGAGGCTGGCCGATCTTCAAATTTCAATACAATGACTTAATGTCAATACAAACAAGTAGGCATTTCAGAGATTCACAGAACAGTCTTGTTTCAAAAGGACCTCTGGAGACTGGCTGCCCCAAACTCTGCTCAAAGCAGGGCTGGCTTCCCACTTGGATCATGTTGCCTAGACATTATCCAGCTGAGTTTTGAGTCTCCCCAAGGACGGAGGCTCCACAACCTCTTTGGACAACCTGTTTCAGTCCTTAAGCACTCTCATGGTGAAATGTCCATGGCGGCTTCCTCATGATGCCCATCAGTTGACTAAAATGAGGCTTTTTGACAAAATCAAAATTCTGACAGCGCATGACACTATACTGTAAACACCTGTAGAGGACTTCCTTTCATAAGGAAAATTTCTCACTTTCTTTTAAGCCAGACCATGACATCTTTCAGTTATAACAACTGATTTTTTTTAACCCATCACCTATGCAGCACAACAGCTTCAAGGTCATGGCATCGATTTTCAAAAACATAGTATAATGATCAAAAAAGTAAAGGAAGAATCAAGAAGGCAATGTAGGGGTTTTACAGGCAGCTAGGGCACTGCAAGTTCAAAGAGATCTCAGTACTACCATTCATTAGGCATTGTATTACTGCTCACCCCACTACAGTCCGCCTTCATGAGCAGATAAAAACCCAACTGTTTGTCAAAGAGTTTCAAAGTAAAGGCAGCACTTTCTTAGAGAAACTTAAAAAAAATACAATTTTGTTTCTGTCACACACAATAAATGTAGCAAAGGGAAATAACAAATACAAGCTTACTACTCACAGTTTATGACAACGTGTTTGTCAACCAGTGACACTAGGTAGGCACCTTAACAATGCTGTCATTGCAAAGACAACGACACAGCAGAGAAGAAGGAGCTAGCATTTTGCATCATATAGTAATCCCACCTACACTGGATGCTTCTAAACTGGGCCAACAACGGTACAGAGCAGCAGAAAGAAGGGGTGCTTTCCAGCACCTTCTAGTCGTCTGGTGATGTATGCTGCAGCCACACCACTGGCCAACTACCAAACACAACACCTAGTCTGTGACAAGGACCAAATATAATGAAGCAAAGGTGAAATACAGTCTCCTTCCTGAAGTGAGAGCAGCTTTCACTCTGAGGTGTTTAATGATCACATTTGCTTCCTTAAAATGGCAGAGCTCCAAACTGACACAGAACAGTGTGAAGAACATGGATTTTATAAACTGAGCACGTTTTAAATGCTTCACCATAGTCTTTCTAAGTTTCTCACACCCGCCAACCCAACAAGATGTACCTATCCCACATTTACTTCAAACGCCCTGGGATAATGTCTTTTTGATGCTCTGTACAACTAAACTGCCTTCTCTTTCGGCAACTTGTAACTTTTTAAGGGAAAATGCACGGAAACAAAAAATTCTGTTTGCAAGACGTCTGCTAATGCCCTGTGACCATGGCCTGCTCCCTTCCAACTAACCCGCAAAGTCTCAGTTTGCTTGTGAGTGGGAAGATACACCCCATCCAAAGTAAACTCTTGACACGGTTGATGTTCAAACACCTATGCTTTGACTATGATAATTCATTTTACCCCTTTTCAAAAACACCATGACACAACAGGATCTGAAAAACTGTCTCTGGTTTCCAGGTGTCATTTCTGATCTGTCGATAAAACGGATACAGCAAGGAAAAACTCTCTCTCTGGCACTATGTCTGATTTGTGTGACTCCTTCACACATTACTCCTCTGCTAGCAAACAATGCCCTGCACGATGGAAGTACAAAAGAAAAACTGCTCTTGTGAAGCCAAAACCTTAGGGCAGGAACAGAATTATCAGTATCAAAACCATCTCTCGCCCAGTCTAATGTGAGTCATACAGGGCACCCTAAATCCCCAGGAGCCACCCTGGGGCCTGCAGGGAGCTTCTGACTTCCCCTGCCACAAAGGGCTTCACTGTCTCTCCTTNNNNGGCTTCACTTTCTCTCCTTGCTTTAATATTACTGCAGATTCTTGAAAAATCAGCACCTCAGCCTACCTACCAAACTTAGACAATGACACTTGCTCTGATGGGGTCTCTTGTTTTGCTTGCAGTTTAAGGTACCAGCAAAATCATAAAACAGAATCCATCAAGTACCCGGTCCTGAAACTCAACACCTAAAGCAAGAGGTTCATGTAACATTGCAATTTTTCATATAAAAAAAGATCTTTACATGTTAAAAAGAAAAGCTTAAGGATATTTAAGCAGTATTCCTCACCAAAGCCTATACAGGGACACCTGACAAAGCTACCCTACAGATCTGCATAAATGAAGAGCACCTTCTAGAGCCTGAGAGCCAGCACATAGTCCCTGGTATCAAATCAAAACCCACAAGCATTTACAGTGCTTTCAACAGATGAATCTACTAAAAATATTTGGGACATAACTTTATTTGTGCAGTGTAGTTGCCTTTCAGCTAAGAACAAATGTCTGTTGCTACTTAGGTGCCTAAAAGCAAAATTATGAATTATTCAGATTCTTCCATTTCTGGTGAACAAGGGTGACCCTGCCTTGATTCTTGCCTGGAATCACATCTTCTTTCTGGGGGTGAAGCTGTATATTTTAAATGTTGTCACCCATAAACAGTTATTTAGTAGGTGCTAGTTATTTAGTAAAATTATTGAGAAACAATGTATTTAAATTGCTCACAAAGAGAAAGATGACTGCTCCAATCAAAAATATTCAAACAATTCGAGTTACTTTAAAATTAGGTATTTTTATGTTTTCAAATCTTCAAGCATGTGAATTGTCATAAGCTTGTTTGGTCCATGTTTTCCATTAAAAGACAATAATTTAATTCAATTAATAAACAATTATTATAGAGGGATTAATAAACTGAATACTGTCGCTGACATTTTTAAAACATTAAGATCAAAGTTAATGCCAGTTCTGTCAACAGTAAGACAATTTCATTTTTTGGCCTTTCTGTATAGACAGGGATCTTCTTGTTCTCCTGAGTTACACACAATCTCTATACATTACAGAATATACTGCTTTAATCTTTAGCCCACTTTTTCCATGTCCATAGACAAAGCATGCAGTAATGCAAATATGAAAGGAGTAATTGCATCAATTCAAAGATGACACTAACATAATGAAAACAAAAAAGCTAATAAAAAGCTATTTATTGTTTTATTAAGCAATTCTTCTAAAAGCTTTCCAAAGAAATTCCTCTACATTGGTCTGAAACTGCCTGAATGCACTGGGTGCAACAAATCCATCTGACAAGACTTTAAATGGCCTGCAAAACAAATAACATCATTTGACAGACACATACAAGCACTGTCCTTTTATTACTTAATGCAAGGCATCGCCCACTTTAGAATTATCTTTTCACCTGTATTATTGACACCAGCAGAGATGATTAAAACTGAGTGAAATTTCCTTTTCCTTTTTTCTATATTTGTTTGCCTTTTTCTTTTTTTCTGTCTATACACAAGAAGTCGATTACACCAGGCGTTTTTTATACATATTCAATTGCTGTATCTGTCAGGCATTGTTAGAAAAGGCAAAAAGCAATTTGCAGAGGAAAAAACATTTTGCCTAGTTTTCATTCTAGTGCCTTTAAGTCCCATCTGTGCTTAGCCATGCTTGCACTGAATATACAAATATTGTTGACTGCTTGTTGGATTTTTTGGTTTTTTGTTGTACAGGGGTTAAATGCAACACAGTAAGATGTAGTAAAGCGGAAGGACTGTATCAGTCTTTTGTAATTTATCACACCACATCACACAAAACCCATGTACCACTTCAAGTCACATAAGGTTGGCAGATCTCTGCTGCTCAGGTCAATGACATTACCTGCACACTTGGCTACTATACAACTCTGGGAACTCTCAAATTTTGAAGAAGATACACAGCCAGCCAGAACGCAGATGCCAGGACTGTGGCAGGAGAACATATTTTGGGACAAAAGAGAAAAGCTTCCCATAAATCTCTACTTGCAGACATACAGCCTACTGAATTTAATTACAGCACCAAACTGTATCAAAGAAATTTTGATTTTCAAGTAAAAATAATTAATTAAAATATGAGAGACTGATCCTGGATTTTTCCCTTTTGCTAACTGTACCAACCGTGCAATGCTGTTCTTGGAGAGGAGGCTCTCCATAACACCATCACTGGAGAGAGGGGAAGAGGCACAACAGCAGGCATGAGCAGTGCCAGTCACTGTCCCCAGCCATAAGCACTGTCCCCCCAGCACCTTACCTGATGGTGTACTAGCTGCTGTCATGGCTGTACTCGTCGAGTGCATAGGGCTACTGCTTTCCAATGAGAGGCAAGAGCTGCCACCACTGTTCTTCTTAACAAACGTCTCAGGGACACTGGGCAGTGGCACTGGGTGGCTGATGCCCAGTTCCTCTTCCTGAGCTTGCTGTCTTCTCAGCGCAACCTGGGAACAAAAGACAGACCTAAGGGCATGCTTTGTCACTTGAGCACAATCTACAGTGGCAACAATGAAAGACTCTGATTCCATGCTGGGCTTTCCCTCTTGGCATTCTGATGTGGATCAAAGAACCAGGCCACCATTAATTAAGGCTCAAAAAAACCTCCAGGATTATTTAAGTAAAACATTAGACCAACCACCACCATGTCAACTAAACCATAGCACCAACTGCAACGTCCAGTCATTTCCTGAATACCTCCAGGGATGGTGACTGCAACACTTCCCTTCCAATGCTTGACAACCCTTTCTAAGAAAAAATTCTTCCTGATGTCCAACCTGAACCTCCCCTGGTCCAGCTTGAGGCCCTTTCCTCTTGTCTTGTAGCTACCTGTCAGGGAGAAAAGACCAACACCCATCTTGCTACAACCTCCTTTCAGGTAGCTGTAGAGAGTGATAAGGTCTCCTCCGCGCCTCCTCTTCTCCAGGCTAAACAACCCCAGCTTCCTCAGCTGCTCCACATATGGCTTAATTTCTAGACCCTTCTCACAATCCAGCCAGTGGGTAGAGGAGGATATAAAGGAAGTTATAAAGCTACCACAAACCAACCCCTTTATGTGTCTAAGCATATATGAACAAGCCTAAGAAATGCTGGTTCCATATACATCTTCCTTCACCACGGGTAGATGAAGACATATTACAGCTGGCTGCATTCACCCAACACAGCTGCTCCAGGAAAAGCATACTGCAAAAAGTCACTACCCTCATCTCTGCTGATACACAGCTACTGGGGACAGGAAATTTATCTGCATGCAGGGTTTCTGCTGTGCCTCTTCAGTATAAGCAGCTCTTCACGAGGGTTTATACTTGTAATCTGCTGCTCTGTTCTAGCCTGCTAGGTTCCCTTGCTGGCAGTTTGCTGGAAATGTTGCCCTTCAAGGAAATTTCAGCATACAGTACACAGACAACCACTATGGAAAAAGCATGGCAAATGTACAATGTAGAGAGCATCTCAGACAGCATCACACACATTGCATGTAGCTGGTCAGGCCTGGACACACCAGAACTTCCCATTTCTTTCTCAATGCAGACAACACTTCAAAACCTAGCTGACATTGGTCAAGCCCACAGGCACTATGCAGTCTGGACATGGGTGCAAACCAGCCATACCTGCTGCTTACAAAGGGTCCCTTCTGCCTCACCTGAACTGGTAGACCAATCTGACACATTTGTCCACTCATCCAAAGTTGTGATATGTGTCCAGGAGGTATATATGACACTGCTACAGCTACCTATCCTGTTACTTGTCAGGTGACTGATGTGCACCTTTATCTGAAGCTTGGAAATCCTGTTTCAGATTACAGACTGGCATTGTGGGCTTTTCTTGCTGGAAATTCTCCTGTGTATCTTGGGCAGACTTCCCTATATTTCCATGTTCAACAGCAACATTTCTTCTAATACAGATGTGGAATACTGTTAATTAGCATTAGCCCTTCTAATAAGAGACATCCCAAGCAAGAGGTGTAGACATGCAAACACCACTGCAACTTTGATTGCACAAGCCAGTAACCTTGACCTGTAAAATTCCACCAGCATCAAGGGGCTTATTGAAAGGGGGAAGAGACAGACTTTCAATGTGCAACTCCTACACAGATAAGGTTTAGTTAGGGAGGCTTTCAAAGCCACTTTCAAATACTAGGCAGGGAAAAGAAAACCCCCAGGAGGGCCATCACCAGAGCCTGCTAGCAGGAGGCATCCACTGCCTGAGACAAGCAGCTGAGCTGCAAAAGAACAGTCTGTGCAGAAGGGGACACTTGCACGGGTAGCACTGCACTTCGTGCTCCATTCCCTGAGGCAGATAGCAAAGGGATTCACGTTTATTATTATTCACACCAGGCAGAGAAAGCGCATGTCGCTTGGGCGTAATAACAATTTCCGGACTGCCATACCACTGACAAGGAGGAATCGTTTAAATGCAACGAAAACTCAATCCCAGTGAGGTCTGAGGAGGTTTCACACATTTGCACTGAATAATTGAATAAAAAGGTGGAGAAGGATTTAATCCAGGGCTGCGTAGGTTTTCAAAAGCTGTTTGCCCGACATTTCATTTTATGTGGGATCACGAAGCTCTGAGCGCCCATCAGCTGCAAACTGGATGCGGGGGTCGGACACAGCGCCTCTCCTCGCGCCAGCAGCCCCCCGGCCCTGTAATTTGTCTGCAGGGGACCATCGCACTGAGCAGGGCGCACAACCCCCCTCGCAGAGCCTAAGTATGGCAGCAGCCATTACACCCCGAGGGCTCCGCTTAATGAAGTTCGAGATAAGGATCAGAAGGGCTAATACAGACCCAGACCTACATTTACACTGCCAGAGAACTGTGAATTCTGCGGGACTACCCAACGAAACAAAGCTATTCCCACTCTAAACTGCTTTCCTGGCGAATACTGAGCCCCCCCTTTAGATTTCAGACGACCCACCTGCACAGCTACTTGCAGAGCTGCCCTACGCAAAATGTGCAGCAACGCCGTCAAAACTAAAGAAGTTAGGAATGCCCTCCACTAAAGCCACCCAGCATCAGCAAACGCAACTGCACCCGGTCTGAAACCAGCAGCGCAAAATATTTTCGAAGAGCAATTAGCTGTCTAAATTATTAACGGTGTAGGGAACAGCGGGCTGGGAAGGGCGGTGTGACGGGAGCCGGGAGCTGTCCACGCGGCTGGGCTGGCACAGCCACGCTGCGCGCCTCTGCGGCGGCTCGCCTGTGTCGGGAGGAGCTGTACAGACAAATAACCGAGGAGAAACACAGCTCACAGTCTCGGGAGCCGGCGGGGTGTATCCCGACTGCAGCCCGGGGCAAGGTGCCCATGGCGGCGGTCACACACCGCCCGGCCCGACGGGCACAGGGCACGGCCCCGACGGGCAGAGGGCACAGACCCCGCCGGGCACAGGGCCCGGCCCCGCCGGCGGCAGCGCCGCGGGGACACCCCAGCGCGCCTTGGGCACCGCTCACCTGCGCTGCCATCACCCGCTGCCGCTCGGCGATCAGGCTGCACTTGTTGCACTGGCAGTCCCGCCACATGCAGAACCGCTTGTGCCCCTTCAGCGGCGAGGAGTAGCCGTGGTTGCGGCAGCGGGCACACTTGGGCAGGCGCGGCCGCTTCTTCCCCGCCGCGCCGCCACCCCTGTCCGCCGGGGCGGCCGCCATGGGCGCCGCCGCCTTCGCGAAGCCGCCCGCCTTGTCCCCCGGGCCCGCCACGTCCGGGGGCTTGCTGAAGGCCGGGGTGTCGCTGGGCATGGCGGCGGAGCGGGGGCAGCGGGGCGAGGGCTCGGCGCGGCTCTGCTGGGTCCCGTCCCGTCCGCTCCGTCCGCGCCGTCCCGCCCCGCGCGTTTTGGCGGGCAGCGGCAGGCGGCTCCCCCCGCCCGCCCCGCCCCGCGCCGGGGGGTCGGGCGGCCGCCAACGCCGCGCCACCAGCGGGGCAGGGGCCGGGGCCGGGGCCGGGGCCGGGGCCGGGGCAGGCGGTGGCGGGGGCAGCGCCTCCCCTCCCTCCCTCCTTCGCTCGGCTCCCTGCCCCCGGGCCGCCCGCGCCGCCAAGGGCGGGCCCGTGCCCGGCGGTAGCGGCGGGGCCGGGGGTGCGGGCCCAGCCCGGGACCCCGCGCTCGGCTCAGCGGCCCGGCCCGGCCCGGCTGCCCTGCGGCCTCGGCCCGCCCGCAGTGCCGGGGCTGCCGCGCAGAGCCAGCGGGGAGCAGTCCCTCCGGAGAGGCTCCTGTGGGCCATGTGGTCCCCTGGGTTGGGCAGGAGACCCGCGGGGCCCGGCCCAGGGAGAGGGGCGACCCCAGGTAAAGCACCCATGCTGCCGCAGCCCAGCGGCTCTCCGCCGTGAGGCTGCTGGCTTCCCGCTGCGCCGCATCTCCCAGGCACAGCTTCCCGCACACGGGTACAAGCGCGGTGTGATGGACAGCGGCGCGGTGACCGCGGCAGGTGCGGGCGGCGGGAGCGCCGTGACAGCTCGCAGCCATCACCTCCGAGCGGCGCGGGTGGCACAGCGCTGCTCGGCTGGCTCGGGGAGACAAGCGAGGAGGCTTTTTCCTTCTTGACACAGGCCGCCCTTTCCAACTTGGCGCTGTGTGATTTATAGACGCATGCAGCTCTACAGATATTATTTACAGTATTAATATTTCCTCTGTTACACCTTTAAATCTTTCTGGGCTCAACTTCAGTTGACGCTATCTTCATGCTGAAATGAAACTATTAAATTACATCTCAATATAAGATGAATGACAACTGTCAAATGAGTGACTCAACAGAGATGAAGCAGAAAGCACCTGAGATTATGTGAGGCTGATTTATAAAGATTGCATAAAGATTTCTATAACCTCAGCTTCATGACTCAGCATATCAGATGGTAATAAGTTACAGTAGGTAGAAATTTATTTCTGCTAGAAGAAGCCAAGGAAAGCATCACCCTCTTCGAGATCAGCTAACTCCCAGTTAATTCTGCTCAGACTGAGCCTTCGTGATAGAAACAGTGAGTGCCTATCCCAGCCTGAAGAAAGTCCCAGATCCTTGCTGCTTCGTGCTTTGCATTAACTTTAATGAATTACATTTAAAGAACATTTTCCTTCACGGTAGGACATTGGAGACATTTGTGGCACTTTCCATCCTCCAGAGAGACCTCGGTAAGCCAAGCCCCAGTCTCAAGCAGTCAGATGGTCCTCAAGCGAAGCCCCAGCAGAAGCTGCGTGGGCTTGATGTATGTGTATGACCATCGTTCAACTCGCAGAAACTGAAACTTTCCCCTTGCATCACTTTGCTGGGATTGACACTTGTGATGTCAGTAAATGCACGTTCTCCTGCAAGAGGGGAGAACATGAATACAGTGTTTAGTGGAACAAAATTAGGATTTACTTTTACACCTAATGATGCATATAGCTAAAATTTAATGAGGTGAACAATGCAGACAGGCATATTTAGCTTCCTATATCAAAATGTGAACTTCCTTCCTGAATGAAACCAGTTGAGATTTTCTCACCTCACAGGGGCATTGATCAGCCTCCAAAGTTGTTGTCTAGGAGTGAGTGGGTCTTGAAAGTGAATTTCCAGTTTGTGAAGCTCAGTGCATCGTGGAACACGTGTGCAGGAATGTTTTCAAGTGCTCACATGCAAATTGTCTCGGGATCAATTGAAAAATGAAAATTAAAAAGTAGATGAAAGGAGGCTAAATCAAAGTAACAAGAAAGGCAAAATAAAATAAAACCCAAGAAGAGATAGGAGAAGAAAAGCACAGAAATGACAGCAGGAGGAGGAAGAGAAAAACTGAAAGGGGTGAAAAAAGAGAAAAGAGAAGCACAGTGCATAAAGCAGGCAAAGACAGACAAAGTAGAAATAATAGCAGTCACTAGCTGCTGATATATGACTTTTCACTAGAAACTGTGACAGCCGACCTCAGAGATGAATTACAAGATGCAAAAACTGCAACAGTTCCAAGAAGAATATTCATTCATCACTCTCTCACATAACTGATATTTTCTAGTCCTGCTTTTCAGGCTAACTACACAGATCTTTATTATCCATGTTACAGAACCTATTGGTGAGGGAAAAAAAATAATGTTGCTAGTACCTTTCTGGTATTTGGTGTTCCAGGTGAATACCGCCAAAATACCTAGATATTTGATGAATGCAAGTATGTGATTGATCATTTAATAATGAATTGCCTTGGTTTTGCTAGCTCAAGTCACACTTTGAGTATGGGTTTAGAGTGCAGTGTTTTTCTCCATTTTTTTAATGGGTCCTTGGTGAGGTTGACAACACATTACGGGATTTGTCATCTGTGGAGTTATGAAGTAATAGGAGATCATCATAAACTGACGCTAGTCCTAACACGAATCACAGCAACCTCACTGTAAGTCTTCAGGAAACTGTAGGAATTTATTTATTGTACATCTAGGCATCTCTGGTTTGTCCAGTGATGATGTCAATAACTAAACATTACTGGAATTTGCTGGCACCTTTGGAAATAATTGTAATTAATGTTTCTGGTGAAAGAAAAATAATCAAAAGACATTTTTTCCTTTTTTTTTTTAATAGGTGTCTCTGAAAGTTGTCCTTTAGTTTTAAATTTTTTTTGCACAAATCTTTAAAGTACAAAATGTCGTCTGTTAGTGATGATCTGTCCTTTGCTGATGCACGCCTTTGGCTGATCCCTTGAATCTTGCAAAAATGTTATCATTAACAAGATTATTATTTGGCAGGAATGAACAACCCAGTAGAGAGGTCACAAATTAAAAAGGGTTTAATTCTAACACTGTTGCCTGGAAAGCAGAGACCTTCAGTTTCACAGAAGTGGAGCTGAGTACATTTGCTGAGTCCATTTTGGAGAGCTGCTAGATCTGATTCTGTTTAATTTTTGGGTTTTTTTCTTTGCTGTCAGTGGGTCATACCTGAGGGGTTTTGCCCCCTCTGTTTGAGAAGATATTTTTTGCTCTGACAGGTCATTTTACAGACTGTATCACCAGGGCTGGTTGTGGATTCCCAACAGTACTTCAGCTGCAGGAGTGCTGAGGAATAGAAGATAAAGCATGCACGCTGCCAGTTTGCATTGTTTGAAAACATCAACGTGTCCATAAACACTTTGGTCTTTTGGAACAAAATATCGAAGGCAGCCAGAGGGAGTCAAGCAAAGGAGGGAAACCATGCCAGCATGTTTCCCTGAGACACCGATAGGAGCTGGGAAACTCCTCAGTGCCAGACTTCAGTGCTTCCCTGCACCTTTGGGTGTCTTGGCTGCCCTATAGCCATCAGTTTAGCCGAATAAATGGGTGTACCTCCATCTGCACTCCTCCCGATGACAGCACATGTCATTTACTAATGCGAGTCATTTACTCCAGTGCAAATGTATTTGCTGGAGTGACAGACATCATCGTGACGACAAAACGGATTGAAAAGATACTTCAGGAAAAATCCAGTAGGTGGCATAAATAAGCCGTGTATTTTTTTTCACTTTCACAGTTCTCTTTCGTTCATTCATTCCTTATTTTAAACCTCATTTAAATTACAAGGAAGCTGAATTTAGTCACGTGGCTCTTAAAACACAACCCCACAGACAAAGGTTTTATTCAAAGCTGGGAAATTTTTTTACACCTTCTGACACCATATAGCCTTTTTCCCCCGCCTCCTACACTTACGTTTTTACAGTTTCTAGGTTACACATCTAGGACTGCACCACCACAAAAGGTAAGAATTTCTTATTAGAACAAGCATATCTGAGCCCAAACCTTGTCTTGAAATGACCAGTATTTACAAGAGTTTAAAACGAGCCTTACAGCTGCTGTCTCCAACACTTCTCTGTGATGCTCTAGTAGAGTGTCAGTGCCAGCACCATTACTCAAGATCAGTGAAATCTGAGAAACCACTGATGACTTTTGCTAAATGTTAATTCAGTCAAGCTGAATCTTTCATTCAGACTTAAGATTTCAAGTGTTTCCATCTTCAAATGCTCCAAGTGCTTTAATGCTCCAAAAACGTTTCTATGGCATGGGCATTTAGGTGTAAGAAGTTTCAGTGTGCTGCTTGGTTCTCTTATTCTCAAACTCCTTTTTCCTTTGGTTAGTTGGTTGGTTTTTTTTCCTTTGGTGTCCAGGGCTCCACTCTCTCTGGAGTGAACAACTAAAGTAGTTAGTAATGCAGTTTGTAGTGCTACCACCACTTGGCTATTTGCTGCTTTTCCTCTGTGAGAGTTAGGAGAGTCCTTGGAATAGTGGTCCACAGCTTCTCACCAGGGAGTTCAGAGCTGTCTTTCTGCATCAGCCTGAAAAACTGTCGTGCCCAGCTCTGCTTACAAAGACCACTGGTTGTTAGCAAGGTGGTACAAATTGTGTACGTTCTTCAGCACCCTCAGTTCATGTTCTTTTCTCCTAATAAAAATCCATACCCATTGGGAAGATAAGGTGTGACACTCCTCCAGGGGACCTTTTTCCAAAGCGTACAAGAAGGGATGTTGGCAGGGGACAGGGAACAGTCTCGTGGATATCCCAGTTTGGAGAACAGGCCTGCCACAGCAGGTGATGTCCCTTAATGGTCACTGAAGTCAGGGGTTCATTCACACTCTGCTTGTTGGTGTTCTTCCAGCATGTGGAAAGAGATCAGTAGCTTCAGACTGAGCTACAGCAGAGAAAAGCCACTGCAGAACTGTTGCCCAAGCAAACACATTTGTTTGCAAGATACCTCTAATCAGAATCTAGAATTTAATGGTCCAAATGTCAGGGCTATGGTAAAAATTATTTACGTAAAAATCTAGAAAACCTGCCTCAAACAACAAATAGCTCTTCCCCTTCATACCTGGAAGCCCAGCCGATTACATTGGCCCACACTGCTCAATAAAAACAGGATTCACTGGAAACAAAATTCACCCTGTTAAATAATGTCAGATATAGTACAACATCAAAGCAGTTTTCAAGTTCAATGAAGGAAATAGAATGGAAATACTTCCAAAAAATGGATATGTTTATTATGTTTCCACTCTGATTAGTTATGGAAATAGAATGGAAATACTTGCAAAAATTGATATGTTTATCATGTTTCCACTCTAATTAGTTATTTCTAATAACAGGCATAAAGAAGAGGAAAAAATTACCATTTTTTTCACTAACACCTATATTCTCCGTTTCCGCGTTTGTTCATGCAAATTGGAATTATTTCTATAGGAGACTTAAAGGCTGAAGAAAACATGCTGTCAGCTCCTTAGAAATTTCAGTCGTTAATAATTGACTTGGGTAGCTATTTGAAAGCATTATTACGTCCAACTTAGAAGTTAAAAAGTGAGTGTTCAGAAAACCACTGAATTGCTTCTTCTCAAAGTATTCATTGTTCATTTTAGGCACACTTAAAAATTAATTGGATCCAGTGACTTAGAACATTGAGACTCTTGCATGACTCATTAAGCTGACATTTCTAACATTTGTAATTCACACAGTAAGAATGATAGAGTCACATAAGCCATCTATACATTTGAGCTCCTTCATCAGGGTAGGAATACTGAAGAGAATGCCCTTAGTTTTGAATATCATCATCAATTCAGCTTTAAGACATCTGTAATGGAGCTGAGTTTGATAGACTGCCAGAATGTGAAAAACTAAACCCCAACCTCTTAAAAATAGGCAACACAATTAATTGCTACTTTTGTATTTATGGTCTTTAATGTTTTAATGGATACAGTTAAATTTCCACTTCATTGAGCAAGCCAATTGGTATTTAAAGGAATAAATAGATCATTTCAAATTATAAAGCACTTGTTTTATTACCTATGCCTTCTTTAAGCAGTGCAAGTTTATATTATTTTCCATTCTTCAGAAACTTAAAACTGCTGGAGCTCAGTGATTCTGAGGGATTGTTACAGCTGAGGTAGCAGAAGGGACAGGTTTTGCTGTGTTGATTTATTGTCCATCCAATTTATTTATTTGTGCATTATTATTCATTTATCCTAATTCTGATGCTTGATAGAAACAAAAGTATTGATACAATATCTCCTTCTGAATTTATTTTATTCTTTTTAAGCCTAAATAAATATATTTTTCACATAATATTCTGAGGTCAGAGGAACATTCTGCAGGACTTGCCATTAAGATCAGTCAGGGTAGCACACATGTCTGAGAGCTAAGTGTTGTGCTGCTCTTCCTCCATTTCTTCCCACTTCCTGTGGAAAGTCTTTCAAATCCACTAAGTGGGGCAGGGGTGTCACAATTGCCTTCCTACACAGCTGAGCTCTTCCAAACATTCTACTGAAAGTCAAATGACTGCTACTTAATCAGCCATGTTGTGAAATGACTTGATGTGAGACACTGACCTTTCGTTTCTCCTAGGCTTAGAAAGAGGCTTTCTCCTTCCCTGTCGGCTGGCAGCCTCTCCCTTCTACCCTCCATGACCCAGAACCCCCTGAGCAATCTAGCACTTCAGAGGTGGCCCCCAAACACTACAGTGTATTGGGTCTTCCCATCTTCATGGGTTCATCCCACCGCCATGCCACGAATCCAGTTCAGAGAAAGGACCCGGGAGATTTGGGTCCCAGGAAGCCTACCTCTCAAGCAAGGCTTTGCTTAGTGCTATCAAGATACAAATCATTAAAGCACTTAGTTGGTTTTCTTTGGCAACAGTTTTCTTCTGTCACTTGCGAGTAGAGTGTTGGGGTAGGTGATCTCTGTACATCATATGTACACATTTGCTAATTAGGAGTAACTGAGTTCCTCTAATGCTATTGGTGAGAAGCTGCTAAGGAAGATGACACATTGGTATGAATTATTTCAACTGTCAAGCTATTAATTTTAATTACACTGGCTTTGTCTAGACACTGAAATGCTTTGAGAGGTGATGAGAACATTGTATGGAAACTAATTAGTCAGACACCTTAATTTTCTGCCATTCCTATGCAAACATTACCTTCCGCAGATGCCAGAACAAAAGTGTTCTGAGCCCATCTCAGCCATCCCAGATAATCATATGCAAATATTCATATTGTCTGAGTAAAATCTTTTTAAAATATCCTCAGAGTTTGAAATTGTAAAAGATAACAGATGATAAGGTTGAGAACAAAGTGTAGCTTCTCTGCATTGCTGTTTAAGTAATTGTTTTACCTCTTTTTAAGAAACCAAGTCACAGAGATTGCCTTTTCACTGGAAGGCAGCTTCTGTGAAGTCACAGTAATGACGTCTGAGAAGATTGTTCACTAGGCACCTCGGGTAGGTAGAGTATACCTTTAAAAATTACCTGAGTCTCTGTGAACACAATAGCCCATAGTTCCTCTCTGTAGGATGCACTGTGTTCTACTGTCTGAATGACACATACCTTAAATACCTGCCTGGATACTCACTTTGCCCTGTAGCCCATTGTGTTGTGCTCTGCTCTGCACTGGTGTGGCCTCACCTTAAATATTGTGTGCAGTTTTGGTCACCACAATATAGACATTAAGCTGTTTGAGAGCCGCCAAAGGAGGGCAGCAAAGACACTGGAGGACCTTGAGGGGAAACCGTATGAGGAGCAGCTGAGGGCACTTGGTCTGTTCAGCCTGGAGAAGAGGAGACTGAGGGGAGACCTCATTGCAGTGTACAGCTTTCTTGTGAGGGGAAGAGGAGGGGCAGGAACTGATCTCTTCTCTGTGGTGATCAGTGACAGGACCTGAGGGAACGGCCAGAAGTTGTGTCAGTGGAGGTTTAGGTTAGATAGTAGAATAAGTTTCTTCCCCTAGAGGGTGGTTAGGCACTGGAACAGGCTCCCTAGGGCAGTGGTCACAACACCAAGCCTGGCAGGGTTCAAGAGGCATTTGGATGACACTCTTCAAGCACATCGTGTGACTCTTGGGGATCATCCTGTGCAAGGCTAAGGGCTTGAACTTGATGATTCCTGTGGGTCCTTTCCAAGTCAGCATATTCAGTGACCCTGTGATTCTGTGATGTTCTGGTCTACTGAGTGAAGAACACGTCTTAACCAATTTTGAATAACTATTTACTCTTATGTGTTCCAGTGAGATCCATCCTATAATTTATTTTCAAAACAAACTCTAGGAATAAAGTGAAAATTACACGCACACATATACACATATTTTGTTGTTGGAAGAGACCCACAAGTTGGGTCATAAAGGTCCAATGTGGTATCTATAAAGTCCAGCTCTTATCATGCTCTAACCAACTGAGCTAATCACATATACAGATTTTTCCCCCTTTTTTAAAAAGAGTACTCACCCGGTTACATCATGACCTTTTTAAAATAGGACCTGTTATGGAGCATGACAATGTTGCTGCAAAGAATATTTTGCACTTTTGTTCAAAGAAGTATCTAAAATAATTGTTATTATCAGAATTAACTTCTAAGGGGCATTGCTTAGGTACTCATGAAGGATGGTCAAAATAACTGATGTCATATGAGATTGCACTATTAATCATACTTTGGAAGGGGACCAGTGAAAGTTATGTTGGTAAAGGGAGTCAATGTTAGTTCCAGCACTGGAATTCAGGAGTGGCCTCAAAATGGTGTTAATACAACTCTTCTCCTGGCAAGGGACAGAAGGAGAGACTTTCACACACTTAAATGTTTTTTGATGTGATCAAAGCAGTAGGAAAGTCAACCGCGTTATGATGAGAGACTCGTTAGTGTACTCACAATCAGCAATGCTGGAGAGAAGTATAGGAGGCAGGGACAGAAGAGTTGCATGTTTTCTTTGCAATTCTGGATTCACACTTTCCCCAGATCTTCATTTAAAGTCAAGGCTAAATTTATACATGTAGTCTCCTTTGCCCCACCAGCATCTCAAGGAGTCGTGGCAGTGCAGGATGAAAAACTTAGGCATCCTTGTGCTGTTGTTTGTGCTTTTTGTTTAGTGTTGAGATCAACACACTCAGCTGTGCTCAGCCACAGAAGAGGGCCAGGTTTGCTGTCTGTGGAAAGCAATCAGCTACTTCAGGTACTTTCAGGCAGTCTGTATTACATTTCAGGTTAAAGTCTTTGGTATGGCTAGTTCCTTAGTTCAGGTGTGTATGTATTGTAGAAACATGTCCAACTCTATTTTCATGTCCCTCAGTAACAATGCATGTCAGCAGCAGACCATCTGAACTCCTCTCCAGGCCCATGGGAGATGATAGCCTATTTTCCAGGTTTGTTTCTGCCTTTGTAGAACCTTTTTTCTTGAAGGCTTGAGGAGAATAAAACACAGACCTTTCTGCACTTGGAAGAGTGTCAGCCATCTTCCTCAGATGCTGTAAGTTAGGTCAAGTGCCCCTTTTGATCTGCCAGCTGGTGAAGGATATCAGAGGCAGGACTGTTAATGACTTAAAACATTTGCCCATTTGTGGAGGCACCAGGGTGCTTTGCTGAAGCCATAAGAAGCAGACTCTGCAAGACGGGGTGGTGCTCTTTCTCTTGATAATTGCCCTCTGCTCAGTTGTAAAACTCCCCCCTCCTCCTCCCGGGGAAGGTCTGATGGTGCATTTACTGGTTCAGCTGCCCTGGCAGGAGAGGCAGCTGTTGTGTCTTAGAAGGTGTCATAAACCATCAAAGACCTCCCAAGCATCCCCAGACTCATTTCTGAGACCTTCCTCCAAACCTGCACACACACTCAGGGGAAGTACCAGGGTGTTCCCACCTGAACCTAAGGGTACATTGGTACATTGGACTGTGTTCCACAGGCCTCTTCCCCCACCCCTAAGGACCGAGACCATCACTTAGACCAACAGAGAACTAAACTGCAAAAATAAAGTCTTGTCGCTGAGATCTATGGGTGGTTCCTCCTCCCTCTCCCTCTCCCTCTCCCTCTCTCTCTCTCTCTCCCTCTCCCTCTCCCTCTCCCTCTCCCTCTCCCTCTCCCTCTCCC
>JAWWLT010000092.1:46948941-46976302 GCA_035040995.1 Premnoplex brunnescens
CCCTTAAACTAACAGTCTGATGTATTGACAAAGGTTTGTTGTATTTGGTTTATGTATTGAGGTTTTGGTAAGGGGACACTACAGAGGTGTCTTCTGTGAGAAGCTGCCAAAAGCTTTCACTACATCCAATGGAGCCCGCGCCAGCTGGCCTCAAGATGGACCCACTGCTGGCCAAGGCTGAGCCCATCAGCCATGGGGGTAGCACCTCTGGGATGATATGTATCAGACAGGGAAAAGAAAGGCTGCTATGCCAACAGCGGTTGGAATAGAGGATTGAGAACATTTGAGAGGAAATGCTCTGCAGGCACGAAAGTCAGTGAAGAAGGAGCAGGAGAAGGTGGTCTGGGCACTGGAGCAGATTTTCCTGCAGCCCATGGTAGAGACCATGGTGAGGCAGGCTATCACCCTGCAGCCCATTGAGGTCTACAGATAAGCAGATATCCACCTGCAGCCCGTGGAGGCTGTGATCCTATTAGAAGCTCACTCTGGAGCAGTCTCCTGGCAGGACCTGTGGACCCATGGATAGAGGAGCTCATGATGGAGCAGGTTTGTTGGCAGAACTTGAGACCCTGTGGAGGACCCATGTGGGAGCAGTTTGTGAAGAACTGCAGTCTACTGGAAGGACTTATGTTGGAGAATTTGTGGAGGACTGTCTCCAGTGGGAGGGACCCCATACTGGAGTAAGGGAAGAGGACAAAAGAGCAGCAGAAGCAAAATGCAATGCGCTAACCACAACTCCCACTCTAGTTCCCCTGCACCACTGATGGGGAGAAGGCAGAGAATTTGGTAGTAAAATTGGGCCTAGGAAGAAGGGAGGGGTTGGGAGAAAGCGTTTTAAGATTTGGGTTTTATTTTCTCATTATCCTACTCCGATTTGATTGGCAGTAAATTAATTTCCCCAAGTCGAGTCTGTTTTGCCCATGGTAATTGCTGAGTGATCTTGCCCTGTCCTTAACCCACAAGACTTCTCTTATATTCTCTCATCTCTGTCCAGCTGAGGAGGAGAGTGACTGAGTTGTTTTGCTGGACACCTGGCATCCAGGTACAGTAAAACTACCACAAACATATACAGCCGTAAGACAATAGCACTTCAAGCATGATTTACTTACATGCTTTGTTTTCATTGCCTAAAAACCTGGCAGGAAAACAGATGAGCTGTTTTACAAACAACTTTAAGCAGTTGTTAACAATTATCTTGTGAGAAAAGCCTCCAACAAAGCCAAAACAAGAAAACGACAAAAATCCACTTCTTATAGTTTTTCCTGAATCATATCTTACATAGAGATACCCAAATATTCATGCAGGTAGCATGCAATTCTTCAGCTTCTTGAACAGCACTTCACTGTCCAGTGGTGCTTGAAGGTACTGATACATAGAATGATGTTGGACCAACTAAATAAAAATCACAGCAACTGATGGAAAAAGACAGCAATCCGGCAGCTCAAGCTCTAACCAGGCACTGCTGTTCAGTGTATATGTGCACAGAGACACAACAGCCAAAGTGAAGTGAAATGGACAGGAATTTTTTAATTGACTTTGCCAGGCATTGCATTAGGTTCTGAGCAGTAAAGGCTAATACTTTCACAGTTTCGAAATATGACTCAAACCTGAACCTGGGAACCCCTTTCCTCTAATCTCACTGTGGCTATTTCTAAAAGCATTTAATACAAAATCCTCCTTGCATGACTTCCAGCATAACTCCTTGGCCCTTTACCTCTGTCCCTTGTCCCACATCAGGCCCTCAAAGGCTGGCCCAAGGATCACCATGTGAACTGAACACCTGAAAGCCCTTCCTTTTAGTGAGGAAATACTAGTTAAGCTTTTGGTCTATGTACATGGGTGCAGGCAGAAGAGTGGAAAAGGACGAAGTTTAGAGACCTGCACAGAAACACAGAGTCACTGAACAGAACTGCTGGCAGCTGCAGTGAGAGCGTGAATGCTGTTTCAACCAGCTTTGCTGCTGCCTTTCAAAGGCAGGAGGATGCCTGTAGCCTTTGGGCCACTTCCTTCCCAGCAAATAGAGCCAGTCCTGTGTGTCAGGGATTGACGCCAAGGCTTGCATTAATTCACAAGTGGACTTGTAACAGCCAGAGTTCTCAGGCAAAAGTGTGAGACACCAGGAGAAACAGACATAGAAGCTATTTCTAGAATAACTTGAGTTCCTCCAGCTGTCTCAAGATAAAACCTCTGAAAGTACATCTTGCAAAAATACTTTCTTCAGTTGTTGAGTTTAGATGAATATTGTGTTGGCTAGTTTCCATAATTTAAACCTTAGTAACTCTTACCTTTTATCTCTTAGCATGATTGTAAGTGGCAGATTCACTTAATGTATGACAGTGTAACTGGAAAAAGACAGTGACATATTTTACAGTTTTGAAAAAGTGCCAGAGCTTTTATATATTCAGTGACAGTCAGAGTTCAAAGGTGATGACAACATCATGCTTATATATATTGAGAATCAATCATTGTCTGACCTGACCTGAAAAACAAACGCTCATGACTGTGTAGGGGGAACTCAGTTCAGAGCTGGTATGAATGTAAATTCCCTAATCCCAGCATCTGTGATAAATGTTATCCAGCATTAGCAGGTGGAATTAAATTTGTCTTGCAGAGGGCATCAGTGGATACAAACACTTTTGGGAACCTCTTAACTATTTCCTGGGGAAGAGTCCAACTTCCATGGTATGAAGTACTTCGGGTGCCAAACCTCTCAGACATGGGAGGACCCTTCAAGAGAACAAAATTCTAAGGAATTATTTTTTCTCTTTTTTTTTAAAAAAAAAAATAATAAAATTGCTCAGTTCATTAAGTCTACCCTAATAGGATTTTAAGACAGAAATGACATTCACTGACTTTAGTAAAATAGTCAAGTTAACTTTGTACTTTTCACCTATACCCACTAACACATACAAAATTTTGGTTCCTTTTGGCAATCTTCCTGACACGGCATACCACAGTGGCTTACCTCAACATACAGCTAAAACTGGGAGCACTTGGCTTCACATGGCATTTTAGTCCAAGAAAAGAGCTTTTTTGAGTGAAACTGAACACTGCTCAGAAATGCAGAGTCCACAGTTTCATCTAACATTTTCTAAAACTCTAAGCAGTCAGTTTCTTTTGCTTACCAGAAAAATGGCACATAAATAACTCCAAGCACTCCAAGTTGCATAATCCAACACTTTTATGGTGTTAGAATGGTCAGATTCCTCCCCAGATTTCTGTCAATCAAGGATATTAGAAAACAATGCAATCCCTTTGTGTTGATTTCTGATATACCAATTCTCTACTGGGGCAGGAGGTGGGGGAAAAGAAAAAAAAGAAAAAAGGACAGAATGTTTATTTCCACATTGCTCTTCTCATGCTTTTTTCACCGGTATTAAAGTACATTTGGTGACTGTCCCTGTGTCATTAGTCACCTAAGCCACCAGACCATTTGCTTTAAACCCTTCTATGATAGCTGCACATCCAGGACTCCTGTCATGCCCAGGACTCTCACAGATTTCTGGAGGGAGAGACAGAGACCTGTTCCAACCTGGAAAATAAGAGTCATGGCCCTCTGCCCTGCAAAGCAATATTCATGGGCATTTCAATTTTTTATATTTTTTAATCTCCAGTATGTATGAATAGGTTAGGCTACAGTACACACAAATAGTGCGTGCATATGAAGCACAGTAGCAAGGTAGTGGTGCAGCAACAGAGATCACAGTTTGAAAAAACATTTTTGGGGCAAAGATCTATTGGACATGTTACTAATTAACCTATTTCATACAGCAAATATAGTGTCACTACTGAGGAGGACATTATCAGACAGCTCAGCTTATTCTTTATCACACACTTCAGAGCATAATCTACATGCATTAAAACTGCCATCAAAGAATCAGAGAATCTCAAATTGGAAGGGACACATAAGGACTCTGTGCTCAAAGGACTACCTAAAACTACTGTTAAGCGATATAAGCCAGAGGTAAATGCATAATTACCAACTCCCTTATGAAAGCATAATTAGACTGGTTTTGGTCAACTCAATGGTAAATAAAAATTACATTCTTGGTAAAACTGAAATTAGAAACCTCTTCCTGATCCAAATTCTGTCCTGGCAGTGTGACTCTCCACTAGACAAGAATTAAATCCATGAAATACAGGCAAGCATGCATATATAAGTGAACTGAATTTTCTGCAAAATTAGATGAAACTCTGGAGAAACATTAAAGCAGTCACCAATTTTCTCTACTTCATCAGCTTGACTTATGTCTAGTAATGTGTGTATTTTAAAATCATGAAGACAAGAACAGATTATCTTGACTTTGCTTTCCAAACAATTGTTTGGATTGGGGCAAGAGATGGCAGAACAACAGATCTGAAAATGACCCAAAAGCCACTCTTGCTATGCCCAAACTGGGGAGATCCATTGTGCAGTAACTCTGGTGAGCAGGTCCCCTGCTATATGGGACAGACTGCACCCACTGTCTCTGACAGTATGTGGATGACAGAGTGAGGGATATTTTTCTGTTTTCTGGGGTTTTTTTCAGTTACTGCTGCTGTTTGCTGTCAATCTGATGTGAAAGGGAAGGCCTTATGTTCATAGTTATTTGACTTGTTGGGTGACATACCTTTCTAACTAGTGTGTAGGAGTCAGGTGAGACAGCATCCACACATTATTAGATGCTAACTGAAGGGTGAGAATTAAAATGGGCTAGAGGGATGCAACAATAAAAACTGACTGACCTGAAGGGGTGGGTTGGCTTCTTTAGGACCACTGTGTTAAGATATGTCAACAGAGATACTTCATCTGCCCTTTGTCCAGGGAAGAATCTCAAGGCACTGGGATACCAGCCTGGCACTGGTTATCACACAGTACCTGGAGCGTTGGACCAAACCAGATCTGAGAGATCTCACAGAAACTTCTTGGCAGTCCAAGTCACCAAGTCAATGTAGGCCAAGTGAGAATGGCTTCAGTGGGTCACTATTTCAAAGGGAAAAGCTGTTTGATAAGGACTTGGAGGAAGGACAGAGTAGCAGAACTGTTTAGATCCGCTGAAGGAAGGCAACGAGGTGTGTTTCTCTTGTCTCATCAGGTAGGTCTGAACTGACAAGGACATAGAGACTAGCTTAGAACTTGTTCCACTGCCACTTAAAAAGCATCCCTTTCACCAAGCTGCCAGGACTGTTTGCAAGATGAAGCTCAAAGGCTTTCATTTCAGTTGGTGACTACTTTTCAGTTCCAGTACACTGCTTCAACATGGTCCTTTGACACCCTCCCATGATGATTCACATGGCTGAGAGAGAGGCCACTTCTCACCCAAACAGAAAAGGGTCCAGCCTTTGCAACATGCGAAGGCAGATGATCTTGGGCAAAGCTTTCTTCCAGTCAGCAGGAAAAAGCTCATGTGGGCACTAACGTTGCTCACATCAGCAGCCCCCAAAGGTTGAGCTACCAGTCTTCCCTGCCTTGATTTACCAATCTAGCTTGTCTTCCTGCTGCAGTTGTGTGCAGCATGTCTGGATGATGACAAATCACAAGTAAAACAGGAGAGGAATAAAACAGCATAATGAAATTTTATTCTGAAAATATGGCAAGACTCTAAGGCACTTCAAACATTTCAATACACATGACTAAAGTGAATGTGACAAGGTAATAGCATTCCATAAATACGCACTGATAACTATGCTCAATTCCACTCAAGGGGAATATACAACTGGTACCTCTAATTTTATTCTCCAATAAACATGTATGGAGCTTATAGACTGACACAGTTAATAAAAATATGGTAACATGACATGTCATTCTTCATGTAGATTTTAATTATTAAGGAATATAAAATGTTGAAAATACTGTGCGAATTAATTTTATAGATACTAGTATCTTTTATATAAAAAGTTATACATTATCCCCAATTAGCAACAACTTATTTAGTGAACTTCAGACCTGATGAAAGGCTCTATCCCCAATACCTACCCACTCACCCACCAGCTCAAGATCCATGGAGCTGACTATATAAGCAACTGCAACTTCTGAATGTCAAAGTAATTAAAAACATGAAAATCATGTTGGAATGAAATTTATGAAAAGCTTACTGTGATAAAGTCTAGGCACAGTAAATATGTTTCAGAATGACTAGAAAGAAGACATTGGGACACTCCTGCATGGATAGCTTTAGAAGTCTTAGGCCACATGTAATATAGAAGAGGATAACCTACAGCAAAGAAAACCAGGATTCATGCCAGTGTATGGAAAAATGAGTATGTGAGTGAAAAGAACAGTACTGGCTAAGGTTTTCTGCTGAGCACTACTTAACTATATGCTCGCTTCAAGTTTACAGTTTTCTATCTTTAGCACTAGATCTCTGCTTTCACTTTGCTGGTGAGTTCAGGCACAAGACAATTACATTCAGTATCTGTCTCAGTAAAACAGTTAACATTTAGCAGCTTAAAGATGGCATAGAGATTTTTTACAGATATTCATGCACTATTACTCAAACGTGGCTCTGTGGGTGGGACCAGGAGATGTCCTTCTGCTAAGCCTAGGAGTGCCCTAGAAAAGAAGAAAGAACAATTAATCAAAGAGAAATTATTCCAGCCTGCTGATAGCAAACACAACACTCACAATTACTCAGTTCAATTCCTTCCCTTTAATTGTATAGATAAATATTTTTTTTCCTTTTCTCTTTTTTTCTTTTTAGAAAGAACAGTGCCAGCTATCATACGGCCTACTAATTGATAGTGCATGTTGTTTAGATAGTGAAATGTGTAACAGCAGTTTATCAGGAGAGTGAGTCAGAGGTAGGGAAGAGGTGGATAGTTGCCAGAACACCTAGGACAGCTCTAACACCAGAAACAGCTGTCTTTGAGTGACCAGATCAATAATCAGCATTACAGTGATACAACAGCACTTGCCAGTATCAGTGAACCTTCCTAGTGAGCTAGCTGTATCCCTAGATAAAAGGGAGGAGGAGGAGGAAGTATCCCTCAGCCAGGCTTCAATCTTCTGCAGTCAACCTACATTTCAAAAAGTACATTTCACTTACCAGCACAAAAATTATCTTGTGAATAAACTCAAAATTCGATTTGCTGTACTGCTGCATAGCTGCCAGGGGGTTAATTTCTTGTTTACATTTAACTATTATGTTCAAGAGCAGCAAGTTAAAACATAAACTACAGGAAGGTACGGTACTAACCGGTGACTGGGTTTTGGAAAAGTTGACATGGGCATAAAGGAGAACTGCTATGTCCTTATGTCCGGCTTCCAGGGCTATTGAAAGTGCTGTGCTGCCATCCTGAGAGAAGAAAGGAAGAAACACGAGAATTAATGCCTGTATGCATTAACAGATCTCTTAAAAGCCCCATCAGCCCACCGAGAACGGAAGTTATGAAGTGGAGGCCTTGCTGCTCATACAGACAGGTTAATTTAGAGTCTTGTTTCATTTCTTTTATTATAAGCCTTGCACTGCTGTTTCATGAGGCAGTCCAATAGTCAGAGGCCTCATAATTTCCCTCAATGAGGAGTCTCGATTATTGCTGAGGAAGAATGAGCATACCATTATCACAATAATGTTACATGTAGTGCTGTGTAAGACCAGTGATTTCAGAGATTGGGCTGTCTGAGAGAAGCTACAATGCCAGTAACAAGTGGAGGAGAAAATAGGAGAGGGATAAATGCTAATCAAATATAATGATAATTGCTGTGTTACAATAATAATTGTTGTGTTAGAGCTCCCATTAACACTAGAAGAATTTGCACTCATAATTTCAAATGTTCCTTGATGGAAGTCAAGGAAATACAGATACAAACAAAATGGACTTTCCTGGTCAAATACTGTCACCTGAGTTTCTCAGAAGATACTACTGCTTTCTGAAAACACAGCTGCTGAGGGTGCTAGAAGCAAAAAGTGCTTTTGCTGAAAGGATAATTTTTGGATCTGCTGTTTTTCCTTTAGACCATGTTTGGTCCAGGAAGAAGGAGATGTCAGGCATTCTGTGATGTGAACCCCTGGCTTGCTGGTTGGTTCACTGCCTGGCTTTTGGCTCTTGCACAGAGAAGTTTCTACAATAATGCCCACATTTGAAATGTGCCCACAGAGCTGGAGTACATATTCCATAGCTCCTGCCACAGTGCTGGCATTGGAGAGGTTGGCCCCAGTTTTTAAACTGCAACCCCTTTTTCCAGCACAGGACATGACAGACAGCATCCACATGGAAAATCTTATGAGACTACAGGGAGCAATTATACATAAAGCATGCAGGGAACTAGAAAGCTGTCCACTACAATGCAATATAATGCACTACAAATGCACAACACAGTCAACACAAGTTCTTCAAGAGACATGCAGAATCACAGTCAGAATGGCACACATTAATGGGATGATGCTCAGCTTACTACTGATCATGCTGACTGCATGACTGCATTGTTGTGACATTCAGAATAGCTAGGGGAATGCTAAAACTCAAAATCTCACAGCACAGACAACTCCACTATGAAGTGAATAAGGAGCAGACAAGCTGTGCTTGGGAAACAGTATGAAACTGGCTACAGGAATACTCAAGTGTCATGTCCCTATAAAGATTTTTAAATTACTGACTTTCTGACCAAGAGTGCTAACAGCAACCAAGCTGCAGTAACCTAGATTGCCCCCAAAAGTGTTTGTTACACTGAGGTCTTCTTACATTTTCCCCTCAGGCCAGCTGTTCCACACTGCTAGCACTATCAGGCAACTGAGCTGCCTCCTGCAGCAGGTGAGTGAATGAAGAGGAATTATGTCTCTGCCTCTCTGCAACAGATACAACAAATAACCACCCACTGCCTTCCCAAATCCCACACTCAGGCTCCGGCTTTGTGCTCAGTGGGCAGAGAAACAGGAAGAATGGAAAAGTACCCAAGAAATGTTGCTAACAAGAATACAGTACTGGCAAGAAACCAGCTAAGTCAACATTTTCAAGCTTGAGAATTCTACAGCGCAAACTGTCTGCTGACATTGTAGGCTGCAATGATCCTTGCAAACAAAAAATATAGAAGTGTCTCACTTGGCATTGAAATCACAGCCTGTGTCTCTTGTCAGGACAACGTAGCTTTGTGACTGAGACCAAACCTGTACTCTTGTAAGTCATGGTGTAGGTACAATGTGAACATCCTGTCAAAAGAACTGTAAGGCTAATGTTTGCCACGGGCAGAGAAAAGCAACACAGCAAGGCCTCAAGTCACCAGATAAGAGCCTAACTGAGAAGTGGAAAACTGTGAAAGGGGAAGGAATGTGAGAAGGCACAATGTCTTACTACGAGCAAGCATATATTTTTTTTTCTGTTCTGGTCACTAAACACAACAGCTAAACACAGAAATCACTACCAGGTAGGTCTGTTAGAAAAGTAAAACTACTAGCCAAATAATCACAGCACTTACTACCATTAAGCAGAAGATTCACGTGGTTGGTATTTTAGCACCCTGAATCAGAGATTCACTTAAGAAGATTTTAGTACCACTGTCTGGAAAGGCAACTCACATTGTCTTCCAGGATGCCATTACATCCAGGCTGAGCCAGCAGAAGTTTAACAATCTCTACGTGTCCGTGCTCACTGGCACACATCAGAGCCGTAGAGCCCTCATCATCCTGGATATTGACATCTGCACCACAGGCCAGTAAAGCTTTAACCATGTCTATCCGGCCATGACTCACAGCCAGCATGAGCGCAGTCTGACCAGCCTGCATGGAGAGAAGAGGAAAACCCAAATAGTTACAGAGACAGTCAGTGACAAAACACAAACACTTATTTTTTTGACACTATGCTTCTTCTGGGGGAAAATTGTTATTTTAAACAGTATTCTCAAGGCTCTGATTGTCACTATTTAAAAACCTTTTATGCATCATATATCCTATATTCATGTAGCTGTTTATTGAATTAATGGAAGATATCTAATCTGTTTCCAGGTATCCGCAGTTCTTTGAAAGGAGCTAAATGCTGCAGAATTTGTGAATGTCTCCCAAAATTCAGTAATAGTTCTTTCATACAATATTCAACCTTCATTTTCAGAAGCCCAGACCTGAAGCTCAGCTGTTCTTCCACAGCTCCATTTTGTATACAGCAATCAAAAACATACACATAAAACCCACAGATGGTGAAAGTGAATGAGTGCAAAAGCTGAACCGACAGAGGAGGATGGAGCATGGAAGGAAAGATAAATGGTCACAGGAATGCAAACTCAAAATGTGCCTCATGAACCATTTGACTGACCTGGCTGGCCTTAGCATTCACGTCCCCACAGCTGAACAGTTCCTCCACTATCCTCATGTCCTTCTCTGCTTCCACAGCTGCAAGCGCAGCAAGCATGATGGGGGTATAACCAGCCTTGTTCTGATGATTTACGTTACAGACATCTGCAGAGGGATGACATAATTTCTTTGGAAAGCAAGAACCCAAAAAGCAGTAATTGTGCTAATCAACTGAATAAACTGTTAGGAGAATAGCCTATAAAAAGAAAAAGCAGCAACTGCTTTCATAATGGAAGCAATTCAAGGGAAAGTGGAGAATTGAAAAATAAACAGGGGAGCTCTTGAGCCTCAGAAAGAAAAGAATTCTTTTCTACTATGTGTACAACACAAGGGAGAGCACAAAGCCTTTTTATATGTTATCATTTAGGGCTTTCTTTGTACTTTTTTTTTGCTTTTCTAAAAGCAAGTGGTCTGAAATTTGACATGACTATCAGGGTCATGGTTCTGACACCAGAAAAACCATCAGGAGAGTCCTTAAGCTCTTCTCCTGAGGGCATCCATGCTGCAGAACAAAAATGGTCCAGCAACACCATCAGTGGAAAAGCTGTTTCTCCTCTGCACAAGCATTCTCCTGTAACTGGTCTTCTTTTGAAGATCTGTAAGTGTACTTCAACATGTTTTGGAGCTGCCAAAAAAAAACCCTTTTAAATTAAAGGCTGCTTCCAGTTCTACAGCATATTAGATTTTGAACAAAACTACTCTGAGAACAAATAAGAGTCAAGTCCTCTCACCAGTGCCAGCAACTGACAAGAGTTCTCCTTTTTGTTCAAATCTTACCTCC
The DNA here is from genome assembly GCA_035040995.1 of Premnoplex brunnescens. Lineage (NCBI taxonomy): Eukaryota > Metazoa > Chordata > Aves > Passeriformes > Furnariidae > Premnoplex > Premnoplex brunnescens. Next base: position 46,959,982 of record JAWWLT010000092.1, read on the forward strand.
AGTCTCATTCTGTTCCTAAAATTCTGCAGAAATTCAGCAGAACTTATTGGTTTACCAGGGAGCAGGGGTTTCAGTGTGTTCATCTTATTGAAAAGTAGGCACTCAGACTTACATAAACAGTATCTCTCTATACTAGGGGTTAAATTGCACCACAGATACCTTAAAAAGCAAAAATGCTTCAAGAAATTCTTCAGATTTATTGTTAAGGGATTTTTTTTCATTGAACATTTCAGAAGCAACACAAGTGTAGATATAAGAAAATCCACATTTTTTTCATGTTTCATAGACATTAGTGATACTACCTTATAACCAGTAGCCCAATACTACTTTCAGACATCACTTCTGTGAAGCCATAGACCATGACACCACTACAGGCACTACACCATGAGTAATGATTAACTTTTGCAAGTGATATGCACCTACCCTGACTAGACTATTTCAGTAGAGCGTGTTTTCTGAGGTCACATGTCAAATCCTTTTCTACATGGCTAATGAATGAAACCGCTCCTGTTAGTCCTCTTGGTGACTCTGCTTGGTGGTATGGAGGGTTCTCTCGTCTCATCCTCTCTTCCCACCAAAAGCACAGACATGGAGTTCTTGAACCAAGAATCTGCCTGTGATATAATCACACTGCAAAGCTGATCACAGTGACCATTCAGACATAGTCCAGAGGAAGACTGTTGACACCCGAAGGAATCTGCCTGTTTGAAAACGTTCTCCAAGTGCTACCACAAGCAGTATTCTCCTGCAGAGAGAACTACCTGGCACTCGTAGTGGTGTTGGATTTTACAGTTAACCCCTGGTGTTCATAGGCATACACCAGCTGCTGGAACATACAGGAGTCCTGACTTCCAGCAGGAGCGGAGCATGTTCCTACTACCCTGAGATACCTAGGGAAGCAGAAGGGCAGTTCCCTCCCACTACCATGCTGCAGAGCCAGCCTGCTGTATTTCACTGTGCTCCTGACATTCCCTGCATTCCCCTCCTGTGACTCACTCTTCCCAACAGGAAGAGTGCCTTCACACTGGACCAGGGATTTCAGAGTGCTCACTTTCCTGCTGAGAAAGTCTCTGCATGTGTGACAAATGTGCTGGGTTATGAAAGCTGAGATTTGTATCATTAATATCCTTCTTTATCTGATACTACCCTTCTGGACTTATGAATATTGCTTGGCTTGCACTTCAGACATGTTATCGGCCTAGTTAAGCCTTCACAACCAACTGTGACTGGTTTTTTAACTAGTTTAGAGAAACAAACCACTCAGGGAGCAAACAGGGAGCTTAAACAGATCACATCCTGCCTGGGACCAGTTCCAAGGTGATACCTTCTGCTGGCTGCCATCTGGCACATTACATGTGGGGAACATAAGCTTTGGAGCCTCCCCTCAGCCACTACCCTCTCTGCATGTGTGTTACAAGGGGATTGAGAAAAGGAAGCAACAACCAAAGCAACAACATGAAGCACCATCACACTGCTTATCGGTCAGGAAAATGCTCTTTGTGACAGAATGCCACACTGCTCCGGTTTCTCAGGAAGGCAGCATAGATATGTGAAGGTGGTGGCCAGAAAAATGTTCTGCATTGCCTTAGTAAGATAAAGCTAGACTAGTTTGAGTGCTTAAGATGGATGTTTATACCTCAATGATCTTCCTCTGTCAGCACCCTACACCCAATTGAGCAGCAGCTGCACTGTCTCCAGAGAAAACTGCTAGAGGATGGTGTTGCTGAACTTGGGACTACAGTCCAAGAGTCCAGGAGTCAGGGTCTAACTACACGTCTCAAACACTGGACAAGTCTGTATATAATTTACTTGAGTGATTTTGTAACTTCTTCAAGAAACATCACCTCAAAAGCTAGTACTAGAAACAAAGATTGTAGACTACCCAAGTGTGCCACTGTGTAACTGTTAACAGTTAAAACTGCTGCTGGAAAAAGCCCAAACTTGACCTCTTGCTCATCAAGAGTTTCACCTGTGAGAATTGCAAAAACCACAAATAATTGAAAAAAATAAAAGCAAACCTGTTAACCTACTTGCATCCAGAAGAAGCTTTACAATTTCAAAGTTAGAATGTGAGACACTGTAATGCAGAGCTGTGTTTCCATTTCCATCTGCCATATTGATGATATGTCTGAGGACAGCAGGAGAAATCTCTTCAAAAGCAGTTATGTAGTCTCCAACCATTTCAGGGACAGCAGACTTCTGACTTGAGACACGAAACCACTCATGCTGGATGGTATTTAAACAAAACCTCTGCCAAAACCAAACCAGAAAAATTTACGTATGGGCAATCTGTTTAAAGGATTTTCCATCCCACAAATCAGCAATGCAAAGCTTTTTTTAGTCCAATGTGGGAAGAAAGCATTCAGCTCACAAACAAGATGACAGACTTAAGCTTCCACTCTGACTACAGCCCTCTTTAAAACCAATTGTTCACTCCCTCTCACTTCACCTGATTTTCAGGAATTATTCACCTCTGAGGGCATGGATGAGATTACTCTCAGAATTAATGGTTATCAAATTCAGTAAACAGAAAAAAAGACTTGGAGTAACCATTCCCATCAAATACTTAACCAAGTTTATGAATCACTAATAAACACACGACTGAGAGCAGGGAAAATGCACATTTCTCACTGGACTTAAAGCAAGAGCATGCTAAGTTAATTAGGCCCAGTTCCAAGGCACGAATTATGAAATGCACCAACCATATGAGAAATGACCAAACAGCAGTTCTGCAGAAGAGCTGGGCATTGCAAATAATTACAAGCTGAACCCAAGACAACAACATCACACTGTAATGAAAAAGGCAAATTCTATTTTGGGGTGAAAAAACTGATTTATAAGTTGCACTGCCTATTACTGTGAAGGCAACAGCTGGACCACTTTGTCTGGTCTGATCGCTGAATGACACAAAAGATTTGACTGAAACAATTTCAAAGCTGAGAAGCAAGAATGATAAGAAGTCAAGGAAATCTGACCTAGAGGACAGACAGGAAGGACTGGAGATGCTCTGCTGAAAACTGCTGGGGAAAAGAACCACGTAACATTTTCACAGGCAAAAGACTGTTGCAGTGCAAAAAGAAAGAAGCTGTTCTTCACGTGACAGATGGCTGGCAGTAGTGCAAGAGATTTAGCTGCAAGGAGGAGATGCATGCTACACATTTCTCATTGGTATGGACTGAGGGTGAAGGAGTAGGAGCCTCTTAGGCCAGGTAACTTATCGATTGGGAAAAATGTAGGTAGAGCAGATCTTGCTGTGAGCCAAGGAGGCTTCCACAGTCACCGCCAGCTCTGCCTTTCTGAGACACCTTCTCTAACCTGGAAGGAATACCATATGCTCATCATAAACCATCACATGCAAAGTGGACAGTAAATTGAAGGACAACACTGCAGAGAAGACACTCAGAAGGCTTATCTAGCCTCCAGGGAAAACACAGCAATAGCTCTAGAGGTCACCTGTGTCTTGTAAAGAAAAAATATTTTACACACATCAGTAGTACATATATAACTGTACTACATACATATATTTACAGAATATTCTACATGACTACCGCTATAATGAAAACCGACAAGGTCCAACTATTTGAGTTGGATCACATGTATTGTGAACATACAGAACTACAACAAAAAAGTGGTCATAAAGTCACACAATATTTTTTTATTATTTTAAGAACTACTGAGTGCAAAATGCCACTAAGAAATTATTCTTAGTCACAGCATCCCACACATTATTAAGTAAATAGCACCCTTCTTTTTATTCAAGTATCCATCACATTCCAAAAGAAGCAGTCCACAGCTTTCCTAGTGTAATCAACAGCCATAAGAGCTGAGTATGCTGGAAGAGCTTGGGACAACTTACATAGATCCTTAGCTTACTGACATTTAACCTGTTTGGACAAGACTTCTTTACCAGCAGAAAGACAGAGAATAAGAGCTTATGAGTCCGCAGTTTTCACCTACAATGCACTACTTGTCCTGGAAGACACTTTGAACACAAGAAAGAAAAATGTACATTCAAATTACACTTCCAAGGCAGAGATCATCATGTGGTTATGCCATTTTTGACACTTACAACTCCAACAGGACCTAAAGCATTTCTTGTTTGAATGCCTAAACTACTGAAGGACAGATACAGGATTAAAAACTACCTGCCACAACTGTATTAAACAACCTTTCAAAACATTCCCTGGACCACAAACGTCAGAACTGAAGACAGACAATATTACTGTATCATACAGACAGCATAACTGTCTTTAAGAAGCTGCACATGCTCTACCGTAGAGGAAATCACTGTATTGTTGCCTTTTACATCACTGCACAACTGTAAGAAATGCAAATTTCAGTTTCATATTACTAAGCAGTGTTCCTTTGCTTTCAGATTCCCATCAAAAGGCAGCATACACAATTCCTGCATGAGGAAAATACAATTTTTTCTTGAGACTGAGTATTAACAATGAATACTCCATACTCTCTGCAATATTGATAAAACCACCGGTGCAGTAAGTGAGACAGAGACCATCCCTATGCTTAGAAGAAGGCAGACCACCTCAGTTTCAGAACAGACTCTGAGCTTTTGTCATAGGAAGTAACAGGCTTCTCACCACATGCAGTCTCCTAATGCAAGGCCTAAAAGCAACACATACAAAAATAACACAGGAATGCACAGATGTGTTGAAACTGCACTTTCATGTTACTATTTTTATGTGTGCCTTGTGATGACTACACCCAAGCACACAAAGAACAAATACATTCTCTGGGCAAAAGTCTCCTGATAGAGCTTTGTGACTGTTGTAGGGAAGATGAAATCCTCTTCTGCTTAGCCACTGCAATGCTGGTCCTCCAAAATCGCAAGTTATTTCTCCCTGAAGTTTTTCTATTGCATCTCAGAGAGAATTTTGCCCTGTATTGCTTACCACGTCTTTGTTGGTTAATGTCTTGGGGTCATCAATGTTGTTTCTCAGCAGGTGACATGCAGAAAGCATCTTTTCACTTAACTCGTATCTGAGGAAGACAGCAACATACATGGCATATTTCAATTTTTCTCCTAACATTTCAGCATAGGAACATCTGTCCTTCCGAAACCTATCTGGGAATTAATGTTTCCAGGCGAGCCATCTGCTGCTGCCACGCAGAAGCCTCTCTGGCAGCTCCTCTCTGCAGACACTCCCTCCATGCTGAATGGACATGTATGCAGGATGAGCAGCAGGAATGGAGAACAGGCAACACATCACCTTTGTGCCTTAACACTTGGCAACAGTTCTAGTGGAAATTCTTATGACTGCAGAGCACATATTACATGTTATGTGCTTTCACTACCTGATTAAGAAGAGGAAACGCCAATAGTTGTTATGGAAATGCAATTAACTAGTGGGAAATGGCACAAGCAGTGCCTCCCTGCCTGCTTCCATTCCCTGGAACTAGCCTGTCTCATCCCATCCACTCTGGAAATTCATTTTTTTTTCTTGGGCCCTTTTTCATTTTTACACTTCTTCCCCCTTCCCATCACAAATTTCAAAACTCATGATAGGGCTGGAAATAAGGTCTATGCCTGTCCCACATGTCACTGTGGCCAACCATCTCTGCCTATAACCTGCAGAGAGGATAATGGCAATTTTTCAGGAAAGTTCTCCCAAAAAGCAGAGAAGCTAACGTGCTCATGTGTGTAAGGTGGGAGTTTTAGCATTTCTGGGTTACAAGCCAGCTGCTAGTGTGCTTCCAGAGCAATGAAATGCTCCACTACTGCATGGACCATGTCCATGTGTAGCCATGTATCCTGCTCCTTCCCCCTGAAGGGCGTTGCCAGGGCAGTCAGCTTGCAAAGAACATGCTGCTCAAGTACACATGGCTATCAAAACTGTCCTGCTGCTCCTTTTCATAACCACTCCCTGCTAGGGTAACTATAAATTAGACAGCTCTTTTGAGAAACTGCCCATCATTCTATGCCACCTGTAAAATTATAGGCTATCCTACCATACTGTATAAAGCAAGCTCAGGGTACTTCAAAACACACAGCTCCAAGGCCGCCAAGCTCTTCATTATTTTCTCCATCTCTTTTATTTAGCAGTTGACAATAACAGATAACTTGATGCTAAGTTACACCTCCAGTGAAACATGACATTAATTTTGGTTTAGCTCTTTTACTGTTACTATGCCACCTACATAATCTTCCAAGCTAGCACACTTATAAACCACTGGCAAACCCATTATCTATATTATCCCTTCACTGCCTATGTTTATACTTCCTTTTGCCATTTATTAATGAAGAATAAGTAAAAACTCACCACACCACTATTTTCCATATGGCAAAAGCAGAAAGGCCTCGTCTGTCAAATCCTACTATACATAGTCCACTACCAACAATTTGAAAAGTATCTTCAGACATGAAATGCTGCAAAAGTGTGTCACAGCGACCCTAGAAGTATATTACAGTGTATGATCTCACATGAAGTGTAGGATCTCAGGGCTGGACCTTCTCCTTGCTTCTCTACTCCATTCTCTTACTGACCACTACCAGCCATGGCTGAGATGCTGTGGAAGGTGCAAATGCAAGATGTGCTCCCAGCAGGCTGCTGACCTGGTGTACATGGCTCAAGACTCATTTGCTTGCTTGTTTTACAGACCAGGCCATTAACAAGACCTTGCCTGCTCCCAAATGAATGCTATTTGTGACTGGGGACAGCTTCCGCTGGGACAGCCACCTGGGTCTCACTGTTAATGGACCATTTAAAGTCAGTGGGGTCAGCTGCTGGAAAGGACACCCTCTGACACCTTCTCCCTGCTCACATAGGGTTGTTTTGCAGTGAAACCACCTCTGGCTGTCCCCTCAAAGAGGAGGGAAGCAGGCAGCAGTCGACCAGCAACAGAGCTGATGCTTTCTCCACCAGCATGAGCACAGCCGACAGCCCACCCCATGCCACGAAGTGGCGATGACCTCCTTCAGAGGCACAATGGAGAGGACAAGCAGCCTACCTCTCTCTGATTTCCACCTCCTCAGCCTCACACTCTGGGAGGGGACTGTCCTTCTCTGCCCCTGCAGCACAGACCTCCGCAGTGTGTGGGGTGGGCTGCTTCTCCTCTGTGCGCCGGTCACAGGGGTACTCGTGGCCCTCGCACTCCTCCTCTGAATCTGAGGAGGAGCTCTCCTCGGAGCTGGAGTCATCACTGGACGTGGTCTCATACCTGTGGGGAGAATGGGCAGGGGCATGGATGCTTGCTGAGGGCCATTCAGCAGCACTCAGTACCTGCTTGCACTGATGGAAGTGGAAAAAGGTCTTGCAAAGGCTTAGTCCTCCTGTTTTCTACTCAGAGACCTCTTCTACTCACTGAACTGTGTCAAGGCCAACTGACACTGCCATTCGTATGTGTTCATTGGTATGTGTAATGAAAAAGAACAACCTTTTTTAAAAAAGAAGTCTTAATACTTTGGCAGACATTGCCTTATCCCCAAAATGAAATTACTTTGTTCAGAGTAAACTGTGTTGTTGCCTTACGAGTCAGATATAAGCAGAGAACCTAAAAAACCTATGACAACATTCCCCCACTATAATAATGATACTTTTAGCCAATATGTATGAAACTAAATAATTGGGATATTTGGGCTATATACTGCACAAAGCATTTGTACTAAAGAAAAACCCATCCGAGGAAAGGGCTAGAAAAGCTATATAAAACAATTTGAAGAAACCATTTTAAAGTTCTTTGCAACATTCTGCCAGGGCAAGTAGTATTTTGAAAGAAGACAATTTTTCACACTGTTTCCTGTATTTATGTAGGAAGGTTTCTGTATTTATGTAACACAAAGCCAGAAATACTAATTTTTGGGCAATGCCATCTCTTGCTGTATTAATTGTACAGTGTTGTGCTTGTCAGCTGCCAAAGATTTAACAAGGTTTCCTTACTAAAACATTGCCTGAGGAATGTCCCCATGGCTGGGTTTGTTTCATTTTTTTGTGTTAAATTTGGCAGCAATTTCATGTAGAGGTACTTGAGACTGATGCCATATATCACTTGAAAGCACAAGAGGATTAAGATGAGCTCAGCTGTTCCACTCTTCCTTCTCATACATACACTCAGCGGATGCACCTCAGCCTGAAGGACAGGCCAAAGCTGTGCATGTGCTCCTGGGTTCTTCCTGTCCGTCCCACTGTGAAAGTGCTACAGTGACAGATGTTTTGGAGACAGGTCTCTTACCCGCCATTAATGCCAACAAACTGCAGGTTCTTCTTGGTGTTGCTCAAATCCTTCTTCCCGTCCCTTTTCTTCATGATAGATTTAAGTGTGTTTTCGTTATTAGTACATACTGTTAAAAAGGGAGACAAAGCACACATATTAGGACAGTTCTGTAGCCAGCTCTGACTGCAGTAGCTTTAGCCAATTTATCAAGACAAACAGCTCTCTGCTTAATTTATGAACTGAAGCTGGGTTTTCTAATATTTTTATACATACAGTCATGGTGTGAGATGCACATTGGAAATACAGAAAATGGTTCCAGAATCAACTCTGGAAACTAGTATAGCCTAACTTTCCCATCTTCCAACATGCTGCTAATTTTTGTGATGGTTTAGAAAACTTTGAGAAAAGACATGGGCTTTTTGTTTTTCGTTGCTATTTGTAAAAAACTTCTAACGCTGAAACGGGTTCCTCTGCTCTGTTAAGAAAATCTGAATTCTTGGTATCAGAGAGCAACAGCTCTTCGCCAAAATGAATGCATTAGTACAGACAGCCTATTTAAACAATATAGAGGGCATATTTAACAATAAACTATTCAAAAGGGTGGGGAGGTTCAATCAAGGCTGGTCTTTTTGATATTAGTATTCACTGAAACAACTTTTAAACCAATCTCTCAGCATAAGACTGGTAAAACATTCATACAAATTTAAGTATTAAAAAAATAATTATTAACCCTTTCTCTTTCAGTATGTTTTTCTTACGAAGACACTAAATGGCATTTCACCAATGTGCTACAATTTGCTGCTTAAAACCAAAGCACCACCTGCAGACACAGAGTCTCATACTGTGGCTTTTCCTGGTTTTACATTTTTTGAGAATACTGAAAACCTTCTTTTACCGTATTTCATATTCAGACTCCACCAGTGTGATGAAAGGTGAATGTGAGCCAGTTATTACCATAGAGGCCTGAGGCAAGCTGGTCATCTGTCAGGTTAATGGGAGCAAGAGTTTTATCCTGAGAAGAAAAGGACTTCCTTCCCCGAACAGTTTCCACCAGGGGAGTCTTCCTCTCCTCCTGAGCGGGTACAATGTCCTGCTCCAATTTCAGCATTCGCAAATTTGAAGTTAAGTGGGGGTTTGCAAGTTGCCCATGAGGGATGTACTCCAAACTAGTACCTGCCAGAGAAGACAGTAGGCATCACAGAGGAGTCAGACCAAAGTATTTCCATCAATACTGTGATCAACAGGGGGGAAAAAACCCAAACTGGGAAAAGGGCAACATTTGTGCTTTAAAAGACTACTTTTTTCTAAGGACCCAATGGGAAAAGACTGATTGCTTTCAGAAAACACAAGAAATTGCTGTTTTTCTTTAGATGAAAACATACAATACAAAGAAAAAAATATAACGACACTGGCTTTAAAACACATGAAAGGAATGGTGCTTCCTTTTCCTTCTCTTTCAGTATGCACAGTGACCCCAACTTCTGCCACCCTGGCTCAGGGTGGACTCATTGAGCTGCTCCTTGCTGACATGCCTGAAGAGCACAGCACATTCAAAGGTTTGTTCTCCAAGAGCAGTTAACTTTTTTATTATCTTTGTGTTTTAAGAAATGTCATTTTCCATGAAAGCAGAAATTTTTCAGGAAATTTTCCTTTTTGCCAGCAATCTGACTAATTCTGAAAGCTATATGCTGTACCCAGTTAGTGAGACAATTGTTATAAACTCCCACACACTACATTTCTTTCTTTCCTTTTTTCCTTTTTTCTTTTGGACAGGACTATACTGAGCTAGTAGTTATATTTAACTCAAATTCCAAATGTTTGGGTTATATTTTTTCCCCTTGCTGATTTGCTGGCATTCTCTCATTTTTCCCTTTGTGTATTTAAAAGGCAGTGCTAATTACACACAGATTTTTACAGATTCCCCTGGAGTTCCTCCAGCTGAGCTATTACAAATGCTCTACAAATCTGCACACATGCTTTTGTTTGTGGAACACACTGGGGTTTTTTACACACATATTCCTCCCTAAGTGATCTTGTTAGCGTTCAAGGGGGGAAAAAGCTAAAGTTTAACTTGCTTTAAATACTGTTGCTTTTTTCTTTCACTCTTTTCTTGCTTCAATCACATATACCTCCATATTTTTTGCCTTTGTATTTATCCAGAATTAAAGCACATCCTCCACATTCAAATACGTAAGTGGCACTGTACAGGGTGCTAACATACTTCAGTAAGGTAAATTTCAAACACTAATTTTTACAAACACAGCTACATCTTTATCTAGCGAGCTGTTCTTGCCAGACTGCCTTTTCCACTTCTTCCTTCACTTCGGTTTTTTTTTTTTCCTATAACAGGACATAAAGAAGCTGATTTTTCCAAACATCATCACTTCCCAGCAGCTTTTCTCCTCTTTACTCCCCTTCCCACCCCAGTCTCTGAGGTCCCAACTGAGTCTCACCCCAAAGCAGTGAGACCTATTGCCAACTTCCACCATAGCTTATAGCTTCTCCAAACTACAGGGGGGAGCTGTCTGTGGGGCAAGACACACAGCAGCATATCGACAGCCATGTCACTACAGATACAGCCAAAAAGCTCCTTCTTAAGAGTGAAGCGGGGCTGTGGGTGTGTTTGTGTGTGTTGAAGGCAGCAGCTACCCCAGAGCCCCCTGGGCAGGAGCAGTCCTTCTACAGATACATCTGTGCACTTGGGGCAAAATGGACACCCATGGAAAGCAAGAGGGGAGTTCCTTGCTCACCCACCTCTCCCCACTTTGCAGCAGTGACTGACTTTGGCCAGATAGCAACCAGCATTCCTCATCCAAAAGCCCAGAACAGAGCTGCCAAGCTGATGGAGCACTGAGCCAAAACCAATGATTTTTAAACATCCCTAGCTGAAAAACAAGGGAACTGTCTCTCCCTTCTCTTGCTTGGAGCAATGACAGCTACAATGAAAGAGTACCAAACACGGTGGCTGTTTCCAGCTGCAGCTGGTGGTGGCTGCCTGGGCTGGTTCTACCAGCTCACCCCTTCTGCTCCAGCCTTGCCTCCAAGAACACAGGAGGGAGCGAGGGAGGGAGCTGAGAAAACCTGCTCTGAAGCATCACGGATACGCCATGCATCACAGTTCTCCTGCAAAAGCAGGTGTGACACCTGCGGCTGGTCTGCAGGCAGAGGTGGGCTTGTGTGTGCCAGCACCGAGGGCAGCTGGCAGGGCAGAGCGGGGCTCCAGCCTGAGGGGAACCAGCAGCACCTTGGTGCACCCTGTCAGCCCCACAAAGCCTGAACTTCCCCACTGCCTCCCTCCTGCCCTGGACACATGGGACGGGGAACTGCAGGGCAGGACAGAGAGAAAGGAGGAGGACAGTGGGAGACTCCTCTCCGCAGACTCACAACCTCTCTGCTAGCTAAAGTTGCCACCAATGCAACAAGACCCCAGCAGGTTCCCTACTCTGGTTCACACATCAGTGGCTGAGAAGCAATCACACTGAGTTCAGGACCTTGGGCATGACACACTCATGCCTTCCAACAAAGAAGAAAAAGGGTCCTGCTCAGCTGGACCAAAGAGGATGACATCAAGGCTTGAGGGTAAGCAGACAAGTGTGCATTAGACAAACAGGTCAGTGCACTCATTCTTCCAGCAAAGCTCTTGCATGTCTACACTTACATCGTCCATGGTACCCAGTGAGGAAAGAAAGAGGGTCCAGCTCGGCATTAATGCTGCAAGCTACTAATTAGCATTTAATATCAGCTTCCAGGCGTTCCCCTTTTCAAAACAGCTGACATAAAAATGCTTGGAGAGCACCAAGCAAGGCGAATCACTTAGAAAAATAGACAAAGGAAGGAGTTGTACCACCCAACCTTATAGTCAATGATTTAACGGAGTAGTCACTGCTGCACAAACCAACAAGCCGAATGCCCCAAGTTCCCTGTTTGCCAACAGGACCACAAGGTTGGGGATAGAGGCACCACACACCCCTCTAGAGCAGACACAAAACCCTGGCTGAAGATCACTACCAGTCTACACAGATCTTAAAACAGACTCTTCCTCTCACCTCACAGAAACCTCAAGTATGCTTGAGAAGAATCCTTCTCCAGGTCACAGTGTACAACACTGACAGCAAATCAGTCCACAAGTTCAATGCTTAGCCTGGCACTGTCTTCAGACAGCCCATCAGGAAGACCTGCCCTGCTGATTTTCTTCAATTTGCTGCTGTGGGCAGATACTGCAAACTCGACAAAAGTTTCTAAGTACTCATATAGCATAGCTAACTATACCATGGAGCTGCCACGAAGGTATAAATGTATTTTGCAACATAGCAGGGGATCTTGGAAAAGCTCAGGAGTAATTTACAGGTAGAGTATGACAAAACAAAAACTTATAGACTTCAACTGTTCATAAACACGCAGAAAGCTGCTGTCATCATTTTCAGAGGGAAACAAGTGACTGAGGCATCTTCAGTAGCTTAGCACCAGTGGTTTAAGGCAATAAGAGCACCTGGGTTTAATTTTTTTAGAAGGAACCTCATCTCATAAATCACTTGTGCTTCCTTTGAAAATCTCACCAATTTAAACCAGGGTGACAGCAAAACTACTACAGAGAAGCAGCAAATTACCATGGCATTTCTAGCACGTGTAAAATCCATTTATTGTTATTAAGATGCAATTTCCCTTCCCAAGTGCAGACCTTCCCTCCCACTTATGACAGCACAAGCTGGTTCAGGGAACTCAGTGGATTCCTTTGAATTTGTGATGAACTCATGGTAACAGAAGTCTGACCTTTACCTGATCTTGAAAATTTCCATTTAGTCTTGGAAGCAAACATAAGTATTATTAAAAAAAAAAATTTAGCTTGACAATACTTTTATACCACTGGACACCAAGAGAAGTGCAAACAAGGCCAGGATGAGAACCTAGCGCTCTGGCTGAAACATCACAGCTTTCTAGCTTAAAAAAGGGCATGAGCTTACTGCTTATGTGGTAACTGCACAAAGATTTTATTTTTAACCTGCAGTGAGAGAATTTATTTGCATAATTTGTTTCTAATGGTCAATGATACTAGTTACATATTTTCCACAGAATGTAGGGAATAAAGGCAGTGCATAAATATCACTCAGAACATTTACAGCAAGGAAATACTTCTCTTTCACACTGCAATATTTCTTCATGGTAGCCATAAGGTCCTTAGGAAATCATTGTAACTGAAGAACCCAAAGTCTCCTCCGGTGGTTTTAAATCTTACTAAGTTGCTCTATGTTTAAAAAGTTATTTTTTCCTAAAAATAATTTCAATACACTTTCCATATCAGAACTATTGAAAAAAACAACTGTGTGTGAAGCTTGGTGAAAGTCATCCTTCATTTTCCTGATGAGTGGTGGATCAAAGTATCTCATGATGCACAGCAGGAAGGTCATCTCAGAGTACTTCCTCCTTTCTCATTCATGAGGATTTTTTCTTCTCAGCTGATGCTTTATTGTTGCTGAAATATGACAACACTTCCTTGCAAAAACGGGAATCTCCTTTCATTAAATATTGATAGATGTGCTTGTTACCAGGGGAGTCGAATTCTAAACAAAGCTCACTGCCTGATCATGTCCCTGTGCCACAGTACAGGGAGAGAACTGAGGTGTTCTCTAAGAGCCAGCCTAACCTGCTGCAGCTTGCCACTCTCTAAGCAGAAATAGATTTGAAGGGAAAAATCCTTTATAATGTGGCACATTATGCCCTTTATTAACTGAAGCAGAAATGAGGGTACAGAGCAGCTTTCAGATTCAAATACTCCATTGTAGTGCTGCCACAGAATGAAAACAGCAAATGCTGTAAGGATAATAATGACAATGGTAGTAAGTTTGCGTTAACACATGAACAGGGGAGGTACATCAAACCTTTTTAAAAGTGGTTTATGGAGTTTAATTTGAAAAACACCTTTATAGGACAATTACTGACCAGGTCTCTGTTTCTCTTCTGATGTAACTGGATGGACACAACAGAAGAAAACCCTGCTAAACACCTTAGCTCCTAATAGAGAGGTTGCTACCATTTTTGAATGACATACCCATTCAAGCTTTCCATGTTGTCACAACTAGCAGCTCAATTGACACCACACACCACATGAAAAATCAGATGAGGCACTGTGTTCTCCAAGATGCTAACCAGACACCTGTAAATGAATGGTACTCATCGGGCACACAGGTGGGACAATCTGCATGGCTGTTTTGCATCACGCACTACCTTCCAGGGAATATGAAAAATGCTTTACATATGCCAGTCACTCTCTTCCCAGCAGAACAGATGGATGGATACTGTTTGTTATACAAACAAACACATCTGTACAAAAACTTGCACTGGTAATTAAGGCATGCATCTGTGGCAGACTTTAAGCTAAGGCCTTCCTTCACTTGTACAGATGGAGACAACCAGTGTGATTTGTAGCAGCCCACAATTTTTACTGGCTCCACCAACAAGCCTGTGCCATATCAGTACTGGCTTCTGAGCCTCAGAAAAGCCCCAGTCCTTCAACTGCAATAGTGTGGTCCATGCTGCCAGGAGAGGAGCTACCAACCCATCAACCTACACAGTCTTTGAGACAAAGGGCTGTCAATCAGAAGAGCTGTAGAGAAAAAAACAGCTTTCTCCAATTTCCTGCATTACGAACTACCACACAGACACAACCATAGTCACAATATCTCATTAGTCCTACATATCAATTTTGGTCAACCAGAGGCTTCTCAGACCACCATCAGTCCTTCAGTCTTTTCATTGTCCCTCAGCCTGTCTCCTCAGTTCTGGCTATAACATGAGTTGAAAATTTTGGAAGACCTTTCCACCAGATGGCAAGATTTCCTTACCCTCAAGACTTTCTGACACCACTTGTTTCCCACTTCCTCTCACTCCCTCAAATCTTAACTCACGAATTTGTCTCCTTCCTCATGATGACTAATTGGTGTAATGCTTCAGCTGGGATGCTCAGCCAGAACTGCTCTGAAGAGCAACCACAAAACTGATATCCACAGAGCATTGAGGCAAAATAACTATGCATTTTCAGGTCAAGTATGTTCAGATAATTTTTTAGGACAATGGTAGATCAGCTGTTTTTAAATACCATCCTTGAAAACTCCTTGCCAGAGAAAGACATCCATCTACATGACTTGTGAAAAGTCCATGTAATTAAAACCCCTACAAGTGACATTAGAGTTCTGACTGGCATTTTGCAAAACACATCACATGTGCATTCAAATGCAACATTCTGAAACTTCTTTAAAAATCTGTGCAACAAACAGAAAAGCTGAATGAGCTCACATCCCTTAGTCCTTCTATATACTGTCTGGTCTAAGAATACAGATCAGTTAGCACCTAGGATTGTGACCCACATTCATATGATCCAGCTCAACACACAGGCTGCCAATGCCAGCTAACATGACTTTGCAGGGTGGAAATCAGCTCATCTGGCCAGCAGGTTTGATTTCCTTGAGGTCACTAGGGCTTCTGAATACAAACTGCCTAATTACAGAAGAGAAAGTGATTATTTTGCAACAAGCAAAATACCAATTGCTAATGGACTTGATTCAGAGATCATCTCAGAGGTCACAGGTGTCTAGAGATGAAAACTGCCACCCTGTGGCTGCAGCTCTCCAGCCTGTATCTCCATCAGCTGCCACAAGCTATGTCAGAGGGTGTGAGATGGCAGAGACCCCTGCAGCACATGCTCTCCCCCAGCACTAACAGGAAGAAAAATCTGTGAAGCTGAGAATTTGACTGATGTGCTATCTCAGAAGCAGCATGGACCACTAAATTAATCTGGCAAACTGGTACCCAAATCACATGCCTGAAAGCCAGCTCAGGTATTTTTGCCCGGAAAGGAACTGGCATGGAAGAGATGCTTCCTAAGGATGCTCTTTGAAGATGACACTACTGATGCTAATTGGAAACCAGACACTTCTGTCCCTATTTTCAGCCTGTTTTTCTAAGAAAATGAGGCTTGTGCGGTCACACTTCTCTCAATAACTTAAACTCCATTAGTTATTTTAGCCAAACAAGAATAGAGATCCAGTGCTCTGTTTATACAAGCTTCACAGAAATAACTCTGAGATGCCAGAGAAAAGCATGGGTTGAGTTCACATTTGAGACACCCGCAAAGCTACATCCAAGAGACATCACTGTG
>JAWWLT010000092.1:46988033-47005010 GCA_035040995.1 Premnoplex brunnescens
TCTCCCCTGAGCTTCTCTCAGTCCATTCTCTGCCCAGCCTGTATTTGTGCATGGGATTGCCCTGACCAACCCAAGACCTTACATTTGGCCTTGTTGAACTTCATGAGGTTCATGCAGGCCCACCTCTCCAGCCTGTCCGGGTTCCTCTGGATGGCATTTGTGCCCTTCAGAGAGTCGACCACATCACACAGCTTGGTGTCATCAGCAAACTCAGTGAGGGTGTTCCCACTGACCATGTTACTAATAAAGACATGAAGCAGCACCAGTTCCAATACTGACCCCTGAGGAATGCCACTCGTCACTGATCTTCACTTGGACATCAAGCTGTTGACTACAACTTTTTCAGTACAACCACCCAGTTAATTCTTTGTACATCCATCAAATCCATGTCTCTCTACTTTAGAGACAAAGGTGTTGTGCGGGACAGTGTCAAATACTTTGGACAGGTAGGTGATGTTGGTCAATCTTCCATCATCCCATTATCCACTGTAACCCCATTGTAGAAGGCCCACAGATTTGTCAGGCAAATTGGCTTGCCCTTAGTGAGGCCATGCTGGCTGTCAACAATCACCTACTCATTTTCCATGTACATAGTTTCCAGGAGGATCTGTTCCCTGGGCTTAGCATTAAAGCAACAACAACAAGCCAGGTGATCAGATGGATCTGCATGTCCCACTGTCACCTCCTCCTCAAGGGTCAATTCTTCAACCACACAGCTATTTCTGAACCTTGTAGAAGAGACTCTGGCTTTTCTTGTTCTTCGCCTGCTATATGTTATGACAACCAGAACATTTTGGTATCACACAGAAAATGCTCAGAATGCTCACCAGCCAGATGTTCATGTGTATGTATGCATATGTGTAGTGAATAGCCTTTTTGGTGTTAGGAACAGGTCTTTTGAGGTCATATTGCCTTTTTTTTTTTACACCATGAAATGTTTTCTTTCACATGGTATGAAGAGAGTTACCTACAGAATTTATTTCTGAATATCATATAACCACTACTAAAAATTATTTCTCTAAGCTGAAAGCAAAAAGCACCATTCAAAAAAATACACCTCTTAATCCTCTCTAGTCTTTTTGATGTCTAAACCTTTTACTTCTAGAATCTCTGAACTGAAAATGTACAGCTCAAACAGACCTTCATTTAAACTAGAAAATACATACTGTAAGAAAGTTGTGCAAACTAATTAACCCTGAATAAAGAATTAGTCTTTTTTTATGAGAAATATGTTTCTGGAGGAAAATAGAAAGCACAATTGAGAATGACTGCAATATGCCCCCTTATCAAAGTCACAAAATCTGTTTTATATTCCTACAACTCCCTTATTTGACGCCAATAATAAATCACCTTTTCAAATGCTCTCACATTCTGGGAATAGCTCTAGATCTGGCGGTTCTGTGCTGGGACATCTTGTGTGCGCAGCACCACAAGACCATTAACCACAGAAAATGAAAACTAAGAGCTAGTCTGTTTTGCCTCCATCCCAGTTTCTGACTCACAGGTCCAAAGGGAAATCAAACTATGGGTGGCAGGAAGCAAGGCATGGGTGGGAAGGGATAGTCATTAGCTTACTCTGCAAAGTGCCCCACAAGCAGCAAGGAAGAGCAAAGCAGAAACCATGGTGGGGGCTGCTGCTGTTACCAACAGCACTACCACCTCTGGGCAGAAACGGCTCTAAAAACAGTGGCCACTTGGGCAAATTGCTGTCACAAGTCAGCCTGTGGGTGTCCTGTGGCTTTGAGCATGACAAGCAGGCCCACTATCAAGCAAGACAGAAGCAGTCTTAGTTGCATTTCACTGATGCACTTTCCAAACCATTCTCTGTCAATGACACTTAACTAATATCCCATATCAAGAAATGTAACTGAGGAAGGGTGAGCTTATCTTACACTGAAAAAGCCCCACTGAAATGGTGACAGGCTCAGACACAGAAAATGCAACACTCCCCTCCCAAGATGTAAATTTCCTCATAGTAAAGATAGCTTCCTGCTCTCTGTTATCCCTGGGAAGAGCACTGAGGTGTTTGTCTGAAAATGTCTTTGAACACAAAGGTACATCAGTGTTACATGCTGAAGCACAAGCAAAGAAGGCTGTATTTGCTTTCTAGCCAAGAACTGAATAACAAACCCAAAATATTTAGATTTATAATGTTATTACCCATCTGTGCCTGTAAATCTCTGAGGAGGAGAGATACATATGACTATTGTAACAGGAGTAACCAGCAGGAAGGAACCTGGACTCCTGGGATATAAACCTGCCACGGAATATTAAGACTGATTTACAGTTTCAGTTTGGTCTTACAGCTGTGCACAAAGTGGAAAAAATGGAAGAATTATCTTCTGCAAGAATGGTTCAACAAATATTTGTATTTATAAGTCCTGGAAGGACATTATTTTGTCACATGCTTGCCTCCGTAAGGAATATGGTTTATGCTTCATAATCAGCATGGTATTTCAAATACCGGGAATTGTTCCCTCCTACTCTTTTTTATATTAATCTAGTACTGATTCCTTTTATGAGATAAGACATGTGTTGCTTTCCAAACTTCAAAAGCACAAGCGATTTGCATTTGCCAAAAAAACCTGAAAGCTTTTTCTCTGCATTTAAAACAGTTTAGACCAACAAACTGATTTTCTCAAAAAAGTTAAAAAAGCAATCATCAGAGAAGATATGAAAAATGTCATTATTAGAATTAATTCTTCATGTATATTCTAAATAGCTAAAAACAGTGGCTTATAATTGAAAGTCTATGAAAAATACTCAAATTAGTAACTTTGAGGATAACAGCTACCTTTCTGCTTTTGAAATACTGTGTGGCAACAAATAGGTGCAGTGCTCTGCTCCCTTCACTGAAGTTTTCACAACACCATTCTTGCACTAGAAAACCTGTGCTTGTTGAAGGAAACAAACTCCTCTGTATAAAAGGACAGAAGCGAAGAGGCTACCAGAGGTGCATGAAACCCCAACTGGAAACTCCCTTCAGATGGTAGCACTTGTGAGACAACCCAGCTAACCTGGTACTGTTAAAAACAGAAAAAAATCTCTACCCATCTCAACTTAATATCCTGTAAGAACATCAGGGGCTGGTTTCAGCTGTGCTGCCCCAGAGTGCTCCCCGTCCTGCAGCACTAGAAGAGCCAGCTACTCCCCCAGCCCTGTTTGAGGGTCTCACTCACCGATCCACCGAGACGCAAACCCCTCGACGTTGCTGCATTTAGTTTTTCAGGAAATTAAGTCTGAAGCACACTTTCCTTTGCCTTAAAGGGAGTGCGTATTCCTGACACATCAGCAGGCAGGGAGCCCAGTGGTTGCTACAGAGCATTTATTTATACTCATTTGGAATTTCCTGAGACAGTTGCAGCCCGGCAGCCAGCCCAGCACAGCGCCAGTGATTTCCTTCACAGCACTTCACATGCTGAGAGCAATGCCTCTGGCTCCCCAAGGGTTAAAATACATGAAATAGGCAGCAGGACAAAAAGATCAGTACCAAATGACACATTGAAAATATTTTTTTTTTTTCCTCTGAAGAAGACGGATTTAATTCTCAAAAGGGAACTATATGTTCAGGTCACTTCTGTGCCACTCATTCTCCCTTCCTCCCCAAGCCCTTCACCCCCACCTCTCTTATTTCTCACTCCCACGTGTGGACTGAGAGCACAGAAAGGTTCATTGATATAATTTGGGCAGAACAATTACCTCTGTTGTAACCACCACTGCTTGCAATTCTGCCTGTGTTACATTCAGTCTTGTTTTGTTTATGCTTCTCAAATGCAGCTTATAATTTAAGGGATAAAAATAAAAACTTTCAATATATGTTTTCTTTTTTTCCTGAAAAAGCCAAAATGCACAAGATACACTTCATGCTAGTACAAGCACTTTCAAAACAATGCACAAACGTATGTGATTTTTCCATATTCAATTTTCTTGTGTCCACATAACACCAAGTATTAACTCAAGTAAGGATAACTGGGATCTCAAATGCAAGAAGAGTCACTTCTCAGCATCATAAAAAGACCATCAAAGCCCTCAACTCCATTCCTCTTCACTGCATACAGTAACAGTTGTGGTAGTACAGCCAAACAAGGACTCTAAAAGTAAACAGACAAGGGGACAGACTAATTTAACATGGATGAAGGTCCTAAAGCTTCACAGGACCAAAGGAAAAGAACTTTATTATGGTGCCTTCCATGCAGATTCCCAAGAACAGTTAAAAAAGAAACAAAAAAGAGACATGAACTGTCAAAACAATTTCCAAGATCAGTGCAGATTAGAAGAGCTGTGCTTCAAATTGAAGTGGGATCTTGTGCTGAAAT
Source organism: Premnoplex brunnescens (assembly GCA_035040995.1). Classification (NCBI taxonomy): domain Eukaryota; kingdom Metazoa; phylum Chordata; class Aves; order Passeriformes; family Furnariidae; genus Premnoplex; species Premnoplex brunnescens. The sequence goes on from JAWWLT010000092.1 coordinate 46,992,350, forward strand.
AACAGGAGAAAGGTCCAAGTCTTCCACAGTGCCTTCAGCTAAAATGGCAGAGTCTCTCAGTAAAAGTGTTCCCTGAATATGGCTTATGGCTTCAGCGGTATTTAATATGAAGCAAAGTAATATATAATACTTCCAGGCATCAGCTTTTGGACTATAAAGTAGGTCCTGCCCTCTAGGCAATTTAAAATTTATTTCTTTGAATTCTAAGTCATTGATGTGTACAGGATAAACCATGAGCTCCCAAAAAAGTCTGAAGAAGGTCTGTAGATGTAGCCAACTTGTTGCATCTATGGACCACAAAGGTACTGAATTTTGAGTGAACCTGGTTTGATCTCTGCTCTGATCACCCCCATCCATGAAGAAAAGCAGCTCTCCATAAAATTTTATTTAGAAACAGCTTCTAACCATGCTTTGAAGTTTCTCCTAGAAGACAGAAAATCTCTAGGGCAGCTGAAACCCACCCAATGCTTTTAGTTCAGGAAAAAAGCAAAAATCAGCCTTTGAAACACTGCCTGGAGCCTGCAGCCACCACTGTGTGCTCGCTGGTCTTCAAGCCCCATCTTTCAGCCAACCAGGTGGGGACAAGCCACGTACAGCAGCACTGGGTGTTACTGGCAGGTATCTCTAGCTCCATCAGAAAGTTCTTCACACCACAAAGGGGAGAACATGAAAAGATCCATCTACTTTTCTGTTGGGAAAACAACCATGACATCTGGAATAGAGTATACGAAGACAAAGGTATGCCAGAACATTCTTCTCAATCCTTAGGATTCTGCTCGGAATAAATAAAAAAATTCTATTAATATTATATGTTTGGTTTTTTTAAAAAAGGCAGCATGATATCCTGTTTAGAGAAGAACAGATTTTAGCAGCTGTCTCCACATGCTCCATGTGTTTATCATTACTCTGTGGTTTCAAGGGCTCAACGTTTGAACAAGCACTGCATCAAGTCCTGCACCTTGAGTGGACTCTCCTCAAACCTCCGTTAACTCAGCAGAGAACTGCCACGAGTACATGTAATAACCCATAATGGGTACCACCACTTCATTCCTTGTCCAACAATTCAAATATGGAGGCACATGTCTGGGTTAGCACCAGTGAAACCTAAAGGCAAAGAGCACATGTGTATTTATTTTCTTGGCCTTTGAGACCATTAGATTGTCAAATAAACTCATTCAGCTACTGTTTGCAGTAGAAACAAAACTGAGGTCAGAGCACAGCTCCCCAGTGACCAAAAAACCTGACTTGGTCTGAAGCAGTGTGAATGTAAGGTTTGGTGTATGGGCAGCCATCCAGCTGATAAATTCTTATCTAAAGAGCAGGTTATTTCACACCCCTTTAGAAAACAAAAGGCAGAGAGTGCACAATGGATCTGTGAAAGGCATGGATGAAGCACAGCTCTTTAAAAAGAATGCCTCCAACAAATCATTTCCTCAGCAATGGAGTGGCTCACTTTGGAAAGAATTACATAATCTGCCTGACTACAACATTCCAGTGTACAGGGGCATAGAGCTTGGCCTTACCCACCACTGTCAGGTATATGTTCCAATCCCCAAAAATGGCTGCTGCATTTTGATGAAGATTGGATATGGTATTCTTCTCAGTTTTAATTTGTGAGAGAAGGGGTGGCATTGCTGTGTGTTTGTTAGGTTGGTTTGGGTTTTTTTCTTTACAGCCTCCCAGAATTTGGAAGCTGATTTCCACAGAATGATTTAAGTAATTCAGGCAAGACCTGAAACTGATCTGGCCTACCCATCTCCTCCGTAGCAGATGCTTCTGGAAGAGCATAAAAAAAAAGCAAACATACAGCAACATTTCTTCTTTTGGCTTCCAGAAACCTGCAACCCAGAAGGCTTCCTGAGCTGGGATAGTCCAGGATGTGTCTTAAGTCACAGTGTCAAATGCATGTTTTCAGAGTAGCTGGGAGGTACTCAACAACTTTGTTCAAAATGTCAGACTGCAGCTGATGTGTTAGTACTGTAAGGAGATCTACTGGTCAAGTGCCTAGAGATACAGTTATGGATGATTAATCTGACTCCATGACTACATAACATTCTAAACCTCCACAAGAGAGATTTTGCATGCTATAATTGGGTCTCTCACTCATTAGCATCTAACCAGAGAGAGGATGCAACTGAAAAATACACCTCATATCATCAGTAGGTGCCCATCTAGTTTAGCTTCCCACAGAATGAAATTCAACAACTTAGTATTTTGTGTGTCCTTAGGCAAGTAATGATCCCTACTGTTCTCCCAATGTGATTGCTGAAAAGCTTATAGTAAGAAGTCTTGTTGTGGGAGCAAGTAGACCGTTTAAGCCTTCAAATCTGGTGAAATATTTTTTCTTATAATCATAGAATTATAGAATCGTTCAGGTTGGAAAAGACTTCTAAGATTATCAAGTGTTAACTCAGCATTGCCAAGTACACCATTAGAACATGTCTCTCCCTAAGTGCCACGTCTACACATCTTTTAAATCCCCCCAGGGATGGTGATTCCACTACCTCCCTGAGAAGCCTGTTCTGATGCTTGGCAACTCTTCTGGTGAAGAATTTTTTTCCTAATATCTAATCTAAACCCTGGCACAACTTGAGACCTTGTCCTCTCATCCTGTCACTTGGTACCTGGGAGAAGAAACCAACCCCCACCTGTCTACAGCCTCCTTTAAGGTAGTTGCAGAGAGTGAAAAGGTCCTCCCCGATCCTCCTTTTCTCCAGATTTAACAAGCCCAGTCCCCTCAGCTGCTCTTCATCAGAACCATGCTCCAGACCCTTCACCAGCTTTTACCAATGAACAGTGTGCCCATCGAAGCCATGAGCAGTCAGTTTCTGCAGGAGAATGCTGTGGTAAACGGTGTCCAAGGATTTACTGAAGGCCAGGTAGACACATCTACAACCTTTCCCTCATCCACTAAGCAACACACCTTGTCATAGGAGGAGATCAGGTCAGTTAAGCAGGACCTGCCTAATGGAACCAATGGGCAAGACTATACATGTCCTATTAATGTGCCATGTAACTCATAGACACTGCATGCAGCACATCATGCAGTAGCAGGATCAGAGAAGGACGGTAAAGCTGGAGTGGAGAAGGAGATGCTATACTCAGTTTCACAAAAAGATGTCTCTCCTGCTGCTGTGGAGCAGGCTGTACCTGGTGTCTTGTTGTATGGGCTGAGACAGTCTGGCTGAGCCACATGTGATCACAGACTTTTAGCCTTACAATTTTTCTCTGCAAAGGGATAGGTAAGTAATTTTCCCATAATCACCAGCAGTGCATTTTCTACAACACTAAAGATGGTTTGCGAGGAAGCATCAAATTGTTAGAGGCAGAGTATGTGTAGAGAAGGGCTTGGTATCAGTCTGCGCTCTTCAGGAACTACGGGCACCCCTGGAGAAGTCTCTTTGTATCGCTGCAATGAGATCAAGCACTGGAGGTAGGCACTGAGAGGAGTATCAGGGAACAAAAAGAGAAGGATGAGCATCCTGAATGGCAGACACACTGAGAGAGAGGAAGGGAACAGGACTGTAACTGATAATGAAAATGGAGAATGGTGAAAGTCTAAAGGGCAATGCAGTGAATGCACAGCCTTGTGAGCACATTAAAGTCCTGGCAATCTTAAAAGCTATGTAACAGCCATGTGTCTTCATGCACAAAAACCAGAGAATAGGAGCAGAAGAGAATGATTCTAGAATACACCTTTTTTAAATGAAATGTGCATGTTTTACCTTTACCAAGCAGTGTACTTGAAGCGTTAAAACTTGACCTATATGCTAGAATTAGACCTGAAATTCCAGTAACAGCAGCTAAGTTGTACAAGTGTTTCCTTTCTATTATTTGATCTGCAAACCATATGACAGTGCCCTAGGCAGAGGGGTTGGTTGCATGAAGCAAGGGTAGGGAAGGGGCTAGAAGTACATCAACAAACATGCCCCTCAGCAATAAGAGAATACTCCTGACCAGGGATGTCTAGTTTACACAGGGAGTACAATCTGTTCCCCATTATCAGTTAATTTGATCCTCACCCTAATCTGACCAAACCTTCAAACCCAAATACTAAAGAGTTTCCACCCCTTCTCTCCATCCCTCCCTCACCTACTTTCAAACAAATACTGAAGGGCAATAAAAAAATCTTACACATAGGTTCTGTATTTTGAAAGAAAGCAACATACTGCTATAAAAAACCCTATACATGAATATATTAATTTTAAAAAGAGAAGACAATTACATAAAACATTCATTAAAGCGTAACATAACTAGAGAGGATAAACTGAACAAAATAAAGGGATGAGCTGTGAGAAAGGGTTAACAGTCACATTATCTACTTCTACAGGTAAGAAGGCTTTGCAAGAGTTGGGAAGGATGGACTGAAAGCATGAGGGAATATGACACAACCTCTCTGAGCCTTTAATTTTGTAAAAGACTGTGAAGAGTCAGATGAATAAAATCCTCAGACGACTGAGAACATGTTATGAAGAGTTTTAAAGAGTTAGAGACGGGGGGAGGGGATGGGGGGGTGGGTGGGAGGGGAGGGGGAAGGGAAAGAGCCCTTTTTGGACCTGGTTGATCTCCTAAGCTCCCCCAGAGACTGCAACCTATGTCCCACAGCAGAGGTCAGCTGTGGCTTTCAGCCAACGTAATAAGTGCGATTTCCGGCTGAAATCAGAGGAGGCAATGGCAGAAAAAATGGGGAGGATGGACAGAAGCAAGCTTCTCTCCCAAAGCTCAGAGCTGGTCACACAGGGACATCCTGGCAGGAATCTGTACTCTGCCACCAAGGGGAGTCATGTTTCCAGAGGAAGGAAATAGATAGAGCAGCAATCCACATGTGGGCAGCCGGAGTGGTCACTCTCCTCAGGCCCTAAAAGTGCTGTGAAAACATGATAGGGGAAGGGCTGCCCTTCTGTCATCTCTAATCCAAATCCTTACAAATAGCTTGAAGGAGGGAGAGGAGAGGGGTGGCCATTACAAAAAGCCTCCCACTACTACTTCTGCTCCAGTAGTAACCCTTCCGTAAGGAACATATCTAAATGCAGGCACTCAGTGTTCACACAGAACACAACCAACTGTAATCAGGCTATTTCCATCCAAGTCATTTTCCTGAGGGACCTTAGTCTTTTAAAGGCAACAAAATACTCTCCCTTCCCACAGGGAGGAGATTAGCATGCATTATTCATAAACTGCGTTCTGCAGAAGAATCTGGGAGAGAAGTGAGGAATACTGTAGAATAGTTTTGGGCAAGATTTACTGAGTTGTGTGTCTTGAGAGTGGGATGAAGGAACATGATGCAGAGAGCATAATTTTTCAAGTCTGGAAATAATTTATTCTTGGTGTTATCTCCGTGATATGTGCCTGCCCTACTACTAGTGCTTGTCCCTTGCCCAGCCCCACAGGCTGCTCCTCCACACAGGCACCTCTCATCTGACTGCTGCCAGATTCTGCAAAGCAGTGACGTCCATCATAACAATTTAGGGGGTTTGGCACTGTTAATGTCCACCAATTCAGTAAGGTTGCAGGGCAGCATTAACAGCAAGACATGCCTGATGAGTCCCTAGAACAGTACTGGCTTTAAAATACAGGACGAGCATCCTTAGCTGCCTCCCAGGGTGTAGAGGGCTTATATTTCCACAGGGAGCAGCAGCAGGCCACAGGAGAAGGTCCAGGTGCTGCCCATGCAAGTGCATCGAAACAGCTCAGAAAAGGAAGGTGTGCATTGCTCCATGAGCAAGCTTGTGTCAGAGAGAATGAACACAGTCCTCTGTCTAGGTGAGATATAAGAAGCGTCTGGGAAGCTACAAAAGATAATCCAGAACAAGACACAATTGCAGTAATCTCTGAACAAAAGACAGATCAATTAGGTCTGTTCATTTTCTTGTGGCACCTTTTCCCTCTGCAGACCATCAGCATCTTTGTGTCTTGGGCCATCTGCTTCCCACCACATCCAATGTCCGTTTCTAAAGACTGGGCTATCCAGGCCAGAGTGCTATGTCCTCAAGCTCCCAATGACACTTTATTGACTGTATCCTTTCCAACTTCTTCCTACTCTTTCCCTTTCCTACAGATTTCAAAATCAGACCTGTAGGGCATTCGTCAGGCAACAAGTCCTGTGTAAAAGAAGATGCATGGTCCCCGGTCCTCTGCGGTCTGATAAAGGCCTCTGGGTTGGGCAAATATAAGTCAATGCATTTTCAAGATTTCTGCTGCTGTGGCCAATGCACCATTGGACTACAGGTATCAAGTAGGAATTGCAGAAACAATTATTAATTCAAGCAAAAAGTTGGCATTGGCTGTGAGATCGGGTGCTTCAGCTCCAGCCATCTGTCCTCACAGGAGATCTGGCATCAGCTGAGTGTACTGCAGCATACCGATGAAAGTTTTGATATGCCTTATGATAGAAATCATGTGAAAACACTGGAGGCTCATTCACCTTTCACCCCACAGATTTCAGGGTCCCACCCTAGCTGTTTTTTTAATCCTGGGCATCACCAGAGTGACTCACAAGATCATTCATGGGTGAGGCAGGAGCTGGATCCCAGTGAGAGCCCTGCATGCCATTTGCCCATCCAGAAAGCACAAGACTGCATGGCAATTCAGCAGGTATCCTGATGGCAAGAGTCTCCCACTAGCTGCCAAACCACACCTTGGGCATACACCCATCTGCTTTAACTCTGAAGGTTATTGGAAGCAGGCTTGGAGCAGTGAGCATGGTAGGGGAGCATGCCTAGGTTTTAAACAGTCTCTCATCACACAGTCCTGTCTCAAAAAATTACCCTTGCTCACTGGGCTGATTTGCTAAAAATACAAACTCACCCCAATCCTGGTCACTGGTATCTGCCACACTAAGCAGAGGCTGCTGAGCTCAGAGCCTGGGGTGTCAGTAGCACCACAGTGATACCTCAGTGACACGTCCCCTGCAGCAAAGCAGTGGAGAGTGGCTGTCAACTGGGCTCCTGGAGCAGGCACCTGCATTACTAGGAGTAAAGGCTCCATCAGAATGATTACTACCTAGCAATTAAACACTTCCAGTTGCTAACTCCTCCTAAGCTCCCATTTATCAGGTGATGGTCTGTAATGAAAAATGGTGGATATCCCCCTGAAATGAGTGTCAACGTTCTGGTGCACAGCACTTTCTTCTTAGACTATACTTCACATCATTAGGCTGGAAATCATGCTAAATGCTGTGCATATTGCCTAAGATTATATGAATCAGGAAAATTGAATCATAGGAGAGAGTCTAACTCAAATAATGTAGTAACTGAAAGAAAAGTGTATCTACAAATGTTTATTAAGAGCTGTTACAAATTAATGCTGAGAATGTGCATGATAAAAATATTTGCTCTAAGTAAATGTGTTCTATTTATTGGCTTCAGTAAAAAGGGTTAATAAGTCAACAGGGGTTTTCATAATACTTTTCAATAGTTGCTTAAGCGTTTATATACCAGCAGATGAAAAACACATTCATTAAACATTTGGTGTTTGAGTCATGCTGACGTTAATATCTCAAAAGACATTAATTCAGGCAGCACCCTCTTGTAATGGCCTCATTCTCTGACTAACTGGTATGTAGTTATAACTTAGGATTCAAGAAAACTGCTCAGATACAGAGAAAATCCCAGAGACCCACGGGGTAGAGTAACTGTGTCTATATAAAATCACCAGAGGGACGACAGGCTGCTGCAGAGGAAACAGCAGTTTAGATACAGTTTGTATTTGTCATCAAAACACCTGTGGTCCCACAGCCTTGAAATGCTATGAGTGGAGGTCGATGCCCAGATCTTTGCTAGGAGCAAAGACACTTGACAGCTGTGGACCGGCTATTACAGCAACAGTTCCTTGTTTTACTGGAAGTGCACGGAGAGTAACAGTGAAAATGATGTTCAGATGCTATGATGCCACTGCTTTGAGAACTGGGCAGGAACCTGAGGGATCTACAGCACAGAGCAGAGTTAAACATGCAGGGAAACAGTTCAAATGAATCTGTTTAAGATGCACTGCTCCTGTATGTAGAAGCATTTTAAAAACATTATGTGAAGATATGGAAACATAAATCCATAAACAACACTGAGAAGAAGGCACAGACATAAGGGAGGAAAGAGAAAGGATCAGGGAAATCTCAGACCCTATGTACAGAAAACAATATGCATTTGCTCGACAGCAAAGAATGGGTTTGTGCAGCAGCCTTGCTATACTGACCCCTGCAGCCCATACTACTAAAAATACTGGAAAAGCTTTTGTGCTGTAACATTTTTTCCTGTCTGTTAAAGAGATGACTGGCAATTCTGCGGTTTCTGGATACAGAGCATGGGTGCTTAGAAAAGTCAGATAAAACAGATGTTTTTATTATGGTTAGTAACAAATACAGCTTTTAATCCTTTATCTTTTTAAATCAGTCTTCTATGTTTGTTTTGCTGCTTCCTTGTTTTCCACATCAGAATAAATGGAATTGGACTGGAATTTTATTTCATCCAGTGCTTTTCAGAACATGTATTTTGAAAAGGAAGTTTCCACAAACCAGTTATTAGTGAAAGGAATGAAAATCCATCCAAAACCATTTCCAAACTGCCCTGCAAGTTTCACAGTGGTGCGCACTGTGCATCTGGTAGCTGACTGAAGATATTTCTACCAGTAGCACTACAGAAATGTTAGCGAAGCCTCATTAAATAGATGAATTATGCATCAGTCCTAGCAAGCACAGAAGCTAACAATTACTGGAAGTTTCACCCAGCAGTTAATGGAGACACTACTACAATTTAGAGAAACAATCACTTCATTTTTTTTTCTTGTATTATGCAAAAAGAAATTAATTTGTATCATGTACCAACCCAACTCTAGCCTCCCAATAGCTCCCCACAGATAGAGGGTATTTCTCAGCTCCTGAGGCAAACTCCTTAGATGACTGCACAGCACACTCTGGACTTGCACTGCACTCCTTAATCCTGCTGAGTTTACTGGACTGAGCAGTGAGCTCACATGCCATCAGGACAGACTCTAAAGAGCAAGTGGTTGTGACTACCAAGCACCTGACTGATAAAGCAAAATTTTCTGCAAACACCAATTTATCTTTCACTAGTGGTAGAGAGATCTCAGCTGTTTCTGAACAGATGGCACAATTTTGACAGTCTAGTCCAAAATCAGTACCAAGTCACAAAACTAACTCCCGAAATGTATAAAAATGAACAAATAAGCTTGCAGCTCACAGAAATACAGTTTGCTACAAGACCTCTGTGCAACAAAAATGTGAACAGAGTGATCAAACTTGTAAGTCAGCAGCAAACAAAACTATTGACAAATAGTACTGAAGTATGAATCACAGTCTCTGCTACTTATTCCCCAATTTAAAGTTTGTATCCTTACTGAGAAAGGCAAGAGACAGTGAAGTTTATGATAGGTGCTTTTGTGATAAAGCCATTACTTGCTTTTTAAGTTATCTTGCATACACAGTCACTGAAAATATTTACAGTAAGTGTTCTTCCCATAAATATCCTTTAGAAAAAACCCTCTATACAAATACAAAATATCTAGATCCTTTCCCGGAAACAAGTTCCAAATTCAGGCATTTCTCTACAGATTTTACCTGCAGCAGCAGTAGTCCATATAGGCTTGTATATTAAAAAAATTACCGAAATGGCACATAGGCATAATCATTTAATAGTGCAAGTACTCACATTCTCGAGTTAACCAAAGCAAACCACTGCTTCTTAGTCACTTCATACTTGAATGAAGCTGAACATGTGGTCAGACTTGCCAAAATATTCAAGTAACATAAACGCAGCTTAGTAGTCCCTAACAAGTCTTTCTTGTTCTTTTTCCTGTTGCTGATTGATTCAGAGGGTGCAGAAAAACACCACCCCTGAAGTTTGTCTTTCCACTCTTAGAGCTCCATGCAATTAAAAAACTTGCTTCAGTACCTCCAACGCCCAAATCAGTTCCTGCTCATCCAAAAGGATTCTCTCCCAGGCAGCACAGCAGCACAACAAATCACAGGTATTTGCATCCCAACAGTCTGTCTGTTATGAACTGCTGAGGATTTGGAGACACAGGCGTACATAGCTGCGTGTTAGAACGCCGGCCTCAAGGGTTTGCAAAGCCAACAAGTCCAGACAGTCTCTGCAAAATGTTGTCCAATTTAGTTTTGAATTGAATAATTGCAATTTATTATAGTGTCTTTCTACGAACAAACACCTTTACCCTGCAAAAATCCTTGTTTGCATAACAATCCTGAAACTAAAACTTCATCTTGCATTAACACATCCCCCAGTACAAGCATTTAGCTTCTTTTAGACTTAACACATCAGCCCACCAACTTTTTCAATAGACAATTCTACTGCAGGGAGAAAAAAATTAGTAAACCAATCAGTAACACTCCATGCACACCTTTTCTTTCCTTGTAAGCAGAGAAAATTGTTCTACATGACTTAAGTTAAAGGTGTATTACTAAGAAAAGTCAAGTTACATGGGGGTTTTAGGCAGCAAACAGTTAAGTCACACAGCAGAGGTTTTGAAGTCCGCCTTCTCAAAAGGATTACGCAAGGTTACAAAAGGGTATGGTTTCTATCTTAGAGAATATATTTCTAATTATATAAAAAGGGGCTGGGGGACGGGATTAGAAAATATCCTATTTCAGTGGTCTCAAGATAAAACAATGTTGGTAAATTTAACCTTAAATCATGGACAGATAGTAGTAATTCCAATGCCTTAATGTAACTTTCACTACCCTTTAAAAAAGATTTCTTGCTTTGCAAAAATTGTAGATAATGGCAGTCCATATTCTAATTTCCTGCACACAAAGTGATTTAATCCCATGCTCTAATTAGAGTAATTCTGCAGGTAGCACAGTGAGTATCTTAGTATTTGTTTCCATGCTAGAGCGTATTTGCAAAGGAAGCTGGTGCTAAAATCCACCAGATAAGCCAACTCATGTGTGTCATGACCTAACAGGTAGCATTTGAACACAAGTACATGAGCCTTAGGGGGAGAAAAGAAGCTCAGATTTCTGTCCACATGGGCAATAAAAGATATTTAATGTCCCTTCCCAGGATATTCAAAGCTCTCCCAGCCACCCCAGCCTTCACTGATTAATCCATTTCCCATCATACACACAATCTCCTGCCATGCACTTGAAATTTTCCATGTAATCCCACTGTAGCAGCCTCAAACTCAAACTATGTTTGTGCAGTGATCAGAAGAGGAAAATATTGACACAAGAGCAGGAGTAAGACTGCTGCTGTGCTGTTATCAGTCATTTTGTGATCTCTGCCCCCTCCTGACCTGCCAGTCCTCCTGAGCAACCTTTGGACATGCCAACCAATCTGTTTCACAGAGTATCACCCAACCAAAACAGACACTTTGGGAACTCCTTAAAAATAATGAAAAAGTGACATGAACACCTCCTTGCTTGAAAAATGCTTTTATGCTTTGCTGACAAGCAAGCAACGAAAATCAGACTGGCCAGTAAAGCTGACCAGGAAGGGCTGGGGATTTCATGTGTTAATTTCAGAAGTTAATTACAGACACAGAATAACAACCACATGACTCTGCAGCAAAGCCTTAGGCCTTCGAGAGTCTGGAGGAAGCTTGTGTAGGTCCTTGAGAGCAGAGCACACTGCATGTCGAATGACTGAGTGCCAGCAATTAAGCCTTCCTTCCCAGGCTTTAAATATTTTTAAAAAATCACTGATGCAGGGGGTGGGGGGAACAGAGAGGCTCTGATCTACCAGGAAACTGATTTTCATTATTTAAACTTCCACTGCTTCCTTTTCCTGATCTCACAATTTAAGAATTTTTTCTTTTAAATTAATAATCCAGGGGGGGAAAGTGTTCTTGCTTAGTTACCTGTAGCACTGCCGTTAGTATTTGCTGGGTAGGCCATGTTTGCTCAGTGACACATCCAGAGCTACGCTGTTTGGTGTCATGCAAATGCCATGCATCAAGTCCAAAACAGACATGCAACCTGGAGCAGACAAGAAAAAGGCAGTTAAAAACATATAGTTTTATGAAGTTTGGTACATTAAAAGCAATAGGCATTTCTGAGTGTTTAAAGTCTCATCTTAAGTGCAAACTTCACCACAGCAGTAACACGCTCTTCTTGATCAGCATCCCAGCTATCGCAAACCCCCACAGCTGTCCTAGTGACCGAAGCTGAATGGTGTTCTCCGACAGCCTCCAGAGTTGCCCTCTGTGAGGACGTAACTAGCTGAATTGACAAATGGCCTTATTTTCTTTTGCTGGCCTGCCCTCAGCTTTTTTTGCAGCTTGTCGCTAACCTCTCCAGTACCAGCGCAGCTTCCTCACACTTGCTGGCACATATATACAATTTTGGATTACCCAACAGCTTACGTAGGCAGGGTTAGAGGATTTTTGGATGAAGAGCACCTAGAGAAGAGCTGTACCAGAAATCAGGGGGCTAGTTGCCATTTCTGAGCTCAGCTGCCCACCAGGGGAGGTGGGGGCAGGAGAACCCCACCACAGATGCAGCCAGGGTAGTAACCTGTGGGAAACTGCACCAGGCCTGTGGATTTCTTGACAGAGCAAGAAGAATTTGACCTGGGCCAGATTGTTGTGTACCCGTGAAGATAAACAGCTTGCAGAGACTGAGAGAACCCAGGAGATGCACCAGATAAGAAACCTGGAAGAGTTTGTACAGAGACAGTCATTTAAAACTGTG
>JAWWLT010000092.1:47008935-47031034 GCA_035040995.1 Premnoplex brunnescens
TTAGGATGGGTGTTTGAAAAAAGTTCTTCACTCAGGTTGGGCACTGGAACAGGCTCCCCAGGGACGTGGTCACAGCATCACGCCTGACAGAGTTCAAGAAATGTTTCGATGATACTCTCAGGCACATGATGTGACTCTTGGGGATTGTGCTGTGCAAGGCCAGGAGTTGGAGTTGATGATCCTTGTGTGTTTCTTCCAAATAGGCATATTCTGTGATATTCCATTCCCAACCCTTCAACTTTCTGCCCATGTGTTTTTACATGCTCACTCCATACTTGACTCTGAATACTGTGATTTACAGATCCTAGGGCAAATGCAAAACAAGCAGAGACTAGCTATATGAAGTGTTATTGCTCAATGAAGCAATTGTTTAAAGAGTTTTGAATTAGATATTCAAACTCTCTTCTGCCCTGAGGTTCAATAGCAGGAACCTTAAACACAGGAGAGCCTCAGTTTCTACAAACTTTCATGACACCCCAGCTTTTACAAGTTATTCCAACACAGCGATTTTTTTAGGCAAAACATAAAGCCTATGTCCTAATCCTGTCCTAGTCACAAGGGACAAGAACCTTGCTCCTCCTTTGTGCTTCATGTTGTCAGCTCACTGACACCTACGCTAGTGTTTCAGCACCAAAAGTATCTGAGTATATATACATCAATTCTAGCATCCACACAGCAGAAATGCACCTTCAAGAGGCACAGAACTTGCAGAAAATCCAGGCTCACACTTTAGTCTGATGTTTCCAAGAAACGCAAGATAGAAAACAGTTGAGGTTTGATCTAAGAGCAGTTGTGGAATGGCATGTTGGCAACACAGTAATTAGAAGCTCTTAATCCAGAAAAGCAATTTTAAAAGTCCTGTCCAGGATCTGCAGTCACATGTGGAAAATTGTGATGGACACAGACTTTTTTGTGGGATTCAAGAAGACAGGCTTTGGCTTCCCAGGCAACAGGGCTTTAGGCTAAGTAGATATGCATATAACTTTTTTTTCTCATGGCACACACACAGACTCTTCAGAGTAAACAGTCGTGTCAACCACTCAACACAAGCTCTTGATCTGCAGATATCTTGAACCACTCACAGGGTTAATGTGGCTCAGACACTAAGATTCCATTGCTTAAGATCTGGACTAAAAGTGAGAGCATTGTGGGGTGGAACTGTGAAGCATTCAAAGGTACTGACTCCCAGTTGTTCACACAGATTGTCAGGGAACGGTCCCAGGAGGGAAACCAGCTCTGCAATCCTGTCCAGCAAGTGTAAAGTGGTGATTAAGCAGGCCAAGGATAGAGGGGCTTGACAGAGCAAGTCGACCCATGAGATGCAACACTCAAGAAGAACTGGTACTGCTCCATTCCTATTATGCATCAGTGCAACAAGACTTCTGCCTGAGACTTCACTCTCACATGTGGGTCGTTCTGGCAGTAGAACTTGCCCAGTTTCATTCTGCAAGAGACTGATAACATTTGCAAACAAGAGCCAAGATACATGCAAAACCCATCTAAACATGCAGACGGTAATTTCTGTACCTGCAAGAAGAAATTGGCACTGAGAATCCCTCCTCCCGCTCAGCTAGAGTGGCAAGCATTTTCCAAACTTGTGCTTCTCTACAGAAAACAGGAATGTCTGCAACCTAATTTGTACAATCACCCAAATATGCCAGGTGCAATTTAAATGAAGACAGGCTGAAGCCAGCAACAGCAAAAGAAAAAATATGTGGGAAGTTGCTCTGTGGTTGGTATCTACCCTGGGATAATGACTGTATCTTACTAATACTTTCTTTTCAATCTTACCCTACTGTGGTTGTGTTCTTCTTATCTTTACATTTCTCAAAACAAGTGGCAAATAAACCAAGAGGCAACATTTGTAAGAGAGAAATAGTTTTTTTTATATATGCCTTTTTAAAGTTAAAAACCAAGTAAGAATACAGGCACATGAGGATTTTTTCATGCCAGACACAAAGTAATCAACTTTGAGATAAGGGTAAATTGTGAATGATTTTAAAGTTCACTTAATTATTTAACGATGTAACAATTCACCCATTCACGTACTTTCCAGAGCAAATGTCTTTTTAATGTTCCATCCAAATCACACACAGAATTATGTAAGTTGCTGCTTAAGTCTCACTAATTGAACAAAATAAATCAGTAGCACAGGTTGTTTATCTAGGCCACTCTAAAATGCAGAAGTCAGAATTCCTTGGGACCAGTGTTTCCTGCAGTGTCCCCCAGGCAGCAGTCAGTTGTGATTCAGTCTCTCCACCACAGAGATGACACAGAGATGATTCTTACTATATGCAATACAACAGGCAATTTATTTCAGACTATAAGCAGTGAACTACAAGAAACCACTTCTCACTATGGTATTTTTGTGCAGAATCTGCATGATGAGAGCAAAAGAAGCCTTGTAAATCCTTTCAAGCAAGTTAATTAACAAGATACGGCTACGGTCAGCATGATTTTACCTGCCCGCCTTCCTCACTCCCTCCACTTATGGCACTGGCCTGTAAAAGGTCTCTTTTCACAGCAGAGCTCCAGGCGAAAGCTGAGCTAAGCTTTGTTGAGAAGAGAGTGATGGCTCAGAAACTCTGGGACCTGAGTCAGCAAGCTGAAGAAAAGAACAGTCGGTGTGCTCCCAGACAGGGCACATGTTTCCCTTCTGCCAAAAACTGAAGAAAAAAACCCAAACCCAACAAAACAACAAAAAACTACTGTAATACCAGGCTCTAGTTCTCAAGTTACCTTGGACTTAAACATTAGTCACTTTCATGGGGATGTCCTCAAGTGTCTTCTCCCCTGCTCCCCTCCCCACCCCTATCTTACACAGATTTGTATTAAGCTGTCTGCCCACCTTGTTATTTCTGAGAGGATAAATGTACAACCTTCAGTAACATAGGAGTCTGAGGGGTTTTCTTTTGCATACTTGAATATAGTCTTTTCATCTCTGAGTTGAACTTCTACAAAGCTTCTGCTTCACTCTCCCAAGCCTCCTGTCTGCTGCACAGAAGCTGGGCCTTACTGGGCAGCTCTCAGTATAGAAAATGCCTCAGAAAATGGACCAATATGAAAATCTTTCAAAGGCACTGGATACTTCTAGCTACTCTAAATAACCCAGCAATTTTCTGAATTTCTCCAAGTATTGCTTGGTAATGTTTGCTAGCAGTGGCAGAAATGCTCTCCCATCAGCTGCTGGGTTTTAGTTTTCCTTCCCCATGGAGTTATTGCAGCTGTGTCTGAAGGATCCAGAAGAGAAATCAGCTGTCCTACACAAACCACTCATTGGCTTGTTGGTAACAAGAAACAGGGAAAGGATTTCAAAACCGTACCCAGCAGAAACAACATACAAGCAATCTGTGGAGCCAGACAAATCATCCTTCTAGACTATGTTGCTTTCAATACTGGCAACAAGAGATAGTATTTAAGGAGAGTACATCAGCCTCATGATGTGTCCATGTTTCTATGTTCTCCCAGCACCAACAATGACTGGATTGGGAATATTTAAAGGTATGTCCTTACTATGTCATTTTAATATCCACATAAACTGCCTATGAATTTAACTGTCCTCTTTCTGACCTTGCTGATGCCACTTGCCGCTGCTGCCTCATGGGGCCAGAAGTCTCAGGCTGTCAATACCCACTGCATACTTTTTACTTGTTTTAAACCGATGTCCAACAAATTTTGCTGCCACCAAATTCTTCCACTGCAGGGCTTGGTGAAAATCAGTGCAGATTGATCTTATCCACATCCTTTGTGATTTTATAAACCTTAATCTTCTGTCCCAGCTCATAAGCCACTCCCTTCCCTAGATCAATTTACTTGCCCTTTTTGCACCCTTTCATGTATACATGTGGATGCCCCTTATCATGAATATTATCTTACTAAAAAGTTGTCTGCAAGAACAATCTTACAAAATGGAGTAAAGTACATTCAATACTTTCCTTAGTGTAAACAAGTTTGGCTCTAACAACCACCTAATATGTGCAAAGGAAAACGTCAGTTCTAGTAATTTTTGTTGAGCAAATGAGTTATGAGAAAACAGAACTTACCCGCAGCACAAGCAGCTTTCCCTAGGCCAGAGATTGGACACAGCCCACCCAAGTATCTCAAAAGACATCATGTCAGCCTAATGGACTTTCCGTAACCATACCTGTTCTCCGAAATCTAGACTCACTGTCCTGAAGAAGTGGCAGCTCCTGCTATTTTTTCACTATCAGAATCACCATTCATTGGTTAAAAGGAAGGCTTTGCATGGATTCTGTACATCATATTTGGCATGCTTTTGTCACTCATGATAAGAAGGACACCCCGCCTATATAGAAATGGGTTAAAATTGTCTTGCGTTCTCCAGTCTGATGACTTGGTGGCCCTTGTCTAATATGCAAGATCATGATCTTTGCTCATGTGCTGTGAGCCTGAATACAGACAGGTATGACACAAATCACACAGTGCAGCAAAGCCCCCCACACTCTCCAAACATTCTCAGACCACCCATCTCTTTTGGAAAGCATTCCTGACAACATCATTGTCATCATGTTACATTACAGGAGAAAAGAAACAACTTCAGAAGGCTGCATGGTGTTGCAACTCAGAAACCAATTTCTGTGTATATTAGAGGGGAAAAAATCAACTAGAAAAAGAAACACAATCCAAGGTAGAAAAAAAACCAAGATTTTTTTTTACACCTGAAATTCCTAATGGGTGATGTAGAAGACACTCCCTTTTGTTTATGCCAGTGAATAATGACTCACATGAAAGCACATGAATTCAAGCTAGTATGATATTGCTATGGGTTGTAATGCTTGCAGTGACAGGGAGCCCAAAGGATGCAGCTGGGTTATTCACGTTTTTCTTGTGCAAAAGCAGGAGGGATGAGACTTTGCATCTAAAGACTGAAATCCAACACCAATAACAAGTGAAAAGGAAAGGAAGGAATGCGTGTTGAGGATGATGCATCCATGCAAGCTGCCTCCCAGTGCTGACAACCCTGGAATTGCTCTTGCCTGCGACTAGAAACATTTCCACCTTCTCCTCTGCAGCATATACATAAACTGCCCATCATGTCTGTTCATTCTATGGGGCTGAACAAAACGCAGCATCCTTTTCACTCTATCTTTAAACATTAGAAGCTGAACAACAGGTGTAAAAACCCAAATGCAGATCCCAATACTTTAAATTAATTCACTTATTTAAAGTGAATTTAAAGGTAGATGAACCTGGACGCTGAGATGACCAAACCAATCAAGGATGTTTATAAACAGTTTATGAAATGCATCTCATGAAATGTGATCTCATTTAGACTTTTCATCTATGACAAGTGCAAGTATTTTAAGGCACAAACTCTAGTAGATAGACAAACTTAACTCTTCTATAATCTATCCAAGCAGTCTTTGGTGATATTTCATACATAGTGGCACAAGCGTGAAACATATTTAGAGGCAGACAGCCAAATCTCAGTCTGTCTCTTTTTCTGAATTTAGTTCTGAGATGCTAAACATAATCAGAACAACCATAAATCTGATATGACAAAAGGGCACTGGTATGGGACAGTTGGCAAGTTCAGAGCCGAAGACTTTTGTCTAGCAGCATTTCCCCATGTAACAATTCAATGATGGCCCCATCTGAGGGTGTACCTTTACCTGAGACAGCTCCAGCAGATCACCTTTGTCCCCATCTAGCCCTATATGCTGCCTCCTCCCCGACAATAACACCCAAATCCAGATATCTCTTTTGCTTTTTTTACTACTAATAAGGGTACTGTGGACTTTGGTATCACCTTTACATGAACAAAGAAATTATAGGCTTTTTCCACATTGAAATTGTAAAATTCTAGGGGCAGGAAGACAATATTGCAATCCTAGTTTACAACAGAGGACTGTGAAGTCCTGCTCTCCATTAGATTCTGTAGCCCGCACTGCCAACTTACATCTCCAAGTGCTAGACTGTATCTACAACCTCAATATTAACATGGGCACACTTCTCTTTAAGTTGCTGTGACCCTTCAGAAATGCAGGGGGACCCCACTTACCACAACTTCCCTGCTGTACTGAGACCACAACCCCGCAGCTTCAGCTTGGCCAGGGAACACACTCCAGACATCCTCCAGGCTGCTCTCTCTTCCCACCCCATCATCCACCACTGCATCCCTCAAGAACAGCCAGCACATGTGCACAATTTTTCTTGCCTCCTCCCTTAGCCACAAACCCTCTCTTGTGAGGCTTTTCACATTCATCCCAGGGGTGAGCATGTTTCTCTGGTCCTGCCTCCAGAGCCACCACATCTCCACAGCACAGCCTATGGACTGCAAGCCTCTGCACTCTGGTGGGAGAGAGACAGAATATCACAGCAGCAAAAATGGGCCAGCCGCCCCACAACACACCAAAGGGCCCCTCTTTACTGAATATGCAAAAGGTCACCAAACCCTTCTAACACTTTGATTTGGCGCTGGCATGAACCGACTGGAGACCATCTGGCAACACCTGCAGTGGAGCATGGTGGTGCCAGGATAGCTGACTATCTCCAAATGCTTCCTGCTCATCAGCTCATGGAGAAAGACTTGTCAGCTTGTCAGGCAAGTGTCACACAGCTTCTGCATTGTGCAGGGCCAAAAACTGCGTGTGGCCACCTGCAGGGAACTTACCCACCCAAAGGAGGGGACCACAAGTTGGGGCAACGCACTTGTCCCTCATAGGGGGTGTTCCTCTCTGCCGCCTAGTCAAACCAACATTAAAACAACCTGTTCCTAATGCTCAGAGACTTTGTCATTAATCTGAGTAATTTAAGTCAGCATAGAGTTCACATAACCTGTCTTCCTCCTTTCTCAGTGAGAGGGTGAGCTAACACTTGTATTAATTATTCACTATATCTTCTCTTGCTCACACTCCCCATCTTTTTCAAACAGATGTATAGTGGCAAGGTCTGAGAGCGCCAGTGTATGCCGATCAACTTACTGCACAAGAACTTTCCACCTTAGGGAGCCAGGACTTTAAACTTGGTGAATTAGGTATCTCACCTGAAAATTCTAATCTAGGGCCCTGCATTGGGTTGCTGGCATGAAGAGTACCACCCCTCTGCCAGAGGGCACCAGCAAGGAGAGGTGCTGACAAGCAAGCGGGTATCCAGCTGTTGGGACATGTGTGGTACGACTGACATGTGCAGTGTTGAGGCTGGCAGCACTGACACTCATTTCTGCACCAGTCAGTCAGATTCCAATAAACTCAGCTTTCATTCACATTATCAGGCAGCCAAAACTACACCTCAGTGCTGACATGAGCTGATACACTCTACAAACAAGAAGCCATCTATATCTCACAGCACATGTTGAATTAGCATTTGTAATTCCCCAGATGATGTATGGATCTGAAACTCACCTTCTTATAACTCTGTGATAGTGGATCAAGTCTGGCACAAACTGCAAAAACAATACCTTTCTACAGAGATCCATATATATGTTATCTTTAAGGTCTTTTAAATTGATCTATTCTTAAATAGCAGAACATTAATAAAGAAATAGTAAAATAAGATGCATCTTTATCAGTCACCATATGAGCAAACGGACAAATAGATGGCAGTGTGTCTTGCACAATGAACCAAATTCTTGGGGAAAAAAAGCAATGCAAGTACTTAAGCTTCTGAAGAGAACACAGCAGGACTATCAATCAAACAACACATCTTCAATGTGATTTATGTGTCTCTTCATAGAAAGCAACTCCCAAGCAGGAAACTATGTGGTGTATATAAAACTAGAACTAATTCAGATGTTCTTAGTAACAAAAGAATGGCTTTCATATTCAGTCACATTGCCTGAGAGCAGAATAAGCTGCTGCACAGTTATCAACAACCTCCTCAAACCATAGCACAGAGGTTCTAGCAGAGGGGCACTTTCTTTGTTCAGATTATTCTCATCCACATCCCACTTCTCCAGGAAGCTAAGCTGTATTTTGAGCTCTCTCCAGCCCCAGTGACCACAGATATGTGATAAAACACCTGGCCACAGTGAACAAATCAATACAGAGCTAAAAGCATATCCATACATCTTCTTTGAAGAACTGCAAAACATAAAACACACAATTTATTTGTATCTGTTCCCATTTTCCCTCATTCCATGCATAATCCAGAAGAGAGTGGCTGAACTTGAACAAGGTCTGCCCCAGCCAGATAAAAAAGAAAATTTTTAAGATTTAGGTTCTGGTTTTCGGGATCAGAGCAAAACTTAAGGATCCCTTCTGCAGCCACTGTAATTACCTTTAAAAGTCTAAACCCAGTCCTTTTGAGCAATAGAGATAATCTTTTACTGATTTGAAATATTGAGAAAAGTTTTTATAGGAGGGCAGCATTACAGCAGATGTTCTCTCCCTGGCTTTGTTCTTAGATGTGCTGGAGTTCTTTTTCCCCACCTTACTTATTTGGAGGAACTATTTACTTTCAATACTCTGTCACCAAGGATCTATACACCTCACTTGGGCTAATCAGCCCAAATTTTCACCTTGGAGCAACAGGTCCAGTACCCAAAAGCAAGCAATGGGAATTATTACACATCTGCTCATTTTTACTGCAAGAGAAGACAACCGACAACCAAAAATGTTACAAAGCAGCCCTGCATGACAGGATTAATCATCCTCCTACTTTTAACTTAAGTTTCTAAAGCTATTTAATCACCACACGAGGAAATACTAAACATTTACTTTTTGCTCCTCTCTGCTACGCTGGAATGACTTTTTTTCCCTCTCCTCAATACAGTAACAAAAGCAACCACAGAAGTTGCAATTGAACTTCTGTGAATGTGTTTATTGCTAATGATTAATCCATGTTTTGCCCTTTGCTTCTGCCAATGTATATCCACTATCGAAATGCTGCCAAGAAAATTAACAAAATTAAGGCAGCATGCTAACATTAGCCTACAGTGAAGTTTCAAAAACTGAAAAGGTGAAAGCAGGCAAAATTTCCCTTAAATATTTCATTTTCCATTTCCTGTTTCTAAATGTTATCACATGTCTTGTATATACATACTTACACACATGGCATATCTCTTTGCCATTAAGCAATACAATAAATAAAAAAGATATTAGATTGCGTAGTATTTAGAAATATTTTATATTTCTGTACTCAGACAAGGCTGCCATCAAGGTGGAAATTCTCTGCAGTTGTTTAAGCTGGGGAAACACCTTGTTGAGAAGAATGTGCCTGATTTTCAAGGACTACACAAGCACAGGTACAAAAACTGCTACAGTTTACCTCTGCCAGAACAGAATTAGCAGTACAAAATACTCGCTTGTAAACAGGTGAACAATATTTCCAATACAGTAAAAGGGCATCTGCTTCACCAGAGGAGTGTAAAGAGAAGACAGAAGAAATACCAGGCAAACAAAAACAAAGTTTGCAGAAGACAAACCTTAAGAACTGAAATATTGAAAACTGTGTGAATTATTATTTACAACTCTGATTTAAGAAGCAGATTATATTTATGTATGTAACAATATTACAATTTAAGTGCTGATTTCTGCTATAATTGTTTTATAGTACATGTATAATTCGGAAAAAAACCAAAACCAGATGAAAGTTATTTTCAGTTATCTGAGAACATGGGTATGATTCTTACCTGCTGCCATCACCCTGAACAATGATTGCTATAAAAATGGGACCTTTTCAAGAAAGAAAAGGCTTGGTCACACATCAAAATAAAGTTCTTAAAGGGTGAAAACCAGCATTAATTTCCTTATAAATATAGCTAAAATTCATCATATGATAGCTTAGGCACATGAGCCTATAAGGACACAAAGACAAGCACTATTTTCACCAGCAACTGTCAAATAAGGCATGCTCTTAAAGGGCCAGTTTTAAAAAAGATAAATGACACTTAAAAAGCAAAACTCCCATGGAAACATCTTCAGTTTACATTGTCTCCACTCTCGCCAAAATTAGGAAAGCAAATGTTGAACATGGACAGTCTGAACAGTGGGTCAAGTTTGCTGATGTTCCAAGTTACACCACATTGTTCACTGTGAACTGTGCTCATGGCTGAGAGTAAATAGAGAAGTGGATGATTGCAAACTTTATCCTTAACTGAAGTTCTTTAGCTCCAACATAAAACCTCAAAACTTTGCATGCATCTCTCTATTTGCTTAACTAGAATCAGCTCTCAGCTGGTTTCAAGACAATCAGTATTTGTCCTTTGGCACATAAATCACATAAAAACAGTTGCTTTAGAATAGTAAGTAGGTAGCTATGGTTACTGCCAAAGTTTGTGGTGGATGGCTTTTTAAAAATTTTTTTTTAAGAAATAGGTGGAGGCTTAATATGTTGCAGAGAACACACCAAAGTCACCAGCCACTACCTTGTATTACAACTCAGATACCAGACCACATTCTAGAAAAAGTGTAATAGAAACTGGAAAGGTTAACTTAGCGGTGGACACTGCAGCTACAAAAAGTAGACTGCAGATCTTCAAGAGGTGTTTGACCCTTCCTTTTCCTTAAGGAGCTCATGCAGGACTTGCAGAAGCAGCAATGGACTTCCAAAGCTTACTAAGAGAATGGCTGATAATCAAATATCAGCAGGGACTCCCTGAGCAGCAAGAGATGTGAATATCCTTCTCTGTGATCTAGTCTGCTCCCAGGTGCAGGTAAAGGAGTAGCGTAAAAAGCAGTCAAAACAGATTTCTTAGCACCAGTGTTAACAGCATGATTTCTTGTTCTGTAACAAATAGGATTTTTATCCCAAGTAGGAGTTGGCCTTTCACACAAGAACTATAGAGACGTGTCAGTGTTTTCAAGGTGCCTCCCACCACGATCTCCCCATCAGCTTGGTGATACCCACAAATGCACCGCTCCTTATGGTGGTTACTTCTCTCTGCTGAGAGCTCAAGGCAGCTTGCCTTGCTGCAGGACAGGCACATAAAGCCTGACTCCCTGTATAAGGTGACCTGCAGTTGCTCTGTTATGGCTAGGGTATTTTGGAGTTGGGCAGTTTTTAGCTCATACAGAAATAAACACAGCTGTGGGTGTGAACGCCACTCCATCACCTCCCCTCCTGAAAGATTTTAAATGCAGCTGCTGTGCTCAAAAGAAGCTGCAGAAACAATCCTTCCCAAAAGTGCCAATTAGCAAAATACATGAGAAGGCCAGTCCTGAAAAGGTAGAACATTAGGCATCAGCAGCTTTTTGCTTGCAAAGCAAAAAGCATTACGTGTTAATAAAAAGAAAACCAAAAAGGAAAAAAAAAAAGGTAGCTTTAAGAAATTCCACTTTGTTTTATTGACTTGTAGCTGTGAACAGTAGCAGAAGGAATGCGACTGTGGAGAGAACATTTTGTTCATTCTCAGCAGCACACAGGTTGTTGAGGCAAGGTGGGACAGAACAGCAGAAATTGCTCCCTATACTCTCTAGACCTGTGAAGACACCACCCAGCCTCTCCCAGAAGCCATGAGATTAGTATGCATTTATCTTGCTGCAATAACAAAGCAACAAGGACAATAACGCACTTTTTTTTAAAAAAAAACAAACAAAAAACCTCCAGACAACTGTAGGAAGCACTGCTACTCTATGCATATGAATATTATCTCTAAATACAAGTTTCACTGTATTAAAAAGTGTTGATAAATACAGCAAGTTAGAGTTGACTCATGATGGAAAGAGAAAACTGCTGTCTAAAGACGTAATTAGTTTCTCCCTGTGAACAACTTTCAAGGCTTTAGCTCCAGAAAAATAAATATTGCAGGCTGAGTTTTGTAGTAACTTAGGAATT
Source organism: Premnoplex brunnescens (assembly GCA_035040995.1). Taxonomy (NCBI): domain Eukaryota; kingdom Metazoa; phylum Chordata; class Aves; order Passeriformes; family Furnariidae; genus Premnoplex; species Premnoplex brunnescens. Next base: position 47,020,672 of record JAWWLT010000092.1, read on the forward strand.
ACACAAAAATCTGTTTGTCTGTCTCTGAAGCGAGGACAAAATAAAATCGGAGAGAGGACAAGCAGCACCAAGATGCTTGTACAGTCCTTCAGAAACATTGTTAGTTTCATCCATTCATCATGCAGAGCAAAGTACTGTAGGAAAACATGTTGAGTGAGCCACTGTGCTCATCTGCATTATCACTTGCGATAAGGATGACAGATTCTTGAGCTCTTTCCTCTGCAGCACTGAGAAGCACTAGTCTTGCCAATACAAACTGCTGCACAGCTCAGTACTGATTAGAGCTCCTCTTAATAAAATCCTATCAGGCTACTGAAAGCCATCCTCTTTCCAAAAATGGGACACAGTCTCCACAATACACTTGCAAGTCTGTGTGATATCTGTGTATAAAGGAACTCAGAGAAACCTGACTCCAAAGAAAAACAGCATCTCAGAGTGAGATTTCAGAGAACCAAAGCAGAGTATTTCAGAACAAAAGATGGTTTCCACAAGAACAAAAGATATCCCCAATGCACCAAATGATCAAATTTTCTACAAAAATTAGCTTTTTGTTTTTAAACGAAGTTTCACAGTCCCAGAAAGTGATCTCATTAAAATATTTACCATGTTACCCTCTTCAGCATCCTAACAGTGATTATGACAGTAAAAATTTACTTTTAACATTCAAAACACAACACTTAAAACCTCTTTGTGGGACACAATGAAGCAATTCCTTTTTTTATTTTCAGCTTTGGTCAAGGTAGGGGGTTTCTGCTCCCCAGTTGGTGAAATCTACACAGTTTATTCCTAAATGTGCCAAAATCATCAGTGGGTATAGCAGTGCATACTTCTACAGAGCATTCACTAAAGGAAGTAGGGGGGTGGAACAGCCATGAGGCTTCTCATTATCCCTCAGGGCCCAGCTGTGTTTTGCACCAGGTTGTAGTTACAGCAGGGGCAGAAATTTGCATCAGTGAAAAGCAGAAGGAATAAATAACAGGAATAAAAGATAAACAAATCTCCTAGTGAATGTGTTTTAATTATTTCCTGCCAACCCTCTTACACCAACCTCTAATCCTAAGTGAGATTATTTATTAATTTTATTTATTGTCTATTCTTTATGTCCTAATCAGCCTTATTCTTGACCTTGCCAAATCTCTGATTAAATGATGGTTATTTATGTATATTACAAAATCAAAGTGCATCACAAGAACTGTGGCAGCCTTGTGCTAGTTTTAGCAAACTTTCATCAGAAAATTTCTGAGTCTCTACATCTGTAGAAACAGGAAAATACCTCTGCTCTTGGCTGGACTGTAGCTCCTGCCCCCATACCACAGGTGCTGCAGTGGACTGCCTAATATTCCCAGCCAACACAATTCAAAGCACAACAGGATAGGGAAATGTGGTGCAAGCCAAAAGACATATGACATTTTTGCCAGGAAAAATTCTACATGAATATGGAGACTCCTCAGCTTGTTTGATTTTCAAAAGATAGGGATTCACTAAAGCAGTTAGGCTAGTAAAATACTAGGTATGCATGCTATACCTTAACACTCCTAATAACCTCTGAATTTTGACCCAAGATCTGTAAGCCTCCCTAGTTTTAGGGGAGCAAGTTTCACAGGAGATGGTGGCTGCTGGTGATCTGCACTGCTAACAGTTCACAGTACCTTGCCTTTGCTCCTGCAAGATGGCTAAGGTCCTACAGCAGGCCCATTCAGAGAACAAGAGCAAAAACACCCACAAGGAGACACTGCCAATTTAGTAATTGAATAATTTTTTTCCCAGACCAGCCTGTAGCGCTGGGACCTGCTGAAGGCAGCATGCATATGCATATGCCCCAAAACAAAGCCTGGGCTGCCCCATCCTGCCCTCCAGAACAACCATTTCTTTTAGCTTAAACCAGGGCATACTGGGAGCTGATAAACTAAAAGCTAACAGCAAGTGCCATGTTATTACTATTCCCAGCTGTTTCGCAGAATGTCATAGGGAATTTTAACAATAGACAAGTACAAACACCCAACTTTCCCAGACATTAGTGGTAAAAATGTGACCCATGCCAACTGATAAGCAGCTGTTACAGTAAATTCACAGCAGAATCAAGCCCAGGTTCAGGGCAATTGCTGTGAGCACAACACACTTCACTGAGATCAGAGCTCCTACGTGAACAGTGGGGCTTATCCCATAAGGGTCTGTTTCATGGTGTGCTGCCCTCTCTGAAAATGGGTTTAATTACCAAAAAATTCACTGAACTTCATTAAGTGAAACCAAAATTTTCAGACAAAATTTCTCTCAGATGGAGAAGTCCCCAAAGTTGTAAACCCTAACTTTACTACTGGGTTCCTAAGCTTAGTCAGCCTCTCTGGGCAAAGCATTCAAAACGATGACCAGCCCTGTCAGCTGCAGATGCCTCTAATATTTTGCAAGGTGTGACCATTTTCCACTAGGCAATTAAAGACTCATTGCATACAAAAATAAGAGATATATCTATTCTCTGCTCTACCTGGAAAATACAAGTTTTCCAGCACAATTTAAACACTTGAGGGCAGAACTGGCTAAGGCAGTGTAAAAGCTGGCAGTAATATCAATCTTATTTACTGATAAATGATGAATAACCAACAGATAAAAGGAACACAAATCTCACTTCCCAGAATTGTGTCTACTTCTTCGGGAAATTGTATGTTCCTGTCAGTTCAAACTAATTCAACCAGTATTCAATCAAGACAATTTTCTAAAAAACTGTGCTGAGAGTACTGGTCAGACTTTTTTTGGAATAACCCAATCTTTTCCTACAGAGGCTTCAGTTCTGTAGGAGGCGTCCTATCAGCGGGACACAGCTGCACAAATCAAGCTTCCTTTTGCCCCTAGTCAAAGCACTGGCAATTAACAATTGCTCCTGTCAACAAATTCTTCCTCTCTTACTCACAGAAATATACTTGACTTCGAGCAGACTCAGCCCAGTGGTTACAGTACAATATAAACCAGTTATTACCCAATTTTCTGTAACTTTTATATTATAGCATATATGCATTTCTATTTATCTTTGGTAGACCACAGTCTTTTCATTAGCACTGCTAGCTCTCTTTTAAGGTCATCTATAACTCTAAATTAGAAGGAGGGGTTGAGTTTTCTGTTTGTTTGTTTGTTTAGCACCACAGTGTGAAATAAAAAGCAATGATTCTTAATAAGCACTCCTAGGGAAATGGTTGTCGAGAAATATTCCCCTATATTGGATACAGTGCAAATTATGTATTGGAGAAGAAAATGAAAGAGAAACAGAGCAGAAAGGGTGTGGATGGATTTTATTTATTTTTACTTAAAAAAGAAGAGAAGAAAAACATACAGGCTTTTTTATTCTTTTCCAATACAAGACAGGCAGAGAAAACAGAATGTTTGTGTGAGGTGAAAACTGAAGCATCTTTTCCCCATATTTGTTTGGTTTTAAACTTTGATGTGTTGCACAGTTTATGGACAAAACCAACTGCATTCTCTTTATCCAGAATATCTTTCCTAACTTTCTATGAAACCTGTCACTGCTTGTTCACTTCAGAAGGACAGCCAGACACTTACAGAAATGTACACTAATCTAATCACATAATATGTTGTGGCTTTCACCTCGTTATCTATCTCAGAACAAGATGATAAGGTTTGTGATTGTTTTATTCTGTCTGTAAGCAAAATCCTAGACATTGAAAATAAATAACGCAGGACCTTCACATGATGACAGCTGAATGAATTGCACCCTTGATAAAGCACAACATCAAGTAGTTTAACAGTTAAGCAAAAACTGACATTTTCTAAGTGGCTGGAAGCCTGATTTTATTAGTAGCATGAAGGATGGCAACTTTCAGCATGGCTGTGAATTGTGGCAGAGACACATTTAAGACGGATCCTAAAGCAGGGAGTGATAAACAGAACAGGTACTAGCAGAGCCACAGACTAGTACTAACTCTCTGCCCAGCAGCCTGCAAAAATGGTTAGCTGAGGCTGCAGTTACAAGCTGTGCTTAAATGACATGCTTCTTCAGTGAAAGCCTAATCTTTATGTTTTCAGTTATCTTGTAGTTAAAAGAGGGCTTTTCTCAAAATACAAAGATTTCCTGGAGTAGCAAGGTAAGAGTTTCACATTCAAGTGCTAATTGTTTTATGGAGTCCTCTAACTTTGCTACTCAGTCAAAGCAGAGCAGCTGCATAAGAACTTCCTATATAACATCTGGGCTTCTTCTTTGCCTGTCATGCCTTTCCACAGATACACTTTAAGTCACTGCCTAGGAGGACAGAGCTGTGACAGAGCACAAGCATTTTGCAATTTTTTATTCAAGGCACTGAAATACAGACTGTTTCTCAGCAGTGCCCCTTACAGTCATTTAGAGAATGCAAGTAAATATCATTCAGTTTGCTCTCTTTGCTTGAAAGAAATGCAATCTGCATCTACGTATCTAATTCAGCCTCTGTCACTCAGGAGTTTCTGCCTGATTAAGGAACTTTATATTAAGAAGCTTAATAAGATCAATGGGCAATAGAGAATAACTACACATTCGAATAGCATACAATTGTGGACAAACCCTGAATTGTATTAAAATTCATGAATAATCCAGTGTGTTAACTAGCAGTCATCTGCATAAGATAAGGAAGGAATATGGACCCTGCAAATACAAAAATTAAGCTTGTTAAATTCAGCATTCTGACCATTTTATTTCAGCTTAACTGACCTTATGGATTAGAACATTTTTAAATTAAATACTTTGGCCAGGTCAAGAACGTCAATTAAGTATTTTTATTTTTCCCAAACCTGCTGGCTTTCCTCACAGTATTTTTAAAAAAAACAAAGTGCATTTTTATTTGAAAGCTGTTGTTATAGACACACACATCATTACATGTGTTAATTAGCTTGTGTTTGATAGGTGTCAGATTTGATAGTCTGTAAACCAAGATTCAATCCCCCTGTTGATTGTCTGCCCTTTTTTTTTTCTTAATTATTTTATCTTTTATATTTTTACCTCATGGAGATAGCACAAGTCATGGAAAGATGCTGTCACTTCAGCCTAAGAGCATCTGGGTATTGGATACAGTGGACTTACTTGCAATTAAAAGTTTCATAATTCTCTCCCCAACAACATAATTAACTTAACCTTAAAACCTTTCTGATAATCAGTCTCAAATCACTAATCTTAATTTCTTATTTGTGTTATGCATGAGAGCTTAAGGACATACCAAAAAACACTTCATGAAAATACACTTTTACACATCTAAGACAAATGTAAGTTTTCTGCAGAGATGCTTGCATGGTACTTTTTCTAATAATGCACAAGAGATAGGTTGAACAGAAATAGTTTCTCATACCTGATAGCAACTTTATTTCCTAACTCAAAATAAATGCAAGTGGATTTGTCATTGATTATCCAGACTTCCTTTCCAAGTGGATCCCTTCTCTATTCTGTTAGACAGGTATTGCTAATGAGAAAATGAGGGACACAAACCAACAGTCTCACAGACAGACATGCCTTGGCATGAGTGGCTCAGAACAAGGACCTCTACTTTTTTCTCAGCATCCTGAAGGTTCACGGCCAACTAGTCAGAAGCAGTTCAGAAACCACGTCTCAGTTCAGGTCTACCCTTCAATTCCTTTCAACGTGAAGTAGCACTACTGAATTTCAATAAAAGATTGCCACCGCACACCAGGATTTTACACTCACATTGGCACTCAGGTATGGGACAAGCATCTTGTTATTTAACTAAGTTTATCTACTATGCTTATTATTTTTATACATATAAGGAAGTAATATTTTTCTTCATTATAGCTTAATTTTGATAGATCCTTCAAGATCTCTGCACTTGATAGACCTGTTTATCCACTGCTAATCCTTGACCAGTAAGGCATAGCCATAGCTTACATTTTAGCTTACTTCTCAATATTTAGCAATTGTCTCTTTTCAATCAGCAGAATCCTTCTCAGGGTTATGTCTGCAGGACATCAGCAATACATCTTTAAAAGGGAGGAGATGAACACTCAGCCCTATAGGACCTTAACTCTTCTTAAATATTATATGAGGAAATGCAAAGGACAAAAATGCAATTATTTGCAACTTGGAGAACTGGCACCTCGTACCCAAGCTTTTCAGATCTGGAGCACACATTCCCCCTCAACAGAAATGTGTGCTGGGCAAGCAATGGAAAATGATTTTTTTTCATGACCAGAACATGATTTTTCTTATGCTGAATGCTTTTGAAATTTTTTTGAAATAAAACAAGTTTCCAGTTGAATTGTCCAGACTGCCATCTAGTGCAAAGAGCTGCTTGGTTCTTTTTAAAACATGAAACTGCTAGTGTAAAGGGAGTAGTTTTCAGTATGTTTCTCACATACATAGCAGCAAAAAGAGATAAAAATTGCAAAACTCTCTTCTCCTGTATTTTCAATGGCCAAAATAGATTATCTCCTACTGTTGTAATTGCAGACCAGATAGCCAAAGATGTGAGCTGAGGATTGGGAAAAGAGACCTGTTCACAGGCAGATATGAGAGTTTATTATTAAACCAAGTATTGCGAACAGAAGAGGTTTTTCTGTTCCCTTTTTAATAAACACATCAATTATACAGAAACCAGGGTGTGTCTGGGAACCTAATGAAATGCATCCAGCAAATGTCAGCCCACGGGTAAAACACACAGCCTCACCCCGAGAGGATGGCAGATGTTACGACAAAATTATTATTTGCGTGTTACACTAATCACCGCGCTACATCTGAAGCCAAAGCTCTGCTGGCTATTGTTGCTGTCAGAAGCAAACTGTACAGCTGCAACGTGGAAAAACTCAACATTGGATCTGCCACTTCCTGAAGTGGTTTGTGAGCCACTGCTGCCAAGGGGACAGAGAGACAGGAATGAGCAGGTTAAGGCACTGAGTTCCACCTTGTGACAATTTCTGTCCAGCTACCTCCAAGGACAAGGCAGAGATATGGGACATAGCTGCGGTCACCTAGTGCTCCACAGCCTGCCAGAGCAGGTCATCATGGGATGCTGAGGGGTCCATGGTGGCTATTTAGCCACCCTTCTGGTCAGCAAGATGAGTAAGAAAATCATATTGCCAGCCAACTAGGTATTGAGTCAAGCATCACTGTTTAGTATTCCAAAACAGTATTGTCAGTATGGGCTGTTTCCTAACCAAGCAATTTTTGAGTCTCTAACATTTAGATCCCCATTTACATGGTAAAGTGTAGAGGCCTGCCTCTGTCCAGAGGTGAGGAAGATAGAGCTCCTTCCAAGAGCCAGGGTCAAAACTTATTCTATGCTGTAAGCTGTCTACTGTAGGAGCCTGCTTTCGCCACCAACTCATGAAGTGCAAATGATGAAACCCATCTCTTTGATTATATACCCAAGTTACATGATGTTTATAAACCATGATGCTTCCATTTCACTTAGGGTAAAACGATGCACCTGCAGGACCCAGATTGCATCTATGTTCCAGCATTTTGAGTTTTCCTGGAAGAAAAGCAGAAATGTTTGTGCACAAACTGTAACGCCCTTCTCTAGTATGGCATCTGAAAAAAGCCCACCTGTAACAGTGAAAAAATCATTAAATCAGCAGCCTGCTCACTTGTCATTTTTATTACGCCCTGAATTGGTCACCAAAAATTATATTACAAGATCTGTTGTCCAAATAAGCCTCTCCACCCACAACTCTCAGGCAGGACACTAACACAGCTGCTTTGCTCAGCAACCTGTGTGAGATCAGAGTGGTTTTCATGCTGTGAAAGGATGGCTCTCCTTAGAACAAGTCTTCTGTATAAGTTTACTTCCCACCTTGGGGGCTGGAGACCTTAAAAGGAGTGATCCAGTGATGCTTACCCTCTCAACAGCAGCCCAAAAGAGAATGGTTTTGTTATAAAGAAGTACGGTCCACCAGTTCACAAAAAAAATATTCAGGTATGCAGTTTAAAGCTTCTTAAAAGAACAAATACTTAGCTAACTTACTGGCAGTCTGAAGAAGACGGTGCATTTTTATCAGAGCTTTTCTCTGTTGTGCTTTAAAAACCATTGGAGAGGATCCCATAGAGGCTGTGTGTGGTTGTATACTATGGAAAGTGGTTGCTTTCTGTGCAACTTAGTTCACCTGCATTTCCAAACAGCCCACAGAAGCCAGATGAGCTATCAGTGGATGTGCCCCAGTCCGGCACCTTTCTTTCAAGTAGAGTTACAAAACTTTTTTCCTTGGTAATAGGAAAGCATTTCCTTCAGAGGTGTGGATGGCACTGCAGTGAAAAGTAAATTAGTCCATGATACAGGCAGCTGTCTTGTAAATCCTGTCACCTTTGTGACCAACAGATTGACTCACTGTGTGTAGACAAGGTACCAGTTACTTCTATCTACCCTTCAGCTGTCCTTCAGCAACACAAAAGCTTTGTCTAAAACAGCACAGATCCACTGCCTTTATCTAAAAATAATAAAAAAAAAACCCTCACGTTTGTGAACTTAGCAAAAAGTAAGGAGGGACAGAAGGCTAATGAGCCAAAGACACATTAAGTGAGATGACAGCAGTAGCCTCCTGAAAGCAGCAGTGCCAGCTGCAGGGGCCATGGTAGTTACCTGTTACAGTCTCTCTCAAAGTCACAGTGGTCAGGTGGTACCGTGAACTTAGGAGACTTTACCTGCAGCACCTCTCCCCTGTACCTGGGTCCAGAATATCCACAGCTCATCACTGGCAATTAGTGGTCACAACCCAGAGGGACAGTACTCAGGTCACCTGACACCAAGCAGACTCCTCTATGACATTTTATTTTGCTAATAAGTCCTAATGAAAAGTTGAACAGCTATAAAGCTGGCAGGAAGGAAAACAGTCTTTTGGTCTGGGAGGGAAGAGGATTTGGCACCTTCCTGGCCAGCTCATCAGGTTGGCAACTCAGGTCTCACCATCTGGAGACAGAGATGACAAGTGGTGATGCAACCAGTATGGCAACTGAGACCAAATCTGAGCTGCAAGGAAGGAGAGAAACTGCACTGGGAGAGACTATTTCCTCCTCTCTCACACTAAAACAATGACTACCAAATCCAATGAAAAAAGAATCAAGTCTTTGTTAAATATGTAAAACTCCTAATCTCTGCTATTGTATGCATAAGCAGAACAGGATCTTCTTGATTCCTGCCCCACTCCTCCTTGTTCAGTTGTAGAAAAACTCAAAATACTTCAAAATGCAAGACAAAAGAAATACATCTAAAAGTTTCACAATCATATCTTTACAGTTTAACACCAAGCCCTCAACAGTAGCAAGGAAAACCAAGTATTTTCCCCAGTATTCAGTTATCAAAAGATTAGACATGAAGGAGAAATTATGTACAATACCAACATACCCCTCAACTGCTACTGCCCGTTTCTTTTTTAATTTCAATTTCAGTAATTTTTTAAAATTATTATTTGAGATACAAAGATGCTGCTTGCTACACAAGGGAGAAAATTTGTGTGGTCATAAAACTCAATAGGAGTTCAAGCTGGCCAGTACTGTGGGGAGGAAAAAAAAGAGGTTTTTTAAATACATTAATAGCAGAAGGCAGTGAAGAAATAACAGCAGCCCATTATAGGATGAGGATGGTCACCTCACAAAGAGGGACATGAACTTCCGTGGGATCTGCTGCACCAGCTGGATCCCTGTAAGTCTACAGGGCCCGATGGGATTCATCCAAGAATACTTTAAGAGCTGGCTGATGTCATCATCAGGCCTCTCTCCAAGATTTTTGAAGTCTTGGTAATCTGGAGAGGTCCCAGCTGACTGGAAGCTGGCTAATGTTGTCCCAGTTTTCAAGAAGGGCAAGGATGATTCTGGAAACTACAGGCTTGTCAGTCTCACTTCAGTGCCTGGCAAAATTATGGAGAAGATTATTCCAGGAGGTGTTGAAATTCAACACACGAAGGACAAGGCAGTCACTAGTTAGAACCAGCACAGGTTCATAATACAAAGGGCCTGCTTGTCAAACTTCCTTCTATGATCACCCACCTCACTGACCAAAGGAAACAATGTGATGTAATCTATTTGGAGTTCAGTAAAGCTTGTCATACTGTTTCTCACAGTATTCTTACTGTCAAAATGTCCACTACAGCTGGATAAATGCATCATGCAACTGGCTGATGGCACAAAGGGTTGCAGTACATGGGGCACCATCAAGCTGGTGATGGGTCACGAGTGGGGCTCCACAGGGCTCCATCTTGGGCCCTGCGCTCTTCAACATCTCCATAAACTACTTGGAAACAGGACTGGAAGGGATACTAAGCAAGTGTGCTGACAACACAAAACTGGGAGGAGCTGTTGAAGGCAGGGAGGCCCTGCAGAGAGACCTCGACAGATCAGAGGGCTGGGCAATCACCAACCATAGGAAGTTCAGCAAGGGCCGGTGCCAGA
>JAWWLT010000092.1:47031570-47046567 GCA_035040995.1 Premnoplex brunnescens
TTAGGATGGGTGTTTGAAAAAAGTTCTTCACTCAGGTTGGGCACTGGAACAGGCTCCCCAGGGACGTGGTCACAGCACCACGCCTGACAGAGTTCAAGGAACATTTGGAGAACACTCTCAGGCACATGGTGTGACTCTTGGGGTGGTCCTGTGCAGGGCCAGGAGCTGGACTCACTGATCCTCATGGGTCCCTTCCAACTCAGGATATTCTATGAATTTTAACTGGTGCGTGTGAGAAAAAAATCAAACCTCCATTAATAGAAAGAAATTAAATATGTGGCTTTAAAACTATGAACTGATTTACAGGGAGCAAATGTTTCCCAAGTTTGCAAAAACTAGAGGATGTCAAGCAGGATAAAAAGAGAAAGCAAGAAATGAGGTGCATTCCCACAACCTAAGTAGTCCATGAAACTCCTTGCCACAGGATGCTGACTGTGCTAAAAGTCACACATATTTAAAAACCCTAGATGAAAGAAAAATACAACACATTGATCCACCAAAGTCTATTGAAACAAAGAAAGGCCCACCTGTGACTTGACAAAGTGCTGGACCACAAATTGTTAGAGATTAGTGGTATAGTGTAGGAATGCACTTCGTGCCTGCCCTATTCTTATGTTATATTCCTTGGGCACTTTTCCCTGGTCACTGCTAGGGAAAAGACTGAACTCTGTGGACCTTGACCTGATCCAGTACACACACACACACCCCCACACACACCCCTGTATAAATAAAACAGAATAAAGTGACAGAGGGAAAGCCCCACTTCAGAGCATTTCTTCCACCAATAGCAGCCTTAACAGAAGTGGTTTGAAGTGACTGTGTAATCTTCAAGTATTCAACCTTATCTTTTTATGGACAAATGCATGCAAGACTCTGCAACTACAGAAAGAGCCTAACGATAGTGTAGCCAACCAGCACTTCTCTGAAAGCTTTCCAGACAGCTGGCTTCCTGTTTTTTTGTTGTTTTGTTGCTGTTTGGTTTTTTTTAATTCAACAGTTAGCATTTCCAAATAGTTTGGAACATTTCAAAAGAGGCATAAGCTCTGTGTATCCCATCTCCACAGACACATGCCAAAACTTATCCATAATTGCAAACTAAATTTCAAAGGCATGGAAATATTTTACTAGCTCTCCATCAGGTTGTGCAAGTGCCCACAGACAGAACTTGTTTGTGGGGGTGTTGTTCATCTACAAATAGGATATTTTGCTAAGGAATGCCTAACCTAAGCTACACACTTGAGAGAAGCCTAAAAATCTAGGGATTATCACCAACTAGAAAATAAAGGTTCTTTTCACTCCCACAGCAAATTGTGCTGAAAACTTGTTCTTCTCAGACAGAGAGGAAAATCTGCTCACCTTTCTAATTATCATGATTTATTTATATACACAACATGTTATGAAAAACAGTGTTTGCAAAGGAGGCCATCCTGTTGAACAGAGAGAGAGAACATCCTTCAGGGCATAGTCATGCAGATTTACACAGATATTACCTGATAGCTTAGTCCTAAAGCAGCCTGGCTCTTGAGAAAAACAGAGGTGCCTGCTGCCAAACTGCTGAGGCTGCTCATCCTCCTCACAACTGGTACATAGAATCCTTGGAACCTCTGAAGGTTGCTTTGTTCATTCTTGGCTTTTCCTCACTATAAGTTGTATGTATCTTGATGATTACTTCATGCAGCACCTTATTCTCTGCTGAGCTACCTACTGCACACACCAGGACTTTTGGCAAGGGAAGGGCAGAGCCACAGAGGAAAGTCAAGCCTCTGGAGCAGTTTTCTGCCTAGAATATGCTAACATTTAAAGCCTTTAACATATTTTTTTAAAAAGACTGTCACACAGGTTTACCACAAGCACACATGAAGTCCAAACTGCATCACCCTTTATTCACAGGCAAAGGGGCAGCAGACTCATATGTGCAATGCACGATTCTCACCCAGACGTCAGTTGTGTCCTCATCACAAATGCCATGGACAGATCTCTGGGTTTCAGTTACTGCACTTACTGTACAATCCTATGAAATCCATCTGTACTCACACCTTTCAGCCCTCCCTTCAGCTCATCCTTTGTGGTTTCTGGACTAGGAGGCAGGAAGGCAAGCAGAAGACTGATTAATGAGTCACATTCAAAGCCTTAGACTAATTCTCTTGCATATGATATTGAAACCAATGCAGAATGATTTGTATAGTATTAATACTGCAATACTTTTTTTTAAACAATCCAATGCAGATTAGATTAAGAACAATCCTATTTTCACATTGGTCAAAACTGTCAGTCTGGCAGGGCATCTGACAGCTAATATAGATCTGTTCATGTACAGTATCTTTCTTTGGGACCTAAAGACTCATTCAGCACATTTTAGGAAGACTGACCAAGGATACTCCACCTTATAGAGCAGACACAGCTGTGGAAAACCCTAAGGATACAGAAGGGAGCACATGCAGAGCAGCCGTGGGTGTTGGGTGGGTAACACCATGTAGAGATGTGCTGCTGAATGTAACAGCATAGGGAGTAGGCAAGCATAGAAGAGGACTCTAGGATGACTTGTAATTTAAACTGCCTCTCAGTGAGTGGCCGTCGTGCTCACTGGAGACATACCTTTGTTCAGAGCACTGAAGGCATCAGGAATTAGGAGACATATTGAAGCAGCATGATGGCACCAGCTCTGCTACAGTGCAAGTGTGCCAGAGAGGGCTTTGTCTGACTCCAGGGATGGGATCCAGACTGCTCAGGTGCTCCTGGACTGAGGGCAAATACTACAGCATACTTCTCATTTCCATTTAGTTCAAGGCTGTAAGTCTCAAGGGCTCATAAATGAATGCTAAGGTCCACCCACTCCCCTCTTCCACCTAGCAAGAACATTTTTGGCAGCATCAACAGCGATAACTTGGAAACCCTGGGAACTGTCTCACTATATATCACTAGCTTTAATGTTTTCTGTGTGAAGTGAACCATGCTTCTGAAACCTTACAGCCAAGTTTCAAAACTTGTGACTATTTTGGAAAGAAGTTGTGCTTTTATGCATAAATACCAGGAGACAATAGAAAGACTGACAAAATTAAACAAGAAGGCACTACACGCATATGGAGACAGTGCTTGGATGCAACTTTTAACCTTATTACTCAAAACTTAGGCAAATATACATGCAAAACCTAATACAAAAAAAGAAAAAAAACCCATACAGATTTCTCTGATATCTGTTGTTGCTGTCATCTAAAACCTAAAACAACACTGCCAAGATAATTCTCTTTATTAAGGGTAGTCTGTACTAAACACAGAAGAAACCATGAGTTTCAATTCACCCAAGCACATTAAGAGTTGGCACTTGTCTTTCCTGTTTAGACAAGAGTTTAGACTAATTTTCCCATGATCTATATATGAACAGTCTTCTGTTTCCTTCATACATTACATGCATCTGGTGACAGGCTTGCAACACAGATTTATGAAAACACTTTCAAGCATGAAGTACCTCACTGCCAAAATTAACACTAAATTCTCTTAACAAAGGAACATCCCACCAGTGGAACAGTTGTTCATTACTGGCCTGCAATGATTGAAACTGCACAGCAAACTCTTACTGTGCTTCCATATATCTTTTGTAGAGTATCAAATAAGGACAGAGTATAGAAGTTGCCTTTCAGTAACTAAACCATTTTGGCAGTGCTACCTAGCGTGTCCTTGTGTGCGTAATATCACAGAAGACACATAGGGAATAAACATGCATACCAGATCTAATATAAAACATGTATTTGCTGAATTTAATTTGAATTAAAAAAAAAACAGTTAAATTTATCAGCATACTGTCTCTCAGTAAGGGACAAAACTCTGCAATAAATAACATTATTCCTTGTAGCTTGTCTCTACTTTGCCACTGATATGCGATTCTCAGGATCTCAGTTTCTCTAAAGCTTATCTTCTTCCTTACAGAAACCCAAGCCAGCAGCCCTACTTTCCTCCATAAAGTTATTTGATACAAATGGACCAAAAGGTGAAAAAAGGCCCCATTTCCTCCACAACCTCCTCCTTCAAAAATCGTGTCCCTGTGCACAGGCAGATGAGTTTCTAGGAAAACCACCACCTCTGTTCCCTGGACAAGGCAGAGAGCAGAGCAGACAGCAAGGGAATCCCTTGCAGACAGCCAGCAGCAGTCCTGAACCCCAGAGTCCTGCACACACCTCAGCTGATCTCACCAGCTATGTAAAGGATACCAACCATGCTGCCTGGATCTGGTGGCTCCCTGGATGTCTCACTGCAAGCTGATCAGGCAGACAAACAGCTAGATTTCCCACACCTTGTGCTTACTCTCAGGATGCTAGCGAGGAGCCAACAGGAAACTCATGCTCTTCCTCCCTCCACTGTTCCTCAAAAAGGTTTGTCCTACTTGCAAAGCACTGTCCAGGCAAGTGAACGCTTCCAGGGTTTCTCCCTGGGGTTGCACAGATACACAAACTGTGGAGGGATCTGTAAGATGCAGAAATAAAGCTTGTGGCTGTGCTGTATTTCTGCAGTCTCAGGAAGCAGGGGACTGCCAGATATAGCCATTATCCTACGGCTTTCTCCCACAAATCTTCAGAGCAGTGCCTGTGGCAGTGTCCACAGTGCTGTGACAGGCACTTTCAGCAGTGTCTGCTTTGCATGGAGAACAGCATCTAAAGATCAGTCTAACCATAAGGGACGAAACATGCAACTGTCCATGCGGTAATTACCACCTACTTGAATTGCAATTCTTGTTTTCCAGCATTAGTTGCTGAAGGAATGGGAAGAGATGGATTAGTCCACTCAGTGGTTGCTCCAAAATGTCTGCAAATTCCCAGGGGTAAGTATCATCTGCTTCCTCATTTTTGTACCAGATTTTACTTCAAAGAGCAAAGAAGAAAGCAACTTGAATTTTGTAATAGTCTTGCTCCACTTAAGAAGGATTCCTAATCCCCATTAGTGCTTTTGTTCCCCTTTCAGTTTCTAATGAAAAGGGTATTTTTCATAATGAAGCAGCATAATATTTTTCAGCGCCTTGTAACAGACAGTAGTAATGCTATCTCCATCTTATCTCACTTGTGGAATCTGCAACAGAGAACAGTTTACAAACAACAGAAGCAGGCAGATACAGGGCACTATCTGCAGAGCTGTTCAGGATACCAAAAGCTAATAACTTGTGAGAAAGTCTCAATTTGTGGCTTCTTCATGTGTTCCAACTGCCTGACAGGACACAAACACAGCTAGTGCCTTTCAACATTAGCCTGCATGTAGTTTGAAATATATGTGTCATAACCGAGAGCCACCTAATGGACACTCTCTGCCACAACTGCCCCAAGCACAAGTCCAAGCATTGAAATCATTTTTATACAGCACACACAGGACAGCACCCTGCTCCTGCAGAGCTGTCACTGGGTTCATGACTGGGAACAGTGACACCTCAAAATCTACTGAATTCCACAACAATGTACCATTTTGGAAAACAGACTCACACAGATCAAGCAACAAAAGCACACCAATAGTTTCCTGGGGAAAAGTGGATTTTCCTTCTAAAGATGCACATTTTTATATAAAGTGGTTAGATTCAAGATCAAAATAATCCCTTGCTTCTCAAAAGAAAAGAGAAAGCAATCAGCCTATGGGTATATTAATAGCTATTAGTACCTCATACAGAAATGCATGAAAAATCTCTACAGGGATTCTAACTTTCCTGATCACACAGGAAGAAAGAAGATCACAGGTGCCCACGATTAACAGTAGTTAGATGAAAACAGCTTTTATTGGCTGTAATAGATGACCCAAGTATGCACCCATGATACCTGACATGCATGAAGGCCATTTTTCTAAGAGACTATTTTTATAGATTGAAGCATTAACAACTACTGCCTTCCAAAATGAAACTGAGTAATTTTACATTACACTCTCCATTGCTTAAGAATTAAATGACCTTTTGCAACTGCACACTGAAACCCAGCATTCAGTGTTTCCCTGAACTCTTTGTGAAGAAAAAAACCCCAGTGAACATCAAAACAAAAAAATTCAGATAAATTACTACTGTCACACGGTTCTGTCCTGTTCATTATCCAGGTTCTCCCTCTAAGTCTTACTCAACTGATTCATTTCACTAACCCAGTAGAAATCTTTCTTTTGTCAGGTTAGTTTTCCGAGCAGCATGCTGAATTAGCTTTGCTTAGTTTTTAAATTGTGCATATCTTGCCCTCCCTGTCTTTCCAAGGCACAACTATCCAGCCTTGATTCAGACTACGAAACCTCTCCAGCTGAAGAACCTGCTGGAGAACAGGCTGGTGCATGCAGAATTCACACACATGCCTCTTTTTCCTGTTTTTCCAAAAGAAGAGCTTTTTTTCCTAGTATTCCTGTCTTCCTGTGACATTCCCCCAACCCGTTCTGTGCCTTCCAAAACCACAGTGCAATACAAATATGCACTTCTACACCAGAGTCCTGCACTCAATATCAGCAATACCTACTCTGTCCAAAAATACGACTCTAAACTGTACTCAAGTATTTACAGGGAAAGCAAGGCCATTCCATTTTTAAAATCCAGTGCTAAAGACAGGTGTATGTTTTATAACCTCAGTAACTATGAGGTTGTTAGTCAGGTAGGATATACAACTGTTAGGTCTCACTGATAAGCTCAGGAACACAAAACAGCCTTGCAAGACGTGATCACTGGCCATCTGCTGAGGTACTGCCACCTGAGGTCACTCATCCCCCCTACTCGCCGAAGAACTCACAATCAAGGCTGACCTCTGAGATCAGTCCTGCCCTGTCTCTGCAGCATGCATGGCTGAAGAAGCTCAGTAAACCTCAGCATGATGCTGCAAAGGGACAATTCCACACGTGACCAATTTAGGAAAAATTCTCCTAAATGCTGAATGCCAGGAGATAGCTAAAAATCTGCATCTTTTGCTTTCCTGCACCTGTTTTGTGATACAGTGTACTAAGAGGAAAAGAACATTAATACAGCTCTTCAAATGACAGCTCCTTTGACTTACTTAATCCACTTTATGGCCACTCTTCTCAATTGTCTATAAGGAACACTGCCAAAATATCATGCTGCAGCAATACTAATGATAAAATACAATTTTATTGAATCAGAATGCCTTTCCAAGACACTCAGTGGAGAAAATACAAGGAAGACTGAGAGATTATAGAATATATAGGGAAAACAGAACTAAAAATTACAGAACATGAAAATCTTTTACTTTTCCTTTTTTTTTAGATGCGGATTCTCTCATGAGGCAGGATTCATCTGCAGCAAAACAACACGTAAAATCTCCTGGAAAAGTGTTCTTACCGAAGCTTTTTTTGCTTTCCCAGTTTTTCATTCCTCTAGAACCACCATGGTATTTATTGAAGTTTACAAAAAAGAACAGCTGTAGGCTGCACAGATTGAGTATCAACATATTCCCTACTCTAGACTAATTATAACTATATCTGTACTAAGGGATTTACCAACTAGTCACAAACTGAACAGTTTTCATAATTTTAAACACCTTTTTTCTTTTTTTTTTTCCCCTGTTCCTCCCTGGCCTGATCAGAGACAGCATTTCCCTGTCTGTGGAGGAGTCTTACCCACTGCTAATAACTCACACAAAAGACAACATAATTTCTGTTTTGATAGACTTTGCTTAAAAAAACAAAACAAAATTCAAAAACTTATTATGTACTGCATTTACCTCACTAAAATATAAATCTCTTTCTCCAGTTCTGTCTGAAAATTTTTCCACAGAGCAAGAGACAGGGAAAAACCCAATTAAACAAACCTTTACCAGAAATGTAGGGAGAAGGGGGGAAGTAACTCTCTAGACACAGAGTGGTACTGTAGCCCTGGAAACAACCTACTTTTGACTTTGTTTCTTCAGAAAAAAAACCCCAAACATTGGAATGGGAGATTAATGGATTATGACCTATTTCATGTTTATTTAGATTAAAATACGATGATGAATTTTAACTTTCAGATCTTTATCTCTTTCTTTCCAGCCTCATCACAGACTAGTTGCTGCTGAGTTATTTTGTAAGTTCAATGATCTATTTCAAGACATCCAAGTAGAAAACTATTCTCAGTTTCACATAAAACTGGTTTTCCAATATGATCCATACACCATCACAAGCCTTACACTGCATCAAAAGACTTTACAAGTGGAACAGCACTAGGGCTTGCGGTCTTCTCTTAAGTTCCTACATATCCTTCCTATCCATTTTTTCATAGGCTCCCATGTTGTCCCATTATGTGGTTCTGCTTGTACACTTGTTTTTCCTATATGAAGGGCACATGCATTTGGAGACCAAGGCTCCGAGCGTACAATTCTCTGGGTAACAACTGCTGTCATCAGCTCATATCTGACTTAAATGAATCATCTGCATCCTCACTCTCAGAGAGCCTTTTCAGAGTGCCCTACCCAAGAACAGAAGATTTTGTAGTACTCTTATTAGGCAACCCTTAATCTCCTACACAAGAGGAAGCATGAAAGTCAACTTCTGAAGCTCTTAAAGCTGATCTAATGTTCATAATATTCCTTTCAAAATCTGGGTTTAGAGCCTTTGTAGCTCAATGCATTAGCAATCTTGAAATTAAAAAAAAAAAAAGGCAAAGAAAACCTAACACAATCACCCATCTCTAAAGCACATGCACAAATCCTTACAAAATTAATATTTAAGTTACTTTACATGTTCAAAAAATGCTGTAAAGGCAAGTTAGCACTAGAGCAAATGCTGGGCTACCATTAGTTAAGCAGATGACTTTTCTTCTGAGGAGCAAACCCAAACCTGACACAGATCAGGCAGTCAAGGCTGCAGAGTGAACCACCAGAAGAAAACTACTTTTCCTCTCTCAACTCCTTCAGACCACAGTTCATTGCCAATGCACATACTTAAGTTCTCCTGTGTTTGTAAGACACCTTTGCCTTCAAAATTCCTTGAACTTCTGAGCCCTTTTCTTTCTAGGTGTCTAAAGAGAAAACCTATTTCCAATACAGTTCAACAATTACTCACTGACCACTGATAAATTGTTTCAGATACCTAGCAATGCCCAGTAGCACCCCTTCTTCTTAGAACATAGAAATCTTGCTCCGAAAGGAGATTTCTATTTTAAATACTGATTCTTATGCATTTTCAATTAAAAGACAAATCCAGTTAACCAACCTCAGCCAAGGCACACTATCATGCATTTAAACCTACACTTACCTGCTCGGTCAGCTTTCAGTCACAGGCAAAAGGAATTTTACAAGTACCTTAAAATATACAGCTAAAGTTAAATAAATACAGACACATAAAATAATGAGATGCATATTCAGCTGCAAAGTTAGATTAAACAAGTCAAACTCCTCCCTAAACAGAAATCTCATCAATTACTGTCTTTGAAAGCCTGTCACCTGGATTCTCCAACTCTCTTTAAAACATGAATCTTTCTGAAATATGTCCATTTTTTTTTCTTATAAAGCAGAGGGAACTAGGTACTTAATTTTATGCTCTAAAACTTGAAGCAAAATGAAGAGAGCCATTAACCTGGAGTGAGAAAACAGAAACAAGTTTAGGATTGTAGCATTTCTCACAATGAGGGATAACCCAACAGAAAACACTTTCCTCTTTCCTACAATTTTTAATTTGGCCAAAAGAAGCCATAATTCATCCTTCACTGAGGACACACTTAAAATGAGATCTCTTGCTACTCTTTTGAATCTTTTATCCTTTGGGAATCATGGACATATTCCAGCAACAGAGTGAAAAAAATGTATTTTTCACCAACCCTATTTAAGTTGGTCTGATTTAAAAATCGATTCAAAAAATCAACAATGCAGCCTTACAGGTTTACCTCTCAGGGAATTAACTTTGAGGCTTTTCATGAATATTTCAAGCATAGTAGCTATTAGTCTTCAAAAAAGTCAAGGACAATGTTTGCTTTTACATCCCCAGATTGACAGCTACATCCAGCTTAATAACTCCTAAATGTCTATGCCCAGATCTGTCTCACACGTTCCTGACATTGTTAGCATCTCAAACTTCACTCTGATTTTGGGGAAGCAACAGTGTGCAATCTTTCCCTTGCATCCGTCTTTATGGTAGACGATAACTTATTATTGCTGTTGTACCTCTACTGAGGCAGATGCACTCCCCTATTTGGAAGTAAGGCATTAGAAGGTGTCAAAACATTTGAGGCCAAGGCAAAGAAAACAGAGAAAACAAGAACAAAATCTGAAATTACTTATAATTTCACTCCAGAGTAAACCACGTGCTACTTAAAGTGGTAATTACTTCAAAACTGTTGGGGGAAAAATTCCTTGAGTATGAGACATATTAAGCCCTGTTATTCATTATGTCCCTTTAAAATGGAGTTCTTCAGCCTATTTATTTTTAAACTTCACCTGCCAACACTGCCTTTCCTATAAGCATACTACAGAAAGGTTTCAGGGATGTAATTTCTCTAGCATAAAATAACTACAATACTACAAACAAAATTCTGCATTTTTATAGCAGAGTTTTCCAGGTGCACAAGAATACCCCAAGTTAAACCAGAAGGAGGAAGGGTGAGAAACCTTGAAGAACAGCTGAGGATCATGCTGGATCCAAATCTTATTTACTCAACTTGCCATTTCAAATCTAACTTCAGCACTAAAACCCACCACATTTCAGATACTTAAAGCTTGCAGTGAGGCTACACATAGCTGCTCATTCACGTATTTTGTAATTGGTCAGAGGTGCAACCATTTTCCCAAACAACATAACTCAGTTTCTACCTATCCAGCAATTCTTCTGCGGTATCTAACAATGTGTGTTTATACTGCATACCGCTTAGATGTGCTTGCATCATGCATACTGGGAAAGTCTGTGCAGCCATCCCTTAGCACCTCATTAAGAGCACGACAGAAGGGAGGAGGAAAAGGGGAACACCAGGAAAACAGGAAAGCAAATTGCAGCTATATAGGTTTTACACATAGCACTTGGGTAATATGCCTTGACCACCACATTTCATGGAAACTGCATGGAAGTTACCAGCCAAAATGGTAGAAGAGTTAGGAGGGAAAGGGTTAAAAAGTACTCTGCTAAAAAGAAAGAACTCACCAACTTCATTGTCGAAAGATAATCAATAGAGGCCTCTAGAAGGACAAAACATGATTAGTTTTCAGGGTTACAGACATTAGGCAAGGACATATCTCTAGTTAAAGCAAGTTTTGCAGAAAATTCATTACTTTTACAGCTGAAAGTTCTAGATGGTATCATTAAGAATCAGTATCTGCAACTGCAGAACCTCTTGGATCGGATAACTGCATTGTTGAAATAGTAATTTGACAAAATCAGCTGGTAAATTATTATCCTCCCCCTCTCTTTCAAATTACTGGAGGACACTGTAGTGCAACAACAAAACGAAGATATTTTGTCCATGATGATGTCCCTGTGATTATAATTCATAGGATGAACATGTCCTGCAACCTATTTGGGTGAGGTAATCTGAGCACAAGGCACCTGTGTTATGACCAAGACAAGTTTTGTAGTATTAATCAAATTTGGAAGAGGCTTCTGAAGTTTGTCCCACCCAAACAAGTTTTATACAATTTTTGGAACCAAGAGAAGGGAGAGCAGGAGTTCTCTTTCCCTTACAGTACAGCATGCTGCAACTTGTCAAAGTACTTGGTGTTACACCTGGGTGGGGATAGATGCAACCACACATGTTCTAGCCTCCTGCTCTATGCTCTCAAACAGAGAATATTTTAGACAGTACTTTTCAAAAATAATTCAGTGATGTCCACACACAGACACACTTTAATTCCCACACTGAAAATAAAAAAAAAAAATTCACAACCTATTTTGATGCAGTTGAAAAGGAACTGGAAATACCACCTTAAAAATAATGGAAGGGTTTCAGATAATTTCTGTTCACAAACTTTCTGTTCACAAACCAAGCCCATCTGCCTCACTGCTCCCCCACCAGTTTTTCACTTATACTGACTCTTAGGAAAAGGACATCTCTGTGATGTCCCTTGGGAAAACTTATATTTCTATATTTTATTTACTTGCTTTTAAATCAACTACTTTCAGTTTCTTTTGCATCATGCCATTTCTGCAACATCTGCACTGGTTGTATGAGGTTACAATCCAGATTTTGCCACAGCTGTTCCAGTGTTCTGAACATGGTCTGCAGACAGCAGTCATGTGAAGCTTATCTCATTCATCCCCTCTCCTCCACAATGGCTTTCCCAAGAGTAAAGAATTTTGGACAGTAGCAAGCAACACTCAGGTCATTTGCACAGTACATTTTTAATCTAGCTAACTTTCTGGAAGTCACTCAACCTTTCTGGAGCAAGCCACATTTTGTTAGTGTGAAGAAAATAATATCAATATGCATCAAAATTCTTTTGTGTTTTTCATACTTTTTCTGATTGAGTTCCAGGCATGTAAATGAAGAGGTCCAAGTAACTTCATCCAAGTGCTACCTGAAGAGAGTGTGCAGAAACAGAGGAGAATCCAACCCCACTGTAGTTTGTAACATTTCCTTATCTTACAGTAGCCATTACTATTGCCTATGAAAGATACTCTTTGAAAGAAATGCCAGGAATAAAGGATTTTCAAGACTGTATTCCACCACTTTTTTCACACAAAAATTACACACATACACATACAAAATGTCTGAACAGAAGAAGGTTGTAACAAAGACAGAATTACATGGCTGAATCTGCCCTTCTGTAAAAAGCACAAACAGCTGCATACTTGGTCCAAAACCAAAATGACAGACAAGTCAACATCCACTTGTTTGTATTTTCTGTAGGATCAAACCAAAGGTATCCTCTTCAACCAGCACAGAATTTTTAGACATAACATCCCATTTGCATACATATTAAACTGCTGTAAAATTTATTACTTTGATTTATCAAGTGATGTACCACAGACCTACCAGATGACCTAGGGAAAATCTCCTGTTTCACCTCCCATGACAGCTTTCTATGGAAACCACAAAATTAATGAACTTGAGTATTGAAATAACCTTCTTCAAGAATTGAAGTTTACATTTAAATCTTCACAGACTCAAGACCCCTTTAAGATAAATGATTTTATACTAACAGTGAAGGAGTCAGATTTACAAAGTCAGTAAGAAGTCCTAAGTTTCGCATTTTAATCACTCATAGCCACTGTACTTGATTTACTCCACAATTTCCATCAAAAAATGCAAAAGTTTTGAAGAATGAGTTATTCTCAGTGTAAATCTCTAGCAAGCCTCTGTCAGTCATGTTAGTATTTTTCCTGGCAGTTTTTCCTGCCTCCTGATTGAAACTACACAACCAGTTTAATTATTCCATTACTTCTAGCCTTAAAACACTGTAAATATACAGAAAGTTAAACCAATACATAACAATTCTCCATGGGATAGAGGAAACCATTATAAACATTAGTATAGCTTGTGAATTTGCTACCCTAACACTTATGCAAAGACAAAGTAAAAATCTGTAGAGGTCTGGAATGCTTCTATCAAAGGATATGTATGTACATATATAAAAGACGGAAATAAAGAATTCCACACTTTAATACAATATTTGCTTGCCACAAGTTCTACATTCCCTTGGTTGTATTAGAATAACCAGTGGAAATTTACCATTCCAAAAATTATATCTTAAAAAGAAGTTTCAGTGCTGGATGTTTGTTGGGAAGACTAAGCCTTTTGTAATTTTGCTGGCAATTTATTTTTTCTACCTATATATTTATTACTTCCAGTGTTTTCACCACATCATTGTACCTTTGTTCAACTACAGTGAAAGAACTGTTTAGTTTACAGCACAGTTTTATATGCAAATTATATTCAGTGGAGACTCTACTCATCATAAGTGTCAACAGTAAAAAAAGCGTGACAGATTTAAGACTTGAGATTTTTTCATAAACTTTGTAGGAACACTGAAATTACAAAGCACACCAAACTCACTGTAAAGCACTTTCTCTAAGCATGTGCCAAGTGAAGTATATTAAAGTATTTTTTCTTCTAGATGTACTACAGGACTTTATGTTCCATTTTCTGCTTCTACATATTTGAGATAATTAGAAAAGTCCTGTCTTCTGCATGCAGTCAAACTTACTGTTTGTCTAGCTCTCCCTGAACTTATGTGTGTTTCTACTCTGTGAAAACACTTCCATTACAGCTAGTAGCACTGGCAAAAAAGCAATTCTTCATCTCCATACAAATCAAAATTCAGGGGAAAATCAGAGTTCAAAATGAAGAGATATTTTACTGTCAATAGGGGGAAAAACATCTTTACAAATCAGTCAGCTGTTGCACTAACAACATCAAATAAAGAAATTGTAGAGCTTATTCTACCCTTTATCAATAATGCATGGCTGCGCACAGACAATTTATAGCTGTTTTCCATCACTGGGTATTGTGCAGTACTAAATTAAGTCTACAAAATTCAAGGACAGTCCACCCACACAGCTACTGTAAGCCAGCCAGGCCACTTGAATAAACATTTTAAAGGCATAAAGTGAGTTTTATTAGCATGCTGAGACACAGTTCCTAGTGGACAAAGCATCTCCTTTGAAGAAGCAAAAGTACATTTACCAGAAAGAGAGGAGTTACTCTTGTGCCTTGCATGTAGAGAAAAAGCAAAAGGGAAAATAAAAAATATATAGCCAACAGCTCAAAACCCGGATCTTGTTAAGATTAAAATATGAAGCGAAAGAATTTATTTTCTATACTAGAAAAGGATTGTCCGTCTCAGAAAATCCTGAGAGGTGCTGGCCAGGTCAGGTTCTGACAGCAAAACTGTTACATTTTTTGCATTACATTGCTCCAAAGACTAACAGACTTTTTTTAAAAAAATCCTTCACGTGTCATATAAATCAGAAAAGCATACAAGGCTTTCATCAAGATAAAGAACTAGTAACTGCACTGGAATAGTCTCAGCAACATTTATGGCATCAGTAAACAAGTGAGATGCGGGGTCCCTTCCACAGGTCAAATTAATGAAAATATGGTATGGGGCAAGGTTGTTGGTTTTGGTCAGTACCACTGCTTCCTACCACAGC
>JAWWLT010000092.1:47059436-47070624 GCA_035040995.1 Premnoplex brunnescens
CTACATGCCACTGTAAAAAGTCCCTCTCCATCTTTCTTTTGGGCTCCCCTCAGGTACTAGACATCCACAACTAGGTCACTCCTAAGCCTTCTCTTTTCCAGGCTGAACAATCACCTCTTCCTCATAGGAGAGGTGCTTCAACCCTCTAATCATCTTGGTATCCCTCCTCTGGACCTGCTCATACAGGTCAATTCCTGTCCTGAGAACCCCAGAGCTGGATGCAGAACTCCAGGCAGGGTCTTATCAGAGCAGAGGGGCAGAGTCAGCTCCCTCAGCCTGCTGGCCACACTGCTTTTGATGCAGGCCTAGGATACAGCTGGCTTTCTGGGCTGCGAGTGCACACTGCTGGCTCATGTCCAGTCTCTCACTCACTAATATGCCTGTCCTTTCTGCCAAAAAATAAGTAGCAAGACTCTCTCAACAGTATTAGTACTCTTTCCCTTCACGTATAGAAAAAAATATATATTAAACGCTAGATTTTTATGCTCCATCTTGAAGACATTAAGGTTGTAATCTAACAAGATAATCTCTCAAACTAGACTGGGGAAAACACATGCATGTACAGTGTGATTTTCAACATATATTTCTGCTGAACAGCTAAAAAAATACGCCATATAAAATTGTGAAAGTCCCCTCTACCCACACAGTGCATAAAACATGAAGGTCACCGAGTAAAGCAACCTCATCCGACTGTCTGAAACATTGCAGCAGCAAAAGGCAGGGGAGGGAGAGCCCGGCATGGGGAAGCAGAGGAAAATGCCAGCGCAAGCTTTGCAGCGCTGCTTTATCAGGTCAGTGTGAGGGCTCAGCACGCTTGTGGGTACTCAGGGTCACTGTGGATGAAAAATCACCAATTTAATTGTTGTTCCATCTCAGCTTCTGCCGAGCAGACTGATTTGTGCAGGACTATCCAGGTTGTTGCAGCAGTTTGTCCACCAGAAAGAGATACCGACCAAGGGACTTCGTGCACACACACACACACACACACCCTCTCTAATACTCCTTCGACCTTAAGTACTGCCATTCAGAAACAAATCACCACTTCAAGCCACAAGTACTCTCCGTTTAGATATATTTTAAATAGTCCATTATATTGCAACACCAAAACCTACTCAGTGACACAAACCAGATCACGTTTCACTGTTTCTTGAAAGAGCAAAAAATAAAATACTAAACTTACAGGGCTGCTAGTCCACCGTTTCTCTCTGGCACACCACACCGTACATTATTTAACTGCAATGCCTGAAACAGTAACTTGACCTCTCTGGGAAGGTGGGCGGTATTATTCAAGCTGAAACATTAGAAACATGCATAATTACGCTGGGTATTTGCCACACATTCTTTCATCCGTGAACCAATATGAATGGAAAAGTCACACTGACACTCCAGGCTTAGATTATGTCCAAACCATCAATTAAGAAGGTTTTTCATGAAGTCCCGGGAGAAGAAAATTTTTTAGGGCAGGAGAAATTCTCTGGACTTAACTGTGTCTATGCTAGAAAGACAAAATACTGCTGCCAATGCAAAGTCAAGCGAGCTAAACCATGAATTTTGAGCTTTCTGCCCAGCACTGACAACACAGTGTCACTTTGTTTTCCTCCCACCCCACAAACCCCTTCATGTGGCACTTCTGAGGATGCCAGCCACAGCACTAGCCACATCCCATCATTCATCACCCATCCCTTCCTGCACGGTGATGCCTCTCACACACCTGTGTGGTGCCTGCTGCTCCTCAGCACAACCAAAGGACCTCTGACAGAATCAGGCCACCCGTACACCTGACTGGGATGAAAACCCATTGGAAGGGCAAACAGGGCAGAGGCACAAAGAGAAGGAGACCGTGCTTACTCCTAACTCCACCAGCATCTACAACTCACATCACAGCTGCTTATGCCGATGGCACTATTCCCTTCTCACCAAACACATAGTGTCCTGTATGTAGCCTTCTCTTTCCCCCCTTCAAGGAAAGCAGCATTCACCTTTCAAGTTTCGGGCAGCAGAAATGGAAGACAAATGAAATACCACAAGCCAATATTCACAGCTGAAGCACAGTGAAATACACAATGCTTTCAGAACTTGTAAGGCTAGAAGACAACAAAAAATGCTGTCTTTTCTTCACAGGGAGAAAACGCAGTTCACGGGAGAGAACTGCACACACATGTCAAACTACAGTCTTCTGTAATATTACGCTCTCGTATTCCTCAAGACCTAGCTGCACTCCTGACTAAGTGAGATGCTGCAATATCTATAGCTGTTGTGATCCCAGTTGCCCCTGAACTTATTTTGATACTAGCATCTATATGTTGCTGTTCTGGGCAACTCACCTGACTATTGCCTCCCTATGATGGAACATCCAGTGTTCTTGCTTCAGCGTATTTCATTCTCGGTGCTTCTCACAAATATATGTGTAATACAGGTATTTATTTCAGCTAATTTCCCATACACTTGGGACAATGCATGCATCTGGAACACTGTTCGTGACTCACAGAGACACATGAATAATTCTAGAATCATTCTTCTGTTTTTCAAGCAGCCCAGCTCCCTGTATCTCTTACCTTTCTTTATATACTTCCAAAACTTTGGAAATCACAGCAATGCATATAGTGAAGTATTTCTCCATATTCTAAGTCAGATTTTGTAGTTTCTATGACCTGTGTTTTCCCTTTATGCAGGATAACCATGTATCTCAGGGAACAAAAGTTGCCACAGTGAGCACATAGAAAGAAGGTTATACCTCAGGGCAGTATTTTCCAAATGAATTTGAAATCTCAAGATACAAAAATTGTTCATTGCTATGTTATTATGACCATATAGGCAGAACTTGCTAGAGATTTTTTTTTGCGTGAGTTTTAAGTCTGTTTTGGCAAATAATGGTTTATACTGACTTTAAACCCTCCATACTTTCATATATATACTTGAGAAAACTGCAGACAGCTTTATTTTGAACATTCTTTCCCTCTTCCACCTAACTTAAAAAGAATTAAAAGATGACAGAACAACTGTTTTAAGCCTTACTTAAAATATCTATTCCAAATGTCTGAGTTATGTGATGAAAATGCTTTAAGTCAAAGAAAAGTGGCTTGTGGTGAAAAGCAAGGAAACAGAGCAAAGATCTGAGTTTGCATCAAATCCTCGTTGGAATAATTTAATTGCTACTGTGTAGGAACAGGAATTTCTCCAGTCTGTTTCAGTATTTGCTATTCCAATAGACAAAAAACAAGGGAAAAGTCAACGTTAGAGTTTTAAATTCCACTTTAGAAGTGGTTTGGTAACAACCTTCCCCAAGTCATTTTCCTGGGAAAGACTGC
Organism: Premnoplex brunnescens; assembly: GCA_035040995.1. NCBI lineage: Eukaryota > Metazoa > Chordata > Aves > Passeriformes > Furnariidae > Premnoplex > Premnoplex brunnescens. The sequence continues at coordinate 47,062,745 of JAWWLT010000092.1, forward strand.
TAGAGCACAGAGCTAATTAGGGCTTGTCAGTTAAGCTCTTTCTCCTGCTTTGTTCAGAAAACCTAGACAAATAGCTTATCCATGAGACCTGGGGGTCTTTCACAAATAGTTTGTATTCCACTGCAAGCTTAGGCACATTACATAAACATCTGGAGCACCCACCAGAAACAAAAATACCTCCCCCCCTCTGCCCTGCAGCAAGTGCCTTCATGACACTGTTTCATCAACAGTGACAAAAAGAAAACAGTATTATTGTGGGCTTCCATCCAAAAAACGTTGCCATCTGTAGCATGTCTATATGCACACGAGGGTTTGGGGTAAAAGGGATAAGGGGTAATTCTGATGCATAAATTTTGCAATCTACCTTATCAGTATTTAAGGTCTGAGAGAAAAGAGAGAAAGAGCAAGACCTGTATCATTATTAAAAAGAGACTATTTTCAGAACGATTGGAGACTAGAGGGCTTTGGGGGGAAACAGCAGTGAAAATAACTATGCTTATCTTTTTCCTGGAGGTTTGGAAGTGCTCTTGGCATCCAGAGGGTAAGACAAAGACATGTCATCCAGATGTACACCACGTCAGACCAAGAGCATAGAGAAAACCAGACAATGTATTAAACATGGGCACCTACAAAAGCTGTGTTGACCATACAAAGCCCACAACTAATTAACCAGTTACTCACAATGCAGCAGATAGTTTGATACCACATTTCACAGCATAGCTGGATTGGAGGCAAGAATCTACTTACTTGTGTGAGCCAAACTATATATAAGGAGGTAAAGGCACATAGTTTTCTCTAGCATGCTTTCCCAAAAGTCCTAGAACAGAAATAACAGTGCCTTCAGTTTAGCTGCAATCCTGCAGACATCTTTGCAGTTTATCAAGCCTGATAACTGGGCAATTTTTTGTGTGTTTAGTTTTTCAAACCTGGTCTGTACCTACTGCATATTACAGTAACTGTATAATAGGTGCAGCTTAGCTACCTCAAAATATTCCCTTCACAAAACCAGGGAAAACAAAGTCTTCCTCTTCACTGCTGCACCACAGGACAGCACTGAAAGCTTCTGGTAAGAAAGACAAAGACAATAGCAAACAACCAGCGTGATAAACTACCCTTCACATTTTATTCCAATGAGTAGTAATTAGGTTTAAAAATACACAAAATCCATGCATGTGTTAAACATGAAAGAAGCTGTCCTGAGCGCTAGATGCTCTAAGATCACATTTCAAAGCAATGCAGCATCATTCTGTTAATCTTTTGGGAAAACCAGCAAGGATATTCTGCCTCAGTGTGATTAAGGCAGGAATTCCAGCCCCTCCATTGTGACCTTCTGCAGGAATCTCAGGGGTCAAGAGTAGCAGCTTGTATGTGTCCTGCTACAGTGCTAATATATCTGTACTATCAACAAAAACCTTCTGTAACAACAGAACCAACAAGTGCCAGGGAGGGAAGGGGGGCCATGTAGATACACTGCCACAAAAGAGCTTCTACACAACCTTAAGTGAAAAGTTGTTTTTCATTTTTCATTTTTACTCCGCAGCTGGAAAAAAGTTTTATGCCCAACAAATATCCAGACCCTATCAAAACAGTAACGAGTTAAAGATTTGTTTTCTTAGAGCAATGGTGAGTGAACAAAATGAAGCCTAGAGAAAGGCTACTTATTGCTCAGACAGTGAACTGCTAAGCAGAGAGAGGAAGGGTCCGGAGAAAAAGTGTTTTTAAGCCCTTGAGCCACATCACAGTAAATCCCTGGCGAAACCTCAGGAGCTGAAGGGAAGCCACAGCCTGCAGTGACCGTGGAGCCACTTGCCCTTCCGAGCGCAGCAGCCTTGCTCCCCCTCCTGCCTCCCCAGCGCTGCTCCAGGGCAGGGGCAGCGCGGACAGGCGGGCTCTGCGAGGCTGGAACGGCACCAGCCCAGCTCCGCAAAGCCCCGGGTGGGGGAAACCCCGGGGGAACCCCCCGCAGCATGCCTGGTGTCACCTGGCTCGGGCCGGCCAGCAGCACACCAGGACAGGAGAGAATCAAAGGGGTTTTTTCTCCTCATTCTTAACCTCTGCAATCCGAGAAGAGTGAAAGAGGACACCATCTAGCAAGAAGGCTGCTAATTAATTCCTCCTCACCCAGGCACGGCAAAGCTTCTAGCTGCAAAGTATCTGCTTATGCAGGAATAAGCTCTGGACAGCATTTTAAGAAAGGGGCTTCAGTTGTTCTGAAAAATGCCATTAAGAGACACAATCACCTCACAAGATGATTTTCCCTGCCAGCAGCGAGAAAACCTGAAAGAAAAGCAGCATCCCTCCTGCTTGGTTAATTTTCAGAGCACCAACTACTCGCCCTGCACAGCAATTTTGGTGGAAGGTCAGCACCCCACAGGCACAGATGCTTTCAAAAGTGTAACTTTACACGAGGAAGAGTTCTCATATAATCTCTTAGTTGAACAAGCTTCCCTGAAATAAACCATCTCTGAACAAGTTGCAACAGGGTAGAGATGCCTCGCTACAAGGGCAGGACCAGAGGGCAGTTCCAAGTGACATGCCAGTTTAAGACATGGGCAGCTTAGGGAAGCAAGACTGTTGTCTTAGGTGCTCAGTTATCTCGGATCAAAGGCTCTAAAAAGCTCCTTGGATACACCACTAAAACAAGAGATGAGTCAGACAGAAGGAATAATATCTCAAAAACATCAATGGATCCCACAAGAAGACAGTTCAGAACACTTTTAACACTGAGGACCTCAAGCATTCTGCAACTAGCAATAGTTTGTTCGCCTACCAAGGCTGCTCTCTTATTACTATCACAATACAAACACCAGAACACTCAAAAGCAAGAGTCAAAACTCCTGGCTGTCAGTAGGCAGGTACAGGCAGAAGTCAAGTATCATCTAGCCTTTTGGAGTGCCAAAGGGACACCACAGTCATCACAAATTTGAAGAACAAATCCTCCTGCATGAACAAAGACTCAATAATCTAAAATATTTTCTCCTCACTCTATGACTGAGATATCCCTCATTTTAGCTAGGACAAAACCCATCGAGTTATTTAAATTAGTATTTTGTTTGGGGTATTTTTTATGAGGCAGGACAAGCTATTAACTTGTGCCACACACAGAGTAGCTCTAATCTCATCACCCTTTTCCAGCTATATTTAAATGCCCGAAGCACTACTTCTTTTCATTACTCCCTCTACCCAGGGTGTAGCAGGAGCATCAAGACCACCTCTTCACAATTGCGTAAGTACAAGTGGCAACCGGCCAAGTGGACAAACACAGGCAATGGAAAGGATAATTTTTTCGTGTGTGTGTTATCACCCTCTGGGTACACAGAGTGCTTGCTCAACGGGCAGGAGATGTGCAGCCTAGCCAGCTGTGTTTTCTCACACCAATTTTTCATCCCTTTGTCCCCATCCTTTTCTTTCTACCCTCCCACACAGCAATCTCAGCCACCTATTTTCCCCTGAAAAAAAAAGGATTATAGTTTCTGGCCTTGCCACAGCACACAAATTTCACTGAAATCTGAGAAGCAAGCATATTTTACTTTTGTTTGAACCTGAAGACACCTGCAGCTCAGTCTCAGGTGTGCAATTCAGAGCCAACAGCAAGAGAATAAAAATGTCAGGGGCCTGATATTTTCTTAAAACATACCAGATTTTGTGTGGAGCAAATAATGGGAATGCTGTTTGGTTTGGTTTCTTTTCTTTTAAAGCAGAAATCCTCCACTGTAGGATACACCATTGTAGGTTAATGAGTTCCCCTATATAAGCTCCTCTCTGTCAAACTAACAGGCTTCAAACCCTTCTTTGGACAGGTAACCAGGAAGAGGTCAGCCAGAGGACTCTGAAGATACAGCAGGATGGATCAGGACTGCTGGTGGCCAGAACCCAGACTCGGTAGGGAGGAATTACACAGCTACCTTCTGAGTGATTACGAGGCATGTCCCACCAAAGCTATCAGATCTGAAGAACAGAGAACAAAAGGCATAGAGGCACATTTCCTACTGAACTGTATTACTTTTTTTCAAAAGCAATCGAATGCCCTGTTTTTGAGCGTAAGAGTGAGGGAGAGTCCTTCCCTACTTGGAATAAACACACTTGTGCACATTCCTTCCTTTTATGCTGTGTACATCTCTCCTTGGCATTGCAAGCTGTTGCAGCATGACTCAGTTTGTTACTGATTAACATCTCACTTCATGTCTTTTCTGCGTGCCTCAATCCAACTCTTCTCACATCAGTCAGGCATCCTGACACCATGCATTTCTTATGATTTTGCCCTCAGGTGTATCAAATACTGACTCAATAGCCCAGAGTTCACCATGTACCAGCAATTTTCTCCCCCCTCCCACCTCCCTTTCCTCCCCCCCCGATCTTATTTCCAAAGGTGGTCTCTAACAGTCCATGCAGGACGCTCTGTGAAATTACCAGTGTCAATCCCAGTATTATTTGGGTAATAGCCAAAAGTCACTCCTGTGCCAAGAGTACTGGTACTTTCTATAAACACCAGACAATATTTACATATGCGTCAAACCCACAGTTTGGCCAAAAAAAAGTTAATTCACCCAAGAGCGCTTTGATCCTCTGACAAATCATTTCCTGGTTAAAGTTGAAACAACACAAAGGACTTTGGACACCAATCAGCAGTAACACTTTGTGCGCTGGCACTAAACCCCGTACAGCTCGAGAGGAGAGGAAAGATTTAGGTGGTGGGAGGGGAGCAAGTCGTCCATTTGCATTCACAACATACAAGAAGTTCCGTCTGGAGAGGCGATTCCTTCTCGTTTTAGGTATCTGAAGCAAGCCGACAGAACAGGGATCCATCAAACCTCACCAACATGCGAGCAAGAAGCCGCACGACACTTTGACAGAACTGAAGTATTGCAAAACTTGTTGGATGTACTACAGCTGGGGATGTGTGTTAGAGATGAGCGGTTTTTGCTTTGCTCTCCAAAGGATGCTGAGAAATTGACAGACTTCTAAATGCAATGGCCCATTTGCAACCTTTGAGCTTGAGCTCAGTAAGGAAAACAAAAAGTAACACAGCAGCTAGGAAGAGTGAAAGCAGAGCTGAGGTTTAGTGGTCATCTCCTTTCACACTGCTTAAAACTCACATTCTCATAACCTTAAAAAAAATACTGATGCTAGCAGACTTCAACATTCTCCCTCAGATATTCTTTCCGTACATATATATTATTTCCTCTTTATTTCTACTGGCTAATAGAGCACTTCGCAATTAAAAAGAAATGCTGCTTGGGGTGAAGCAGATTAGAAGCATATTTTGCCACATAGTTCTAGCATGATGAACTCTTAAATAAAAAAAAAATTAATTCAAGGTGTTGAAAGAAACAGTTCACAGAACTATGTCGTTTCTTCCAAGCTTCAGCCTCACTTTCTTTTTCACTGATGTGTTTTATTACCAGGCTTTGAAAAACTGATTCTACAATCTCATTAAATCGATAGCCTATAATACACAAAATGAAAAAGAAGGGACTGACTAACCCTTGAGATGCACTTGATCTCTGGATGTTTATTAGCTTATTTTTACTAGAGATGTCATAAAACTTAACTCCTCAAAGTTCTCCTTATGACGAACCTGTTACTTTCCTATTATTTCACATTAAACGAAGTTTTTCGGCAGGCTCAGATGTGCTGCCTGACCTGCCACCTGCCCACTTCCACCGAGATCAGCGCCTTCACACTTAGCAGCACAAAGGGACCAACCCGATAACACTCATGCCCGGCACTTTGAACTGCCTGCCACCAGATCCAGAGCTGACATCACTCCGAGCCTCTCACGGGGCTCTGTTGTGATGCAAATGACGTACAATCCACAGACACAAAAAAGTCATTAAACTGGAATTAGGAGTTATAAGTAACTGGCAAGCTGAAGGAAAAACCCGGGTTAAAAGGAGCAGCAGAGAAAGATCTACAGAGAAAATAGGAAACGGCTGTTTACAATGACACTTCATCAACCATAAGGAAACACAGGTATCAGCACCGCAGGCTCGGCAGGCTTTGCTTCCCCAGTGCCAGGTGTGCGCTCGCATCACCCTTCTCCCCCAAAAACCCTGGCTGGGCTTTGTCACGCAGCCCTGCCCTGGGCTGAGGGCACTGGCAGCATTTTGACTTTGCATCCTTCTGCTCAGCCCGCCCGTCCCTCTGGCCGGCAGGCGAGGCTAATATAATAACACCAGCAACAAGCCAGCTCTGTGTGGCACCCGGAGCCAAGGCCAGCCCCTCTCCAGACAAGCCACCAGGAGCTCCCCAGCTGCTGACCAAACAGGGAATTGAGCAAACTGGGCAACAGCAGAGAAAACACTCACATGGTATTAGGTCAGGAGCTAAAATATCTCAATGACCCGCAACTGCCATCATGAAAAGAACTGATGAATGCCAGAGCCACAAGGAAGACAAACTCATCTACAAAAACACCCCATCCAGGCTCTGATGCAATTTCTGTCTCTTCTGATAGACAGCAAAAGTAAGCAGGGTCTCCTCTCTTTTGAAAAAAAATCAAACTATGACTTAAAATGAAGTCTTCAAGAAACTATTGAGGAAATGGATGAAACTAGTGGAGACTTCCTAGATCAGAGAGATCAGCATCTCAGTCTAGCAAGACAAATACTATCCCTTTTTTCATGGTAGGAAAGATAACTGGAGCCTCTTTGCCTGCAACTCCATCTTCAACATCAGCACTAGCCACCATTCATCTCATCCAACTTCAGTCATGATCAGGCTATCCAAAATGAATTATAAACCCGTCATGTGGCACAACAGCCTTCTTTCCACACTAACAAAACATAGTTAATACAGAATTGTACAACACAAACTGAGGGTATTTTTCACCCAGAATGTATGCAGCTCTGTAACAACCAGCACTCAATTAGCATGAAAACAGTGAAAGGAAATCAAGAGGTCCGCTCAAAAAAAAAAAAAAAAAAAAGCATAAATCAGGCTAGAGGGGTGTTCACAGCTAAAAAACCACCAGATTCCTGCAGAAAGCAGAAGAGCTTAAAAGAGCAGCTGGCAGTGCAAGCACATGTTTTGTGCCACAGGCACAGCTGGCGACAGCCCATGGCCAGAGGAGAGGGTAGTGAGGGGGCTAACCCACAGCCCCATTGACCAGCCACAGTTGAGGCTAGGGAGTATTCACTAACCAAGGCACCTCTAATTATTTGTGCTTTGACCCCTGGCCAAAATGTGGTTTATACCATGTTGGATTCTGTTCTTCTGTTGAGAAGATGACAAAAACACAAGTTCTCAGACACCCATTGACAAGACAAGGTCAGGCAAACATTCCTTGTCAGGAAAAGTTTCCTCTCCGTGCATTGCCACGAAGTAGTATGTGTATCTTATGTGTATCTTTTATTAGCTACACATAAATTTTCTTTGCAGCCTTGAACTTGGTACCAAGAATAGTGCAGTATGTATTCTTTTTCTATTTCCAAACTAGAACATCTTGTAAGACTGCAGCAGTCTGAATAGTCATGGTAGTCGCCCACTGCTGCTGCTACATTGAGAGGCAGCTGTTTGGGTTTTGGTTTTTTTTTTTCTCCTCAGTTACGATGAGGAGAAAAGGACTTGCATTCCTGGTTCACTAATTCTAGTTCTGCAATAGTCCTGTGAGACAAAGTTTAAAGCTAGTAGAAATTTGATGACAGGCTAAAAATGTGAGGCAAAGAACAGTTTCTCAAGAAAAAGTTTTACTTGTCAGATTAGACAGAGGAGCCTGGATTCTGTCAGAGACAGCTCTCTCACCTCTCCCTTTTATTTCTTCCATTTACTTTTTGTTGCCCCTGCTTTTCTGTATTGTCTTAGAGACTCTGAATAAACAGAGCAAGCATTCAGGGGCAGGGTGAAAGAGGAGGAACAGGAACAACTTGATGGACAGTGAA
>JAWWLT010000092.1:47070724-47117555 GCA_035040995.1 Premnoplex brunnescens
AGAGGAGGAACAGGCACAACTTGATGGACAGTGAACAAAGTGTGTGCTAGATAGAAAAGTTACAGGAAATAAAAGGAGTCCAGAGAGCCGAGACAGAGGAATAGCAAAAGCATGAGAACAGCCAAGATGCTTCACAGACATGTCTGGGCAAACATTCAAGGCCACGAGGTAAAACTACCAGAAGCCAGGATTTACATCGTACATCTTTGTCCTTCTGTAAAACCTACCCTGAATATTTCCTGGGAGGGACCCATGGGCAACACCACAACTTCCACTCCAGTGACTTACTAAGAGGTGGGAGAAACCAGCTGTGTTAGACATCCAGGCCTCCACTAATCCCTTTTAATCAATAGGCAGTTGCTCATCAACCTGGCTTAAGTGGTCAAGATGAGGCAATGGGCACAGATGGGACCATGAACTCATAAGCTTAGTCATGAGAGTGGCTGGGCAGCATGGGCCAGTTAGAGCTGCGTGCATTAAGCATGTTTAACCTCCAGTATCGAAACAAGTATTTCTAGCGGGGATATTTTAAGCCTCTTCATATCTCTGCAGTGTCATCAGAAGCTTCCTGGTAACTCTCAGAATTATTCTCCTAATTCTCCAAAACCAGCAGGAAATTGATTTTAGTTTTTCTCAGGAGACTGTGCTGAAAACCCCATCTCCATGAGCTGCACAGCCATCCCTCTTTGGGCAGATGATGCTCTTGGTGTCACAGGCTAAGCAGGTGGGAACAAGTACCATTTCAGGTATCCAACTCCTGCATACAAGTCAAAACCACCTCAGCTAAGGTCAATCTCTTTCTGGCAATAGCCAGGATAACATACTGCAGTTAAATCCACACCTGAAAGCCACCATTGCTTTAATTAGACTTAGTCAAATCCAGGTCTTTTCAGTCTAGACATGGTTTAGCAAGTGCTTTTATGTAATTCATTGAGAGAGAACACAGGTCTTAAAGGAATTAGATAACTCATCACATGTGAAGTTTTATCCGGAGCTTACTTCAGTTTTGGCAAAGAAAAACAACTGGATTTTGACAAGGCAAAGACAGTCTAACCTAGCATTCAAGCATCAGTACAAGGGAATATTTGACTTGGGGAAAGAAGTTCCTTCTTGAATCTATTGCTTTACCAAAGTTTAGCCAGCCACAAAACGCTTTCCAGTCAGGGTGAGAGCATTAAACACGACAATTTGCAATACAGCACAGAAACACGAATCTTGAGGCAATACAGAACACAGAGTCTATCCCATAGCTCTGGCCTCTCTGTACTACTCTGGGGTTCAGGCAAAGTTCCAGAGATTTACACATAAGAGAGAGAACAGGAACATACAGAATAACTACTGCTTCTGACCTATGGTACACATACATGGGTCACAGAGCTATTAACAGAAATTTCAGGCAGGAATATCAGAGTAGTTTTGTGGCTTGACAACTTCTTCACTGAAATCAAAGTGACAAGATGTTCCAGCTCCACCACAGTCAATTTGACTAAGCTTAAATATAAATACAAAAAAGCTGTTTGATGACAGAATATGGTTAGTAGCAGCACTACTGTGCTCCCAGCTGTGTACAAATATATTATTTTTTATTTGCTCAAAGAATCTCTGGCAGAGCATTAGTGAAAAAAATGGGGAATATCTGCCCACTGTTTCTGAAGACTGGATATGAAGAAAAAAGCCCCTTATGTATCCAGCTAATTCTTCTACAGGGCAACAACGGTATCACAAGCCAGCTTGGCCTCTTTCAAATGAGACTCTCTCAGCACTGATGCAAGAATGGCTGTAAACTGGACATTGTGGTAAAACAATCCTAACAGTTGCACTTGAATGCACCAGTATGCATAACACAACCCATAAATCGTCTCATTTTCAATCAAGGAGTTGAAGAGATGTTACTTTCTGCAACACATTAAGGAGACAACCCCGGCTCACTTTTGTGATGCAAATTATCAAGTTGCTTGGAGGAAGAGGTGAGGGGGAGAAAAGCCTTTTAACTGAAATCACAATGAAACTTCCTCCCTACACAATAGTCACAGCCATCAGCTCTCATGGAGCATCCCCCAGGACACCCCGGGTTTCCTTGAGACCGTGCACAGCCAGACCTCTGTCCCCTGACTGCACACACCGCTGCATGCATCTGCCATCCCGCCCACCTGCAGTCTCCGAAGAGACCCTGAGCCACCCAGAATGGGCACCAAATGTGCTCCAACTGGGGGATATAAATCACTGCCCTTTCATAAAGGCGCAGCTACAAGGAAACTTCTCTACCAAGCAGTAACAGCCTCCAAAGCAAAACACCGTCCCAAATGAAATGCGGCTCAGGAATGTGAGCTATGTGGTAGGGGGGGCTATGATGGATATGAAGGGAGGACAGGAGCAGGCAGGCTGCTTTCACAACAGCCGTCCCCGAGCCAGAGCAGAGGACCAGCTTAGCTGCCCTCCCTCTCTCCATGTATGTGCATGCAGAGCTCGAGAATGTGAGCAATGTGCACTGGGGGCCAGGGGGCTTTGCTGCCCGGGAGAGAGGGGTGGGAGTGGGTACTAGGGAAACAACACAAAAAGACCAAGAGGCCGCTGGGGTTGCTGCAGAGCTGTAGGGCTCTCTTTGGGGGGAGGGATCTGTGGAGGGGTCACAAGGATCCACTTCAGGCTGCAAACCAGCAAGGGTCCCTTTTGTCCCACTCACCCTGCACTTGAGGAAACAAAACTCCACGTGTAGCTTTGCAATAAACCTGCATGTCATTAATTTCTACCAGCTGAAATAAACTCCATAAATCTCCCTGGTTTTTGGCTAGTTGCTGACATAAAACACACGCCAGCATTAAAGAGTAATAAACGCATGCACTTAATACTTCCTGAGCAAGAGGTTTAATATTCAGCTGTACAAAAGTAAACCTTGTGTCCCACAAGCTAACAAAAGATGGAGTTTCTACAGATAGCAGACCTGAAACCCTCTCAAGGCTGCTTCAGCCAAATCCAAGAGTCCCTGAAGAAGCGTTCAGTCACCTGCTTGTTTCTCAGGTTCTTGAAGAACTCCGTGTTATTTCTACCATATTTTCTGGATCCCCAGGTGCTGGTCCAACCACCGCATCTCCCTGGCACGCCTACCGCCCAACTCGTGACAGTCATGATGTGTGCACGGACACAAAGGAGGGTTTGTTTTCCTTACATTTCCCCAGGGAGAAGGCTCCCGGCAGCCGCCAGTGCTTTCGTTGATGTGATCTCGCAACATTTCTTAAAAACATGACGGTAGGCGCAAGTAGCAATAGTGATGGGGTGAGAAACTGCAAGAAAAACACAAAGGAGACGTAAAGACTGAGGGATAAATCACAGATGGGATCAGGATCAAGACTAAGGCAACTCTCACTCCTCACACGGGCACACATCAGAGCCCTTGTCTATTCAGAAAAACCCCGTGAGTAAAGAGGCACCACAAGAACAAAGTAAGACGTATGCATCGAGTTTGTCAGACCGAATAAACGATGCTGACAAGACACATAAACTGCAGCTAACCATACCTATATCGTTTCCAGCACCTTCTGGTTTCGGAGGGCTTCGATCTTGGTCCTCCTGAAGGCGATTTTATCTCGTCTGTGAATGTTACCGACTTGCCATACAAGAAGATATTTTTAGCTTAAGATTAGTCTGGGATAAAGGCTATTATTTATTGAAAAATGTTAAGTGTGGTTTTAAAATAATACCATAAAGCAGCTTAATTCTAGTCACACTCATGTAAATCTAGATGGAACACCTGAAAAGTGACAGAGGACTTTCAATGTCTTTAAAAAATGAAACAAAAAAAACCTGGCTCCCTTGCCCAAAAACACTAACAATTTACAGTTTGGTTTGGATACCCTCCCCGCCCCCATTTTTTGGTTTGGTTGTGGAAAACTTGATATTGTAAACAGAGTTTAGAGCAACTTCAAAACTCTGAGTTCTTTTAACAACTTAATTGTTAATCAGTTTCAAAACTGAGTGACAACTGCTTTTCACTCAACAAGTCCATTTTTGATTGCTAGACTCTACAAGACAACGTGCTACTGCCAGGCATGTAGAAAGCCAAAAAACAGCAAGAGAAGGGCTCTGAAAACATGGGAGTTATAGAAATCTTGCTTCAATATAGCTGTAAAATCCCACCTTGGTACAGCTGCATGATATTCCATAACATCGACATGAAATTTGGACAACTGTCCTCCGCTTTGTTAGGATTTCTTCAGCCATTCTGCACCCATCTTTTACTTCTGCTCTCTTGTGCACTTACACCACACAGAACAAAAAAGCTAAGCCTAGCCTGCCAAATTACTTCTGCTTCCTGTCCCTGTTTGCCCCAGAAACCCAATTATAAAGTTAACTCATGCTAATGGAGCCTGAAGGGATGCGCACTCACACTCAGCTACATGACATGTCCCAATGAATGAACAGCCTGATTTTCACCGTGGTTTGGTATCTGAAATGTAAACAATGTACACTGAAGTTATCTACTGCAGAATGGCAGATACATCTCGGTGTATCTGTGGCTAATTGGAGTGAAAAGTCAGATTCCAATATACGAGTCATTATCCATTAAAGCACTCTGCTAAACCAAACAAACCTAAAAACCCCACCACAGTAGGACTGACCCCAGCATCAATTACCACTCGGGAGAAAGATTCAGCTAAACATCAAACATCTCTCAGCAGGTATTTTGCTGTGTCTACTGAGATAGATACACTGAAGAAAAAAAAGCAAAAAAAGCAAGGCTCTGCTCTAATGCAGCCCTCCAAAAGCTGGACTGCAGTGGGATAGAATTGTCTTAATGTATCAATCTACAAATATTGCAAGGGTACTGAAGAGGCAGAGATTGAACAGTACAACCTGTCTACTAGCAGCAGGGTTAATACCAAAGCACTGGTGAGAAAACACCCAGAGGCTTAAAAAGCATTTGCCAACCTGCAAAACAGAGAAGACCTATAAACTCTTTCATTCCAATTTCTCTTCTGTTGAAGTCTAGAAAGCAGAGGGGGGAAACTCTGCCATATTGTTTAATTTAATAACTATGTACGGGTCAAGTGCCCATACTTTTGTCTCACAATCGACATCTTGACTGTCCTTTGTTGCTTTTTATACTCTAATTTTAAAACACTCAAACGCTATAAATAGAAAGGCTCCTTAGCCTGAATCCAAATATTATTTTCCCCAATCACTGCACTTCTTGGCAAATCCTCTCTGGAGAAGAAGAGCCACATGTATCTTTCTTTCACGCTCCAAACCAGGTTACTTTGGCATAACTCTTAGAGATCCTCTGCACCACCATATGCTGAGACAGGGATGAAAAGAGCATAATGTGCAGAGAGTTCACTATTGTCTGTGGCCCCTGGGGGGGCTTTTTGACACAGCTGTTCCAAAACAGCTCAGGAATGAGCACCATCCTTTTCTCACTTAACAGCTCTTGAAGTGAATGAAAACACTAGTGGAAGCCCCACCATGCACGGCCATGTTTGTGCACCTAAACAAACACATTCAACCTCTGACATTCTCACTTCAGGGAAGACTTCCTGCTGTCAACCGCGAAAACAGATGCAGTTAAAAAAAAAAATAAATTTGTTTTACACTGAACTATTGCATCTTTCAGACTAACACGCTGCAGGCTGGTAGCATGCTGTGTAGAAAATGCAAGGCAAGGAGCTTTCCCAGTCCCACGCACAGAGCAGGGTGCTTCTGATCATCATCTGTCAAGAAGGTTCTAGTGGACCAAAGTTTAGAACACATCACATGGGTTTCCAATAGCTCGCGGGCTCCAGAGGCAATCACCATGATTTCATGCCTATTAATTTCTGGCACAAGCCTTCCCACCCACCTCTCATGCTGTGCTGGCACAGTGCGTGGGACAGCCAAGAGCCGGGAAGGGGGGTGGGGAGGGCAAATATTTTAGCACGTTTGTTTCCAGCCAGATCACTGTTCCAATCCGTTTTGTCACACAGCCACATAAATATTAGCACCAACACCAAGAAGCTGGCAGCAGAAGAGCGAGAGGAGAGCTCGCTGCTTTCAGCCAGGCACAGGTTTGCTGCCCACCTGCAGCCCCTGTATGGCCCGTGGCATAGGCAGCTGCAGTCAACAGGAAAGAGATGCTGAGATTCGTATGGATGCCAAATAAAACAGAAACAGTTCTGGCACCACTTAGGAATTTGTGGTGCAAAATGATACTGGTCAATCTAGGCAGCATCCTCCCATGTAATAATGACACTGCAAAGTTGGGAAGGGATCGGAAATACATAGAAATCATTAAAGGGGATTCAAAAAAGCACTTAATTTTTTCACAGACCTAAGAGACATCATTTGGAAGGGGATGATGGACTAGGCAAAATAATGAATGGTGCACAAAAGCAGTGTTTGTCCTTCTGTCAAGAAGGGATGATGAAGCTATGTAATTAGGACGCTGAAATGTGTGCACACACTCACACTACAGAAGTCTTTATCAATGTACGGCAGCCATGAAGGCTACCAGCTCAGCAAGACCAAGAGAAGGACTTGTCACTTGCATCGGCAACAGCCCTATCTGGAGTTAAACTTAGGAATACTACCTGAAGCATTCAGGAAAAAAAATAAGTCCAGGGACTTAGGGTTTTAAAGTCAATGTTTACTAATTACAGACACACAGAAGACATAATGAATAGATTATGCCTCATCAGTCTTAGATATACGGATACCTCACCTTACCTTTTGTTAAAAGCCTCTGGTAAAGGAACTCTCAATATAAAGCAACCTTGCTAGGGCTAGCACTTTGTCCAATACCAACATTTTGACTGTTTGCATCTCCTTGGAAAACTCAGCAGCACCACAATCCACTCCTGACAGGGCATTGGAACCTTAGGGCACAGAAATGGTAGACCAGTAAGAAAACCTCAGGTTCTTGGGATGAGGAATGGGTACATTTGTGCAGCAAAAAACTCAACAGTAAACTCTTCCGGATTTCTGCAACCAACAGCTCAGGACATCTACGGCCAGGAAGGACATCCTTTACTTCAGAGCTCTAGCGCACAATGAAGTGGTTTTAAGATACCACCAAATCAGAGCAGAGCAGCAATCCAACCCAGAAAGTGTGGTGCTATAAACATTTGCCTAAGAAACCCAGCAAAGTGTCCCCACTGTCCTTCTGGACACCAGCCACCACCAAAGGTGTCTACAGCTCATGGCACACACAGCTGCAGAGAGGATGAAGAAAAAAAGCCATGTTTTGCAGGTAGTAAACTTCTCTCAGTGACATTTCTTCCTCCTGAGCTCTGTGTGTCACACAGCAACACCCCATTCTCCAGGACAGCATAAACATCTCCATATGTGTGTGAAATAGGACAGAGACACCACCCCATAGCCCCAAAACACAGGCTGGGACAGCTCCACTGCCCAATATCCTTCCTCCTACCATTACCTTCACAAGAACATTTTCTGGAGATGCGTTGTTTCAGGGAAAGGCCAACCAAACCCATCAGGGCAGATATCCAGGTCTAGTTTTGGCTTCTGTGTGCAACAGGAAGCCCATACACCAGAAAAGTATGTGAGCAGCAGCTTGCCTTATAAAAAGATCAGACTCAGTTTGACGCTGCTTATCCATAATTAAGATCCAACTGTTCTTGTCAGACTCTTGTCTTCAGTCTACTCACATCTCTAAAGAATTAAAGGGACATTGAAAACATGCATTCATGACTCATGTTTAATTGTCAGCTATCCTTCCTCAGTACAGCACTAATTAGAAATCAGAAACACATTTTGAGCTCAGAAAGACACCCAAAAAATGGCATTTACTGCCAAGGGAAGCCTGTGGGTGCATTTTAAGTCTAACAGGATGCAGAGTTGTGCTTTGGCCAAACTAGTTATTGGGCTTAATACAGGGTTCAGAGCCCAGAGCCTGTGGCAGCCTGGAAGAGAGATCAGATGCTCTTGCCATCCATCCTGAACGGCAAATTTTTTTTCATTACTAGCAAAGTTCATAAAGCATTTCCAATACATACCACAGCACCTTATGAGTAATTTCCTCTTTTCCTCATGACAGACAAGTACACTTTCAATGGCGAAAAAGTGACTATCACCACATACATCTTTCTGCTGTGTGGAATTTGACAGGGAACCTTTAGCAAAGTGAAAATTTAAAAATGGCCTAAATCAGTATTCAGATTTAATCCCAAGTCTCAACACTACGGTCACGACTGCAAACAGTTTTCCAAAGTAAAATACATGGGCAGCATTCAGAGTTAGAGAACAAGCTAGATACTTAGAGTAAAATTCACAATACAATACTGCTGTATACGTAGGAATATTCAGCATAAAATATATAAACTGGAAAAAAAAATCAATTATTCTGACTATTCATTCCTGATATATATTTATTTTTCTTCAGGTACTACTCTTGACAGCCGGGAACAGTCATATAATTTAAATGTTATTTCCACTTGATGTATGGCTTCCATGATGGGAGCAAGAGACAAGTGTGGAGTATCACACAGAGTTGACAAACCTAAGTGGTTTCCCCTGTTTCTCTGTGAGATGCCTAAATGCCTTTTTACAGCAACACCAGTTATTCAACCACACAAGCACAAATACTATTGAGATACTTAAAATGAATCATTTTCCACTAGAACCAAACACATGATAAATCTCAGCATAAACTTCAATCTCTAGTCAAGATAAACTTATTTCATAATGTTCATAAACTTTTTATTTCATAAAGGCTTATGAAATAAGATGATATGCCTAAGGTTTATACAAAGATACTGATTTTAAGCTATATTTTTATATAGCTTAAACAAATATTTTTCAAGTAAATCTTGCAAAAAAATTGCAGCTGGCATTTCAAGTCATCAGTAAAACTATGTTTATTGCATCTTTAGCGAGTTAGGTGGAATCAAAACTTTTCACAAGTTTTCATTCCTGTTTCATGTTGCAATTCTACTTGATCTCCTTGTCATTATGACATGAAAACCTAGTTATTAGCTTAATACTTGTCATCTTGCCACAACCCACAAAAATTTTAGATAAAATTCATACCCATGCGTGTATATTCACACAGGCTTTCAAGCCACTTTGCAAGTTCTGTTTTTGTTCCTTTTCTAAAGCACACAGGCAAATTTTGATGGATTGGACAGCATGAGCAGTGACACCCGAAACACCTCCTTTGGCCCATTAGTCAATTCCATTAGCTAAATGACTAGGTAAAAAACCCTCTTTCCCTGTAACCTATCACTACAACAGGTGCTGACACCACAAGAAAGTCTGCAACTGTCCTCAATTAACTACTAACGTTTTAGCAACTAAAAGCATGATCAGATGCCCATTCCTGACAGCTCTTCACAGTGGCTCTGCATCACTTGCAAAATAGACTCTTCATTTAGACGTTTTCATTTCACTTTCAGCATCTATTATTTAGACATGCAAGGCACAGCAGAAATTGAGACCACAAACTGTACCAGAAGCTTACAAACCTGAGAAAACTGTCAGAGTGGAAAAAGGCAGACAGATTCTGAGAGGGAGCGACTGGATGAACTCATCTCACACAGAAGTCATTAGTTGTACGAGAAATATCTCCATTGCTGCTTCTCCCAAGGAGGTGAGATCTTCAGAGACACACTAAACTGCCACATTAAACCAGACCACAATCAGTATTCAATCTAAGGACCTAGTTTTATTCACAGTTTCTCCAGTGTGATTTCGTAGTAAAGCCCCATCTTAAAAGAAAGCAGGTGAGTACAGATTTAAAAATTTAAAAAAGAGATTAGGGGCTCCCGTATGTGCTACAAAAATTGTCATAAATTACAGAGTGGGTCACCAATAATCTATTTAATGGCAGTATCCTGTTTGCCACTAGAGAAACATCCACCTTAGTATGAATTTCCATTTACTTAGATCTCTAGCAATAAGAAAGGGACAAATCGCACTGTGATGTCAAATGAAACAGAATTTCCCACCAAGCACACAGTCAGCAAAGTCACAGATCTCGAGGTGCACAAGAGACTGTATTCACCTACACTTCGGCCCAAGGTGCACTCCGGCCTTTGGGGTTGTGCTGGTGCCCCCACCGCTGGCATGACCCACACCCAGCACTGCGTGGAATGCTCGTGCAACAAGCTTCCACACCCAGTCCTCCCCACACCTTCAGGCACCAGAACTGCAACCTCTCTCACTCAAAACCCGCAGAGGATAGATCCAGGTTTCCCTGCCATACAACACCATCCCATTCCCTGTTGACGAGGCAGTTTTGGGGTAGGATCCCATTTCATCCACTCACTAATATCTGGCAGATGTTCCAAGCCAGAAGTGAGACAAGACTTCAAAGATGCTGCTTGCAGCATGAACTGGGGTGCAGCCCCCTGTACCCTGCTGACACCCGCTCCCTTTGGAAAAATAACTCCAGACCTGAAGACCCAAACAGCACTTTTATGGGCTTGAAACCCCACCTGAAAAAAAATGTCAGGGCCTTCTCTGTACACCTTGAGCAATTACTAAGTTAGTTTGACCTTTCTAAAACTTGCATTAACCCAGTCAGGCTTCTCTCACATTCTCCTTTCTTCACAGCCTACACCTGCACAACCTTTAATCAGACCTAGTCATCCTGCCAGAAAGGATGAAATAAAAGGGTAGGATACATCCAATATTTTTAATCAGCAAATTGTCATGGTACCTTTTATGGCTTGCCAAGATGCAACGTTTTCAGTTATGCTACAGAACTGCCAGATGGACTCTGCCTGTATTTAAATGTTTGAGAGCTTTAACAAAAAACACACTATGCCTGACCTTAACATCAGTGCAAGAAAAGTTAAACTTAGCTTATCTTATGTCTAACTCAGGGACAAAGCACTCACAAGAAACTCACCTCTATTACTGAGGCTTGTAATTATGGCTGAATTAGTTTTTACACACAAATGTGTATCAAGCTACACAGCGCCGTCTCACAATGTTGTTAAAGAAACAATAAGGCAGTTTTCAAACACTTCGGGACGTTTCTAAGAGTTTGTGAGGTTTCTTTGAGATCTGTGAAGAGCAGCCAAAGTTAAGGCATGTTCATATGCTGACCATCAAAGCCCAAGTTCCCGTCCCTCTACCAAAGAAATAAAGAAGAAAAACCTCTACTCTTTCTGAAGTGCCAGCTCACAAGTTAGTGACGGTCCACTTAAACAAAGCAAGGTGAGCACCGCTCTCACCCGTGACCCATTCATTGCCCCTGCGCGGTACCCGGTCTCCCTGCCCTGCCCAGGTGTTTGCCCACAGCTGGCCGCCCCACAGCTGGGCACCGCGATGCACGGAACACGCGCGTCCCTACCCCCTCCGCAAAATCAGGCGTCTGAACTCAAGCCGGGGACGGAGCCCACAGCTCCCCGCGACACGGTGCCACGCCGGCCCGTGGGGCAGCGCCGCGGCACCCCGCCCGCGACCGCAGCCTCAGCAGCCGCCCCGCGGGGCGGGGGGCACGACGCAGCTCCGCCCGACGAGAGGGGCGGCAGCACCGCCGTCTGCGCTGCCCCCCCGCCCCGTCCCATCCCATGCCATGCCGCCCGCCGCTCACCTCGGGCTCCGCGCCCCGGCTGCTGGGATGGCGCGGCCGGGATGGCGCCGCGCCCGGGACCCCCGCAGCACCCCGGCCCCCGCCCGCACCGCCGGGGCTCCGCCAGCTCCGCCGGCCGCCGCTTTGTACCCGCCGGCGCCCGCACTGCGACTGCGCGCTGCCCAAAATCAACACGGCGCCTCCGGGCACCCGCGGCCGGACCGCCCGCCCCTCCGTCCGTCCCTCCGTCCGTCTGTCCGCCCGCCCGGGCCGCCCCCGGCAGCGCGGTCCCTCCGCGCATCCCCGAGCCAGCCGCGGGCAGCGTTTGGGGGGCGCAGGGGTGACCGCCCCTGGGGCCGCGGAGATGCGCTGCGGTGCCAGGGTCACTGGCGGCGTCAGAAAGGAGCTTTCTTGTCCCCCTAGGCCCGCGGCTGGCCGGGATGCCGGAGCTCCCTGCCGGGGGGAGAAGGGTTACTGTCGGGTAGTGCCTGGAAGTGCAGCATCCTTGGGAAAACCTGCCTGGAGCTAACTCAGGTGGAGCCCGCGCTGTGTGCGCGTTGGAGGGAGGCGTTCGAAGCCCACCAAAGGCGTGTTGGCCTCAGAAAGTTTGGCCAGGGCTGGTGCGGCCCAGTGCCAGGGGACTGGGATTCCCCTGGGAAGGCTGTCATGTGGACTGCTTTTTTCGGTGTCAGAGCCTCGGCAGAATGTGCCCTCCGGGTGCCAGCTATTTTGCGCGGGGCTGGACAGGCTCCTCACCAGGGCTTTCAGAGAGGAGCAGAACGGGCATCAGCTCCCTTCGCACTGCTTTGTGAACCTCAGCTTAGAAGCCAAGTTTTTAAACTTGTCCGTTGATGTTTACTGGCCAGAAGAGGCTGTCTTTAGAGCCTTTTTAGCTGTGAAATGATACAGGAGTCCCTGTTTTTGTGTACTTCAGATTTTTTCGCTTAAGGGCTTGAATATTCGGAATGGATTGATGCATGGTTTCTTCCACTCCTCCCTCTCTTATCTCAGGTGCTATCTTCATTGCTCCAGGGCTCCAAGGTCTCCAGGAGACAATGATTCAGAAGCTTTGTGGTGATGCCAGGAAGGGTTTCACAGCATGGAGTAGGACAGTACCTCCCTAACACAGGTCAGAAAGTGAATCCACAGGCCTGGAGTAAGCAAGATGCAGGGGACTCAGCAAAGTCAGGAACATGACAACACCTGGTCTTTTTCCCAGCTCTGGATGTGAGACTTTACAAGGTGATTTTTGTTACTTTACAGTGCAAAAAGATACAGTTGTGGTGTATCTCTCCTTGCTTTTTCTGGTTTTCCCTGTAGTTGCTGTCAAACCCTAGCACTTCCTGATCCTCCCTTATCATTTCCTTCTTTCTATGGCATTCCACTGCTTTTCTTCTCTCTTTCCGTGGTTAACTCTCCTGAAGCTTTGCATATTTCCAGATTTATTTTTTTCAGACATGATACTTGAGGCTCATGAGGTGACCAGCAAAGCTTCTCTCAGTGAATATTGATTCTAGAATGGAGCAAGGAGGCTATTAAGGAAATTTGAACTTTTTTTTTTTCTCCCCAGTGGACCACACTGACGTAATGGTAGACAGCAAATGTTAGGGTTTTCTTGTTCTATAAAAAGCTTTCAGGCTCAGTGACATTTCCATCTAAATAATTTCCAGTATTTCCCCTGAAATATCTGAAGCCATTAGAACATTTTAGAGATTAAATCACATCAAATATTTTTGTAAGTAAAGCTGCTATAACGTTGGTATAAACCACTTCTCAAACCACTGAGCTTTTATTAAAAAATAAGCTTTTATACATTTTAATTCCAAACCACATGCTTTTAGAAATATTTGCAGTTCAAATCTGCAAACAGACCCTGCAGCTCCTTAAGCTGCTAATAATTATTAATCCTGACTGCTAACTTTCTATCCAGAGGTTATTTTTTATGGCTGAGTTACCAACTCGGGAAAAAATGTGGTACTGATGAAGTAGTTGAGACAACAGTGAGTACCACTTAGCATTACTTATATTAACAACTAAAGAGAAAGTATACTTAGGCCAGCAAACAACTCTTTACCATTAGCTTATTCATCCGAATAGTTGGGTCAGGACCATGTTGTACCAGAAACTATACAAACACAGAATGAAAGCACTCCAAACTATAGCAATGAACAGAGCAAGCAGATAGGACTCTTTCCACTTTTCCCCCGTAATCCTTTCTTTCAGGAGCTGCCAGCTCTTGACAGTTAAAACAAGTAAAATGAAATAAAGAAGTCAGTTGTTGCATTACCTATTTAAAAGTGACAGGAAAAGACTTCCAGTGTGGTCACGCAGTGGATGGAACTTTTTTTGCTTTGATGGTGCAGTTAAAACCAGCAGGTCTTGGTTCACCCTTCAGTTCCTTGGGGCTTGTCTGGCATTGCAGAGTACTTACAGGGTGCACTAACACGGAGCCTAGGGATCTGCCGAATGGGGGCAGTGGGATATAAGGGAGCACAAAGTGAGGAGGGCCAGTAATCAACTGCCAATCTACTCCATCTGCCCTGATCTCTCAAGCACATGCACATGGGGAAAACTGGGAGAGAGGACGTAAACACCACCCGGTAGAGCACCAAAGAGAGATACTGGTTTCAGGCTGAATTAACCCAGGCAAACCCTCAAGAAGAGCAGAGGATGTCAGTGTGTTGCTACCCTTTCACAGGTGTAAGCCTTTAGGAACAGGATGCTCCTCCCCAGCTGGGTTTGCTCCGTCTGGGGCACTGGCCTTGTCACCTTTGGAGATGCCTATGCGGCTCCCACCATCCGCCTGGGGCCGTGGGAGTGAGTGTTTGCCGTGCTCAGCCTAGGCACTAGCGAGAGACAATAGGGAAGAGGTGCTTTTGCAGGGCTTTTCTACCTCCCTAGGATGTTTTTTATGTGGGACCTGCTCCGGCAGGTAGGAAGTCTGGACTATTAAACATTCAGAAAAAGCAGTTCCTGGCACCCACAAGAAAACCAAACCCATCTGTTTCCTTCAAAAATCCAGATGCTCCATGTCTATGAGACTTATAATGAGGAAATCATAAGTGGTATATCCAGAAGTAAAAGTAATACTTTGAAGAGAGAGAACACATTGTATTTTTTCATGATCTGGATGTCATCCAGATAAATATTGTGTATGCTTTGGCAGAGTTTTCAGGTTGCACTCCATACAGATAAACCCTGTGCACACATACTGCATGTGTTAAAAAAAAGAAGGACTTAAGAGAAATCATCCCACCCTGCAGTCCATTGAGCAGAAGCTTAGGCAGAATGAGTTCCCGTGGATTCTCAGGCCCCATCTCTCTGCGTTTTAACACCATGCCTGAAACCTGTTTTGTGTTGAACATCCCACACAGCTTACACAAGGAGGCACTGGGCTGCCAAAGCATGAGAGTCAGTCCCACTGGCATTCTTGTTAGCTGGAAGGGCACCTGAGTGCAGGTGATCTGGGGACTAAATTTAGAGGCAGGTTGCAACCCTGCTCACAGCTGTGGCCCATGGCCTGTTTGGAAGCATGGGAAGGAGGGGCATGAGACATTCCCTCTGCTGCTGTATTTGGCAGCATTTTTTTTTAGTTTGCTGCCCCTGTACAGAAGCATGAGAGGCCACAGTTACCTTAGATGAGCTGACTTAAGTCTTCCTTGAACTGGGATGTATGTCTATGGCTCCACAGCAAGCAGCAACTCAGCAGTCTAACTCACACTTTGCATAACACTCCCTTCTCCCTCCTTACCCCAGCATTCAGAAAATTGGACATGCTGCCAAGTCCCACAAGGCTCACAGCTCCAGGGAATCCCTTGAAGCCATAGCAAACTTCACCTGATTTGTTGGAATAGTGGAAACAGTCTTGCCCTGTCACCAAATCAATGCTATTAAAATTTTATAAAAGTACTAATTCTGGTTTTGCTAAACAAAACAAAAAGTTGAAATGTTCATTCCATATGAAATGGTAATGCTTTCCTTTGCCTTATTTTGTCCAATCTAGAAAAAACACGTACCTGAAAAAATTAGTATTTTTTTATACAAAAAGAAGCTTTGGAATGTGGAAAGTGGTGTTCACAGCACCTGCCTAAGCCTGACAAGAGCTTAGTAAAGTCCCCGTAACACACCACCCCCGCCAGCCCTGTCCCTGACCTTGCAATTCCTCCCTGCCTTTGTGGTGTCTCACACAGAGAGGGGCTGAACAGGGCAGGGCTGAGCTGCTGGGAGTATTCCCCAACAGGGGTTTGGGAGGCACCTCAGCCCCTGAAGGACATTCTAAAGTGCTGATTTTTGCCAAGCAGCTGCCAGTGCCAAAGCTGAGTAGCAACCTAAGGAATTAAGTAAAACTCAATTTTAAAAGTATTGAACCTTTGCTGCCCTGAATATTCTGCACACCACAGTAAAAAGCAAGGGTAATACATTGCACTGGTGTGAATGACCCCACACAGTGAGCATGGCAGCTCAGAGGCAGAGTAATCCTCTCCTCTGGCAATCTGTCAAACCTCAGCTTTTTCTCTCTCTCTGCGCCTGCTGTACTAACTTGCTTTTTAGGGATGCGGCAGTTTCAGTAGGTGTACACTCTGTCTTTCTTTTCTCAGCACAGCACACCAGTGGCAATTCACACTGCATGCCTGGTTTCTGAGCCCCATCTGCAAAGGAGGGATGTTACACAAACACAAAAGAAGGCAGGGCATTTTTTCTGCCCTGGTTCAGGGCTCACATCAGTGGCAGCAGGGAAATAGTACCATGTGCTTTCCTGACAGTGCAAAGTGAAATGAAAGAATGCAGCAGTGTGCCTGAGTTTCCATCAGGGGAGTTTTCAGTGCTGGAGGGTATGTGTTGCTGTTTGCCACACATTGTCTTGGATCTCACCATTAGGCCTTTGGATATTTGAGGCACAACAGTGTTCTTCATTTGTGCATGAATGCACAGGAATGTGACTCCAGAAATTATTTACTAGATGAAATGTAGCACTTGCCTTTCCCCATATCTTTAAAGGAGCAGTGTCAAAATACACTCCCCAAAGTTTGACCAGCTCTTATAAAATAGAGGAAAAGTTGCCACAGCTTTGCTTTCTAGATTTTATCAACCTTTTATCCCTGAAATATTTTAAAGAATGGTTCATTCTCCAGAGCTTCCAGACCTTTATTTTTGACCAGGGTGAAGAGGCCACTGCAGTTTAATGTAGTTTTATCAGCAGTACAGTGAAGTTGTATTACCAAGCTTAGTCTCTGCAAAAAGCTTTACTTGGACTTAATGTCTATCATGAATTGTCTGAGAGATTATTGTAATGATTTCCTTAGTGGGTATGTGCATATGGCAAGTGGGGTCTTGAAGTACATTGAGAAATCTTGCTGAAACCTAAAATTCTCACCAAATGGTGATGCCTGTCCTAGGGAGAATTGAGCAGGTCTGCATGCCAGCTCATGAGAGGCAGAGTTGGCTTGGCCGAATTCACAGGACACCTGTCTTACATGTCAGGGCAGGCAGAAAGTATTTCACAGCATCCCAAGAGCAAACTTGAGACTCATAGTAAAAGGCAAAAGCAACAACTGCAGGAAGAAAGCAGGACAAAAAAAAGCCTTGGCAATTTCTTGCTGGAGCAAGGAATTTGTAAAATTAACCCCCAAAGTTAGACTCAGTTGACATGATCCTAAAGTTGTGCATGTTCACCCCAAGGAATGTCAGAATCACCAAAGTAACGACCCCAGCATTTGTTTCCCTGATGCATGGGTCATTGGAGGAGCTCCTCCCTCATTTTGGCTCCACATCAGGAGATATGTAGGCCATGAGGGACATTTCGAAAGACCTGCTTTTTACATATGAGACATTTGGAGTTTTCTTTTTATCTTTGTACACTGCAAATTCTCAATATGTGCTCTGTGCCAGAACTGGGCCAGCAAGGACTGCTCTTATGCATTGACAGATTTATTTGCTTTGTACAAATGATGATTTGATTCCTGTGGCGGTGATCTGATTTCATAAAATTAATTAGCCAGTTGTCCTCTTAGAATGAAGTTTTCCAACCTTCATTCTAGTTCCAAATTCACAAGAGGGTTTTAACTTAGAGGCATGGTATCTGTTTTAAAAAAATGTGATTGGGATATCAAGGATCTGTAAAAGTGCAAGAAAAAGACCTTGGTGTACTTGGGTTTTTTTTGAGATGGGTGATGAAGATATCTTCTGTTTTTCTCACCTGCTGACTGACCTAACAACTAAAGGGCCATTCTGATGGTCATTTAATGATGACTGAACACTGAAGGTCTCACCTTGACTAGTAAGGAAGCTGAGGAAGAGAGAGGTCCTTTGTTCCTGTTTTGCACACATCAGTGTGAAGCTGCTTTGCAGTTTGCTGACAGTTTTAGATGTTCTTAAAATGTATGCTGTACTGATTATTCTGTGATTTATAGTTTTACATATGGGTGCAGATCCTCTCTCATAACTCACAGAGATTCTTCATCCCAAAGCATCCGATACTGGCTCTGCACCAGTAGTGGTATGACATGCCTGGTCTAGTAACACTGTATTTGTGTTTCAGCAAACTCATGGCTATCAGTGTAAGCCTTCAGCCTTCAAATGTACCTCCTGACAGCACAACCTGGCATGTATGTACAGATTCCTCCATTAAGCTAACTCGTCACTTTATTTTTGGTAGCCAGATGGTTTATCTGGGACATGGTGGTTGTTGTATGGACACAGGTTTCTCTGTTTCAGGCATCCCCTCACTGTTTCAGACCATCCTGGAACACATCCAGAATTCTCATTTTTAACACATAGTATGCAATTATCCTCTCTGCATGCAGGGTATACACGTTGGTACTTTACTAATGCAGAGCACTGCTGAGGATTCAAAAAAATTAGTTAATCCCCAAAGCATTTCTTGAGTTTGTACAGTCTTCCACACTCCTTCCAGCAGTGGAACGGAGCAGCCCCCTCAGTGGCACATGCTGGCATGTCCCAGCCCTTCTGCATGGTCTCCACAGTGCTCTCCTGCAGCAGAACCTGCAGAGCTGTGAGCCACACCCCACTGTCATGGACACTGTCCTATTCAAACCATGGGTAGGTTCACAGTAGTCAGGTAAAGGGATCTTGGGCAGGGGGTGAGTTACAGCAGCATCATGGAGAGCAGGGATGGGAACTGCTTGAAAGTGAACTGCTGAAGTTAAGCAGAGTATTAAACAAGCTCCAGTTTTATAGCCATGAGTACCTTATATAAAATGCTTTTCCTTATGTTAAATGTTTTTCCTTACCAGGCTGTGGGAATGATCAGCACTGTAGGCTCAGGTGGTCTTTCTGTGAAGATTTCATCTACAGTGAAACACTCTGAGTACTCGAATAGCAGCTGGTTCTGCAGGGCCAGTGTCCCAGTGATGGTACCCGGCTTGTGAGCATGATCCCAGTAACTGCAGATCCACTGGTGGGTACATTTGGGTGCGTCCTTCACCAAGTAGTAGTATATAAGATAATCAGTGATCCAAAAACTAGTGGTAATAACCGGATATGCTGCCTTAGCCCTCTGCTTCCTCAGCCTGTGGCTGTCTATGATCGTATTTCCAAGCTTTATAATTTCCATCCATAGCATCTCTTTTGTGCATAGGATGTGGAACCAGTGGTCACTCTTGGCATCTGTTACCACAGGAGGCATGCAGGGCTTAAAAAGGAAAAATTAAAAGAAAAATAAAAGTAAAATTCAAATTTGCTTCTTTTTTTTTTTCCTAAAGGGAAGATTCTGTTTTGAAGGGTGCAAAGCAGCAGATTGCTTAGAATAGACAAGCAGAGCAAAATGTTACAACTTTCAAAGCTTTCTAAATTATCCCTAGAAAAATTACTATTGTGAATCTTCAGAGGTCTAGTTTGCTTGTTTTGATCAGCTAAATACTTGGTTTGATGTTTTCAGGATTTTTTGGTGAGCAATATTGAGTGATGAAAAACTTCTTCAAGGTTAGTTTTTTAATTCTTGAACACTTGGAAAACAGTCTGGTTTTGAATGACAATGAGTCATTTAAGGCAATCCCTAAGAACAATAAAGAGTCACAGGAACATATTCAATTCACTATGTCAAGTGCTCAATAAATGCCAGAATTTACTGCCCAAACACTAACTGGGCTCTACTGTGAGAGTGCATTGCCTTTATTCATGTAATCAAAAAGAACTTTTTGCACAGGGGCCCTTCTCCTTTCAGTGCACTGATTAGACTGGAGCATTACTCAACCTGAGATGACTTATTCAAGACCTGTTGATTATTTTTTAATCAGTCTGTTTAACCGGTTTAAGAAACGGTTGAAACACAGTCAGCCAAGCTACTCCCCAGATCGCCCCACTCCCAAATTCAGCACTAGTGACAACACCTCATAAACACTCCTTGTACATGTTCCTCTGTACCAGAAGGCATCAGCACTGTAGTGCAGTAAACCCTGGTAAAACGCTGCTATTTTTGTGCTTTATTTTTGTAACAAGCATTGTTTTGAGAGACTGTAACCATTAAAAGAGTCCTAACTGTGTCAAGCTGTCTGCTAAGCTTTAATTCCCCTGTATGAAATATTTGAGACAATGATACTTTACACAGACAAAAACAACAACAACAACAAAGTTTAAATGTTTGCTTTCACTTTTCCAAGCCTTCACAACTGGTGGGAAATGGAATGAGAAAGCATTCAGCTTCCAGCAAGAGGTCATGTAACCCAGACCTGCCAGTTTTGAGTTACAACACTGTTCTTCTCTGTGACGCTGCTGGTCACCACGTGCCACTATGCCCTACAGGGGATGGGGCATGGCTGGAATGATCAACAGACTGCCCCCAAACAAGCACTACGCTCCTTAAAATAAATGCAAGGAGTAAGCGAGCTGTGTCTAGACCAGGATGGTGTAATTCTGTGCCTCACCTGCTGGTTCCCCTTAGACAGCCTCAGCAGTTTAGCCCTGGACCTACATAATGTGGATACGCAAAACTCTGCCTAATCTTGAATCACCCAGATGCTGAATTCAGGAATCGGGAATGTTTCTGATCTACAGCTGCAGACCAGAGGAAGAAAAGAGGGCTCTACTGTCACTGAGCTTCCCACTGACATTTTTCATGTACACTGAATGAAAAAAAAAGTCAGGAAGCACCTTGTTGCCTGTTGTTGCTGCAACAGACACAATTTATCCTAAAGACTGACCAACAGGCTCTCTGTCCAGATCTTTGTGGTTTTTGCCGAATGATGCTTCTACAAGAAAACATTGTTCCCACTGAAATTTTCTTTCCAACTGTGTTCTACTGAGGTATAAGATATGACACTAAGGTACTTTGAATATCCTGTGTAACAGTTGCTTTATTGCAAAATTAGTATCATAAGGTAGAAAATTTACATTTCACATAGTTCAGCTTTTGAAAGAAATGTTCAAGCCATGTTCCGTTTGTTAAAGGGACAACATAAAATACAAACTGAGAGCAAGACTGGCCAACTGACTGAGGGGTGCTCAGCTTGTAAAATGTGAATGAAGAGTCCTTCACTATGCATATTACCTTGAGTATTATTTCAGTTTGTGAAAACACTTGACTACTTTTAACTAGTATACTGTACACCAGTAAGGGGTTTTGTTTACCTGAGGTTTCTGCTACTTAGGCTGTAAAGTATAAGCATCTTGTAAACAATAAGATTGGATTATGGGGTTTATAGATGACAGTATTGTGACCTTTCTCATCAATGGACTGTTAAAATAATAGAGGCTAGGTTCTGATGGGCAGGGATCTTAGAGCTTCAAAACTTTGGGACATTAGTGAACTTTTCAATTTAGAACTGTTTCAAAGTAACTGGATTATGGAGAAGCCACTCTTCCATAGAGGCACGTTTTGCTCTGAGCTTTGTATACCATTTGCTTATGAACTTTGGATGTGTTCACTTCAAAATCAGAGAGTACTTATTCCTGATTAGTGCATTTAGCAACAGTATGAATGAGGAGGGAAATTCTTTTCTTACACTCTAAGTGCAATGCAGCTAGGGTTTATTTCACCTATTTTACAATTATCTTGGTTCATCATCCTGGTGAATCTTCTATATAGCACATTCAAAATCCAACACAAATGCCAATGAAGTGCTTGGAATATTCCTGTTATCAAATGGCAAGGCTGCAGGTGACTGTAAAAAGTCACAATCTTTCCACTAAAAGCAACAGCCCCAATCTCCCTGAGGCTTTCAGAGCACACAGGCCTTGTCTTTAAAAAACGTATGGCATCAGGTCTGAGAAAGTTCACTGCCATTTTCTAAAGTGAAGTATAAAGGAAAAAATTCCACAATTTAATTTAAACATTAAATTCCATGTTTTCAGGCAAATGGAACTGATTTCTCTAGTCAGCATTAAACTGTAATTTCCAAAACACTGAAAAGGTGGAGGGAAGGAAGTAATTTTGAGGGATGCTTTTATGGAACTTTGTTTCCAAATACAAATATTATGTGGTAAGCATAATCACAATACAAATTGTGGCTCTACATGGCCTCACTAAATGAGTTCCAAAGTCCTAATCTCTCTCTGTGTCAGCATTCTCATCGGCAAAACTGTAATAATATTTCCATACTTCAGAGAAGTGCTGTAAAGGTTACTTAGCAAAATGCTTGTTTAGGGCTCAGAAAATACTAAGTATTAGGTATTATAAATTATGTGCTAATTTCTCTTAAGCTGCAGTAAAGCCTGAGTTAAGTGCTTGTAGAAAATCCCCCACTGTGAGCTTCTGTAGTTAATTTTGGTTAAGGCTATCTACATAGGAGCATTGTATAATAAAAGAATCACTCCTAGCTTAGCATCTTTTTTTTAAACTATGATATGTTAGCTTTTCTGCTAAATGTCACAGATTATTAAAAAACTCAACTGCATGTCAAGTAGTCGTCTCAATACTACTATAGAAATATATATATAGAAAAAATTTTAGAAGATTTATAATTATTATTTATTACTACTTCTTGCTCTTCAAACTTGGGTTGAGAAAACTTGTGCAGAACTCCCTGAAGGTAAGAACCATTACTGAAACAGGTGTCAGAAACTGAGGAAATTATTCTTTCCTAAAGCATCAGCTCAGCAAATACTGAGCAGGGGACCATGTTAATTCTCATTAAGACAGCATTTAAGCATGTGGTTAACTTGCAGCATGTCTGCCATTGCCAAAAGCACATGGATAAATGCTGCCTTGGAAAAGGACCACAAACACATACAACTTCTAGTCATTCCTTAGACATGTTATTTGGATTCACCTCAACCAAACCACCCCAAGTTCTATGTCTGTTAGCTAGTGATGACTGACTTCATGCCATTGACCATTCTAATATCTACCCCTCTGTAGTAGGTGATTATTTTACAATATACACAAATGTATCTAAAAAGCATCCCCTTTCCTTTCCAAGCCCTCATGATATGTGCTTGATTAGGAATTATCCCCTAGTTTTCATTCAGTGATCTTGTGTAAATGCTTTTTTGCATGCTCTCCAGAAAGTGCACTTGCTGTCTTGTGAGAGATTTCTGCTTTCGTAGATGTGGAATAAATACTTCATCACTTCTGGTTTGCAGCATGAAGCTCTTCCTTGGCCAAAGCAGCTAGTTCTTAGCTGCTTTGTGAAGAAGTCTGGGCATCATATTTCCTAAAACTGTGGTTACGAAAAGATTCCCTGCAAAGAAATAAAGTTGGCAAATGAAAAGCAATCCAAGAAATACCTGCCTTATGAAAATGAGCAGCTGACAAATCTTCAGCTGAAACATGCTGGCAGGTCAGAGTTGTCATTCCTTCTTTTCCTCTCACCCTATACTGGGCACAGTGGCTTTGTAAAGAAGCATATATTCAAAAGAACATTAGACTATTCTGTCTCAGTCATGTGACTAAAAAGAATTATGGGGTTTTTTTGAGTGAAAGGATGACTCTTAGCACATGGTGCCATATCTATTCTATCTACTTCTGCCTTCAAATGTTGAAGAAATCACAAGATGTTTCCAACACCTTTTCTTTAGGGTAAGGAGGAAGTCTTATCTAATGATGCATTAAAATTACAGAAATCCTCTACCCCAGAAATGAGCAGCGTGAGAAACACAGTTAACAGTATAATCAGCTCCAGTGGAAGTCAGCAGATTTCCTTAGTCGGGAATGGAGTTGGGAGTGTACATTATGACCTGGTTTTAGCAGCCTGTAAAACTTCTTTTCTTTCTTTCAAAAAATACCATATTTTTGTATCATCCCAACAGATAGCCCTGCCCTTAACTGTACCTTGTGCTATGGATTTTCACTACAGGTTTGTACAGCTCTGGGATCTTCCTCTCAATCATGGGCCTAAGGTTCTCCTTCAGCTTCATGTAGTTCCTTTTGAGCTCTTGATGATATTCCCGCTGGTCAGTAGTAATAAGTTGCTTGTTTTTCTCCACTGCTTCACCACACCTAGGCAAAAGGAAAGAAAAACAATGCATGGCAAGTATCATCCACTTCTGTTAAACTCATTCACTTTGTGTTACATATTTTGAATAGACAAGGATATAGCTCTATCCTCAAGGATACAGGCACTCCTCTAGTAACTTGTCAAGACCAAAGTGATAATGAATTAATAAGAAACCTCTGTCTTTTCCAGATACACGAGTTGAGATGATATTTTTTAGACATTAGAAAAGCATGAGGGAGCTGGTAAAAACAAAGTTAATGACTGCAGAATACTGAACTAGCTGCCTTCTTAGTGTAAGCAGATGGAGTGTCAATAACATAATGTAGAAGCTGTGTCTGTTGCATAAGACCTACCTTTTAAACTAAAACTTATCCTTCAGCAGTTATGCATTTTTTGGACTAAGGAGTGGAGTATCTTGGTGCGTAAGTATGCTTGTTAAGATTTACTAACATATCTAAACCAAAGGACATATATGTCTGCCACTACCACTGTAACTCCTTGACAGATAGGGTCAAATGTTTTCTTATGAACAGCTTTCTTTATATCTTTTATATGTTACTTTATTAAAAGTAAAATCAAGGCTATAGTCTGAAATGCATGATTTCTGTAAAAATACCAAAAGATAAAGCAAACGAAACATCTTAATTAACAACTTAACATGAAGCAGCGATAACAAGTCTGGACCAAGTGTCTAAAGTGTGAGATGCCAGGATTCATGATGCTAATTTGTATAATTAATGACTCAGTTATATTATCGTTGAATTATTACTATTATTTACTTTATTGATGCAATTCAGTATTTCAGTTTTGTTTTACTGACCTCATTATAAACTCTTTGAAACACAACCTCAGCTTGTTGTGATGTCGATAAAGTTTGGGGTCTGCAGGAATTTCAGCCAGGAACACTTGCGCTACCTCTAGTGGTCCCTTATAGAAATAACAGAAGAAAATGTTAAAAACACCTGCTTAGACTGAAAACAAGACCACATGTTTGTTTAAGCTGTTTGTTATTTCATGAGTGGAATTATGAAAAAAAAAACCAAAACAAAAAAACCAAACCATGCACAGTTACCATAACAGGGTGTTTTTTTGCTCCCTTCCCCTCCCCGATATTTCCTTTGGCAAGTGGAGCTTTTGCCTGTCATATCCTACCCTATTTTTATTTCTCCACCAGCCCCACATCACGTGGAACAGAAGAATTCTGCTCAGCAGAAAAGAGCTGGGATACTGACAAACCTGGTTTCATTAGAGAAACCCAGCTCCTATGTGTGGTATTACAAGGCCTCAAAGGAGTTAAATAAGCCCAGCAAAAAAAAAATGACCACTCTTTCCAAAGCTTACAAGACATTATTTCAGACTAGAGGCTTTGGTTGCTAAAGAATATGGAGAAACTTGAGAGTATTTAGGCTTTTAGCAAAGAAACCAAGCTTTGTGAAATTGTGCATAATGCCAAGTTTTCGCTCAGTTACGTCTTCATTCTTCCATTTAAAAATTATGAATTGTCTGAGTTTTTTTGTTAGCACGTATGTTTAGCATTTATGTTATTACATCTCAGCTTTCTTTTTGGATGCTCATGTCTTGACTTCATGTGTTGACTTAATTTCTGTTAAACTGAGTTTGCAGTGGTCCCACAACAGAATGGTTACAATTATTCCCATTCCCCAAAGATATATATGAAGTGAACAAAATGGCTGAGATGGTTAGCATGATAGAAATGTAAAATCCTTTGATGCGTTCACAAGGCTTCTGTGAGTTTCTGCACATACAACCAAGATGGTGCTTCTATGAGCAAGTTCACCAAAAGCATGCCTAATGAACAGTATAGAATGCCGAAATATCAAGGAATGAATTTTAAATGCATATTGTAACTCAATGTATCTGATTAGATATTCAGGTGCAAGAGATAAGAGCAAAAAAGGAAACAATGAGAAAAGTACGCAGAAGCTCTTCATCTGGCTTATTTAGATCCCTCACCTGATTTACAGTGGCTCCAACTGAGCCCTGCAAAACCATCTGGAGCATTTTGGCATCTGGTGGTTCTTGATTGGTGGCTGCAGTTAGTTCCTGTGTTTTTTTACGCATATCTTCAATAGCAACTTCAATTGGTGTTAAAACAAACTAAAGGAAATGGAAGAAAAGATGCTTCATTACCTGAATCACGTGTGCAGTTGACCTGTTCTAAATCTGACAATATCACTATCATTCTTCACGTCAAAAGCAGCAGTTGTGAAACCCAGGAAGACTGTTCAGTCTAAACATCATCTTGGAAGATACTGCATCTAATCCAAAGCCCTTTGCCATTTTACCATTTGCAAGAATAGGATTTGGATTAGACTCCCTGTTTGCATAAATTCATTATTATTCTAAGTTACTGACTTCATGTCTGAAATGGTGTTGCATACATAAAGCTCCCTGTCTCTAACTCAGCTCTGATCCCAGTCTAGTTCTCTGACTGTACTTCTAGCTACTTCAATTTTATCAGTTAGAAGTACAGCTGTAGACAGAACTCCACACATCCTCCCACACAGCATTACAACCAGTAGGCCCAAAGGAGAATGTATGCTTGCTATCCTCTCTTCTTTGTAGTAAATATCTGTCTTGCATTTTTCTACCCCTTATATAACACTCCTGTTTATGAGAGCAACACCTAAGAAATTTAGCATTCTTTTTTTCTGTCAACTGTAGAATTTGAAAGTCTTCCTACCCAGAGACTCCTTCAGCCCCTGAGAAATTAGATCTGTCTTCAAAACCCAATTACCTCTTCTCTTTCAATGACATTGATTCTAGTTTTGATGTAGGGAAAAGCATGCATTGTTGTTAGGATGGTATTCCTCTTGTATTGCTCACTAAGCTCTCCTCTGGGGCGCCCATCCTTGGTGAAAGGTGTAGTGTACATGAACCGACAGATGTTGAAGTTCTTCTCAAAATAGGTAACTCTGTCCTTCATCTCATACTCATCAAAATATGGCTCCACAAAAGTAATTTGTATGTATGCCTAAGAAAAGAGGGAAGAACCATTACAGTACTTTACAACTCAAGAAGTGTAAAAGGAAGGAATGACATGTGAAATATCCCATAGTTCACATTGGCTAAGGATGGTCCGGAAGAGCACAGAGCTTCTAATCCTTCAGGGATCATTCTCTTATTCAGGGCTGACAAAACTTGCATCTAGGAGGGCACAGCTAACCATGGGGATCAGGACCAGAGCAGAGACCAGAGATCAGAGCTCCTAATTTCCATACTCTGTGACAAGCTACCACACTAAGCCTGTCACAGAGGCTTTAACACTCCTGGGCACAGAGATACAGCCAAGCTGTGTTTTTTTGTTGGTGTTTTATTGTTTGAACAAAAAAGTTGCAAGGGGGGGCCCCCTCTTCCTTTCTTTCTGTGACAAAGCACTCAACACTCTCAGTAGTACTTTCCCTACCTTATTGGGATCCAGCTTTGTTCTGTCAACAGGAGCAGAGTCCTTAATCACTTCCACAGCATCCTCCCCAAAACACTGGCCATAAAATCCCTGGAAAGAAAACAGAATTATTCCAAAATGTTTTTAGTCCTTAATGCAGCGCTAATGATCTGTATGCCTCCTGGAGAAAGGAATGACAACCATGACAATTTCTGGGCTTTTTACAGACAGCATACTGCTCCACAGATCACAGCTGGCCAGGGTAAGGCATCTTCTGAGAAAGATCAGTGTGAGTTGCTCAGACAAATGCAGAATTTGAGGTCAAACAATCAAAATATAACATTGGAATTCTATAGGAAAGCTGAAAAATACCAAAGCAAATATCTGGCATGGTCAAAATCAAATCATTCAATATATTACAGGCCTGCTCATAAGAGAAATGGCCTCAAGTGAATGGATTACTTACATCATTATTCTTTAAAAAGAGTGGAAAGTATACACACAAACAAAATAATATTATGGTACAAATCAGATTGTTACTGGTTGTTTTGTATAGCAATAATACTGTTAAGACTGTGTGGGTTCATTGGAAAGTATAACATAACATTTGAGATTGTCTTAACATAATGTTTTTTTTCTTTACCTCTAATCTGTGAGAAATCTCAGGAAGCTTGGTAATTGCAGGCTCTTTATAAACAAATTCCTGTTCATCCAAGTCCCCAAATTTGGATCCATAGAAACCAACACGGAAGTAAGTTCCAAACATTCGTTTTTGACCCTAATTGATAAAAATAAAGAGGAAATTTACAATTGTTGTTTGTTGGGGTTTTTTTGGTTTTGTTTTGCTTTGGTTTGGTTTGGGGTTTGGTTTGGGGTTTGGTTTGGTTTGGTTTTTTGTGTTTGTTTTTTTTTTCTTTTTCATGTGAATGTTGTAGTAGTTGGATGCCTATTTTTCCCAACTGATGCATAAGAAAACTCACAAGTCCTATATTTTCTCCATTTCAAAGCCACTTCTATATATCAGCAGTGTGGATGGATTAGAAGCACACATTCATGATAGAAAGCATACAAACTAAGAGGACATTTGACTGAAATCTAACTTAAAATTTAGACTGGTCATGAAGTGGCTTTTATAAAATTAAATACCTTTTAAAATTTTTTTTTTCTTATTCCATTGAATACATGTAACAAAATTAAAATTTTGCATTGAAAATTAATTTTGAAGAATTTGAAACTCATTGGACTCAGCAATAAGGTTCTTCTGAAGAAAGAGAAGGGGCAATGTGAGTGCTGAGAATTTAGTCAGGGTTTTGTATTTCTTCTCTTTTATAACTGAAAACACTAGTGAATTGAGAATAAAATTATTTTTCTTAAACAGATGTGGCCAGGTGGACACAGAGTTGTTCAGTGAAACCAGTTTTAAATTGATCTCTGCTTCTTTGTATGGAGAGGATAGAGCCTCTTTTCACTGCTGGCTGTGTAGGTAGACCAAAGCAGATGGAAGCTTTTGTTTGAAAAAGGAAATGGATCTATTTTACATTGTGGTGAGTTGATCCTGGCAGGATGCCATGTACCCACCAAAGCTACTATATCAGCCCCGTCTGCAACTGGACAGGGGAGAGAAAATACAATGAAAGGTTCATGAGTTGAGATAGGGACAGAGAGAGATCATAAACCAATTACTGTTGTGGGCAAAACAGACTTAACTTGGGGAAACTAACTGAATTTACTATCAATCAAACTCAGAGCAGGATAATGAGAAGTAAAACAAACCTTGAAAATACCTTCCCTCCACCTCTCCCTCCTGTCCTGGCTCTACTTCCTCCCCTCTGAGTGGCGCAGGGAGATGGGGAATGGGGACTATGGTCAGTTCATCACAGGTTTTTTCTGCTGCTGCTCAGGGAGAGAAGACCTTCCTCTGCTCCCCGTGTAGTCTCACCCACAGAGACAGTTCTCCACAACTTCTCTAGCATGAGTCCATCCTACGGGCAACAGTTTTCACAGACTACTCCAATGTGGGTCCCTTTCCACAGGGTACAGAACTTCAAGAACACCAGCTCCCATATGGGTCCTTGACAGGTTTAAAAGTCCTACCAGGAAATCTGCTCTAGCATGGGCTCCTCTCCCCATGGTTCTGCAGGTCCCTGCAGGAAATCTCCAGTGTGGGCTTCCCATGGGGTCACATCCTTCTTTCAGGCATCCACCTGCTTCTGCGTGGGGTTCTGGATGGGCTGCAGGTGGGTCTCTGCACCCTCACTGGCCCCCATAGGCTGCAGGAGGACATCTGCCTCACCATGGTCTTCACCCCAGGCTGCAGGGAAGTCTCAGCTCCAGTGCCTGAAGCAGCTCCTCCCTGCTCCTTCTCCACTGACCTTGGTATCTGTGTAGTTGTCCCTTTCACATATTTTCACTCTTCTCTGAGCAAAATTACACCTGTTTTCCCTTCTTAAATATATTGTTACAGAGGTGCTACTACCTTCTTTGCTGGGCTTGACCTTGGCTGGCAGCAGATCCATCTTGGAGCCAGCTGGCATTGGCTCTGTTGAATATGGGGAAAGCTTCTGGCAGCTTCTCATAGAAGCCACTCCTGTAACCCTTCCCCTCTGCTACCCTAACATGGCCATGCAAACCCAATACACACATGAGCAGTTTTATTAAACCCAGTCTTAAACGAACAGTGCAACCCAGCAATGTGTCTTGCTAGCAGTACCTTGCCTCACAAGTACCTTATTAATAATGCTGTCAAAGGCCTTTTGTAGCTTGCCATGTGTCAAGGTAAGCTTCCTGAAGTCTCGATGTGCCTCCAGTATGGGAATGACAATTTTGTACACCTCATTGACAGTTTCATACAATCCTCCCTTGAGAGAAAAAAAAATAAAAGAAAAAAAAGAATAAAATAAATGAGTCCTTATATGCTCTGGAAAGAAATTAGATCTCCATTAATGCCTTGGCTGAAAAGGTGATTTATGGGACTCATCTGCTAAACTGTTATGTTGCTTGTTTTAGCTTTCTGAAAACTAGTAATAGTAAATAGGTAGTTCTGAACAGCAAACAACAACCTGGATGTAATTGGGATCTCTGATCTGTTGTGATATGAAGCCCAAATTCCTGTGTAAAGCACATGGTTTCTACTTCAGGGCTAGAAGAGTTAGAAATGCAGGTGAGCAGCAGGAAACAGATTTGTTTAGCATGTGTGGTTCAGGGCAACCAGAGCTATGTGTGGACAAAAGGAGCCCAGCTGATATATTCAGAGACTGTAAATCTTACATCTTCTTTAGCACCATGTCAAAATTATGAGCTACTTCAATATTTACATCATAACTCTTTACATTGAAAGTGGGGATTATGAGGCTGGTGGTTTTATGCAAAAGCATAGGAATAACTCTCACATGCTTTGTAAAATTTATAGTTTAAGCAAGACTTTTTCTTAAATGTGTTATCCCATGAAAATGGCAACCAAAAAGCTTCATTCATGTCTGAGACAAGCACTTCCTGTTGATGCTGGCTGTAGTCTGCACAGTAGAGGTAGATATATGGCTGAGCTGGACTACCTGAAAAGCCTAGCTTAATCAATCTGTCTGAAGTAGGACTGGGATGGTTGTAAGATGTGACCTATTGTTATTTGGAGTGTGGCAGATCTGTGGCACTTAGTTTAGCAGTAAGACTTCTTTTCCTCATGTGCAGGAAAATAACCTATGGATCTGGCCCAGATAGCCCACTATCCCCTTCTGGTGATTTTGGCCCTCACTCACCGTGCTGAAGAGCTCTGCAGCTTGTTCCAGGAGCCCTACCAGTCCACTTTCTGAGAAATACCTTCCAGAACATATGCCATCTTCATCTGGAGACAAAACATCATCTGAAACAGCAGATTCCTCCAGCACATTGGATGAAATGTTCTAAAATACATCAGAGCACAGAAAACAGAAACCTAGATCAACAGTATATCATGAAGATTGAGGCAGAAATGGTTTCAACATATTTACATGATGGGAGGAAGAATGAGATTATACAAGTGCAGCCAGGGGACACACAGTTAAATTCCTTTTAGAAGCAAATATAACATCATAAATCTCCCCAGAAGGCAGACCAGGAGTTTTGCTACAAGAATCATGAATTTTCTTCCTCGCCTCAGGTTTAAAAGCCAGGCTCTTATAGGTCTCAGACTGTCTCTCCTCTGGTGGCTGGATTTCCATGAAGCTGCAGTGAGCTCAATCTCCACGGCCTCTGGAGTCACAACCAATGTGCCCTTTCTGCTGCTGGCACCTGGGGATGGGAAATTGCAAGCTGCACTCCGGACCTCTTGCCACCTTGATGAGTAAGTTGAGCTTTCAAGTTCTGATTTGACTTTTGCAAGCAGAGGAGAAGTAGGATACAGACAATATTGCTCTAAAATCCAGAATGAGTGAATGACTCTTCTTATTTCAT
The DNA here is from genome assembly GCA_035040995.1 of Premnoplex brunnescens. Classification (NCBI taxonomy): domain Eukaryota; kingdom Metazoa; phylum Chordata; class Aves; order Passeriformes; family Furnariidae; genus Premnoplex; species Premnoplex brunnescens. The sequence continues at coordinate 47,102,457 of JAWWLT010000092.1, forward strand.
CCTCTGCCATATTACACTTTGATCCTGCAGAATTTACTTGGTTTTTTATTAAAGTTATGGATCTTATAGTGCATCTAAATAAAACTAGGTAAAATACACAGTGTCAGTCACTGTTTTGAGATTCTAGGCCATGAAATAACATGTCTACAGTTCTTCAGGATTCCTTTGAATAAATGACACTGGGTAGTGTCAACATTAAAAACTTTATAGTACATAGAAAAACATGCAAGTTAACACCAAAATAAGTGTGCATACAGTATGGGACTGGCATATGTAACTTTCAACAGCAGCAGAAATGCTAAGCTTCGATTTGCTATTAATTAAAAGGAATTATATTAGTGTCATAGTGTCTCACTTCAGCAGAAACTGGCAATGACAATCTGTCTGAGTGCAAGATGGATGCCAGCTGGCTAGCTAGCTGAGTCCTTAAAGACCTCTTTATAAAATGGCAAAGACACTGAGGGCTGTTACTATTGATCAGATTTCAGATAAAGAATTGGCAGCACACATCACTAGCAACACTGGACTCCCCACCCTGGGTTTTGTGGATGTATTTATTTCTCCATGGGTGAAATTTACTCCAGCCATGCTGCCATCACAGTGCCTAGTCTGCATATCATGTCAGGTCCACTGGAAGGGTGAGCATAAACCTCAGGACAGTATTCACAGGAGTTAAAAACATGTCTGGATTTTGGCCAGAGGGAAAACTGCAGCACATTTAGTACACCCATGCCACTTTTTACTACGAGTCTCATTGAAGATAGTCACTTCAAGCAGACCTAGCCTCACTGGCACATACCTGTGGCAACTGACAACCCATGCTAGGGATCAATTTCTGGTTTTCTGTTTTGTAAGGGTGGCCTTTAAGGACTATCGTCATGTGATCTCTGATGGCTTTCCCCCCCCTTTTGTAGCAAAGGGGAAAGAGTCCAGAGAATTGATTTATTTATGAAAGCAACAAGAAAGTCACAGACACCAATTATCCCTTACTCACTTTTAACTAATGTCAGGCATTTTACAGTTCAGGCACTCTAGCAGGAGACAGCCTTCATGATGCACTCCTGGTGCATGCATGATCTTTTGCAAAGTGGGCATGCCTCACTGACTTTAGCCTTGATCTACCTTTCATATTGAAGAATTTTATATGTCCCTTGTGTAATAAAGACAATACATAAATTGCCATGCGTTTCATCAGCAATTATTTTGGACTTCACAAGCCGAGTTCTCTATAAGGAAAAGAAATACTTATGTAAACTCAAAAAACCCCATGTGATCCCCAGCCCATATCATCATGGTAAATATGCCCATGGTTGCCTGCAACCTAGATCCCCAAAACAGCAGAGTCAAATTAGGCTACTGCTGAGCTCTAATTAGTCCTGTGCCTCAGCAGGTAGACACACACACTAAATACTTCTCTGTGCTAATATAAAGTAGCTTTAAAATCAGTCCATATGCAGTTCATACTCTCACTAATTCCGCTTTATCCCTTGCAAAGGAGATTTAGTACAAACATGAATTAAGCTCAAAGGGACACCATTCTGATTTTACGGGATAGTTTTGATTGCACAGAGGGAAGCGTTTATAGTTTATATATAGTATAAACTATACAGTATATAATGTATGTTTGGAACAGGATAAGGAAAAGTGTGATTATCTAGCAATAATCAGTTTTCTGAATGCTAACAGACTCACTGCAGAAGACCTACGTCAGCAGATTTGACCCTTTGCTGACTTATTTTACTCATCTCTAAAAAGGAGATAACACTTTTGCTCATCCAGAAAAATATTTTTATACGCATTATTATCACCCTTAATTTCACAACTAAGTATATTAGTTAATTTTGTATCTGAGGCAAATGAAGAAATGGTGAGGTCTGTAAATGCAGGTATAGCCAAGGCAGTCTGCATAGTGTTTCTCTCTTTTAACAATGTCATCTGAGTAAGACCTTCACAGGTGCTACAAAACACAAACCTGTTTGTGAAGAATGGGAGCTCTTTTCTTTAAAGCCTATGTAAAAATACGAAGTGTTATTATAGTTAATTATTGTTATTGAGCAAACTGAAATTCAAAATTATGCTGTCAGATAAAAAGTTGTGCAATTGGGTTCTGGTCATTAAGGCATTTTATTACCTCTCTCCTATGAAGCAACCATTCCTTTGGCAAACATGTATTTACACGAGCACTTTGATGAGAGACTGATTTGTTGCTTTTCAGCTCCTAATTTTTTTCTTGCCTAGTGCCTTATAAAATAGACTTCAGTTCTCTAAAATAAATTGAAATATAGCCATTCATGGTGATCTTCATAATCTAGGAGCAGTGGAGGGAGGACTTGCATTGGGGTCAAATGTGTGAATTTAGAAGCACTCAAGTCAGCCCGGCAGCAGGATGACATTTGGAAGGGAATGCAAATTTCACTTAGGTGTAAATGATGATAGTATGTAACAAGTAGAGAGAAAAGAGGTAAACAGAAGTAATGAATAGAAGTTAGAAGTTTGGAGGTATACAAAACTGGTAAGAGATGCAAAATGGCAGAAGTATAAATCCACAGCTGTTAAGTTTAGTAAAAACAGCTATTCTGATATTGAAGAAAATCAAGAATAACACTAGCCCATCACCTGATTGCCAAGGTGAAATTCCAAATACTAATGCCCAGCAAACTAAATTCAATGCAAAATGCAAGGTGGTTCAATCATGTTCACATTTACTATTTTGAAGGGAAAAAACCCCTAGGTGGTATAGTTACATCAAGGGATAATGAATGCACAAATCATTAGTGTTAGCCATTTCAAAATCACCTTGACAATAAAATGTGCTCCTTAACAGTTCAAAAGAACTAAGCAAAAGGGTATTCAAGCAGTGAATACTGATGTGCTATGTTTTAGAAAACTAGGGAAGTTCCAGAGGAGAAATATGCTTTGGGGCCACATTTTTTTAAAAGTGTACAAGATGAGTGGATAGCAGTAGGTTTATCAGACAGCACCAGAACAAAGTGGTGGAAATACTGATAAAATCTACTAAATAAAACATTAAATGTAGTGCAGTTAGTATGAATCAACACTAGACTTTAGAAACCTGATACTTTCTAAAAAAAAGAGATTATAAGCTTATAAAGGTAATAATGCTCAAAGACTGGATGTCTATACTACATCTAAGGTGATTCTGCAAAATATTTCCACTAATTAGTTGAAATGATTTATAATCATTGCAGTCAACACTCTACAAATTAACAATGGTCTCCACTGGTCTTAGCAAATAATGATAAAGGAGGAATTATCAACACATGGGAATACATTAAGCGTTTGCATTTCTATTTCTAATAATGTGTGGAAAAGAAGTAGTGAAGTCACTGAATTTGCACATGAAGTCAGTTCAGGTAAGGGTAACCAAAAATGCATAACCTGATAAAAAAAGTATATGTATCTACATTTCAAAATGTGTAACTTTAACAACCAGGAGTTATGCTTTCATCTATGTGATGTAGAAAAGTAAGGTGAAAAACACAACACAAGAAAACTGTCTAGAAAGATCAATGTATTACTGAGTAAAGAGTTCAACAATGCCCAAAGAACCAGTGGAGTCTTCAGAGACATAATCTGAGAGCTACTTCTCACTCTGAAAGAATATATGGGACATTTTTACTTGACTTGGATGTGCTGTGTATAGACTACAGTGATTGTGTTATTCATCAATCAAAAGGAATTGGTTAGTAACTTGAGGACAATCAAAGGATTGGAGAGCATGCCTAAAAGAACTGAATAGTTCCAATTACCTAGATTATAAGAAAGCAGTTTGAAATATGCATCTGTCACAGTTGATAAGTAACAGCCCTGGGAAAAGATGTGATAATAGGGGGATTCTACTTAGCAAGCTAAGAGATTACAGTATTGAACTGCTGGAAACAGAAGCTAGAAACAGCCAGATACTAAAGGACTAAGTTTTATCAGCATAATTCATTGGAATAACCTACCAAGAGTAGTGCTGCTACTCTGCTATTTTAACTTTTCCCTCCCATACATGTACTTGTACTTTGCTTAACACAAGAAGGAATACACACACCAGAACAGCCCATCCCAGTCTTAGGTGGTCAAAGCTTTTTACCTGGAAGCTGACACTGCCCACTGGGAGGTAGTTTCGATCCTCAAGCATGCTCAGGTACTCTGCCACCAGTGCTGCACCATGGACCAAGCACATGGCTGCTTCTGTGTAGCACTTCCTTTTGGTGTGCTTCTCTGCCATGTTCTGCAGCCAAGTCAGCCTCAAGTCTGGTGATGTCTGGTATCCTTTTGCAATTCTAACAACACAGGGCAGAAAGGAGCTGTGAAGGATCACTCCTCCAATAACAGAAATAGCTTTATAATTCTTCACCTAGGTTAAATGGAGGAAGACACTTCTGGTTTTATTCTGTATAATTCACTAAGCACAAGGCAAAAGAAATGGTTAGGCAGTGATAGGCAGGATACACAGGGGTTATGAGGATAGTAAAACTGCTGCACCTCAAACTCTTCAGTGTTTATCAGTCCCTGACTCCCATCCTTGCTCAAGTATATGCACACCTCACAATGGCTCAACTGCAATATGCTCACTACTGCAGCCTGGGCTCCCTGTGACAAATCAGCTGTGCTAAAGAGGGAATGTACAAAACCAGAACAGCTAGGGGGTTTTTGCACAGCCTCTCCTTAAAATGCACAGTTCTTGTGCTTACCTCAGTGCAAAATTTCCTCAGTTTCAATTCTAAAGAGATTCACCTGTACATGAGGTCCATCAGCATCTCTGGGTCTTCCTGAAATTCCCTCATTTTCACTGTATCTGACAGGATGCTGTTCAGATTACACAGTAGCTCCTCTACCTGCAGCAATACAAAGATCAACATGCATTTCTCAGGTGTTAATTTTTTTCTTCTGGAAAATAACAGCATATGCACCAGATTATGTTACTCTCTTTAGGTCTCTTTTACCCCAGGGAATGTCAGGATGCTGAATTTTTACAAGGTATGTTTTTTGAGCTCTATTCAATGCAGAAAAGGCTGCTAATATAGCAAATCTTACACACACATTTTAATTAATCAAAATGAGCTGAAATCCTTTGATCTATTTATTTCTGAATGAAAAAATCAACCCTATGTGCTAACGGAATTCAGCTTTAGTTGATCTTTGATCTGATAACAAACCAGATGTTTTTTAAGTCTTCAGCACAAACTGAGTTACTGCAAAAATTTTAGCAAATCATCTGACAGTTGTCTGAAATGCTTTTCATTATTGCTGCTGACACCTTGTGAGTTGGCAAAGAGAGAAGTTTTCATGATGGTACTTTTCTGAAAACACAACAAATCAAATTCCGTCTTGGGAAATTCTTACAGTTCCTGCTGGGGTCCAGAAGAAAGCTGTATTAAAAACTAAGAGATGATTCTCCTGTAATGTGATTTCAGAGCAGATTCTCAAGAGTTTTTACTACAGAATTAAGTCATCCTCTTCTTCCCCACTTATTGTTTTATTAGACATAAACTCATGCAATAACCACTGCGTCTTTATTTTTGTTGCTTTGGAAGTCCAAAATCTAGAATTTGCTTCAAGCACATTCCTATGTGAAAGCTCCTGATAGAAGCCACAGATATTATAAAAGATTTTACCTGAATGGGAAATGGAGTTGCCTGCATATCTGTATCCTCCTCTGCATAGGCTAGGATGGTTCGTAAGGACCTTCGAAGGAATTCCTCATTAAACTCAGGTGATTTTCCAACTAGAGAAGCTAGTGACATGGTCACCTGCATCTTCACCCTTGCAAAATTCTTCCAGAAGAAAAAACCAAAAACATGAAAGAATCATGGCTGCCCTGCATCATGAATATCAGTTCACATATCTCTGTCTCCTGTTTAAAACAAACACACTTTCTCCTGCCCACAGTGAGTGCATTAAACTCACCATTCACAGAGGTGAACCATGGTACTTCAAAGCCAATCCTGTTTTACCCAGTTAAGCCAAAGTTCCCTAATTCTGACATGTCTCTACTTTGGGACTACAGTGTTCTTTGGAATACACGTGCTTGCTTGAGACAAAAGGAAGTCAAAAGCACCCCTTTCCCCCTCTGCACAGGACAGTGGGTGTGAAGATGAGACCACCCACAGAGGAGAAGAAGAGGAAGCATGACTGGAAAACATTCTGGAAGCAAGTCTGGGAAGCAAAAGGCCTCTGAGGGCTTCATTTGGTGATGCACTACACCTTCTTGATCATGGGGTCTCTGCAGTACATTTTATTTCTGCAAAGCTAACACTTTTTACATATCCAAGGCCTTTGAAGTAACAACTAGTGAAGAAAATGCTGTGCAAGATCAGATGCTATTCAAAACACTATTGCACATATTTTCATGCTAGAATATTATGAACTTACATGCTAGATGTACATATTTTACTTCATATGTGTGTCAAAAATCAGAGTCTAGTCCAAAGATCAAGAATTGGTGAAGAATTCCCATTAATACAAGAATGCAGTAGTTCTACTGAGGTTGTAATCACATTAGACTAGAATTAGACTAAGTAGTTCTGACACAGGAGTGAAACAAAAAGACAAAGACAAAATTAAGGGTATTGCTTATGCCTTGTATAGTCTTGCTGTCAGAGGCCTAATGCTGTGCTATTCGAAGCTGCATTTACAGATGTTGCAGGAAAAAGTGATATTTTACCCTACACTTCCAGCACTTCTCCTGGCTCGAATGTGTGAAACAGCACGCCATATGACTATCTGCAGATGCAATCTATTTGTTATCACAACTGCAGTCTCTGCTTCAACTGATCACAGAAAAGGTGTCACAAAAACATACTGCTGTTCTCAAAATCTTACACTGGTAGAGCTGAAGCTGTATCTCATGAGGAGATAAAGAGTGGCACAGGCTTGAGTCCGTGTAATATCTATGCTGCTGCTGCAGTGATGGAGAACTCTTTGACACAGGTCAGCACACTGTTCAACCTCCTCTTCAAACAGCAAATCTCCAAACTAAGGGAGACAGAAGAAAACATTCATTACTCTCATTTCTAGTCTTTGCAATATCATTAGTTTAATGCACAAAAATCACAGGATTCAGAAAAAGACTAAAGTTTTCAAAAACTACATTTTATACTTTTATTTTTATTTGGACTTCTGATTCCTGTGATGCTATAAGTTCCATTTTTAAGCTCTTCTACAGGAAAGAAGGGTCTGAAAATAATCTTTGCATTTTGAAAAAGAGAGAAAGGATAGAATAAAAATATTTCTCAGAGTGTGATGGCTCCAGGAGCTTTTGAAAACATCAAATATTGCAAAACTCTTAGAAGCATGGAGAGTTGCTATTTTCAGAATGCATAATGGTTGATGAAACTTGCAAATACTTCCCTAAGTATATGGAGCAATTACTAGCTTTTTACACCAAGGCCCTACCCTTCCCCAGGCCTCCAGCATGTTCTTCCTCCTACAGATGGCCACAAAACTTCCACTGCCCAGTTTTCATGCAAGACCCTCTTTTACAGTGTCTTCACAATGCACATAACAGACAGTAAGGTCAGGGGACAGGGTAAGAAATTCTTACCATAGATGCACAGATGCACCAGTGCCATATATACATACATCAGACTGATAAAGGTGCATGAGAGAACACAAGATATTATTTCTAATTTGCAGACCCATTTCCCAGTTCTCAATCTTTCTTCAGTCCATTATCTCACTGTTTTATGTCTAATTTATATTACAAGCCTGCTGGCACAGGGTTTTACCATTTTTATTTGTAAAATAACATCTATATGCCTACAGTGTAATAGAAATAATTGGAATGATTGCTTCATAAAATACAGAACTGAGTCAGCTTAACAAGAAGATCTATTTCAATGAGAATAATGATTGCTTCACAAAATTCATTATTGTAATTGGAAGTTAGCTTTTAAAGATAAAGTACAATGAAAACATAATTATTAGTTTCATAACTACTCAGATATGTACCCTGTAATTAGGCTTTGTCAGCCAATCTGCGTTTAAGAGCAGACAGGCATTAATTGAACAGGAGTATCCTGTTCTTTATTTGCATTTGAGAATAGTTTAGAGGAAAATAAACATTTCATGGATTCTTCCTTTGTGAAATTGCTTTTCTTTGTAGGACAATGAATCTTAAAAGGATTTTAGAGTCTTCATGAAGCACCCAACCCATTGTGATCCATATTATAAAAATATTGCATCAATTTCTGTCCTCATATACATTTTGAAGTTCGTGGGGTTTTGTTGGATTTTTTTGCTAGTTTTTTTTTTTGTTCCTTTGTTTTGGTGGTTGTGTTGTAGGGTTTTTGTTTGTTTTTGTTTTGCTTTGTTTTGTTTTGTTTTAAATTTGTGATACAGCAATAAAAGGGACATTAGGATTTAGTTTAGTTTTCAGACAGAACAAAGATGAAATCTGTCAACATCTTAAAATCTACTTAGAATTTTGGAACCTATTTTAGAAGTAGAAACCTAGAATAATGCCCCACTCTCTCATGAGCTTTGATTTCCCTGCTGCCCAACTGGTTGCAAACTAGTCCTGATGATACACTAACTTAAATTGAACTTTATGGAAACTGTGCAAGCCCTGGCATTAAGATTCCTAATTAAAAACAGAATGTATTTGAAATAAAATGGGTGGAATATTTTATCTTTTTATTAGCAAGTCTTCAATATTTAAGAGTAGACTGCTAAACCCACAAGATTATTCAGATTGTTATTCCGTCTTCTGTGCTAAGTGAAATAACCTTACAACAGCTGTAGAAATCCCATAGCAACCTTATAGGTAGTAATTTTTATTTATGTCTGCAAAATATATTTAATGAAAGCCAAACAAAAGTGATAAGTGAATGTACACAGCTCTGCTCTAGAAATGCTGCTCTATTAACTTGATTGAAAGCATGAAAACAAACTTATGTCAGGAGCATACCTTGGCAATGAGCGCTCTGAGTGTAGCAAAGCAATGAGTCAGGTAAGTGGTGCTCTGATCAAAGCCAAGAGAATTTACCAGGACCTTCAAAACTCCTCCCAAAAGGTTATCTCTGCACTCTGCTGCAAAGCTTGCCTACATATGGAAGCGAAAAACAGTAACTGTATGAGGTAATTCAGCAAGGAATTAGGATAGCATATAGGAACTGAAGTTCTGCTCTCCAGTCCATGAGACATCCAGCAGTTTAGAATTTGCAGTTTTTTCATTTGTTGACATCTGCTTCAGAGGAATTTCAAAACACTTCTGTAGTGATCAGGAAGACAGAGGGGAAATTGTACCAAACATATCTCAATTTCTGCAGTCCTTCCAAGGCATTTTTAAGCTCAGTCAGCTTCTGCAGTGACTCTTGAGTTCCTGTTCATGTTTTGTCCAATCCTTCATGCATCTTGGATGAGGAACTGATCCTGTAATGCCAAGCACCATCCTTTCCCTTGCCTCCTCATGCTCCGATTTCCTGGGCATCTGGGCTAAACAGACATACTGGTATGTTCCGATCAAACCCACAACCCAAATAATGGGAAGTCTAGGTGCTATGAGTAGTGTCATCTGAACATAATGACCAGTGCAGCAATAGTCTAGTAGCTTAATGCTTTTCTACTATAATGTTTTCAAGCACGGAGTTTTATCCTCACTGTCTATGAATATATGTGTTACTCTTCCACAGTAGTATTCCCATACCTGTGAATTTGGATTTTCTCTCCTAAACAGGGAGATAATTTCTAAGCAGAGTCAACTGTCACTTTTCACAGTGGTCAGAGGACCTGTGAAATTTTACTGGATCTGACTCCTAGCAGTTAAAGAAGTTCTACACATTACATTGCTTTAGGGGGGCACATCTCTTTTCAGAGATTCTAGGCAGGTGGGAGATACTTTCCTGCACTGAGAAGTCAAGGTTAAATCTTTTTTTCTCTTAAATCTTTATGTCTAAGAGATCATACATGTAAGTATGACCAAAGGCCATGAAGCAGTTCAGTCCCAAATTTCTAATATCTTCAGCTACAATCCTGGCAATAAATTAAGGTTTTTCTTCTCCCATCCTCTCTAAAATCCAGGATCATAGTAAGATAGTGAAAATGGCTTTTAAAAACATCTACTGAGGAGAAGGTGGTAGATTTTCCTTTCATTCACAGTAGTGCAAAACCTATAGTAGAAGGGGCTTGTAGCAACAGCATAAGACAGGCAGCAATTTAATCTTTGGATTAATTCTTATTCATCTTTTTTCTTTTTAATTTTTTTTCCTCTTCAAGACTATATAAGTTTACAGAAGATCTTGAATGAAAATATTTTTCACTAAGAAACAAAAGGAGAAATTAATCTTCTTCCACTGGGTTCTGAGGGAGCAGGGATTGGTACCAAGCCAGCCTTGCTGTTTCTCACCTGGATGATGTTCTCTTGCATATCAAGAATGATCAGGTTGGCTTCGGTTGCCAGGTTTCCACTGATCAGAGCTTCTTGATCTAGCTCAGCTTTGGTCCTGCCAAAAGAAGTCCTAGGTAAAGCATGCAGAGAGTACCCCAAGAGTTAGATGACCTGCTGTTTAAACAAAGCCAAAATAGAAATGATACGGTTCTGAACGATCCTGTAAGAGCAAACAATGACAATAGTGTTCAGCAGTGTTTCTTCAAAACTATGGATTCACTTGAGGAGAGCTGATACTGTAGAAGGGAAGTCCCAAAAAGGACATCTGAAAACTATGCCTCTAGATAGTTCAAAGAGATGCCTTTGCTTCCTTAATAGTCCTCTGGGTGATGGCTACTCAATATCATGTTCAATTGTTCAATAAACTACGTTGTAATTTCTGAACGCACTGCCTGTAACAGGACACAAAAACCTGAAATGGAATAAGGGCAACTGTTCTGATAATTTCAGGGAAAAAAAAAGTAAAAATGGCAGACTAGGGCAAAATGGAAATTGACTCAGTGTCACAGAAGCAGTGTTTAATGGAGGCAATTTAAAATGTTGATTCTTCAGACTGTTAACAACATGAGACAGCAAGTCTGCTGGGGTCAATACAGCAGTGCTCCAGGCTTTTTAAGAAAGAACTGAAATATTTTTAAAAGACATAGAACGTGGTGATGAGACAATGCATGGCACCTTCTTCATTGAGACTTAAGGACAAGGTCTGGAGCATAGCTCCTGTGCAGCTGAATATTCTAAGTACAGATGAAGCTCCTAACAAAAGGGCGTTTTCAGACATCCCTTCTATGCCAGAAACACAAAGAGGAGGCTTTGTTCTTTTTCCTAAACTGCTCAGAAAATGCTGTTGCCTGGCTAGAGGCTGCCTAGAGCTTGAGATTAGAGATCTTCTGACTTGGACCAAAGTTTCTAAGGTGCACTTCTATGGCTGGAGCAAAACTCTTACAATCACACTTCTGAGTGACTTCAAAATCTGTAGCAGCTCTGCTACATTCATTTACTCAAAAACAAAACCAGAAATGTAGAGCCATCCTTTAGGGCACAAACAGGAAATTATGCAGAGGGCTAGAAAAAGAAGTCAGAGCAGTCATATGGTTACTAATTGCAATGACTCGAAGCAACAAAGAACAGAAGGGCCTGCAAAAAGGTTGGTGTTGTAATCAAGCTAGAGATCACTGAACTCGAGTTAAGAATTGAACAAATTTAGCAAACAGTATAGCTGTTTGAACCATTTCCAGCCACCACTGAGCCTTCCATATTGACCATGCTGACTGGATCTTCTCTGACATGACAAGTAGTTTATAACTGCTACTACAATCCCAAAAGTATTATCCTCCCTGACTCCTGCTGACAGTCCTTCTCAATATTAACAACCATGTCAAACCCAGCTTAGCTGATTTAATGTGGCAAAGCATGTATTACAGTAGTGTACATAGTGAGGAACCAATAGCAACACCAAAATAAATGTCATAGCAAGCCTTTGTGAAGTATTTGATACAACTTGTATCACTAACTGGTGTTTACCACACTGTTAGTAAGAATGAAAAAATGTAGATAGCTATTTAAACTTCTCATTCAATTATTTGTAGCCTCTTTTTTGTATTGTACCAACAGTTTGATACTTCTACAACATAAACATTTTCTATTTCATCCTCTTTGACAGAAGAGGGAAAGGACTAAAACTGCTGATTTTGTAATAAAATATCCTAGGAGAAAGAACAAAACATAAACCCCCCCAAACATCTTGGCTCTAATAAAAGTAATATGTCTTTATTACATTACTTACTTATCTTGTCTCTCATTTGCCTGCCGCCACTGAGTCTGCTCCTTTCTCCAGCGCAGATTTTCATTTAACCCTCCTGATCTGTCATTCCCTAAGAGTGCAACATATATCAGTGAGATTAAAGCAAAAGGCGACACGTGAAGTCTGTCAGCTCACCAAAAGAAGGAGATATATTTCTGTAGCAGTCTGTCATAATTAAAACCATTTAACTTTACAGCTTCAGGGCTCCCATAAAAGACAGGACCCATCACTTATTTCATTTAGGACTTTTAGAACATTAGCTTTCTTAACGTTTTCAAAAAACAAACCACAGATTATTCCATTTATTAGTTGAAACAAGCTTTTTTTCTATGAACAATTGCTCCTACTGATAGTTTTGACACCATTTCTTGACTCTTGATCAGACACTACCACAATTTTTCAGAACATCTTAAAACTTCTTTCTTGGCTCATATTCTTCACATGAGAAGAGCTCAGTCCTAGCTACACCTTGGATTGTTGAAAGTTAAGGACATTTTCATCCACACAAACCCAACAACGGTCTGCAAGAGAGAGGACTGTGGGTAAAAAATATAAGGATGAAAATGGGTAGTGTGCATAAACCCCAACAAACTCATTTGCGTCTACAACCACTTGAATTCCTCTCAAAAGCCATCAGGAAAAAGGGGTATGAAGTACCAGCTGGAATTCTGCAGCGCTTCATCATTTCTCCTCTGGCTCCTTCACCTCTCAGTAAAGCCTCTTCTAATCGGGCTTTAACATCTCGTGACTTCTGGAGTGCTTGGGTGCTAACTTTATCTGAGCTTTGCTTGCCCTGAAAGTAAAATGAAAGCAATCAATACCAATGCCTCTCTCTTTAGACCTCAGTCCAAATTACATCTCAGAATGAGACACAAGAGGAGAGATCTGTAGAGGGGGCAGAAAGCAATGAATATGATTGACTAACATATAAAGACTAATAAACATTGCAAATGAGGAAAGAGAATAAGAGACAAAAAGATGTAGCTCAGCACTAGAGAGAGAGAAATTAAGTTCTAAGAGAAGGTTATTTGATCAATTTCAGATAGACCCTTTCAGAGAGGAGAGTCATGACATCAAGTCCCAGCTCTTAACTAAATAGTCATCTTTAGCATCCTGTCCAGTACTTACAGGAGCTGTCAATGTATTTCCCACCAAAAATACCCCTCAAATGCCCAGGTAAAGGAAAATAATAAAACAGCTTAAGACAACTTCATAGGACTTCCTTGAAGGTTTTGGCTGCATTTTGCTTGAAGGCTAGTGTCAGTGTTATCTTATCTGAATTATTTTGTCCATATGTAACACAGATTAGAACAGTGCTATTTTATCCATTGTTCATAATAAATTTCTCTTGGACAGCTGGAACTTATGAGAAAAAAACCAAACTGAACCAAAGCAGGACAACAAAACCATGCCATGTTTCAATTACCTTGTACTCAAAGCATGAGACGCAAATGAAGAGGAGGTCTAAAATCCTGTTCAGCTGCATGGATGGAAGGTCTGCAATCCATTTTTGTATTAGATTCTGATCAGCATTCTTCATGATCCAGAGGAAACAGATCAAAAGATTGCGAGTAGTATCAGGACCTAATGTGGCACTCTGCCTGTAGGGCTAGGAGGAGATAGGAGTAAATTCAGGTGAAGTAATGGAATTTAAAGTTCAGTCATATCAAATCTCAGAACCAAAATTCAGTAAGTTTGACCTCTTCCAGGTTATAATCATTATATTTTTTGAATGTGTAATTACTGGAAGGCACAGTTGAATGCATTTGAAAGACTAAGAGAGAATCACAAGAGCATTGTTTGCTAGATGCTTGTATTTTAATTTCCTTGGCATAATGTAGAAAAAGATTCTATAACTGTTGGGATTCCTCCTGCCATGCAGTCAGCCAAATTGCACAGTAGATAAAAACAAACATGAGGAAAGAGATAGAGAAAAAGAAAGATCTGAGTCCTAGATCCATGTATTCAGGTGAGACTAAAACTGAGAAGCAGTGTGGCTTACATGTGGCATTTACTGATCTGGAAACGAGTCTAGGTTGGGTGTGGAAATGAAAATGGACATGTGGATGAAAAAGGGAACTTGGTGTGGTAAAGCGTAACTAAATGACTGGAAGTGAAGAGGAGAAGATGACAGGAGGAATATGAGGCATTCTTTGAGGCTGGAGGAAACAAAAACGCAGTTTCTCCTGGCTGTGGTTATTAGTGACAAGAAAGGATAAAAGGAGAAAACAAAGAAAGAGCAAAACAGGTATAAGAAAGGAGACAGGTGGAGCAGTGAACATACCAGGGACACTGGAGGTATTCCAGAGTTCCTGAGGTTGAACTGATTCCCTGCAATGGCAAGGGCCACGTTTTGGTTGATTGCACCTGCAGACTCTTGTTCTTCTTCTGGATTTCCTGTGCGTCCCTTTCCACTGCGGATATCTGAAACTAGATTTGAAATATCGTACTGAAACTTCAGGAGCAATCCAGTTGCTCATGTCGCAGTTTTCCATTGATCTGTATCTAACAAAAAAGTTGGTGTCTCCACCCCTGAGAGTGGCTGGCTGATGTACCAAGCAGTAAAAAGGGCACAACATCAAGAAGACAGATTGCAGCTATCTGCAAAGACTGTCCAATTATTCAAATAAATAAATGGTGGTAACAATTTTGAGGTTGTCTCTGAAGTTCAAAGCTGAGCCAGTGCTTTTTAACACTTGGAACCAGCCAGTTCCAGTTCATTTCAAGCAAAAGAATAAACACAGGAGCCATACATGGATTTGGTGATATTCAACAAAGTATGTAAATCAGTACTAACAGCTGACAGAGCCAGTATTGCCTGCTGACTAAAGAATGAGTTTAATTTCAGGCATCTAGCTGCTTCTATCCCCTGCTAGTCTTGACATCACTTTCAGCAAAT
>JAWWLT010000092.1:47117655-47134276 GCA_035040995.1 Premnoplex brunnescens
ACATCACTTTCAGCAAATAAAGTGATTTATACCTAAGAATCTCCTCTGATTCTAAGTATCCATTCTGTGTTTTGCAGGTCCTGTTTTTACAAGAAACTGAATGACCAGCTGGATCCCATGTGTTCAGAATGAGATCAGCAGCCTCTTGTGACAGATACTCAAAAAGAAAGACACTCTAAAACCTAGCCATACTAGTACACCTGGGCCTCCTCATAACATCTCTTTTCATCTATATAAGGATATATATCTGTATAAGGATATATATCTGCATAAGGATAATACTTAGACTAGAAGAATGATGTGAGATCCAGTTAGACAATGTAAAGTAAACGCTTTCACCTTATCAAAACTGAAGGTGCTAAATAATACTTTCACATTAGTAAGTCTTTTGTTCAGACATCTAAATGTAAAATATTTTCAGAACAGTGACAAAAATATATTCTTCAAACTTTATACCTTTAATTAATTAAATTTGGTATCATGTTAGTAGCACTAAAGAGCAATAGAAAAAGATAGAAAGAATACTATCCTATTTCTTCAACTGTGATATAAAAGGATGTCAATATTGCTCTTGTTTTCTTCCCTACTGTCTGTTAAGCCTACCTAGATTTCAATATTTTGTGCAGAGCTTCTAGGCTTTATTAGCAAGATCATAAAATTTGTACTAAGAGATACACAGGAGTTCTTACAGATTCATCTCTGGTCTATCATTTGTTCATGAGGTGAGGACACAGAAGTTTTTCCTGTCCGTAAAAATCCAGTTTACTTCTAAGCAAATAAATATTCAACCTTACTAGACTGTACGGAATTTCTGCACTTAGTGTGATCTCTTTTATGTTTGATAAATTACTTAGACAAGTCACTCTAAAAAGCTGAAAAATCCAAAGGGAAAAAAGCCTTACTTGTAAAATCATGGAGTTGCGGCAGTGAATCCAAAATTATACCAACCAAAGGGAGGTAAAGAGCTGCAATTTTAATCTTCACCTCTTTTTTGGAGCAACGTGGATCTAGGTCATGGGAACTCAGCAGGCTGAGGATAGCACTGACAGCTTTTCTTTGCACCTTGCTAATCCTGTTAACACAGAAACCATCCATGAGCTCCATTCATGGGTCATGCACAAATCACTTGTAAATCAAAGGTTTAATAAACAGGGTGGATGTGAAAGAAAAAAAATTAATATACCAATATTCAATAGATAATCTCGTCCATTCTGAGCAGACATTCATGTTCCCTTCAAATGATAGGTATCTTAAATCTCCAAGCCTCTTTACTGCAATCAAGGAGCACTTAAGTCTTTCAAACTTCCCATAAAAATTCAAAATGGTGAAGAGAGGTGCTTAAAGAAAAGTATCAAACTCTGGCAAAAGTTTAGCTAAACTCTTCAGCTCAGACAAAGTCAGAGGTTTCTTAGAGAGAAGAGCAACTGAAATTTTTTGTTCCCAATTAATATATTTAGACAATATTACCAAAACAAATAGCATATTTTTATTCACTGCGAGCAGATAAAACATTGACTGGGTCATTGCTATGTTATGGAGTGACTTGTAGAAAAGAGTGGGGGAAACAGGACTGCACTGGAATCAAACTTTGACCTTGCCAGGAGTAACAGTGTGACTCAATATCATTCTAAAATCTGCAAATTGAGATACACACCCCTCGCTGTCTGCATCCAGCGCTGCTGCCAATTCAGTGAAAAGTAAGCCAGTCAGAAAGTGTTGCTGGCGGTATTCAGCTGAGAGGTCAAACATGCCAGTGATTTTCTGGTCCTGGAAACTGGAGCAGGAGCTGGAGTTCTGCAGAAGTATATTAGAAGTGTTAAAGTCACCAAAATCAAAGCTTCTTAAAGAGGTCATAGTCACAGTCCATGAAACTAACAGAAAATCTCTACCAGAGGAAAACCACAGACTTTGAAAGAAGGTTGGACATTTTGGAGGAAAAATTCTGGGTGTGAAATAAGAAGCATCTAATTTCAAATTACTTGCTTGACAGGATGCAATCTCATCCTTTCCATTCTGTGGCAGCAACTTATTTGACATTTTTTGAGATGTAAAACTGCTACCCTGTTTCATTTGGACAGGACACAGAGTCAGAATCTTCTCCATGTTTACAATTTTTAACATTGCTCCTCCTGTTGCAGAGCAGCCATTGGGTATCATACAGCAAGAGGCTGCCTCTACATTAAGATAGCCTTTGGTGTCAGGAGTTCTTCACTGTGTCTTCTTCAGCATTCATGATGTCTAGCATGGAAGTAAGGCCAGTGTTTCCTTTCATCCTGGAAATCCTTGGCTGAGCTTGCTGGCAGCTGGCATAGTTTAGAACAGCCTTCAAACTGCTGCAACTTATAGCTATGACTGATATACAGCCAGCCCAGGAGTGGAAAGTTGCTGCTATATACGTGCTGTGAACTTCTTAGCTTCTCCAATCATAGGTGTGTGCCACAGGTCACCTGGAATGTTTTTGTCCCCAGATAAGGTGAGCATAAGTCTTACACTCTATTCTCCAATGCAACTACTTGGTTATAAGAGTCCAAATTTTGCTTTTAATTTATATTCTTCAATATTCTTTCCCAATATTTCTGCCAGTCACCTGGGAATAGTCCCAAACACAAACACATGAAGTATCAGTATACCACACAGTGGCAGCTGTCTTGCAGCATATTGGGTCAAGTGAAACTCATATCTCTGAGTAGCCCCATATTTTGGATTCATGTGCTTAAGCCCAATCCCATTTGACCTCAAGCAGACTGTACTACGGCTGTGCTATGTTTGTGTGGAATAACATCAAAGTGTAGAGCACCCAGTTAAGAGCATTTGACTTCTCTTCAAGAATTTAAAAAGATTTATTCACAAGGCCATATTTCTACTTAAAATCTAACTCTAGCTCGGCAGTACTCCTGCAGACAGATCAAAATTACTGCAAGGGTGGTCAGCTAACATATTAAATCATCCAAGGGCCACAAAAGCCTTATTGATTTGTGCAGGTTGCACTTCACAGGTTACTCCTAAAGGAGAAAAAGAGTTGATGATGTTGTTTGAAGGAAAGATTGATTAAACTGGTGTCTGCCCAGGTCTGACTTACTAGAACTAGTTACAAGAGCTATGCTGGTGTTTTTCTTCCCCCTATAACCAGAAGAGTCACATTTCTAGTTATTTGGCATCCAGGATTGGCATAAACCAATTGTATTGGAAAATCCCAACTTTAAGACCTTCATTCTTTGCTTTTAAGACCAGGAAAATCTTCAAGAAAATATTATTTACTATTACTGACCTGTGACAACCCTTAAGGTATGAGATATAGCACATCTTAGCATCCAACCAATTCTTTGGCAATGACACTTGAAAAAAAACTCATGAATTTTAACTGCTCTGTTACTCAGAATGTTTTCGTACCTCCCACCATGTTTAGTTTCAATTCCATTCCCCTGCCTACAAGGGTTGTGGCAGTTATGGGGCATTGCATTGAATTGCTTCATCCCAGTCCTGACCCCTGCAAAACCTTGGACGTGGAAGACAGACAGGCTAGCATCCTTTGATAGGGGGTTTGCCTCATTGTAAAAAAACAAGATACCATCTAAGTAGAATACAGAGTAGAAGGGCACAAGACTGGCAACATAATGTGTGGCATGCCAGTCAATAGTTTCTCTTTTAAATGTGTTTGTGAACAGCATGGTCAGGAAGATGGTTGGAAGGTCTTGACATTCAGAAAATCTAAAGCTGTGTCAGTATCAGACCAAGTCTGGGAAAATGTGCATGTACTGGGAATGACATCCTGGGAGAAATGAGAAACGATGAATATTGCTCAGAGACGTCCACTTAGGATACCTGAGTTTTTACACACAGAAAGTCATAAAGTTAAAATAAAAAGGAAAACATTGTCCAAAAAAGCACTGAGAAATTGTGGACAAAGTCATAGCATCACCTGCACTACTGTGGTGGGGAGAAACCCAGAACAAAGAATGCTGCTATTGGAAAAAGAAAGAATGATAGTCCTGCTCTAAACAACACGAAGGCTCAACAGAAATTCACTGTTCCATGATATTGAAAATTATAGTGTATTAGTCACTAACTTAATAGTGGTAACATCTGCACACACTTGGAGAATAAGAAGTTCAGTTAGAAGGCAAACACACAGAAAGTTTCTGTGCACTGCTGCTTGCCGTAATTCTTCAAAACAGATACTGAAAGTCACAGAATCCACAGAATATTCTAAGTTGGAAGGGACTCACAAGAATCATCGAGTGCAACTCTGAAGTGAACATCCCATGCAGGGATCAAGCCCACAACTTTGGTGCTATTAGCACCATATGCTCTAACCAAATTTGTGGTTGTGTATGGATAGGATAAACGTGTGCCTGTAAATTACCCTTCAGAGCTATGTGCCTTTTAGACCTTCTATGTCTGCCTTAACCTTGCAGTAGTACTCCTAGTCTTTCTTATTCTGTCCCTTTTCCTTCAAGAGGAAAGTTTTTCTCCCTGATCCAACAGTGGCTAATTCTAAACTAAATGTTTGAATACAGAGCAACATAACTCCTTCTCTGCATGTGTGTTTCATGTGACACTCATGCAATATAATCTAATGGACAACTACCTGGGAGGATAAGGATGGAGAGGGAGATGCTGGAGCAGATGCAGATGTCATGAAGAAGAAGTTCAGATTGAGGTAATGCTCATGGCTGCAGAGAATTCTCAGGAACTCAAGTCTCATGGAAATCAGGGTGGAGAGTGAATTCAACTTGTTTGAAAGCTGAAACAACAAGCAAAAAAGTGTCAAATGATGGGTGTGTGCTATCTAAATTACCATGCAGTGAAATATCCTGCTCCCTGAGATGGAAATAGACATATAATCCAGCATGCATTAAAATGCTCACCTAACTAGCTTCCATACATTAACTGCCTTTTGTTTCACAGTGATGGTATCTCTCTCCCCACTGCCCAGCTGACTTACCAACTTTTCAAGAGGTAATAAATAGTTTCTTTTTCTTTTGTCCCCAAAGAAAAACAGATAATATTTTTATTTTTTTGCATAACACAAAAATGAAAAACAAACTAAACTTTTGTGAATCTGTAGAAAAGTCATAAAAAGTCCTGCTAAGAAACACACGGCATCAGTGGTCTTGTAATTTCCTTTCTTATCAACAGTGACATCAGTGTAGTATTGTATATACTATAGGAAAATGGGGTGGTAGTCACCTCGTATTTTCCTACCTACCATGTGCTGCCAGAGGGCCTTCATTTGCCAGAAAACTACAGCAGGTATAACAGGTCACAAACCAGAAGGAAACGTTCCCCTTCAAACACAACAAATACTCTCATAACAACATCCTGCATCATCACTTATTTTTAGTTTTGGGAGGCTAATTTTTTGGAGAAGACAGAGATGTATCATTTTGGTTGACTCCCCCAAATCTAAATACTGTCCTCACAGCACTGGAGGAGTCAGAGACTGAACACTGATCTGTATGGTGTGCAGACCCTGCTGCTAAGGGATATAAAAAAGTAAGGGAAGAAAAGGGGTTTCATGGTTGCTCTGCAGCAGGGCGAAGTATGACTCTTTTTAAAAGAGTCTTCACCTCCACTCAATATTTTTTCCTGCAGACTACAAATCAAAAGAGGTTTAAAGTCACTGCATATGCAATAGGAAATAGGTACGTGGACCTTTAACACAACTCAAAGGATCTTGATGGATAAACTAATCAAAAAGAACAGAATACAGGACTGGCCATAAGCCAAATGCAATCCCAATCATGCATGGTGCCTACCTGATTGCAGTAATGTTTGATGAGATTAAACACAAATCCTCGGTCCATTAAAGAAAGAAGATCATACAAGAAAAAAGCCAGGCTGATATTAATTTTTTCTGCTTGTTCACTTTCCTTAAAAAAAAAAAAAAATCAGTTATGATGTATAAAACTTGTATAAAGGTGGAAGACTTTTTGAGTCATGAAGAAGTAGCGTAGCAGACAGCTCCCCTCATCGCATGGAACATACAGCTCAAGATTGCTTCAGCTCTCCAGTTCACATGATCTTATTAAAATTGCACAGAATCACTTCTGTAAATTATTTCAAGTGTTGTAGCTTTCACGGAGAAATATCAGGGAATGAATGAACAAGTTCATCTATGCAAACCTTTGGGCTGACAACAATGAAATGGAATTTGAGACCTTTTCTGAATTCCCTATTGGCTGCAATCCTGCTTATTACTTTTTTTCTGGTGTCTGTTGAACCTCAGAGAATGCTGGTTTAGGTACTTAAACCATAAAATATTGTTCTAAAATTTCAATCAAAACCTGTGTTGATGGAATGGCAAGTATTTTGTTTAGAAATTTTAAGTGCAAAACTGATAGTAACAAAACACTGGTAAGATAAATTTGGGTCGTATACCTTTCAGCAGCTAAACTCTTGCATGCTTGGAACTGGCCTGCTTACCAGAGATACACAGCCTCAAGTAATAATCACAAAGAACTTCATGTGCCCTCTAAAATGAGACTACAGTTACTTCAAACATACCAATTTAAATCATAAAATCTCAGTAGCATATGTAGTTCACCAAAAGGATTTAGCGGAGATGCCTGAAGGATCTGAACACATTTAATGCCTTCAGAGTCTTCAGGAGGGTTCACTCAAAACTGACAGAGGAGATGACTGAGAAAAATATTGCCCCTACTGGCACCTCTGTCTAGTGAGAACAGCTGTGCAGTACTTCAGGGTGGCATGATTTCATTTTTCAACCTTTTTGTTGCTCTTCAGGAATATACAATCTGGAATTTACACAGCAAAACATTTTTCTACTGTGAAGAAAAAATTAGTTTTCCACTACCTTATTGGGTAGGCTAACACATGCCAGACATACCACTGTAGAAAGCCAGGGCAATTTGATGTACTCAACTATGTATTGAAACATCAATTATTACTGCTTGGATTTAAACATCAGACACATATTACCTGCTGCTCTGTACAACTAACCAGTGGCCCTAATTCTGAAAACACTACAGTGGGATTTTCACACATAATCAGGTTCTATACACTTACTCTATCAAAATTGAATTGAAGTAACAGCCCACAAAAACTTGCGTATTGTGAGGAAGTAATAAATAGTAATGTCTTGGCAGAGCCTACAGTTATGTTAAAGCATTTTTAAAAATGTAACAAATTTTTTTTCATAATGTATTAATAAAAAAGTCACTGATGCCTTAAGAAAACATTTCTGTGGAAATAATTTCTCTGCATGTGGCTATCACAGAAGCAAAGAACTGAGCAAAGGCTAGAGTTTTAGGAACAACCTTTTGGTGGACAGTGACAATCCCTTCTGCCATTCTCTGCCCCTATTGGTCTGGTCTTGGCCCTTTCCCATTTTCTGCTCCTCAACAGCACAGTGGGGCACACTTGGAGAAGGTGGATCAGGAAACAGAGCTGGTTGAAAAGTGACCTGGCAGGCCAGCTCTCCCTGCTGCTGCCCTGTGGCAGAGCACTCTGCTGGGCTAGCACAGTGCAGTTGGAAGCTCTGGGCCATGACAAGAAGTTGGCTACAACAAATGAACAGTCACTCAGTGCCTATCTGTGGCCTTAACTTTGTTTACTGGTCAGTGCAGAGTGATATCGGTGGTATAAGCCGACAGCAGTAGTGCTAAAATATAAATTGCAATTCGTGATCTTTTCAACTTCATAATCTGTTATATCAGCGCAACTTGCTAAAAGCAGAAAGAATTTCATAGAACTGAGGGCTTACTTCTTGTCTTTAATTTTCAAGTAGCCAGCACCACTTTAAAGAGGTCAGGGGCTAGATCACTCGTGGCTGGCTTTTGCAACCCTCGTGAGGAACTCTGCCTTCATATTGCATAGTCCTCTGCTACAAAGAACTTCAATGAGGAATAAAACACAATGCTGTAGGAATGAGGGTAGCTGGAAAGGGAAATACAAGTAAGAAGCCCTGCCTGGGCTGCAGCCTGATGCCCTGGCTATAAGGCATCACTGCCACTGAAAATGGATGTTCAGCCTTTCCTGTCGATGGGAAAGGGCATTCTCTCCCTTTACACTGCAGCCACACTGAGAAGCAAGCTGGGGAAGTAAGCTGAATAAAAACAAACTGTCTGCCAATGGAGTACAAGGCTGACCTTTGCATTGCTACAACTCTTGCTTAAGATCCATGTGAAAATATTGCTTCAGTATTGCTCTAATTCTAGCCAGGTTGCTGAAGTTTAAATGTGATTAAATACAGCTCAGTGTAACACAGTAGCCAGGATTCACCCTGCTTATTTCATGCCCTTACCTTTGGTGGTTTGACTAAAAGTGCAGCAATCTCTGAAGTAATAACACTAACTATCGTGGTAATATCATCTTTGAAGCGATCGGAAAACCGGCTTCTTCGTGGGTTGTCTTGCTTCTCTATGTTATGAACATACTGAGCCATACTCTTTATCTGTAAAGCAGAAAAAATACGAAAAAAATGCCCAAACTGGAGGTAAAATACTGCTTTAAGTTTGTTCATGAAAGTAAGATTTCCTACTTCTTTTTCCCTGAATGTAATCACTCATCTTCTCAGAGCTGCTGTGATAAATCCTACTTGTAGTAGTAATGACAACAGAGAGCCTAAGACTCAAACACAGACAGACATTGATTTCTGTTCATATTCATGCAGTTGTCTACCCTCAGCATCTGAAATCAGAATCACCCTCCCCAAACCCTAGCATTTGCAGTTTTGAAATGCTGCTGTTTGCATCTTTTGCACTTCATGATGGACAGGGAGTGACACTTGTGGAATTCTTATTTTTTTCTTATTTTTCTGATGTTGGGTTACATATATGCTGCCAGTAGAAATCAGTATGTTTTTCCACTGACATACATCACCTCAGGGTTCTGTAAAACTGAGTGTTTGCGGAGCTCTGTCACTGCTCCCATGTTAAGAAAATGGAAAAGACAGGAACAGGTATTCACAGAAAAGGAAGGGCTTAGTTTGATGAGTGTCTATCAGTCTTTTGCAAGCTGTGGACCACTGCTCATGTAGTTCATGCAGAACTTTGCCATCACCACCATCAGAATATGAAGAATTCTTTAACTGTATTTCTATTATTTGAGACCTTTCCTTTATACCGTGGGGCTGAGTAACCAAAGAGTCATCACCCAACTAAATCTGTGCCTGAATTACTTGCTACATTCCACCACTAACTCAATGTGAAATACCACTGTCAGAACTTACCAGGAGCTCAAAGAAGAACCAGGCATACTTGAAGACAGATTCTCTCACCATGCCTGTGCTGACCACCATCTGCAGTGCCAGCTCCTCGTGGAAATGCTAGATAATAAACACAGACTGTTGGAAAATGACTTCTCAATCAACTCGTCTTCCATTTTCAACATTCCCCATCTTCCATGTGGGAAACTCCTCCATATCGGGGAGCCTGCTGCTGGATGGGGGTGTGTGGATGTCCTTGTAGAATCAGAAGGCAGGTTTGACCAAAACAACACTTAAAGAATGTTGGTGACACAACGACTTTGGGACCCATTTTTCTGTGGATCCAGAATCCTGAAAAACTGAACAGGGAAATGCCTGTGGTCTATCCTCAGGCCATTGGCTGTGTGTATGACAGGGAGCAGTCATATTTCCCACTACCCTCTAAGTGTTTTCATTTGTCACATCCATGCTTTTTTGAGAGAAGGTAGAAATAAATTGAATCTGTGGTGGGGAGCAATAACCACAACAGACCTTGTACAGAGATTTGTACTTGGAAGCAGTATTTTTTGCAGCACGATCTGACCAGGAGACATCCAATCCCAATTATCTAAACTTTTAGAAAATTCAAATATGGACTAAAAATTTATTGCAATGTCCTTTTCCTATTCCTGACACAAACAATAAAGCTAATCACATTCCTAAGTATATTTACAAAAAATTAATCCATACAATATTCAAACTGGGTATAAACATCTATGCTTTTTGACAGAAATCAAACCAATAAACAGCACTAAGACTTGAGAGCTTGTTAAGCGTAACTCAAATTCTGAACTGCTCATTGTAGGGCTCTCCCCCTGCTTCTTCATTCAAAGTCACTGCTGTTGGTCAATGCCAAACACAAGATACAGTGCTGGAAAAATTATTTATGTGATATGGTATCGTCTATGTTGTTAAAATCTATTTGGGAATACATAATCAGGATTGGAAGGAATTTTTTGGCTCTAAAAGCTACAAAAAGGAGCAAATTAAAACACTCTTTACAGAAGAAAGACATGGCAAACATTTCTGAATGGAGTTTACTTTAACGTGTAAAGGCAGGTATCCAAGGGTAAACAGAAGTGGAAAATGACCAAAGCTCTAAGACCTTGAGAAAGAAAGCAACACAGGATCCAGACTGCCACTTGTCTAAATCTAAATATCCTGGAAAAAGAATCTAAGACTCTGGAGCAGAAGCAGAAAGATTTGAGTAACATTTACCCACTGATTCAACATCCCATCACAAATGCCTTGTCTGATAAAACTGGTTGCCATTTTGATCTATCTTTCCCATCTCCTCATTCAGAAGTATTAATTGCCAGCACTGCTGCAGGACGCTCCATGTTCTGTTGATGAGTTCCCCCACACATAGAGGTAGCCTACCTTTTTATTGGATGGTCTTGGGTTTGCACAAATGCTTGACATGTCATTTGTTCCTTCAACATAATAAGACATTCGACTGGAGCTGTGATCCATAGGCTGGAGGACATAGCCAGAAGGAAAACATAATATTAAGTTAAAAAATGACTTATTAACAGAGAAGAAATCAGCAGCCGTGTGCTGGGGGTTTTTTTGTTGGCTTTTTTTTGGTTTGTTTGCGGGTTGTGGGGTTTGTTTGTTTGTTTGTTTGTTTTTTGTTTTTTTTTGTTTGGTTGGGTTTTTTTGAGGATATGCACAGATGTTCACCTAAGCAGCTCTTTCCTTCTCCCCACCGTGCTTCCCAGGGGAGGCTGAAGGCCACCTGAGAGCAGCAGCAGCCGCAGGAGGGTGCAAATGCCAGCACTGCCATCGCGTGCCCAATGGCAGCACTGCAGCTGTACTTTGAAGATGGGATTCACCCTCCAAAATGTGTATCCTCTGGAAATACACCCGAAATTAAAGAGCATCTCAGAGTCCTCTTTCCAATAAAAGTAATGCAGATTTAAAAGGCAGTGAAACGGCAGGAGACGATTGTTAATTGCTACATTTATCAATGTGATGAAGCTGTAATATCAAACATTTTAATTTTGTGTTAATTTGGAAGAATGCTTTGACTTCTGGGTTTTGTTTGTTTGGGTTTGGTTTTGTTTATTTGTTTGTTTTGTGGTTTGTTTGGTTTTTTTATCCCTAGGACACAGTACATTACAGTAAAAGTAATAAAGTTATTACATTCAAGTCTATGCTATAAAAATTGCTATGGGTTAATACATACGCCCATATGAATAAACCAAATAAATTGTCAGAGCCTGTGCATCTTACTCCTTTGGGCCTCATTTACTGAAGACAAGCAGCCCATTCTTTAACCAGAGAGACACGTGGTCATTCAATGGCAAAAAGACTTCAAAATGTTTCTGAGAAATTACTTAAGAAGCAGTATTTTACACATGTAATGCTCAGAGAAAAGTGT
This sequence comes from Premnoplex brunnescens, assembly GCA_035040995.1. Taxonomy (NCBI): domain Eukaryota; kingdom Metazoa; phylum Chordata; class Aves; order Passeriformes; family Furnariidae; genus Premnoplex; species Premnoplex brunnescens. The sequence goes on from JAWWLT010000092.1 coordinate 47,129,247, forward strand.
GTGAAAAAAGCAAACCCCTCAGTGGAGTATCTAAGCCACAAACAAGAGGCAGAATTCCTGTCTCTTGCTTTCCACTGGTAACAGACATCAGAATTTAGCAATGGGATCCAATGTGTGTCTACACCAAATCAGATAAACAGCAAATACTTCTGGGGATACACACAGTGCATTTACAAGAAGCAAACCCAACCCTCGAAGACAAAATCTAGATTATTAGGTTTCAGACCATACCATTCTCCAGATTTTTGACTTTGTTCTCCTACCTTGGATGACATGATATTTTTGACCTCCTCATCCATAGCAGTTTGTGTAACAGTGATGTCAGGATTGCTGCAGCTTATCACTCGGCTCTGCAGGAGTTTACTTCCAACAGACATAGCGGAAGTGCGTCCAAATGTGTTATAACGAGACTCTGTCAAAATGGCACTGCTGCCTGCACCTGCCCATAAGGAGATGTTTGAATTAAGGCTAAAGGACATATATATGAGACAAACATGAGATTCAAGCCAGTTTTACTCAGATGCTATTATAGCATCAGCATTTTGAAAAGCATAAAGCTCCTGAAAATCCCACCACCAACTGCTTCATCAACAAATTACATAGGCTTTGAATGACAAGGTGCAGATACCATCCCAGTCAGTGGCACACGGGGCAATTGCACAAGCAGTAACCTGAGCAGCAGCACTATTACAACAGCTCCTTCTTCCCTCCAGCATTTTATAATTTGCTGTAGATTAAGACAATATTCACAGACCTGACATAAAATACCACCCTCAACAGATAATATTTAATACCGTGTGCAAAGTGTCCAAGGAGGCAGGGAGCACTGCCATCAGGACTTTCACTAAATTATTATCTAGTTTTCAGTTTTGCCATGGACCTTATTTTCCAGGATAAAGGATTTCCAAGTGAATGCAAGCTCAGACATTTTAGCACATCTTAACATCAATCTGAATGTCCCTCAAGAAGGATTTAAATTAGTATTTGAAAGAGAAAAAGCCCCACATATCTTTAGCTCCCACAGTGCAGCTGATTGGTGGTAAGTCATTTAGCAAACACTAGTTGATCAAATGAATCCTACAGGCTTTAGGACAATGACTGCAGAAGAATAACAGAATGGTTGAGGTTGGAAGGGCCCTTTGAAAGCTATCTGGTCCAACCCTTCTGCTCAGGCAACATCACCTTGAGTCAGCTGCCCAGGACCACATCCAGCTGGCTTTCTACCATCTCTAAGGTAGAAAGAGAGACTTGGGCAACCTCCCTGGGAAACCTGTGCCAGTGCTCAGACCCTCTCCCAGGAAAAAAGTGTATCCTCATTTTAACTGTGTTTCAGTGTGTGCCCATTGTCTCTGATATTCTCATTGGGTGCCACTGGAAACATTCACTTTCCATCTTTTTTGCACTCTCCCTTCAGCTCTTTGTGTATGCTGAAGATAATCCCTGAGCCTTCTCTTCTCCAGGCAGAACAGTCCCAGCTCTCTCAGCCTTTTCTCACTGAAGAGACACTCCAGTCCCTTTGTCACCTTTGTTGCCCTTGGCTGGTCTTTGTCCAGCATGTTCACGTCTCTCTTGTACTGGGGAGTCTAGAACTGGACACAGCACTCTAGGTATGGCCTCAGCAGGATTGAGGAGAAGAATCACCTCTCTCAACCTGCTGTCCAGCATACAGCATTTTATTCTCTAATGACATCCCTAATACAATCGAGAAATTGGTTGAGCTTGGCCCTATGCCACTTGGCAGTGAGTTAGTTTGCATGGAAAGTAATTTATGCATGTACAGGTCAGTAAGAAATTGGCATCTTAAGGCCATTTTAATTTATGGAGGAAATTCCTCCAGAGAAAGCTTCAGTTTAGGCAACATCTCTTGCTTTCATCTTCAAGAAGCTACAACATTGCTTGTAGCTGTGGATTTCTCTCACCTCAATCCTGCATCTTAAATGAATAACTGAGAGATGGAGATTATGAGGGGCAAGTCCATGTTGCTCTTTGCAGCACTGATATTCCTGACCTACCTCTGAGAAAAATGATATATTAGAACTGCGCAGTGCTTAAACAGTACGCAGTCTGGGTCTGAGAAGCTGTTTGCTATCTTACAGGTCAGTTCCTTAGGTCATCCTTTCAGAAGTATTATGCTGAATGGCACGTATCAAGAAAAAAGTATACTTTTGCAATCCTTGAACCAATAATACCTGGCTTGACCACTTCTCTTTGAGGGTCTGGCAGACGAAACACATAGTACACATAAGATGAAAGGAGGCAGTTCCTCCCATGCTGATCCTTGCTCAGCTCTTTGCTGTTGTGGAGACTGTTCACTATTGCAACCACAGATTCAAAGGCGAACTGTGAGAAGTTGGCTGTGAAACGAAGGCAAGAATTACTGTCAGCATTGAAGGGTATAATGTAATTAGGTGAGGGCATTCTTTGTACCAACAACTAATCCTACAAGCTTCAATTCAGTCCTTAACAGACTTAGAGCCCTAGAGAGTAATTGCTATACCTGACCAGACCCGAAGTCTACATAGGCAAATAAATACTCTTCAGCACACACTGACTTTCAACACAATCACTGCTATTCTGTCACTTTGTGCTATGTAAAGGCAGATTGTAACTGTTAATTGTCATTTCTAGCAGCCTTCACACATTTCCTATAAACTACCTACCTGAAGAACACTGAGACTCACTATTCTGCAGCTGGCAGAATAATATACAAGCTAGCAGGCTTTTGCACAAGTATTGTAGTGGATGACAAGCATTGATTACCAAAATGACATAGAAAACAAACTGCACCACTGTCTCCAAGTATGCCTTCCCTCCAGAGTTAACATATACAATGCGCAGCTGGCATCCTCAATAACAGAAAAAACGGTGTGTACTACTATACCCTCTGTTTTTGTGCTTACTCAACTCTCTCTAAAGTTATTTGGGCAGAGGATGTGGTACAGACAGCAACTATCAATTGTAGGATAATTATTTTACTAGTGTTCTATTTTCAAAACAACTTAATTATGCACAAATGTGAACCACAACCCATTTTCTGACTTTTAGGTAAGTAAACTATTACAGTTTAATATACCTCCCAGTCAGAGTCTGAGAGTCTTGTATATAGAGGAAAATGAGAGAAGGCAGGAACTCAGTTAAACCTGATTTGATTGTGCAGTGAAACTGTGTCTTGAGAAGCACAACTCTTTTCTGAAGTGGACTACCGCAAATACTAAATCCAAGCCTGGATATTTAGCTATCATTTTCACCCAGAATTCTAGATTGTTTGCACTGCCACTTGAAGGCCATGAACCAGTAAATACCTGTCTGGCCAGCTATGACCATGGGCTGCACAGCCAGCTGGAAAAGTTTATCTAGTACCAAATGCAAAAACAAGACAAGAGGTTCAAGGCGTGAAGAATTCAAACAAATAATGCTGAGTTTCAATTCATGTTCCAGTGAAGCCTCTGTAATCTTCTGATCCATCAGTCGAATGGGAAATGTCACTTGATTTTCAAGAGAATGGCATAAAGTGAAGAACTTCTCCAGGTGGTTGTCCTGCAAATACAGCGCACTCACAGTGAACAAAGTTGACATAGTTCAAGCTAAGCAAAGCCTGATTCTGTCACATGATGGGAGGAAAGAAATGATTTTCAACCTTCTGGCTTTCAGTGGTGACTGCTCTTAGTCATCAAATTGTAAAGCAGCTGTCACAAACTTTTGTTTGCTCCTTTTTATCTGGCTCAAATTCACACTGCAGTTAGATCAGCTTAAAGGGAGAAAAGTTAAAGCTCTCCCTAAAATGATTGCTGCATTTGTTGAAAAGACTGTTCCTTCTATCTGATAAAATTGTCACATCATAGGTCTACGGTCCCTCTGCCACTCACATCTAAGTTCCAGATACATTTAAGTTATGTGCCCTATGAGTATGCCCTACTTGTATAGAAAAGCATGCTGCAAAGGGGTGATGGATCTACTTCAGACACAATTGTTAGGACATAGCTACCAGGATTAACTAGAATGTCGTGATGGGTAAGAGAGAATGAAAAGCAGTGGAAACAAAGCTGCTCTGCCTTAAACCAGTATCTCAGTAAGACAGGCAAAGATTCAATGTCCTATCGCATTTAAATGACCAGAATAATTGAGTTCTCATCCAGAACTAAGCTTGTGTTCCCACACCACATGGCTTTGACAAGTGAGCTCTCTAACACGTTCTGGTAGCGTATAATCTGTCCATGAAGGCTGGGAGGTGCTGTGTCTCTGGAGACATGGACAGTGTCTGAACTAGCCTTGCTGGATAGAAGATGCAGACTGCAGAAACTGCACTGTGTCCTGCCAGTGTCTTTCAAACACAGCCTAAGCAGACTGCTGCTGAGCTGAGAGGATAACAGGCTCCCTATTGCTCGATGTGACTTGCTGCTGAAAGTGCTCATTTGTTCAATTCTACCAAGTGATTTCGTAGAATCACAGAATATGATGAGTTGGAAGGGAACCATAATGATCATAGCATGCAGTTCCTGCCCCTGCAGAGGACCATCCCCAAGAGCCACACCATGTGTCTGAGAGTATGGTCCAAACACTCCTTGGGAACCCAACTACCCTCTGGATGAAGAACCTTTTCTAAATATCCAACCTAAACCTCCCCTGACACAACTTCTGGCCATTCCCTCAGGTCCTGTCACTGGTCACCACAGAGAAGAGATCAGAGCCTGCCTCTCCTCTTCCCCTCATGAGGAAGCTGTACCTACACTGAGCTCTCCCCTCAGTCTCCTCCTCTCCTGGCTGAACACACCAATTCTCCTCAGCCACTCCTCACACGGCTTCCCCTCAAGGCCCTTCACCATCTTCATTGCCCTCCTTTGGACACTCTCGAAGAGTTTAGTATCTTTTTTATATTGTCGTACCCAAAACTGCCCACAATATTCCAAGTGAGGCCACCCCAGCACAGAGCAGAGCAGGACAATCCCCTCCCTCGCCCGGCTGGCGATGCTGTGCCTGATGCCCCCCAGGACAGGGTTGTCCCTCCTGGCTGCCAGGGCACTGCTGACTCA
>JAWWLT010000092.1:47156031-47187404 GCA_035040995.1 Premnoplex brunnescens
AAAGCTCCGTGCTAGCTCTTTACAGCTTGCTCAGAACAATACTGTGTAAAAGAGTCAGTACTTCTTCTCTGAACAGCACAGGTGGAGACCCACAAAACCCACGAGCCTATTTTTGGTGACTCACTGTGGAACAGTTCTGAGAATTAAATCAATTTCATCAGCACCCCTGGAGGAAGTATCTTAATAACCCTCAGCAGCTGCTCTGCTGAGGAGCACAAGCTGCACAGTTAAACAGTGCAATTCCTTTTCAATCACCAGTAGTCAACCCATGAAGCACTGGCTGCTGAAGTACATCATGTCAGAAAAACAGAGAGTAGCAAGGGCAGGAGAAGGCACACAATGAAATGGCAGCAAATGTGCCAGCATATTACTATCAGGTGCCTCTGCTGCTTCTTCAGAACAAGGCATGAGTGCAGGAGGGGGTGAACAGGAAGTGCTACAGAAAAACAGAGCGCCAAAACCCACTTTCTGAAGAACAGGATGGGTTGATGGGGAAGGAGGCTAGACATCCCCATCTCCCAGACTCCCCTAAGAGTCTGGAGCACACACCCCTGCACAGAAAGCACTGACCGAGAGTTTCCTTCACATTTAACATATGAAATGGAATAGAATGAAACGAAATTAAAGTACAATATACTAGACTAAAGGAAATTAAGTCATGTATAAATACTAAAGGCCCAGTTCTGTGTGGTGAATTACACTGACCTCAAATGCAGAAATGTTTTTTTTTTACTGGTGTAAAATAGTAAAGTTTGATATAACACTAATAGTTCCATGAACACACTCAATCTCTGCTGTGAAAGCCCATAATCCTCGAGTTTTCAGATGCCATTAGAAATCAGATCATGCTGAATTTTCAGGGCTTGGATAGAAGAAAAGTATGGAAATGTAATCTGTATCCCCGTTATCTTTCTTTTAGTGGGATTAAATAGTACTACTATTCCTGATTTAGACAAATCATCATTACAGATGGTTGAGGTGAATTTCTTCTCACTTAACTTCCAGAGTGCCTGATAATTAAGAAGCAGATGCAACAGAATTTAGCAATAGCTCACCATCTCAAACAAAACAATAAAATTATATTTACTACTGAAAACTCAGTTCTTGTCTTCAATCACTGATTAAAATCATTATTCTGTAGGACTACTTATAACAGCAAGCACCTCCTCTCTGATAAATAAGACTGAATGTATTTTTTATTTTACTTAATTAAATGTAGCTTACTTTCGATTCACAATCAGCCACTCACGGGTGTATGTCTGAACACAGTCTTTGACATGTGAGTCAAGTTCAACCCTGTGGAAAAAGCAACACATTGTATATATTTTAGCAACCAAGTCATACTTTCAGGACAATGAAATTTACCTAACCATGCTATTCAGATAAGGGCCTCTCTATTAGCCCTCTTCTCTATATTTTACTGCTAAACAGCCGTTTGAGGTTTAAAAAATCCTGTGTGCCACATGAATTACCTGATGCAGGTTTTTGTTCCCATGTTTATCAATTTACAAGCATACATTTAACAGAGGTAATCATTTGGCACACTACCTATTTCTTAAGTATAGTAGCACTATTGCTGTAAAATACACAAAAATGAAATAAACTATAACAGCTACCCAACTTTGTGATCTTCAAAACTTGGTAACAAGCCTCAAAATAGAGATTTTTCCAGAGGCCCCAACTCCTGGACTCTTGCCAATACATAGTTTTTATGTATGCTTTTGGTACAATTTTGTCCTTCTCACAGAAATAAAGAAAAATGTGAAAAAGGACCCTAAGCTTTTAATCAGATAACATAACAAAACCTTAAGATCTAAGAATATGTTATAATGTAATTTTATGGTTTTCAAATAAATCTCTTAATGCACGGGGTTGTCAGCACTGTCTGATAGACTGGATATTATTTAGAACTGAAATGCTATCAGCCAAAGACAACATCCATGAATTTGGTGTCATGATGCTATAGCATAATTCCCTTACTCCTACTCTAAAATTTTTTAATGGCCTGTTCCAAAATAATTTGTAACATTTTCCAATCCAAGTGAGTAAAAGAGTAGGTAAGATATACATTCAAAACAGGAATGGGTGAAAGGTATGACAATTTTTAGCACTTTCCACACAGAACTTTTAACTGATTTGCCATTGGTTACCAAGACGGGGAACAGCTGACCTGGGTTCATGTGTGCACTGCAGGACAGAGCCTTGGCTGACTCCAGACTGCTGTGTGTCCCCGCCACCAGTGGTTCCTGCATCTGGTTCAGGTGGGACATATGTTTGCAAGCAGGCAGCACATTAACCCAGTTTGGTCATTGGTATCTGTTTCTTGCACTCGGTGCACACAAAGACTGCATTGCCTCCAGGCCAGTCTTTGGTGCATGCCCCTCCTGTGTTCTCATCTTCCCTAACACATCCTGGCATCCTTGACCAGGATTTTCTGTGAAAATACTAATATCAGTGCTAGCAGTGTGAATGACTAAATGTCAAGCTGCTGTGTAAAAAAAATCTGCTGAAAGCATATTTATTGTTATTGACTCTTTCAGCTTTGCCACAGACTCCTTATAAGACACTATATGTGGTGTAAAACAGGCCTAAACCGGATTGTATAACATGAGTTTACATGTTCTCTTATTGGAAAAACAAAGAGATAACTGCTGTTTCAAACATCAGACATCTTGGGAAGTAACCTTGGAAATAAGGAAGAAATATTTTAGATCTAATTTTAAAAGTTAGATACTTCAAAAAATATTTTTGTTCATCTTTTAAATAAATGTGAACTTCAAGCACCAAAACATTCACTGTCTCTCACAACAATTCTCCCTCTCCAAAGCACAGGAAAACAAGAATTCATTATAAAGAATGGAAATTTTTCTAGGCATAACTTCAAGTGAAAAACACCGTTTCTGCAAATGTTAGACAATCCCTGAGGAGCTGTGGGATTCTCAGGCAACCTAGTATGGGGTGTGTTATCTCTACTGCCTTTGTTCTCCTGAACTTCCTGAGATACACACTGGGCCAAGAAGAAATTTGCAGACTAAGACCTTGCTTAGAGAGTTCTCAGATAGTCTGTGGCTCATAGAAATCACACACACTTTGTTTCCTGCTTAGTCTTATTGCATTTGGTATCTTGGGCAGAAAAAAATGAAGTTGTATAGGGCTCTTTTTTTTATACAGCTGGCTGGTATGAATTAGAGCAGCCTATAACAACATTTGCAGGAACAGAAGGGAATGCAGGTCTATCCTGTGAGCCAAGACACCATAAACTAAGCCTATTTGTCTCTTCAGTGTTCAGGTTCAGCACAGTAGAGAATACAGACTGTGCTGTTCATTTCCTGCATATACTGGTAGGATGTAGACCTCTATCCCAAACACATTGCATAGTTAGCCATTTTTGCAGACACAGCAGTTTAGGGTTAAACTGATGCCGACTTCAAATTTCTCTCACAGTTACTGCTTGCAAAACTCAATAGGCCCTTGAGATTCTACTTAAAGGTACATTGACAGTGAAATAGTCCTTGAAGAGTATTTCAGATACAACACATAGACTCTCTTAAACAACATCAGAAAACTCTGATGGATTTTCTGATTCTGAAAAATTTTGTTGCCCACAGTGTGCCTGCTTATCAAACCAGTTTAAATATGTGCAGGACTGTTGAGTGCCACTGTCAGCACATGCTACCTATTTAATTTAAGCTGTTGAAAAATGTGGAATTATTTCATCAATGTCAGCCTGAAACCAAAAGTGACTTCTACACTAGTAATTAACACTTTTTTCCCCTCTCCAAATCTTGAGAAATACAAACTAATTCCCAACCACTTAAGCAAGACAGGTACTGAGAAAAGAGTCTTAATGATCTAATCAATGTCACATAACAGAAAGCTGGGGGGGCGGGAAAAGACAAAGAAACAAAAAGAAAAAACCCTCAGTCTTATGCTTACTACATGATCAGAATCAACTTCCATTCTCTGGCATCACAGCTGCAAAAATTTCATACTATTCTCCTGCTTCTCTTTATTCTTCTTCCATGTCTACATCCACCTCGCTTCTGCCACTGCCAGCAAGCTTAGAAGTTGTGTAAACACTTGCATAATTTAAAGTGTGCAAAGAGGCCTAACAGAATCAATAGCAAAGCTCAAAGCTCAAACATTCATAAACTATGTGATGGACGAGTGGATAGCAGAGTGAGGTGTTTGGATCAATATCTTCAAAACTATTTTTAAACCTGCAACATTTCAGAGGGAGAGAAACCCTCCTTACCCATCTTCTGGCACAGAAGGTTGCAAAGTCCTGCACTCTTTGGGTGTAAGGACAACATCCAGGTCATCTTCAGGGAAGTCCCCAAGTTCTTGTGCTAGTTCTGAGTCCAAGTTGTTCAGCTGCGTCATTAGGAAGCCTTCAAAATCTATTGGGTCTACTGCGTCATAAAAGGAAGGCTAATGAGAAATAAAGAGGCATTTATTTTAGCAACAGATGTCTCTTCTTGATAGTGTAATTTAGGCTTATTTATTTAATTCTTGTAATTGTTCCATTATTTATTAAACATCAGAAACAAACTTCCAACCTTCTAACCTAGAAACAAAAAAAGTATAAGGGCAGGTGTCCAAAATGACAGTGACAGGAAAGCACCAGCTGGCAGGGAGCTGCTGATGGGCAGGAGACAAGACACAAAACACACCAGGAATAACAAGACCAAGTCTCGGAAGTTATTCAGAGTTAAGGACCAACTATAAGCAGCATGGCTGCCGTCATCATGAAGATGCCATTCATTTCAAGTGCTGTGCCTGAAAGACACTACTAGAAATGCTGTGTGCTTTTGACTGCAAACAAAGTTGAGGAGAACATATATGCAAAATCAGAAGAAATTATTATTGTCCATTTCTGAATGTTACTGGCTTGTTTATTATTTGAATTCTAATTTTATCATATTTGTCAAGGATTCATATAGTACTTATGGAAAATATTACATGGAGTTACTAAAGTTATTACTGCAAACCTTAGAAATTCACAATTTCTACACCACATGGCATTGTGCCTTGACAGAGAGCAGTTGTATCTCATTACATTTAATTACCACTCTGACACAGAATGTCCGATCAGAACAAAGTTAAATAAGTACAAGCTCTGCCACTCATATGTGCTATTAAACTGTCTAGTTTTTTTTTATCTGTTTAGTGTCAAAAACAGAGGCAGAAAATCTTGTTTGATTTGGTCCCTAGAGGTGTTCCACATACACATAAATGTGATTTCATATGTTAAAAGTGTATGCTATTCTGTGTAGGGATAAAACTGAAAGTTATTTTACTTTCTATATAGCCCATACAAATATCCTGTATATCTTTACAAAATAAAACATCTGTCCAGTTGAGTGTGGAGACTAAAATCTCTTCTTGATTTTCTTGACAAGTCAAAAATACATCTAAAAACTACAGGTTTAGAAAACATATACTTTATGTTCTGTGATTCCCAGAAAGGCTGATGACACATAAGCATAGTAAGAGTGCAGAAAATTAGTTACAGCATTTGAATAACAGCACTGGAATAACTTATTTACTAGCAGGCAGAATCCTAGCAAAAAATAGCTATTGAATCATCCTGTAAAGAGCAAGGATTGCATTTCACTTGCACTTTGAATAGCCCAAATACCTTTCACAAGGCTGTCTTCTGAAGCTGCCAGCAAAAACTAAGTATGTGGTGCTGCTGATGCTGTGTGGGGAAAAGAAGGCACCCAAAGTCCCTGGTATCAAAATTGCCTTTATATTCAATGTTACTGTGGCTATAGTCTCATCCAACATGCCTTCTTGAGCTATCGTCCTAATACTTTCTTCTGCACAGATAAAATCAGCAAGTCTTCACTCATTAATACTCAGTCCTGCTCATGCAAGGCTCTCATGGAAGTCAACAGGATTTTTACCTGAGCATGAAGTGGCATCTGCACGTATCACTGTTACATCTACAACATCAAGAATTTTAGCTCAACAGGACAATAAGAAATTTCTGAGTTTATGAAACATGTAAAGGGGCTCAGCAATGGCAAAGCTCTGGTAACTCTGAACTAAAATGGCTCACACTTAATATGCCACGTCAGTTACTGCAGATAAGAAGATGAGTTAAAAATGATTAGTGGCAAATACAGGCTTTGCACCTTCGTAGCGTTCTGGAAATATAAGTGAGGAAATTTTTCAGTTAAGAAGAACCCACAAATATCTTGTAGAAAGTGAAACATATTTAGAAGAAATGTGCTAGAAATACCTAGGAGAAGCAACTCAATTTAAACTTTTGTAATGAAAACAGATATGGTAAATACTCCTGCTAATAATGTAGTAGAGACCTTTGAACACAACCAAGTACACACCCTGCTCCAGGTTCTCCTGTTATTGGAAGACTATATTAGTCTCTGCATGAATACAGTCTCTGAGCTCACTCCTCTCTCTGTACATTTAAGGAACCAATTGAATTATCTGAAAATATCTTTGGGAAAATCTCAGTGTTTCTTTGCTCTTTTTTAGACAAAGGGAAAACATAAAACCATCAACAAGTCCAACAAATCATAAGGCAGCCAACCAAAGAAATACACTGTGCTGTTATAAGTTTAAGTACTAGCCCTGGTTGGCACCAAGTGTAGCGCTGGGCATGCTGGATCAATGGTTATAAATAAATAGTGATCTTTATTTGTTACTGTTTTTATATTAATTATCAGCATAACATCCTTAAAGCTCACTTACTGTACTACAGTGGGTAAAACACATGTTAGTACATATATATGTGTAAACAGATCTATATAGAGATTTCTAGATCTAAATATATAATAAATAAATAATATATAACATAAATAATATATATATGTAATATAAATATATAGCATATATTTAGATCTACTAAAAACCAAATCACAAAAGATTAAAGCAAAACACAAAAGTATACAAAGGTATATTACATCTTTTCAGTTGCTGAAGATGTACTGTTTTAAATGCAAAATATTTTTGCTTAATACAACCTAATTTTTGATTAAGCATTGCAGTCCCTTTCAGAAGTCATACTTTTCCATTCTGACAAGTCAAATCCCTTGCATTTCATCGTGTCTTCTTTATCAAGTGTTAACAATTATCTTTAATCACTAGTACTATGTGCTTTTGACTATCGTAAAACAGACACAGATGTAAAAAAAGATGATGTAAAAAGTAAATGCAGGTGGAGGTTAATGGTCTTCCTAATGACTAGTGCAAATTTTCAGAGGAAACAGAGATAATGGTTCAACTAAGAAGCCAACATTCCTTTTAACACATCATAAAAGTGTGCAAAACAATTTTCTACAGAAAACGTCACAAATCATTACTGCAAACATACCTTTTTAAGGATGATGAATGAGAGGCATGTGGATAGTGACAGCACACAAAATGGCGGCTACGGTGTAATACTTGGTAAATGCAACGTTACCAAGTTTCTCAGGAGCAAAAGCAGTTGTCTGCACGCCGAAGAAGAAACCCAGCCTCCTCAGGCTGCATAACCGCAAGGAACAAGTTAGACACCACTGCATTTCAGATTAAGGAAGTGAGTGGTGGCGGGTGGCCCCAACACACAGGAAGCAACTGCTTACATCTAGTGCTCTACAGTTTTCATGTTCAGTGGTGCACAGAGACTCTTCCTGCTTCTATTTATCAGGTCTTGCAAAACCAAGTGAAAATTAAACAGGTAGGGAGAGGGAGAATACCAAATCGATAGCTTCATTTATTGCATAGTACATTTGTAGAATAGCTATCCTAGTGAAAGGCAATAAAAGACCTGGGATTTTTTCCCTTTGACATAAGGTCACTGTAATATGGTCTGACTTCTTTAGAGGGGGTTACACATGGAAGGTTGAAGATGATTTGAAGACACATAGCAGTTGACTCAATCATACCTACGACAATCAGGGCACACCTTGGCATTTCTCACTTAACATGCTTACAACAGGGCACTGAAACACAGTCAGCAGGCTGTCCTTGCTGCTACCTCTGGAAACTGTGTACTAAGCCAAGCTCATTGAGCCTCTACCTTTCTTTTTTTCTCTTTATTCACTTATCTCCTGTGTGGGTTTTGGCAGGGGTACAGTTAATTTTCCTCATAGTAAATATCATGGGATGTGTTTTGGATTTATACTGAAAACAGTGTTGATAACATAGCAATGTTTTCATTACTACTGAGCACTGCTTACAAAGAGCCAAGGTTTTCTCTCATTCTCACACCACCCCATCAGCGAGGAGACTGGGGATGCACAAGAAGTTGGGAGGGGACACAGCCAGGAGAGTTCACCCCAACTGAGCACAGGGATATTTCAGACCATATGGAATCATGCTCGGTACATAAAACCAGGGGTAGAAGGAGGAAGGGGGGAATGTTTGGAATGATAGCATTTCTCTTCCCAAGTCACTGTTACATGTGATGAAGCCCAGCTCTCCAGGAGATTGCTGAACACCTGCCTGAATGTGGGAAGGTTTTGCTCTGTTGTGCATGTGTCTTTTTCTTTACCTATTAAACTGTCTTTATCTCAACTCCTGTGTTTTCTCACATTTACTCTTCCTATTCTCTCCCACATACCACCAGGAGGAGAGCAGTGGTGTGAGTGAGTGCCGGCATAGAGCTTAGTTGCCAGCTGGCAACACTGTCTCCCTTTGCAAATGACCTGTGATCACCATACAAAGCATTTATTTGATGAAGCTGAATGTTCCCAACAAGGAAAGAATGTAATACACTCCAACACTTACTAATTAACTTTGATTTATAGTAATATGCAGAACGACTGTCTATTTCAGGCTTCAAGGAACATTCTCAGTTTTTTCAAATGCATCATTTCCTCAGCTCACCACGCAGTATTTTCTAACAGTTTCGGAGAGAAGCTAGTGGAAAGCAATACAACTTAAGAAAATCACTTTATTTACCCTAAAATCATCAAGCAATGTAGATGTCAAACCTGTGTAAAGAAGACAAACCCAGAACTTACCAGATGAAGCGTAGAAAAGCCAGGGGTACTTAAGCTTCGTTGGCAGAACTGTGCAAAGCCTGGTTGGAGAGTAAATTGCTTTCTTATTTCTGCAGAGGAGTGCCTTTAATTAAGCAGAGAAAAATCCTTGTAATTACAATTATCCCTGCACAAATTCCAAATGCCAGAGTTTAGCCAATTTAGTCTCCTGTCCCAGTGTTTTGAAGTGTATTTTGGTGATGGTCTAAACTCCTCTTGTTTTGTATTTGATGCAAACCTCAAAAAACATTTGCAGTCCTATATAATTGAGATTCTGTCACTCTTCCAACAGATTTCTGTCATTATATTGCAACCCTTACAACTGGGAAAGGCTATGCGAGAAAGAACCACCTTGCCTTAAGTGAAGTGTGACTGCAACCTGTATAGCAATACTTGCAAGATTCACTTCTGGAAAGCAAAAGGACAAGATAATAAAGCAGAGAAAGAAAAATGAACATCACAGAGGTAAATATTTTAACTGACCAAGGGATAAAAACAAGACAGGACCACACACTGAACAGTGTAAGCCTCAGAATGAATGAATGAATGAGCCAAAGAATGAATTTAAAAACCAATCTATACTGTATCAGCTGAACATTTGAGGAAAAGACTGAAGTGCTAACAAGTCAATTTCATTAGGAGCAGAAACAGGCCAGTACTGAATTCTTCAGAAGTCCCAGGGCAATAATAATGTATCTAGACTGAAAATTCAGTAATCAGAGTAGCTCGGGCATTTTTTCATGGAAACTAATCAATATTTAATATTATTTCAAATAATCAGGTTAAGAATAATCAGCCATGAAACGATAGCTCAACACCTACAATATATTTCACTGTGAGTGTTCAGGACAAGACTTTTAAAACAAGACGCAGTTAAGCAGATTCAAAGTAAAAATAATAGCCTACAGTGCACCAGGGCAGTCAAATGTGAGACAGGAAAATACAGAGCTAAAAAGACACCTCCTTCCATATGAGACTTTTCCAGCTTCAGCAAGCACTAATAGGCATCTTAGAAGCACCAGATGCCACAGGACAGTTTTCCTGCTTGGTCTGCACTTTTTCTCCTCTGTGGCCTCTTGATTTTTATGACTACTGTACCTGTTCTGTGACACTTACTACTGTTTTTCTTAGCAAGTATGACAAAAACCTAAACTTGGCTCAATGCATTTCTGCTCATGTTAAAAGACAGGCACCTCACAGAAGTGTTAGAGATATTAGACCTGACTGAGAAAATAAAGGTTGCATAAACGAGAGTAGTTGCTTGTGGGTCAATAGGCCATGTCAGGTGTGCATGGGATATTGCTCCAATCTGAAGTGAGCAGAAACCGCAGACAGAACAAAGCCAGATTTACAGAGAAAGAAAAGAGATCCATTTGGAGGAGAATTTCCTACTCATCAGTGGTATTCCAAAAATCAGAAGTGGGATCTTTATAAAGAGTATTCAATAACTATATAACAGAAAGCCTTACAGGGAAAGTGACAAAGTCTGTGCACCCCTCAGATTATCTTTGACCTACCAAAAAAACCCCCAAACCTGCTTGTATATCAGGGTTGTTGTTACTCATTTTCCCACTGCAAATAATCTCTAATATGGAATGCATGTGCAAAACTCAAATTATTCAAAATCATTATTTTCCTGCAAACTTAGTCAGTTTCTACCCTGTGTAGAAGTACCTGTTACTGATGGAAATAATAGAGGTACCAGCAGATGTTGGCTTAATGTATGTTACAATTGTGTTACAGTGTATTGCAGAAGTTCCTGCTGTAAACAATGATCTAAGACAATTCTGAATTACATCAGATATGGGGTCATCAGTCCCTTCAAAGAGGAAATTATATGAATTTTTAGCTATAAAAGAGGAAGCACGGATGAAGGGCCAAATTTGTTGTCTCATACAAGTCTGTGCAAACCTAGCTAACTGAGAGCAAAAACATTTCTTAGGAGCACTGACATCAGTTCCACTGTGTCACCAATAGAAAGAACCTGCAAACTAAATCAGTTCAACGGATGACAAATCTTGTAACCTATAATGGTGACTATAATAGTTTGGTTGATTGATTTCATAGTTTTCCTATGACTGAAAGAAGAAAGGGAGAAGGAATACAGTAAGAATAACAGTAAAATACAGTAAGAAGACAGTAAAATTCATTTAAACCAACTCAGAAACTATTGGCTAGATCTGCTAGGATTAAAAGACAGCCGCTAA
Source organism: Premnoplex brunnescens (assembly GCA_035040995.1). Taxonomy (NCBI): domain Eukaryota; kingdom Metazoa; phylum Chordata; class Aves; order Passeriformes; family Furnariidae; genus Premnoplex; species Premnoplex brunnescens. Next base: position 47,167,232 of record JAWWLT010000092.1, read on the forward strand.
AAGACACTAAACCAAAAGCACAAGTTAGGTACACTGACATGGAGAAAAGATGGGCATAATGGTCGGAGATCAGCATGGAAAGTTTTGAAAAGAATTGAGGTGCAAACAGAGGTCCCTGTAGATGTCTCTTCAATAATGCTAGAATGGCTGTTGTCTGTGACATACCTGTTTTCTGATTGAACAGCTACCTTAGACAGCGTCCATGCACCTTCGGGAAAATATGGTCCACATTAACCTAGTGCATATCATGCTTCTATGGAGGCTGCAGTCTATCTATGCAATGGCTATACTTCTACCCTCCTTGCCTGTCCACCAGCCCTGTCTGATTCTGAGGAGAGTTTTACAGTCACTCTTAGTTGCAACAAGATCTATCTATGTGCTAAAAGTCAGTAAGAAAAGAAGGCAAGAGATTAAGGACAAATGCAGAGTCACTGAAAAATCTGAGAAAAACCCCTGTGGTTCCCATCCAGTTCAGGCAAGGGGACCATGAAATTGCATTAAACATTAAAATGTACATCACCGTAGCCATGCTTGTTTATTAACAGTCTGATTATGACATGTATGGTGGGCAACTAGAATATGTGGGTTGTAGTAAACTATGGTCCAAAATGTTGGGCAATTATTGGCATATTATTGGCAATTATTAGGAGACGAGGAACAGCCATGATGGATTTATCAAAGAGCAGTCATGTAAAGCCAATCTAATGCTTTTCTGTGATAGTTTAACTGGCTCAGTAAGGCTGTTGATACTGTCCCTCATAACATTCCTATATGCAAAGAGCAGGTGGCTAGATGAAATCACCACAGCTAGTTCCAAAACTGGTTAATAAAACATATTCAAGGCATAGTCATCAATAGTTCAAAAGAAGATTGCGAACAAATTTTACTGTGAGGACCAAGTTGATTTTTCCTCAGTCTAGTTCCAACCCATTCTTTATTTTGCAACATGGATGATGGTATAGATAACATAGGGCTAAAAGCTGGGATCACATCAAACTGGAAGGAATTGTGAGTATCTTAGAAACAGTCTGAAATCAGCACAGCTAGATTCTATAAAACTAAATCTAAACACCTAAACGTAGGAAGGAAAAAAAATCAAATGCAGAAATACAAAATAGATTAACTGAAGAAACAGCCATGCCACAGAAGATAAACTAAGACAGTATACTAGCACACTTACTAACAAAGTACCTCAAGCAATGAAAAAGTGATATTATTTCTCTTAATTTAAGCCAGTGAGACAGTGTTTAGACTGATGTACACACTCTTAACAACAGACCCTCATGGAACAAGGTTAAGGAGCAAGCAACACAAGGAGGTGATCCAAGGCTGCCAGCACAGCTTTACTAAGGGAAAATGGTACCTGACCAATCTGGCAGCCTTCTATGATGGAGTGTCTGCAATGGTCGATATACAGATGTCGTATACCTATGTTTCTGTAAGGCCTTCATTATGGTCCCACACAACATCTTATCTCCACACTAGAGAGAGACATAGCTGTGATGCACAGACTATTCAGTGGATAAGAAATTGGCTGGAGGGACATAGCCAAAGAGTTGTGGTCAATGGCTCTTGTGGAGCTTCCAGGTGGAGGTCAGTGAGGAGGGATGTCTCTCAGGGCTCAGACTGGTGCTCTTCAACACCTTCATCAATGAAAACAACAGCAGGTCTGCAGATGACATGAAGCTGAGCAGTTCATCTGACACAACAAAAGGAAGGGATGCCATCCAGAGGGACCTGGACAAGGATGAGAAGTGTGTCCACAAGAACCTCATGAAGTTCAACAAGTCCAAGCGCAAAGTGCTGCCCCTGGGTCAGGGCAATCGCAAACATGAGTACAGACTGAGAGAAGAACTCACGGAGATCAGTCCTGTGGACCACAACTTGGGAATTCATCCACATCTTGAATGAAAAGCTGTACATGAGCTTTTCACAGAGCAGTGTGTGCTCACAGCCTGGAATGCCAGCCACATCCTGGGCTGCTTCAAAAGATAAGTGGCCAGCAGGTTGAGGGAGGGAATTTTGCCTCTCTGCTATGCCCTTGTGAGACCTGTCTGGTTTAATGCATCCAAGACTGGGTTCCTCAGAACAAAAAAGACACAGACCTGTTGGACCAGGTCCAAAGGAGGGCCATGAAGATGATTAGAGGGCTGGAGCATCTCTCCTACAAAGACAGGCTAAGAGAGCTGGCATTGTTCAGCCTGGAGAAATCACTGGGAAGACCTTATCACAGCCTTTCAGTACGTAATGGGAGCATGTCAGAAAGAGGGAGAACAACTTTCTATATGGGCAAACAGTTATAGGACAAAAGGGGAACAGTTTCAAACTGATAGAAGAGAGATATAGATTAAACATTAGGAAGAAATTCTTTACTATAAGGGGGGAGAGGCACTAGGACAGGTTGTGCAGAGAAGTTGTGGCTGTCCCATCCAACCCTGGAAGTGTTCAAGGCCAGGTTGGATGGGGCTCTGAGCAACCTGATCTAGTGGATGGTATCCCTGCACATGAAGGGGAGGGTTGAATCTAAGTGATCTTTAAGGTACCTTCCAACCCAAACCATTCTGTGACTCTAAGTAGCCATCTGATGATCGCATAGTGACAAGAGCGTACTGGTGATGTCGATCATGTCTCTGAAGTACCTGCAGTAACAGTATCTGGGCCAATGGAATCCTTTCAAAGACCAGCAATGACAACAACTCTACAGACCACTTATATTGATAACTGTCCTTTTTCACTAGCTGAAAAGATGTAGATTTGGGGAAGATTTTTCCACAAAGATCACTGCTGAATTCACAGTTCGTCACCATTCACGTAGCATGCTGAAAGATAGTGTAAACCAGTAGAAAGATGGGAGGTGATGTATCTTCTGGAGTTTTTAGGTCCTTGGCTGAACCATGGTATTGGAGCAAAATAATAACAATTGGAATTCATTGTTCCGCTCTGTGATGTCATGGGCCCTATCTGAATAATGATCCCACACTCTGATGCAAATACTGAAAAAGCTGGAACTCAACAGACTTCCTGATCCACCCAGGTGGGACTGGAGGGTAGCCAAAAATACCAACAAAACCACACAAAACCCAAACCCAAAACTGGTGCTGCTTAATCTGAATTTCACCAGTGTCTGTCCCACAGGTAGATGTAAAACCTCCAGCAATTGCTAACAAAAAATTGAAACAGTCTGTATTTCACAAATACTCTGCAATGCAAAGTGTAGAGTTTGCATAATATATTAAAACAACAGTGTAACCAAAGTAATAGACGACACCCAGAGGTTCTTAAAATTAAATGAATCTTGTAGGTCAAATCCTGAGATGTTTCTCAAGAGTAGAGCTCATTGAAGGGTTGGGAACTTGGAGATTTAGGTTATTAGTTGGGCCTAGAGGATGTATCAGTAAAGGAAGATAAAAGATCCACTTATTTTCTCCCTCTAACATATGTTAGATCTGTGGCTGGATACTGCTAGTTCTATAATGAAAACTATATAAATGCTTATAATGCATAAAGCTGGTTCTGCAGTTTCACTGTAAATTCTGCTCAGTGATATAGGTCTTTGAATATGCAGTTTAAAAGCAGGCACAATGGGTATTTTGTGAGTATGTATATAATATGAAAATCTAAACAGAGAACAGCAATTTAGAAATAGAAAGAGAACGGCTTTAAAGATCACCTATTAACTGGAAATCACAAATTTCATAAGAAAAAACCTAATTTTAGAAGTATGCTTCACATGCCTGGCTGAAATTCTTCCAAGTTACTTACTATTAGAAGTGAGGCAGGAAGAATAATCCTTAACAATCTTACAATGCCTTCCAGCAGACTGAGGAACAGTGAGTTGTCTTCTGCAGAAGCTGCATATATAATTAGACAGCAAGGAAGGACAGAAAAAATAAATAAAAAGATAGTACAAGAACTATCCCCAAAGATGGAGAAAGAAACATTCACATTTAAATGTACACAGATGGTGGAATCATAAAGTGAAATAATGAAAACTTTTACTTAACAGGTAAAATATTCAGTCTTGGCTACCCTGAAGAGCAATCCATTTCATGTGACACTGACACAGAAAATTCACAACTAGCTTTTGGTCTTTTTTTTTTGAGCTTAAGACAAAACTTCTCTAGTTACAATTGAAAACAAGCAAATAAAAAGCCCTGGAAGAGAAAAATATAACAATTACCTACCGCTCTCCTTCACTCCCACATGCAAACACACACAAAGTTTTGGGCAATGATCCAGATCTTTAACTAGCAAATATGGGAAGCTTGCTTAGAAGTCCTTTTCTTACTGCCAGTGGAACTGCCTGTTTTACTTCTTAGTTTCTAATTAGTCCTTACGGCACCAGAGCTCTGGTTCGTTAGTCACTGTTTACAGCAGTGGTCGATCTGAACTCACTGCTGTTTCCTTCTTGACTCGGGCAGGCTGCATGCCCACTGGCATACACCTACTTTGGGGACTATCACATTAAGATTCTATATCAGCTAAAGCAATAAAGATCCTATCTGAGACGGCTGAAATTTAACAACAATCTTCCTACAAGAGAAAGTGCATTAACAAAGGCAAAATCTAGAAGAGGGAATGTTTGGCTTCATCATGCTGTCAGTTTGTTACAAAGTAAAATAGGCAAGAAGTCAATTTTTATTTTTGTCCCAGGTCATGCATGACATTTATTCAGTGACTGTTTTTCTCTGCCTTTCAGTTTTGCTGTTTCTCTCTCAGGAAGATACATAAATACACATAGAAATAATTTTCTAATCCCAGCCATTCAAAGAAACTGAAGACTTATGCTTTGGTCCTGACGAACAATGCTTTTATGCACTATTTATTCAGTGTATGGAAAACATGAAAAAGCTATGATATAACATTTGAGAAGACACAGCAAAGGCATCATTGAATGGTTGGCTCTTGCAATGAAAGTGGTTTGATGTGCAATGTTTCATATGATAGTTTAGTGGTACTTCTCCTTTTCTACTGTGCTTTCAAAATAATAGAAAAATAATCAGTTTGCTCTTTTAGATTTTTGTTTTGTCTGCACTATTCCACCAGTTCACAACAGAGTGATTATGAAATTAATGCAAGGACTTATCTTCAAACTCATTTGTATTATCTGAGCTTCAAAAGGCTTCACTAAGAAAATGCTACTGTAGTGCTGTAATTGTAATTTTGTAAAACCTGTACCAAGTTTAATAGTTCTTGTGCCTTGTTTTCACTCAGAAACAATTATTGATAAGTGAAAAAACTCCTACATTTATAACAATTAATATCAAAATAAAGACTATGTAAATGTGTTCGTAGGGAAATTTTTCTTTTTGTTCCTATAGGGTTATTTTTATTTTTTTATCAAAGTCTCAAGGTTGGTATTTTTATCAACCAAAAAAAGTATATTTTGTCTCTTTTCTGGCTGTCAACTTGAAAGAAATTCACGATATATTTACAAATGGATCTTTAATACTGAGTACTTGAAAAGCCAGAGGAGGAGATAATGCAAGTGGGACAGAACTGGAAAAATAATTTGTATTAATATTTTGGCCCCTCATTTCCTAAGAATACTGGAGCTTCAGTGCAATCTTTCTGTGAAGGGAAACCCATGAGGGTTTTTTTTCCCATTTACTTCTTAGAATAACATTTCTTCAGAGCTGTAAGTTTAACTAGTAAAAGTAGAATCATTTACTAGGGCAGTATACCTGAAGAAAAACTGGCTCAAGTTCAAGTGAAGAGGTACTGCTATCTCTAGAACAGGGAATTTTGAATCAACTTCAGCGAGAGACAGAGTAGTAACTAATACACACTTCAAACCTAGATCTTTTGCTCACATTTCTAGAAATAAGAATGTCCATAGAATCTGACATATGCCAGCAACCATGTTGTTAAAAATAATGTATTTTTGTATCTGCTGGCTATCATTACATGGACAAATTTAATAGAAATTTTATTACACACCCTCACAAAACAATTTGTATGACATAAAACATTTCATATCATAAGTTACAAACTGAATTTCACTTAAGGATTTATCTGGAAAATTTCAAGCTTTGAGAAAAGTTACATTTTACTCAATGTTTTAAACGTGAGGTTTTTTATACTACCCTGATTGTAAAGCTCAGATCATGTGAAAATTGAAATAATATATGCTCTTACTTCATCCAGTTCGCTTGACTTCAGGGAAAAATACTGGTATCGAGTCCAGGTGTGCTGGCCCCTTATAAGAATTCTCCAGGACATTATTACTAAAGCTCAGGGAACTGTGATTCATCATATGCAAGTTTGATTTCACAAAAGTCGTGAGGAAAAGTATTATCACTTTTTTGTATGAACTCAGCCTAAAAGCTGATCTAGGCCTTGGCCTATTTTTCTGTAACTGCATTCATGATGACAAGTATTTAGTGTAATTATGTTATCAGGTATGCACTTTGACAGACTATCCTTTTAACTCCTGCTACAGACCACTGTATAGTCCCGTGTGTGTTTTTCAAATAAAATTTTATAAAAATCAAGTCAGAATAGAAAAAAAGGACAACTGTACTGATCTATGCTCATGAACTGTAATTTTTAATCACCATAAACCCTGAAAATGGTAGAAGGTTTAAAATGCAACATTAAAGATTTTTCTCTTTTTAGTTTTCACTTCATAGTTGAAAACAAAAACTGTTTGAAACAACGAATAAGAAACGTCCATACACAGAACCTGGGGGACATAAAAATGTTTCTAATTTGCATCTACATTTTCCTTTGGTAAGCCTAGGATTTCCAGTACTGAAAAAAAGAAAGAACCTCATCATAAATTGTGGCCTAGGCTTCACCATGCACAGAGATGTCTGAAGTCTAGGAGAGACATAGTATCTTATAAAATGATTTTAAAATGCAGCTTTTCTGCTCAGAGCTTAAAGTCTATTTCCTTCTCACCAGCCATCTTCCATGGAAAAGGCAAATATCTCATTGCTCTAACAATGTCTCAGGTATTACCATGCCTGATTCCAGTGAATGTACAGATATGTAAGTACTAAACAATAACAGCCTTCAACAATTGTAACAGAAAATAGATGGTTGTATTTTAAACTTTAAGTATGCAGTGCGCAGTCAGATAGGTTCCTAACTGTCAATAACATCTATCTTAACTGTAACAACAGTATTCTGCTTGCATGTCCAACTTTTCTCTAAGCACTTTGCTTGTATAGCAGCCTATCAGCTGATAAAGTGTACACTTGTATTATGGAGCCTATCTTTCCTGCACTCGTAATTTTTCAGAGACATGGCTGGGTGGGCTTGTTTTTATCATCAGCCCCTTACTTAAGTGACTACTATCACCTTGATTATATGGCAGGCAGACCACTCCAGAAAGGGTAATCATAAAATATGGGACAAGTAACACAAACCAGAAGTCACTGTGAATAACCAAAGGCAAGAGTATCTCCAAAAAGTTATTAAGAGGGAATTTCCTTGCCCTTTTTTTTCTAGTTCCTAAAAGTTAGTTGTATTTTAGGCAGGAAATGTTGCAATCTTTCACGAGTGTGCCAAATAAAACAACTGTGCATTTAGTCTTCGTGATGGACACTAGGATGTTAAATGTAGAAAGAGCATCTTGGATAATCTTCTCTTTGAAAAATGAAGAGATAATAACAACACTATGAATTAACGCCCTATGGCATAATCTTGATATATGGTATTACTTTTTTTCTCCACTTACTCCTGTAACTGAATTACAATCTCCCTCTGCTAAAGATGGAAGCAATGTTCACAGAGTTCCCTGTCAGAATGAGAAACATTTTAAGGACACGCACACAGTCTTGCACAGACTAACATGACTTTGCACACTGTTTGCTTTTCTTTTTATTTTTGTGCTTGTATAAAACATGATAGCCTGCAATTCAAGCCTACTCCACAACAAATAATGCAGCAGTGTTTCTCCTTTCATGTAGTTGTCTCTCCTATGGCCTCCAAACACATTCCAATTCATATGGTCCTACAGAACAGCTTATTCCCAGGTACCATTCAACAGGCTGTGAGGATGCAGACAGGTTTTGATATAGCTGATCTTAAATGAAATAATTATCAATGCCAGAATGTGAGATGCGAATCAGCTGATACTGGTTTCAATACACATAGTGACCAGCCAAAGTATTCTGCTTAAGTTTGTCATTTGCTCAAGTGTGGTTGTAAAACATATTCAGAAGTGTTTCACTGACGTAGATTTAATCTAATTTGACTGCTCACTGGAAATACCCTAGCAAAGGGATGAAACCATGGTATCAAGTCTTCCTTATCTTTTCTGCTCAAATTGCTCAAATTCTGGACATTGCTCAACTTGATTTCAAACTGTGGTGGGTTGAAAGGTAAAGTATCTATGTGCAGAGGTTTCAGTGGGGACTGGCCTTTATGAGGCGCATATGAAGGAGCAGAGCTCCGTGTCTTCTCTCCCTTCTCTGCACCTGCTTTAGAGCCATGTACAATCTATTCCTTATGCAGAATACAAATCCAGAAGACATCAAGAGAATGACGCTGTAACAAGCTAGGAGAAAGCAGCTTGGTGTAAGTCAGAAAGATAGAAATTACTTTTTCTGGGAAGAAGGAGACTGGGTTCTTCATCTGTCTAAAGGAACCATGTTTGAAGATGAAGTATGAGCCAGATGAGCAGACAATGAGTTGGATTGAAGAGCTGGTAGCGATCAGTGGCATGAAATCTAGGTGGAGGCCATTAACTAGCAATAAACCTCAGGGGTCAACACTGGGTTCAATCCTGACTAATATCTTTATTAATGACCTGGATGATGGGGCAGAGTGTACCCTCAGCAAGTCTGCTGATGACACAGACATGGGAGGAGAGGTTGATGCACCAGAGGGTCATGCTGCCATTCCGAGGGACCTCAGTGGTCTGGAGAAATGAACTGATGGAAACTGTGAAGTTCAACAAGTGCAAAGCCCTGCACCTGGACCATCCCCATGCATCAACGCATGATAAGGGGCACCCAGCTGGGAAGCAGCTTTGCAGGAAAGGACCCAGAGGTCCTAGAGGACCACACTGATCCTAGGGGACTTCAAGGAAGTAGAGCATGAGCCAGTAATGTGCCCTGATGGCAAAGAAGCTAGATGTTATCCTGGGGTGCACTAGGCAGAGTACGGACAGCAGGTTCAAGGAGATGATGCTTGATGCTCAGTGCTGGTGAGACATGCTGAGGTTCTGTATGCAAGCTGGGGCTCCTCAGCACATACTTATGCATATAAACTCACCTTTAGGTACACATCTTAAAAGTAAAACAAGAAAAGAAAATTTTGTTTGGCAACTGGGCAATTTCAGGGACAAGGAAATGAAATTATAGAGGTAAATGTTGAAAATTTGTTTTATAACAATAACACTTGTGAAATGCAGACAATGGTTATCTGTAGTAGCAGTAGAGGAGCATGTCTGTTGGGAGGGGTTTTAATTGGAAGAAACACATGATTGAAAGTTAAGTGATATGTTAGGGAGATGTATTGCTGTTCTCGATAATTTTCTGTTTTGTAATTTGTATGTTGAGATGTCTTGAATGTATAGCACTGGTGACCAGGGCCCCAGCTAGATGCCTAAAGCAAAATTTTCTTCACTTGAAATCAAAACAAATAACTACTACTGGAAGATCTATGCGAAAGGTAAGATAATAAACTACAGCTGCTAAAGCAAAATAACAAAAATAGAAAAATCTCTCTGTGAATGTTGTATTTACCCCAACACACAGATGAGGCAAACTGATTAAAATTCATCTTTTCTGGTCTCTCAAACTGCTCAGCTGGTATATGTTAGAGCCCACACTTCTAGCAGTGGTGATTTCTTTTTTTCTCAGCAGTTTACAAAATTATTTTTCAACTTTCTTGATTCCTGTGATTGGAAAGTAGACACATTTACATTACACAGTGCAGGTACCTAATTACTATCTCAGACTCTGCTCAGCACAGTTGATCTGTTTTTTCACATCCCACGCTGACTTCCAGCTGTTTAACTTAAGGGATACTAAAGGTTTGCTCCTTCACTTCTACATATGAGATGAACATCATTATTCATAAAAGCTATTCTATTAAAACAGAAGGAACTACTCACATACATGCATTAAAACACATGTGCAAGTCTTTGCAGGATTAAAAAAGGCAGGAAGCAACAGGTTGGGGCAACAGACACCAGATGGGTGGAAGGAAGAATAAAGTGATAGGAAGACACAGTTACGTGGGCAGGTTGCATACACAAGTTTGAAGGCATTTGAAGGATTGTTTTTAAAGTTTGCCCTGGCTTTAAACAAATGTGTTGCTTGTCTTGTAACAGCTGTTCCTGAAGTATCTGCAATTCCTGTGCTTGTGATCGATAACTCACACTAAATTTAAAGCATGATGAGACCATTAACACATTTTGGATTACATAATTGCTAATTTTTTACAGAACATTGTTATGCATAGTTCATAGGTTGGTCAGGTATGCATCAAGGCTCACCAACACAAAGGGTACACCTTATGTAACTAGCAAGCTGGTGTTGTACTGAGGAACTAGAACAGAGCCTGAAATGCTGCTGGTGCTCATAAAAACATTATACAGCTTACTTAAGTCACTGCAAGAGAAAAAGTGAGGAAAAATCAGGAGAGTTTGAATGCAAATTTGTAGTGAATGCAGAGTAATTATAGAGGCAATGTACTAACTCCTGTAAATGATGACTTGCCAATAATTTCCAAATTTCACTGAGTTGCATTTTGAAGAAGTGAAGTGAGGGACTCTGATGAGAAAGGAACAAAATTTTATAGCTGTAAATCAGTATTTTGTGTAAAGGCAAGAAAGCTAGCACACTGACCTATTACTTCCCTGATTTTGAAAATTACTTAAAAAAATCCAAAACACCACATTAAGAACACTTCTTGGAAAGATCTATCACTCTACTGTCAGCAGACCAAACTACACTGAAGTCATGTAAAAATGTCCTGCTTCTTTTGAGGAAAGGGAAATTTGATGTTGTGCTAGCAAATATATTTAATTTCTACTATACTATGTAAAAGAGAATATTCATACTTCAAAATAAGCAGGCAGATTGTTAAATCGGAATCAGAGCACATTGATAATATATTTCAACATTTAACTTGCCTTGAAAAATACTGGATAATTCAATGTTGACTCAAAAGAAAAAGAAATTTAAAAATTATAACAGTAATTTAAGTTCACAACAGTTCTTACTACCAAAACTTTTGCAAGTCTTTGTGAAATGAAGCTGGATTGTTATGACTCCACTGCTTTTTAAGGCTTTAGTCATACAGATGAACAGTGACCATCACCACAGCTGAGGAAAGCTGCCAGAAAGCTGACCCTAAAAATAGGAAGAAAGAAAATAACTCAAACCCTTTAAATATCAGCTAGTTACGCTCTCTTCTCAAGCAAGTCTCCAACTGATCATGAATTGTGGCAGGATACTGTAGTGAACTGCTCATCTGATAGCTTCCAAATATGATGTCTCACACTTGTGAATATTCCACCATAAATGTAAAAATAATTCCCAAAGGATAGAGAAAGGTACACCGATGCATATTCTGCCATGGGAAAGGCACATCACAGAGGAGCTAATTTTATCCACTCTGACTGCAAACCTCATGTCTTCCAACAAATTTCTGAGGAGGTGGAGTTTCTCTGCATACTTTTTTCTCTGGCACAGAGACTTATCCTCAGTTTATACTGCCATTATGCTATTTGTTCTTTTATGTGTCAGCAAACTCAGATACCTGGTACGTACATCAACACCCCGGAAACACAGTTTTTGTCTCAGTATGACAATACTCTTAAAAAGGAGGCCTGTTTCTTCCTTTACCCTACCAATATGAAAATAATTGTCTTGGTTTCTTAATGCTACCACAAAGCACAGACCAAATGAGAGTCAGCACTTCCCTGGAAAAGACACTAAAGTCCATCAGACAGCAAGTTTTAGCAGCAAGAGTATGGTGCTCCAACAGCTGAGCTCTAATTTATTTGGTTTAGAGAGGGAAGGTGGGAGGTAGATGTATTTTCTTTTATCTGAGGATTCTTCCTTTTCATAGATGAAAGGATGAAAAGAAGAGAAAAATCCCAGGGAGCTATGTCATTGCAGTAGTGATGCCCTACGTAAACTACTCATTTCCCAGGAATGCTAATTTAGAGACCAGGTCATTTTGCCACTTCTTGCAGAGGGGGAACTCCAACCCTCTGCTTCGTCGCCAGCGAGCAGCCCCGCTAGCGAACTCTGCTCTTGTCCGGACAGAACAGACGGGGAACAAACTCCGGGAAGAGACTGGAAATCACGTCGCTGCCAGAGGACACGGACCCAGAGCCGGCTCCGTGTGAGCAGGCGTCCCCAGAGCCAGGCTCGGTGCCCATCCCGGCTCTCTGCAGCGGGCAGGTGCCTCCCGTCCCGCCCGCTCCCGCCGCCCCATCGCCGGGTCCCGGCCGCGCTGACACTGGCGGTGCATAGTTGCCGGGTACGAGGACAGCCCCTTACCTGTTGATTTTCAGGGCGAACGCCCTCCTGTCTGCAGCGGGCAAGGTGGCCATGCGGGCGAGCAGCCGCGGCTGCCGGCGAGGACCGAGGGCGGCGGCACAGCTGAACGGCGGCTTTCTTTCATTTATTTATTTTTCTTAATTGCATGCTCCGGGCTAAAAACCCGACCATCTGCTGACTATTCTGGGTGTCAACTTCCGCATTTCACCTTCCTCACCGAAATCGGCCGGAGTGGGAGGGATCTGCCCCAGCGCACAGCAGGCAGCTCACCCCGCAGCGCCCGCCCGGCATCCCGGGCACCCTGCGCCTCCCCGGCGGCTCCCCACGGGCTCTGACAGCCAGCAGCAACTTCCCCTCCCTCTTTAACACGGGCGAACTTTGAACCGCCCGTGGGCATTTTGGAGGGAAGCAGGGAGGAAGGCAAGGTCATAGGCACGGTGGGGAAGGGAAGGCGCCGTGTACCTCTGGACGGGCACCGCTGCGGGAATCCTTTGCGCATCCCCCCAAACCTTTTTTCTTTTGGAAACCGCAGTGCAGGTGTCAGACACCTCCACCCCACCCCGCACACACGCACACCCGCCGGGGGCCGAGCGCTGCTCTGCGGGGCGGGCGGGGAAGCAGCGGGCACGGCTGGGCTGCCCCGGGCGCCGCCGATCCAGCCCGTCCTGCCGGGTGGAGCAGGTGTGCCCGCCGGGCAGCAGCGGGCAGGGCCGGCCCCAATGGGGCTGCTCGGAGCAGGGCAGCACCGCGCCTACCGCCCTGCAGGCAGGAGACACAGCCAGGGTCCTGCCTTTGGCCCCGCTGGCGCAGGGATAGAGCTGTTCGGGCAGATAGGGACAGCTTTTTACCTGGGACGGTATTTTGCCAATACACAGGTGCACCCGGCCCATATGTTTCTCTTACACATAAACTGAGTAAGAAAACTCACAGGTACTAACGCAAGATACCAGCTCAGCTTGGCTAAAAGCTGGCCTCACTGCTGCTTTCTTCACCAGCACTTCACACTCAGCTTTTTAAAAACGCTATTTGTATTAAGTACCTTGTGGTTGTGTTACCAAGTGATGTTTCCTAGCCGGTATTTTTCTGCCTTGGTACAGATCTCACTGCTTCTGCAGATAAGCAGAACTCAGACTTCATTTGAAAGGGGAAACAGAAGCCAAAGATGGTTTCTGTAGATGAATTTTGAGGTAGTAGAGGCAATTCAGTTTTAGCTTGTCCTGTTTTTATTAAATCTGGGCTTTGGTGGCAACAGCATTAGGATTCAGCCGCCAGAAGGTGGTCGTAGTTTATATCTCCATTTCCAGTAAGCTGGAGAGTATGTAAAGGAAAAGAGCAGGATATGAGGCAAGGAACAGAAGATTGTCAAAAAGTGAAGGCCTAAAATCGTGCTACTACCTTTTACTCCACAGGATTCACCATTCTTCAGAGCACTGGCCTCAAATATGAATGTTGGCTTCTACAGTCTGAGAAAAACGCTGGCTGAGGGACCTTAGGGAAGTGTAGAGAGGCTGAAAAAAACCCAGAAGTAAATAAAAAGAGTTGAAAATAAATGTATATCTTTTGAGGAAAAAAACCCCCACATGGATCTACAGCAGAACAAGACCTGAAATACTTCAGAGAAATTTCAGAAAGAAAATAATAAAATCTATTAATAGAATGTGGTCAACTAGTAAATATTTGCTGTGGAAAGAATAAATTGGATACTTGATTTCATGGAACTTACCTACCACACCCATTCTTTCTTTACGTCACCAAGATAAAGCTAAGGCCACTTACCTTCATGTAATTTGAACTTAAATATCACTCAGTTACAAACCAGTAATACGTAGCTGTGATTTGGTACATGTACTGGTAACAAGAAAACTTTTGAATGTCACAGGTACTGGCTGTGGCAAGAACTACCTAATTTTTTATTGAAGCTATGAGTTTGGGCTTCATTTCAACAGCTCATGTGGCATGAAATAGGACCTTCCTTGATTGCTAAATCTAACCACAGAGCCACAGAAATAGAACTAGCAGCAATGCAGGTAACATACCAACGTGCACAAATACATCCATTTAGGAGTGATACAACTGTTTATTTTGCAGTTTCATACATTTTTGGTAAACATGGACAAAAAGATTGCTCAAAAGTATTTTGCCACATGCAGGAAAACATGCCTGAGGAGACACACAACAGTGAAGTTTCCAAAACTTTATAGTTTTGGCTAGTATATAGCCAGTGTACTGTTGTGGTTTAACCCCCCCAGCAAGCAACCAAGTTTCACACAGCTGCTAACCCACTCTGCCCCAGTGGGATGGGAAAGAGAGGATTGGAAGGGTAAAACTGAGAAAACTTATGGGCTGAGATAAAGACAATTGATTAGGAAAAGCAAAAGCTGTGCATGCAAGCAAAGCGAAAAAAAAGAATTCTCTCACTGCTTCCCATGGGCAGGTGGGTGTTCAGCCATCTCCAGGACAGCTGGGCTTCATCACAGGTAATGCTGACTTGGGAAGACAAATGCCATTGCTCTGAAAATCACCCCCTTCCTTCTTCTTCCCCCAGCTTTGTATGCTGAGCATGAAGCCATATGGTCTGTAATGTCCCTGTGGCCATTTGGGGTCAGTTATCCTGGCAGTGTCCCTGCCCAACCCCTTGTGCATCCCCAGCCTCCTCACTGGTGGTATAGGGTGAGAAGTAGAAATGCCCTTGACATTGTGCAAGTGCTGCTCAGAAATAACAAAACATCACTATGTTATGGACACTTTTTCCAGCACAAATCCAGTACACAGCCCCATACCAGTTACTATAAAGAAAATTAATTCTACAAAAAACCCAACAAACAACACCCAATCAAAAACCAAAATAACCAACAGCCAAAACCAGCACATATATTCAACAGATACAGAACAAACCCTTATATAATTTAACGTTTTCATCTTTTTGAATGAACTGACTTACCAGAAGCCTACTTCAACATATGAACAGCAAAACTCATCAAATACTCCTTTTCATCAGAGGTGGAAAAAAAGAAAAAAGTATAGAATTTTATCAAGGAAGTTTACTTAAATTTAACTTAGTGGAGTACTACCAGATGAGAAGTTGGTGAAGTGATTTTTAAGCTATTTATTATTTATTATTATATTATTATATATTATATATTATTTTATTATATATTATTATTATTTCAATCAAAGAAACCCTTAGGCATCATATCAAATTAAATATTGTCAATATTAGTGGTTCAGTTTACTGTTAAATAAACACTACTGTTTGAATTTCTGCAACAAACCAACCTACTAAATACAAGGTAATGAAGCCTAAACTTTTGTTTAGAACAAGAAGTAGAACAAGATCTTTCCAGTCAGGGATTAAAAAATTATGTCAAACCAGGTTCCAGTGAAGGCAGCAAAAAAAACCCAAACCAAACCAAACCAAAACCAAAACAAAAAAACCCACAACATTCTACCCCCCGCCCCCCAAAAATAGTGCAATTCAGAACAGGCCATGGTTTTCCAAGCCTAGCCTGCTTGGGTGTCAGTAGCTGCTGGTAGGTTTGTATATGATCCAGTGGAAACCATGCTTACCTTCCCCATTTACTCATCCCCATCCTTTTGTCACACACACATGCATCCCAAATGGTGGTCCTAAAAATTGTTGCATCACTTCAGCCATAAATCAGTCATAAAGCCACGCTTCCCTGTAATTCCTCTTGGGTTTCAATGGCTTTCACTGTGCTTTGGTGTTCCTCCTGCCACCTGACCTGGAGGTGGTTGTTGCATGGCCAGTTGGTTGCTGTACCCTGGCCATCTAAGGAGCTGGAGGTCCAGCCACAAAGAGCAGCTGAGTGGTGGTTAAAACCAGCACAGGTTGGGTACAAGTGCCTGGGCAGAAAGGCTACTGCTTTGAAGGAGTTTGTGGGCTGGGGTTAAGGAAACACTGGGAAAGAGTGTGATTTGCATGTTTACACGCCACTTACCTAGGGATCTTTTTTTTTTTTTGTTTGTTTGTTGGTTTTTTTTTCTCTTAAGGCACACATTTCCAAACATCTTTTTTCTGAAAAGAGAAAACTAGCAGTCACTTTTTCAACAGCAGTGGTATACCTGGGAAGAACACTACTGCATGATAATCACGGCACTATGCATGTCATTAAACAAAACTTTGTCTCAGCATGGTCATGGATTGTCTCCCAACAAAGCCCTGCTTAAGTTTTAAAAATCACTTGCTTGTTTGTAGAGGATATACCTTTGATGCTTGACTAGCAATAGAGCTAGGTCCATGGGACTTTTCTCAATATTTTTTATAATGTTAAGTTTGCATCTTTAGGGAAAAAAAAACCCAACAAAACCCAGCAGTATATAACTTCAGTAATGAATAACTGTTACTTGATTATCCTTTAAGAATATCTGAAGGTTCACACCAACAGGAAAACTGTCATGATCTCAGCAGTACCTGCCAGCAACACACAATGCCTGTTAATGTTTGCTCATATTCCACTTCCTACCATATCACTGATTAGAACAGTGTAATGTAGCCAGTGCAAATACACTCTCCCTAAAGGAAGATGACATACCATTACTAGCATAGATCTCCACTGTATCTAGTAAAATCTAGGTGATTTATTCAAGACTGTTTTAAATAAAAAGTGTTATATGAAATTTATTAGGCTAAATCTCAGAAAAAATAAGTGTAATTTTGCATTATTTCTATTAATGTTTTAATTAGAGTTACAATGAAATACTAAACCTCCCTTAAAAAAATAAATTTAAAAAGTCACTCTTAGGTTTAGGTTTCATTTTAGTGTTGGTGAAACAGAAGAAAGGGAACTTAGATAACTTTGCAACCTTCTGGGGTTTTTAAAGTGCAAAACACTTTAAAAAAAGAAAAAGAGTCTATGTGAAAGTGTATATTCTTTCTTTGTCTGTGCAAATTATTCTGGAGGAATAAAATTGTTACTGACCAGATTCACATTAGGGAGTTTCTCAAACAGAAATGTTTCCTTGTTCACCTTCACAGAGAACAAAACTCAAGCAGAGACAACAGTGACAAATTTTTCCCTTACTGTCACCATCTTCTGTTATAAGGGAACTTGTTAGACGATGTGTAATATTTAAATCTTGACAGTAAACCATATCTTTATTCTAATATTGTCAGTTTCATTAAGTTTCACATTATAACAGCATATTGAGCACATAAATCATAAAAAGCAGCAGTGTTAAAAAGCAGGTGCACTGGCTGAAGTAAGATCTTCCTTCACTTAAATGACATGTGAATAGTGTGCATTCTTCAAAGAAAAATAAAGTCCAGTTTTCAGGAGAAACTGTCAACGTAAGTACAGATAAGGAAATAGAAATAGTTTAATATAGGAATAAACACAGATAACAGACAAGGGAAAAGTAAACGTACTCTAGGGAGTATGCAAATCATACTGAAGTTATGCCTCTGTTTATCAGCTTATATTTTGAGATCACAAAACTGAACTTCGTATCTGTTTCCACGTTGTTTTGCAGGTTAACTGGTATCCTGTATGAATTTGCAATTCTTTTCTCTGAGGAACATTTCTCTGAACTATGTATATTGTACATTTTACTGTACAGGAATCTCCTTTTCATGTGGCCATTTCGCTTTAAGACTCACATTCTGTATAATATTGTGATATTCCTCTCCTGCTGTTTTGATGTGATTATGCTCTCCTTGCTACTATATCAGGAATCGGCAAGCTGCAGTACCCTTCAATGCATCCTCTTATTTTCACGTTACAACCTTCTGCTCCAGTTTTCCTCTAAAGCCTTAAATGCTTTTGTCTATCATCCAAATCAGTCTGAAGCAAATGGCTTTGCTTGCACTGAGATCTTCAGTATGTGGGAAGGGACTAGATTATTTCAATTGCAGCCACCTAAGGTAATAATTAAACACAACTGCCTGATACCCATCAACACTTTAGTGCTTTCTGGTATGTATGTCTGGTCTTCAGATGCCTTGGAATAAAACACTCCAACTGCATACAGATTTTAGTTTTCTATCCTCGTGTTAGCTGCCACCAAAGTAAAATATACAGATTTTACACTTATATTTATAAAGCAGATTTTATTGCACAGTTCAGCAGAAATGAAAGGACAGCAAGATTATAATATTTGAATATTAACTTTAAAGAAACCAAAAGGGAGCCCAGAAACCATAGTATTTATTTTAGGTAATTTTGTTCAAAAGAAAAAATATTGAGCAGTGTTATGTGAGCTGGTGAAAAGCAGAACTGCTTAAAGGATGACAACACTGATTTCACCACCTTTTTCTTTCCCCATACCAGATGTTTCATTGACATGTAACTGAAATTTCAGTATTACTTGTCTCATTTTTAAAGAAAACTTATACACTTTTTTTAATATGCTCTGCAATGCTCAACTGCACATTCCCGATTGCCTTTCTGACTTTTTCCTTTTACCTCATAGCCTTCTTGCAGTGAAAATCTTCCAATTTTTCATAATCAATCCCTTAATAACAGAACTGTGTAAAGCTGTCCAGTCCCAAGACAGACCCTCTCTGCCATCAGGCAGGGTTCTAAGAGATAGAGCTTTGAGAAGCTCATCAGATTTTTCCTTTAAAATAGGATGCACCATACAAGTTGGTGACCTGAGTGTCTGAAACAAGAATGCAAAAAGATGCATGGTATCATGCGTTGGACATAAAACTCTAGAAATCAACAGACTATATAATTAGACCCCGTAATGAATGAATGAGATTTATCGTTTTCCACAGTTAAGGGAACAGGAACTCCACAGCTGATTCTTGTTAGCTACTCTTTCCTAAAGATACCAAAGCCTGTTGACTTGCTAAACTCAAAAAGTTTCACCCTGGTGCTTCTGCTGACATGGAGCTGGCAGATCTCCCACAAATAGAAATTTTAATAATTTCCTTTTGAACTTATTATCTGGACAATTATGTAGCTATAGGTGTTTCTGTTGGAATAAATGCAGTTGTATCTCAAAGGACAAGCTGAATCAATGGATTAAATAAGTGATTTTATAATTTGTTATTTTAATAATTTTTTTAACTGGAGTTTCACATGCTTGTTATTAGAATGATAAAGTAGAAGCCAACTATTTAGAATGGAATTTAATAAAATATTATTAGTATTAGTATTTTAACCTACACAACTATAAGAGCCAAGGATAAATACTAAGTATATTTACTGCCATACAAGCCAATAAACGTACAAATCAGATGAGGCCCAGCATACTTTACCATAACAGTACTCAAACTGGTGCTACTGGACCTCATTTTGAAAGCAGAGAACCCCACTGGGTTTTGGGGCATATGCATGTATCAGCATGCATCAAGCCGGTCTCTTCTCTGTGCCTCCCCAAATGCTGTTGCATTTATACCTACTGACACGGAGAAATGGAAGATGTGTTACTCATTTGTTAAACCTATGGCCCACAAAAAGCTTAATCAAACTGGGATGCCCTAAGCTCTCCTGGTGTGTGTGAACCGGGCTGGGGGCTGACTTGCTGGAAAGCAGCTCTGTGGAGAAGCACCTGGGGGTCCTTGTGCACAACAAGGTGTCCATGAGCCAGCAGTGTGTCCTGGTGGCCAGGAAGGCCAATGGGATCCTGGGGTGCACGAGGAAGAACACTGCCAGCAGGTCGAGGGAGCTGATCCTGCCCCTCTACTCAGCCTGGTGAGGCCTCACCTGGAGTGCTGTGTCCAGTTCTGGGCTCCTCTG
>JAWWLT010000092.1:47188304-47223403 GCA_035040995.1 Premnoplex brunnescens
CAGGCCATGCCCGCCCCGCCCCCGGTGCGCCTGCGCGTGCCGTGCCGCGGGGCCGAGGGGCGGCGCTCATGGAGGACGAGGAGTGCCCCGAGCTGGTGCCCATCGGGCCGGCCGAGCGCGGCCCCGGCCGCAGGATCCCGGTCACCGTCATCACGGGCTACCTCGGTGAGCCGCGGCTCGGCTCGGCTCGGCTCGGGCGCGGGCGGGCAGGGGCGGCGGCGCGGGCGGTGTGTGCGCAGGGCCGCTCTGGCTTCTGCCGCCCGGTTTGCACGGCCCGGCGTGTCCGGGGCGCGGCTGGCGAGGGGGTTTGGGCCGCTTGACGTCCGAGTAGGGGTAGCATGCTTGGCGCGGTTAAATGCGGGCTGCACTCCAGCCGAGAGAGGTTCGGCGTCCCTCCCTCAGCCCAGCAGGGCTGCTGCGTGCTGCATCGCGGTGAGGAAAACCCGCAGGGCAGGGCAGGGATGGGCAGGACAGGGAAGGAAAGGGTGCCTTACCAAATTCCCCTGGCAGTGATGATCATCCAGTTTGCTCTAGCTGACCTCCAGAGGTCCCTTCCGACCCTGACCGTTCTGTGCTCCTGTGCTTGGGATGGAACTGCTGGTAAGGTGGTGTTGCAGGGATTGTGTGTTACCTGTTTGACAGTGTCCCGTTTAAAGGCAGGGAGTGGCACATCTGTAGTTACTGATGGCAGAAGAGCTGGTCAGAAAAGGCACTGGAAGAGAAAGGATTAAGTGTGCCTTTTATAAGAAAAACAAAAAAATTAGCTTTCTATAAAAAGACCACCCAGCTGGTAGGGGACTTGTAAGTTTATCGAGCAGTGACAATTAGTGAACAGAAAACTATGGGTAATTTAAGACTGAGATTTAGTATAGTTGTAGTTCCATGAGATCAGATATCTCTGTGAATTAATTTCTACATTGTTACAGTAGAATGTAGGATACTAGAATGAAAACTCATGTTTCAGAAGAGATTTGCCTGAAGTGTGCATGTGCAGTATTTGGTTTTTATTTGAAATTTTAAGCTTTCTTTTTTTTCTTAAACATTTTAATAGAAATATGGTCTGTGTTCTAGGAGCTGGGAAAACGACTCTTCTAAATTACATACTGACAGAACAGCATAGTAAAAGAATAGCAGTTATTCTGAATGAATTTGGAGAAGGTATGTAAACGTGCAGAAACCCTTTTATTTTGCCACAAAATTACAAGGATATAAAATTGCTGGAAATCAGGACCATTGTCATTTTAAATCCATTACTGAAATTATTGACATAGTCTTCAGAAGGGCAGAAAGTCTCTTTGCTGGTGTTCATGAAATTGTGCTATTCATTAATCTGTTTTACATATAAATTCAGGCCCTCAGAGTAAAGTAAAGGAATATATCACCCTGTTGGAAGTGCTGTAACTCCATTTGTCCTGCTCAATTTCAAGCAAATGGAAATTAAAGTAAGGTGGTAGTAGATAATATTTTCTTCTGTTTCCTTTCTCCTCTACCATTTAGAGATCACAAATTATCCTAGACAAGAAATGGGGAGATGAGTACTTGGTGTCTATGGGTCTTTGAACTCTGCTTTCAGGATTGTTAATTGCTATTGCTGTAAGTTCATATCTGTGCTATAGTCAGTGTTGCTTACAGTTTTCACTTTGGTGGTGGTGGTCTTTTTGTTGGTTTTCATCAGCAAAGAAGTACGCTGGTTTTCTGGTCATGGAGCCTAAAATAAAATGTTCAGATAGAGCCTTTATTTGAAACAGAAGCACAGGCTGACTTTGCTTTCTTTCAGCTGAGTTTGTGGCAATTAGGATGTACCATCACCCTGTGAGTTTTGATCTTTGTAGGACCAACTTTACCTCGGCTTTTAAACTTCTCATACAGTGAAAAACACTAATTTCTGAAAAAAATGTCAGAAACATGGTCTCAAAAGAAAAGAATATAATCCAAGAGTAAAAATGTATACCAGCTTGATTCCTTTTCTCTCTCTCTTACAGCCATTGTCCTGCAAGCTTGTAGATTAAAAATATAGTACTACTTGTATTTTCAGGAAGTGCCTTGGAAAAGTCTCTGGCAATCAGTCAAGGGGGAGAACTCTACGAAGAATGGCTGGAGCTGAGAAATGGCTGCCTGTGCTGTTCAGTAAAGTAAGGAAAGACTGTTGTACCAGTTCTTACAGTGGGTACTGGGGGGAGTTGAGGAAAAGAGAAGACATCCAGGATTTGATTTGTGAAAATGCTGATGATATTATTGATTGAGACTTCTTTTGCCAGATAAAACAAAAATTGGAATTTGGGAGATAGAAATTTATTTCCTTTGGCTGCTCTACTGGATTTGGACTTAAGAGTCTTTCAGAAAACTGATCTAAATACCAGCTTGGGGTGTTGTACAATAGGGAGTTATCCCTCTTCTATTAGTATTAAATGCTTCCATGTAGAGAGCTAAAGATTCAGGGAAGCTGGAACTAGGACTCAAGTTTCCCAGTTTTCATGTTAAACTTACTCTGTGTTTCTTTCTTTCTATGGTGGTTAATACTTGAATATTGTACACATCAGAAGGGGTGAGTGGAGAACCTTTTGTGACCTAATGAAACACAGTAGTCAAAACTGTAAGCCGATGGTCATCGTAAAAAGCAGGAGAGTGTTTGTTTCTTTGACACGTTTTTTACCCTGTTTGTTTGTATGCTGGATTGTTTGTGCTAAGCTTATTAAAAAGGTCATGGCCTGTTTGTCCTGATAATTTGGAAGAACAGGTCCTGTGCCTTAACTAGTAATAGATAATAAGTGGAAAACAGAAGACCCTATTGCTTTGTATTCTGCATCTTAATTTTACTGTAGGTGAGGTGGAAAGGTGGAAGCAGGAACATTGTTCAGTTGGACCCCACCCCTTCTTTCTGTAATCTCAGCTGCCAAACCAAATAGTTATGTATCTACACAGGACCCTACTGTCCTTTATAGTGTATTCTGTGTCTGAAAATAAGTCTTTGTTTAAATCACCTTTATTATGTCTGGTGGGAATAGGCAAATACTATTTTCGGACTAAAATGAAACACGAAACTAAAATTTGCCTAATATTAGAGCAGGAGCACAATGACTAAATTTTCATTGTAGACTGTAAGTCCTGACTCAGGACTTTTCCTTTGATGGTACTAACACTGTGTTCTGCGTCAGAAGATATATTTTAATACATGTTTTAGCTTGTTTTCTCTGTTTTAAGGTTTAATTGTTTCTTCTTACAGGGACAATGGTGTGAAGGCAATTGAGAACTTGATGCAAAGGAGAGGAAAATTTGACTATATATTGTTAGAAACAACTGGTTTGGCAGATCCAGGTAGCTCACATTATGGTTTTCATAACCATGATAATTATTCTGTTTTTATGAAGTGCTTATTTGCTCACCAGTCAAAATGTAATATAAAGTGGTGAGTTGTCAGGCACATAGACTTTGATTGCTGTATAGACTCCAATGAATTGGATAAGGAACAGATGTGGGGTTGTGGATGAGTTGTTTGGTTGGGTTTTGTTTTGGACTTGCTCTAAAGCTTTATAGAAATCCAGTTAAAATATATCAAGAGAAGACACTGGTCTTAGAGAAGAGAAGCACTCCCTGAAACCAGTAATTTTCAGTAGACTTTTATTGTTCTTTTAAAGTATAAATTGTTAGCATCTGATATACTGTTAACACTGGTTGTGATAGGCCCTTATATTTTGGGAAGTGCTAAAATACACTGTGAAACAGACCAAAACGTTCTTCTTATAGAGCAATAATAGAATTTGCAAAGTCCTTGTGTGCTCTTTAGTGATATTTATTATAAAAACATGCTTAAATTTGAATTCATGTTAATAAAAGCTATCTAAAACAATTTTCTCCAAACCATCCCAATTAAAAATGTGTTATTGATAGAGAGTGAAGGAAATTCTTACAGAAATCCAATTGTTTCCCCTTTAGGAGACTGATGTTTTTCAGCTCAAAGCTAAATAGTTGTCATGGTAAAGTAATTTTCTTCGAAAGACAGGACATTGATTTGGCCTCTGTTACACACAAATTCTGTTTGAGTCAAATTGGAAAACTATTAAGCTTTTTGGAAAAAAAAAATCAATAGATATCAGAAAGCCATTACATGTTGTGGCCCTTGCTGTATCTTGTGTGAGTAAGCACTGTGAACAACTGACAAGTATTTGGTGTTGATACGGAGTGTTGTTTGTTTGGAGGACTGCATCTTATCACTTCAGGTGGACAATTTTAGGTGTTGGAATGACTTTAGTTACTGATTTTATTTTTTTTCCCCTTCTGACGTGTTCAGTCGTCTTAGCCTGAGGGGGCATTGAGGAACCTGGTCTCATGGAGGGTGTCTGTTCCCACAGCAGTGAGCTTGGGACTAGAGTCTGTTTTACCGGGCCATTTTAGCAGAAAACAAGAGAAGCATACTCCTAGGCCACGTGTAGTCCACAGGTAGCAGGTCACAGATTCCAAGTCCATCCTAGAATGTGGTCCCAGTTGTCCAAATACTTGCTGATTCTTTTTTTCTGTGGACTTGTCAATGTAATACATGCCATTTTACAAGTTACTGTACTTAAAAAGAAAGAGTGCTATGTGTGCCACTCTTCAGAAGCACCCTCATCTGAATGGAAATTGAGTGGATATCTTGTTTTTGGCCAGGGGAGTGGTGTGTGAGGGTGGACGTGTGTGTCTGTGTAGCATGATCTATTAAAAGTGGCTCAAAGGTGAAAAGGGAAGTACAGAATATTTAGAAATGAGGGAGCCTTGAGTTATAGGAGTGACAAATAGTTGATATTACAGAATAAAAGTAATTTAAACAACTTGCATGTATCTGGAGTTGTGAGATTTTAAAAGCTTTTTGTAGTCATAGCTGTGGATGTGCACACCAATAGCTTTTGTTAGGTCAAATGTGTGACTTGATACAGGGTACTTGACATCTGTAATACTTTCTGAGTTTGAAGAAAGCAATTTCACGTACAGAACTACAAGTACAGTTTTTCTGTGAAATGTCTGAATGTTGGTAATTTACTGAAAAATCTCAATTTTGCCACTATATGTATTAGGAGCTGTGGCCTCCATGTTCTGGGTTGATTCTGAGCTGGGAAGTGACATCTATCTTGATGGTAAGAAGTGCAAGCTTGTTTTCCCGTGTATTTGCATTCCATATCTGGAGTTGATGTAATGTATTCTTAGCATTTAAGGCAAAGTTTTGGAAAATGTTTGAAGTGCGTGAACTTGGTTGTCATATAATCAGATTGACCACAGAGATATCCTTCCTTATTTTGATGCTTATTTATCTCCTTGGTGAGTTGCTTCTATTTGCTAACTCCAAAAAAAGTTGTCTAGTGCTTTACTAAGGGATCAGATATGGAGAGATCTTGATTGTCATTAGCTAGATGTTATAAAACATTATTACATTACATGTAATAGAACATTATTAATATTACAGTGAGCTTTTTTCATTTTTCTTTCCTTTTTTTTTTCTCCCCAATGCAATATTTCCTAAATGGTTTCCTTTTTCAATGAACTCATAGCTTGTTAACATCTTGATGCTTCTGCCTTTTGTTTTTTGCTTTTTCTGCCTATTGTACTTTTATTAACTCTAGTATTTGCTGTGTTCCAATAAAAATCTGGGTTTACTGAAATATAAATCATCACTATATGTAGTTAAAGAGCATTTTTTTTTAATGTACAAAAAAAATAATTTTGGACTTAATTAAATGTCCTACTAATGCTTTTGTCAGTTTGTGAAATATCCATTTAGCCAAGGAAGGAAACATTTAGTTGGATAAGAAAGAGCTTCCTAAGTGTCTGCCAGACACGTGCAAATTCCTGGTCAGTTAGCATAACTGTATACCTCAGTGAGTCCCCTTAATTTGTTTCAATATCCTGTCAAAGCATACCTCTGCCAATCTGCTGTTGTGCAAGAAGAGGCATCAATTTTGTGAGAATTTATCTCACTTGGTTTTGTAGATATTTTCTTACCACGGATATGAGTAATTATTAAAAAACTATTTGGGTGACAAGTCTAATATTCAGATACTTTCAATGTTTCCGTTTATTTATAACCTGTTGTAAATGTGCTGACATTGTTGCTTTTGCACAGGAAGTTTACATGTTAAAACTGTCAGCTGCTTTCAGTGCATTTCTATTCCATTTTGATGTTCTCTTTTAGGTATTGTGTCTGTTGTTGATGCAAAGCATGGATTACAGGTAAGTTACTGAATTTGTTACGTATTTTAAAACTGCAGCATGAGAACAGCTGTTGCAATAATGTTCATGTGGATGAATTAACTTTTACAATAGCTTTAATTCTTACATTGAACGAGGATGTGTTTCATTGATACCGTGTTTCGGATGGGAACAAGGCATTACTGATATTCATAAGAATTCAGATTCCTACTGATACAGCTGCATGTCTGCTAAGAGTTGTCAGGTTGCTAGGTGCTTGGTTCCTTCTAGTTTTATCACTTCACTCAGGAATCTTGCTTTCATTCCAAATAGGTATTTGGCTTACTGTAAAAACAGTGCAGAAGTTGGCCTTTTAGAGTGTCATTGGTCCATGTTAGTTGAAAGGAGAGAATTCAGAACAGATGTCTACCTGTGTGGTAACAATTGTGTTTGGGCTCATACTGGGAAGGATACTAATGTAATGGCAGCTGTGGTGAGGAGAGGTAAGAGCGTCAGTGTCCTGGTACTGCTTCACATGAAATGGCTGTTTCATTATATGAAAGCAGGCAAAAAGAGCAGGCATAGGGTAATCTGTGTAAAGTATAATGTAAGAATAGACATACAGAACAGTGAGGTTGTCTAATAGTAAAAATTGTGATTAAAGCAAATAGTTCAACTTTTTTTTTTTCAGTAATAAGTAGGTGTTAATATAGTTATTAGCAACTTAATAACTTAGGAAATGTCTGCCTTGATTGGGTATTGATTTGGCAGGATTCAAAATAAAAGTGACCATAAGAAAAGATGCCTTCATAGTATGAAAATTTCATTATGCTATGGAAGTGTTTTTGATATTTCTGCATTTCACAATGGCTGCAGAAAACTGAGAGAACTGAAGAGGAGTGGTTTAAAAACAGGGAAGTGATCCTTCCCATACAAGATTATTTTGTTTGGAATGTCTGGGTTTCTCCTTTCAGTTGAGTTGATCTAATAGCTGACTTACCAAAAGGAGAGCAGTCCTGTCCTCTCATCAACTTGTGTTGCACCAGGACAGAGCAAATCCAACTTCATAACAAGCCAGCTTAGCAAGCTCATTGCATTCTGCAAGAATGTTCATGGAGGGGTTGGTGGATGAGAGAGGGGAAGGGACTGATTTCAAGCAGGAACTGTCTTCTAAATGAGCTTAACTATCACAGGAAATCATATCATGTTTGGATCAGGCCCTTTTCAGCTGAGTGCCCTAATACTAATTCAGATGTGTTTTATTACTTGCAAAAAATGCTGTTCTGTTTATCTTTCTTCTCATGCAATGCTGAATTATTGTCTTGAATCAAACATAATTGTGTTGTGTACAGCAGCAGTACATTGCTACTATTTGAAAAGCAATTTTTAAAATATTTAAACTGTCAAGTAATATGTCAGAAACAACACAAAAATGTTTTGAAACGTTCGTCTTTTCTATCTACTAGTTCTTTGACAGGTCACCGAAAACTCTTACATTATCTAGTCAGTAAGCCTGTAAAACACTGACATCAGAATAGTAGAAATTCTAGACTTTGTCAGTTATATACCAAGTAAACAGCTTTTGCTTTGTATAAAGGACTTGCTATCTTGTGCAATTCCTCTGATTATAGAGCTTGACCTCAACAGCTGCTTGTGATTCAAAGAATTTTGAATGCAGTATAAGTAATGATATTGAGATAATAGGAGCAATTTAAGTTGTCATGCTTCAAAGAACCAACCCATTACAAGTAAAGCTGACAAATAGCCCTGTGACCTGTCAGACAAATTGAAACCGAAGAGGTAATTGATATCATGGGTAATCACTGTAATGAGTTTGTCACCCAGCAGTCTGAAATACTAATTCTTTTAATCAAGGGCAAACAGTTGGACAACTTGAAGTTGCAGTTCTCTATGTCCAGGACTTGATGTCTGAACTGCTGACATTGTTCTTTTCAGGACAACAAATCTGACAACATTTAGTTCAATAGAATGAATACACAGGGAATTACAAAGGAAAGGTCAGAGGAGAGGTTTCCTCAGACTCATCTTGTTGCTATGCTCTGCTTAGGTTGTGCACGATCAGGAGATATTTTTGTTTGTTTTAAGGTGACAGACTTAGTATGCAATAATCTTTATTTTTGTTTTTCAAGTCAAATATTGTTCGATGTTCCAATTCTTTAATGTTATGATTATAAAATTGATTAAAAGAGAAGTGTTTTTGTAAAAGTAATTATAAGCTTCTGTATTGGTGAATATATAAATGTACTTTTTCATCATCATGTTACAGAAAAGTTTTAGATGGCATCTTCTTCAATACCTTGTTGAAAAACCTCAGCTGAATTAGATTTGATCTCCTTTAATTTCAAATGAATTTAAATGTAATTAGAATGTGATTAATCCAATTATTTTAATTTTTGTCTAGCACTTGACAGAGGAAAAGCCGGAAGGCCTTGCCAATGAAGCATCTCGGTATGGATGTCAAAATTTCATATATCACAGTTCAGGACTGCACTGCATAGAAGTTCATTGAAGTGGCTTCTTTTTCATTTGGGAAAGCTTTTTGTTTCTCCTTTGCTTTAAACCAAGGTGAATTGGTGTAATGAGGTAGAATGTAGAAAAGTGACTTCATGTTCCATTTAATCTCTCTGCCAAGACCTGACTCTTCTACTTTAAGAGTAATGGGATTTTGTGTAAGTGAAGGGGAAACACTCTGTGTTGGGGGGAAGAAAAAATTTCATGTTAGAATGTATCAGCTGCTTCAAGTAGAACTGGAGATAGAGCAATATTTTTTGATAGATGTGAGCCACAATAATTAAGGGCAATTTTAACAACTGAAGTCTTCATAAAGCAAAGGGACTTAAAAGTATCACTTTACAAAGACTGCATGCAAGAGAAATAGGCACTTATGAAATTGTTAAATCAGTAAGCACTTTAGATTAGATGACATAAAAAAACCCCACCAACCAATCAAACCCAGAAAAAAACCTGCTGAAACAAAAAATCTGGCATAGCATAACACCTCAAGGAGAAGCCAATAGTACTTTAATCATCCTTCTTGATGTTTTACTGTAGTAACAATGTTCATACTATTTTCTGGGGCCGTGGGAGAGATGATGTTTCTGCCTTACAGGCAAAGCATTTGTTTATTCATGTTGTCTTTTTTTCTCTCTTTCTTAATACACAGGCAGGTTGCATTAGCTGATCTTATAATCATCAATAAAACAGATTTGGTTTCAGAGGAAGAATTGAATAAAGTCAGAACATCTGTGAGGTATGAGGTTTTTGGCATAACTTAACAGTTATTTTAACTTAAACATCCTTCTTGCTATTAATAGAGAAATTAGATCTCATGATTACGTAGACACAAATTGTTAGCTTGTAAGGGAAAAGAGACTGCCTCTTTCTGCTGGTATTTCAGTACTTCTGTGTGCTTACACAGTCTTAGCAGTTTGCCTGTCTGGGTAATACTTGATGTTATTTACTAAGAACAGACCTTTGTCTTAAGTGTCCATGCTTTTACATTTCTGGGCAGCTGTTGCCATTTTTCAAAATTAGCTTCAGGGAAAAAAGTCTGCTGGTAAATAAGAGTTCACTAGCAAGTGCAAAGATACATGGTGGAAGTCACAAACAATTGTCATGGGAGCAGAAGAACCAATTGCCTGAATCAAATTAGTGATCAAAGACATTACCCTTTTCTATCAATACCATGATAATCCAAATAAAATGTGGACATTTTAAAATATTTTACAACTGTATAGGTGTTTGAAATCTGAAAGTAAAAATGTGTAGATTCAGCAGATTGTATGATGAGGAGCCTTGGATAAGAAAATGCTGTCACTGGTAGTATCTTCTTTTCAGAACTTACAGCTTCCCTATTCTGAGGGGAAACCAACTATCTTAAACCAATTGTCTGTTGGTTTGTTCAACAAGTTGATAACAGAGTTGGGGTACTATTTTGCATGGTACTGTCCGTGGTTAACATATTCAAGCAGTATATCATGGTTGTATTTTCATCTAACTAATGATTTTTCTGTTTTAGGTCAATAAATGGACTTGTTAAAATTCTAGAGACACAGAGATCAAGGTATTAAATGGCCAGTTTTACTACGTACTTCTTCTTTTGTGACAGTTTTAAGTGTCTGTTAGATCAGCTTGCTTAAAGAAAAAACTGTTGAATTATAAATATTTAATTCAATATTTATTTTATAAATAAGCAGCTAGATAAAAGAATTCTTTTAAATAAGTAAAAATATATTTTTCTTTGTTAGTGTTCATATTAGAGACTCACAGAACGGGTCAGGTTGTAAGGGATCACAGTGGGTCCTCTGGTTCGACCTCCTTACTCAGGCAGGGTCATCCCACAGCACATGGCACAGGACTGCACCCAGGTGGTTCTTGAGTTTCTCCAGTGAAGGAGACTTCACAACCTCTTTGGACAATCTGTTCCAGTGCTCAGTCACTCGCACAGGAAAGAAATTCTTCCTCATGTTCAGGTGAAACTTGCTGTGCATCAGCCTCTGCCCTTTTCCTCTTGTCCTATTGTTTGGACCACTGAGAAGAGCCTGGATCCATCCTCTCGACACCCATCCTTTAGATACTTATAGACATTGATGAGGTCCCCTCTCAGCCATCTCTTCTCGAAGCTGAACAGGCCCAGCTCCCTCAGCCTGTCGTCGTAAGAGGAAATCATTTTTGTAGTCTCTGCTAAATGTGCTCCAGGAGGTCCATGTCTCTTTTGTCCTGAGCAGCCTACAAGTGAACACAGTACTCCAGATGTGGTCTCACTAGGGCTGAGTTGAGGGGCAAGATCACCTCCCTCAGCCTGCTAGCTGATGCACCCCAGGATGCCATTGACTTTGTTGGCCACAAGGGCACACTGTTAACCAGACCTTGTAATTGAAGAGAAGCTTGCAAGGCCATAGTGTCTATGAGGTAATAATTGGTCACATAGTGTTTTCTTTAACGTCAATTATTTGATTGTATTGTGATAAATGTTCCTATAATACAGGTTCTTGATTTAAGCAATTTTAAAAGGGAAAATAAAAGACATAATCAAAGTATACTTCATTTTGTAAAGTTATTGTCAAATGTAGGTGGAAATTGTAGACAGAAGTACTTTCTGTTGAATGATCACATAGGACCAATTTTGAAGAAGGTATTAAATACCATGCTTTATGTCTTAAATGTCCATTAGGAAGAGATCCAGTATGTGATCTTTTCCCATACTCTCTGGTGTCTGATGTCAACTAGCACTAACTTTGGGATATGAAATTAAGTGGGCCTCAGATTCAGTCCTCAATGACAACTCTGGTTACTTGTAAATATTCTTTAGTAAATGGCACATGTCTCTTTCATGATTAAACATTCCAAAAGTGAAACAAGCACAAAATTAATTTATTGGAATGTTATCTGAGAACATACCTTCTTTAATTAGGAGGGTTTGTTCCTCAAAAGCCCATATTTAAAAGGGATTAATGTAGTGCTTTCTTGAGCTTTTGATGTGACTTTTCAGAATGTTGCTGAGAACAAAAAACTGGCACTGAAGCTGGTCATGAATTCTACATAGGAATTGTTTATGTGTATTACATTATAAGTATTTCATCTTAGAAACTGCTTTGTAAAACTAGTTGATTGTAAAAGTTTAATAATTCTGACTATGCTCCAGAGTGGCTTTTTTTAACCTTCTTTTTATTTAGGCACGTCATTAATTGCATTTGAAAAACTATCAATTGCTATTAGCGGTGAAACCTATAGTCTGTATTTTTTGTAAGGAAAAGTTTCTTGGGCAAGTTTATATATAGCCACTCTTACGAGCAAATGTGATAAGTGCTGTCCTGTATTACATTTTTCATTTGTCTGTTTCAGATTTTAGCATTGAAATTCCTCTTAGTAGCACTTGCTTCATGTAGTTATTTCAGTTTTCTTTGCTAACAGTATGTCAGTATAAGCTACATATAGTCCACAGGTTTGTGTCAGTCTTGAGAGTCCCAGGGTTCCTTTTCCTATTTAGGGAAAATCAGTTACTATTCATGCACCCAGTATAAGGGATTTTATCAGCTTTCCCTTCTGTAAAATACAGTATTTTACTGTATTTTTAAAAATCCTGTTTCTGTGCTTACATTTACTTTGTAAATAAACGCAGTGTTTCCTTGTAGGGAACAGTACCAACCACCAACATCCAAAAATAAGGCTAAGCATTAGTTTGATAGACAGGAAAACCATTTAAAAATAGTTATTTAAGTATATATGATATTGAGATACATATATCCAACATACAAAGCTTTCTCTTTTCCCCTCTGTTTAGAGTTGATCTCTCCAATGTCTTGGACCTACATGCATTTGACAGTTTATCAGGAACAAGGTATGGTGATAATTTTGCTGTCTTCTTTTAGAAATAATAACTATTGTATAAATACATGCATGAAACAGACTCAAATCCTGCCTCAAATGCAATTCTGTTAGAGTTTGTTAGAAATTCTAGTTTGGTTGCTTTTTGTAAAATATTACTTTATAAGTGGTAATACAAGACAGATTTTTTCCACTTGAATGCTTGCGACAAAAGCTCTTTGATTGCCCTGTTTTCCCCAAATGTAAGTTTTGGTTTAATATTAATAGTAGAACAGATTTGTACCCTCTTTTCTGGTTTTCTTAAAGGAATTCACAATTTTTGTACTATGAGTCTTGATGAACTGCAGGCCTCCTTAGATTTCACAAAAGAGAATCGGGTACTGAGGTTCCACAGTAAAGGCAGTACAGGTTCTAGTTACTGTGTTCCGTTTCTGGGTTTTTTTTAATGCCAACTCCGTGCTTCAGTATGCTAGTTGGGTGCAAAAGTAAAATTGGAAGTGACTGGAAAAGGACTTTTTGTGTGGTGAAGTTGCTCGGCAAAGAGAACTAGGAGTGTTGGAGCAATCTAAAGGGAAAGGAAGTAATATGCCACTAAGGGGATTATCAGCTTCATACTTCTTCCTGGATGCAGACTGTTCACTTTAGGTAAGGCAATGTAGCCAGTTCCTTATTCATAGAGGGGAGAAATTGCAGGACATGCAATTAGTAACGTCTAGGAGATAACATGCTTGTGAGATTCCTCTGTGCACTGGTGCAGTACTATCCAAACGATAGCAGGTTTTTTTTGTTTTTTTGGGTTTTTTTTGCTGGCACTGGCTTTTGTCTGAATCGGTGAAAAGGAGTGTTTCTTTTGTGCTCCTTAAATGGCCCAGTGAGATTGGTACCAATGGCACCATCAGGGAAGGAACAGACCGGGCATCCAAAAGAAAGTTAAGGGAGGAGGAAGGTCAGTAGGTGCTTTAAGGGCAATACATAAATACTAGTTCATAAGCCAGATCTTAATCCTGTGTCCTGAGTTCTTATAATGGGTCAGCTAGGTAAGTTGACTCATCCTGGAGCCACACAACAGGAATAAAGCAGTAAGAAGATGTGAACCAGAAAAGGATTGTTATTGATAATGGCAATTCAGTTAGATCTCGTTACCTGTAATATTAGGTGGTGTTCTGCAAGGTTTACTAGGAATTACTACAAATCTGAGAAAGTCCTTAAGGAGCTAACAAAAAAACCAAACCAAACCTTTCTTGCTTTCCTCAGTCCAGTCTTCTCCTGTATCTCACTCATAGTTCCCTTAGAAGTCCTTGATACGTGACATTAAGACAAGGGAAACACTCTAAAATGTCAACATTTAAAGATACATTCTGAAAGCACCAAAGAAGGCTGGAGATTGCTTAAATGAAGTTCAATTTATTTTGTTTAGGTTTGAAGTCTGTACAGCAAAATTGCTTATCCTGGTGTCAGTTCATAAATACAGAATCAGTACACTAATAAAATTGTTCTTTTAACTGTATACTGCAGTAAGGATTTCTGCCAGCATAGCAGACAGACACAACATCTGTGACTGTACTGGTAGAACCTTGCAGTTGTACATCCCCTGAAGTCACAGGAAACGGAGCAAGAATTCTGAGCTCTCTGGAGAGCAGTATGAGAAGAAGACAGCAAAGCAAGAAAGGTGGGAGAAGTAGGAATGTGAAATGTTACTTCAGTGGTAGAGAGTGCCTTTTTCCCCCACCATTAAAGGCTTCTTAAATTTTACAGTCATCAAATTAGGAGGAGGGATTTTTATGGGCAATATTGTTACACAAAGTATTATCAAATTACTGTACTCTCTGAAGTATAAATATGTTTAATACCAAAGATACTGCAATCAAGACTCTTAATTCTGTGTATATTTTAAAAGAACCAAGTTTTCTAACACAAATAATTAACATTATCAAAGAAATATAATCAAGCATTTCTATTTTGACATTAAAACTGAATTAACAGTTGAAGCTTTTTCTGAGTATATAGCCTATCTTTGATATTTTAGTTTTGCTCTGCAATACTGGAGTTTTTAAAATTTTGAAATAATGACAATTTTTGCCCATCCTGCTCAAATGCAACATGTAACTGTACTTATTTTCAGTTTACAGAAAAAGCTTGAGCATGTAAAGTCAACACATGCACATTTGGATAAGGTAATTACCAAAAATACTGCTTCAATGTTTTTGTAACAACAGGGTGTTCAGGATAATCACAAGCACTGCATGCTAATTGTGGTACCTTTTCAGACGCTTTCAGTTAGGGAATAATGTGTTGTAAGGTATTTGAAAGATTACTTAGAATACTTGAAGGAATATGGATTGTTTTAGACAGATTCTAAATGGCTGTCTGGTCTTACTTTCAAAAATAGCTTATAGGCTTCCAGTGCTCCAGACACATAATTCATTGATTCACGTGGAGAGTATTACTGAAACAAATAGCACTACTCTTTTTAATATTTGTAGAAACAAGTTCTAAATTTGTAGCCAGTTCTTATCTGGTAGGTTTTCTGTCCAAAACAAAATCTTAGTAGTTGAATTGTGGGTCCCAGCCCCCGCCAGGGTATCCCCAGGTGAGTGGGGTTCACCTGTAGGCAACAGTCCCCTCAGGGGCTGCAAAAAAATGAAAACTTTTATTTTTATAAGGTATCTTAGAAAAGTGTGCATTCCTTCTAGAAAGCTGCTATGATTAAATTTAATTTTTAGGTTAAAATATGATGCATACAATGCCTGGGCTTTTTTTGGTTTTTGTTTGAACTGCAGATCTTGACTGTGAAGTTAGTTACTAGTCTTGGAAACAGGAAAAGGCAAATACAATCTCCTTTTGGAACTAAAGATGAAATATAAAACCAGTTTCATGCTTAACAATGACAATCTGAAATTCATAGTTTTTATTTGACTACAAGTCTTAAATATGCTCAGTTATAGAGTCTTAATAGATCCCTAAAGAGACAAAAAAGTTAGGTAGAAGTCTTCCTGAATTATATAACTTAGAGTATCCTTGTATTATTAAAGAGATGATTGTTAATTTTGTAGTGTGGAACCGTTTGACCAGTAGGAAACAGAGCTCATTGTTACAATCTCTGTTTAGTTTAACACCCACATATTTAAGATGATTATTGAGACAGATGAGGCATAAATGAGAGCAGAACACTTCTCACAGAAGGCTGTAAGTCCTTGTTGGCTGATAAAGTGTGCTTATTATCTTCATGTGGAAGGTCAACAGAAGCAAACTGCAGTATGTGTGGAGCACAGTGAACACTAGTTGTGTTTTGAAGCTGCTCTTGTGTTGACTCTTGATTGTTTAGATAACTTTACTTGGTCATTAGATAAACATTTGCTATTTGTTGCTTTTGGTTTTTTTCCTGAAATTAGACAAATCACGTGAAAGTAATTGTTGGAAAGAATTTTAGATTTTACAGAAAGTAATTGTCTCTGTTCTTTCATGCCATTGAGAGGATATAGTGACAAAAATAAGACACATTATTTCTTTTTAAAATAAACTGATAATTTTAAACTACATGTTTTATTTTCATATTCCCTTTTGGTAATAATTGGTTTTGAGCCAACCATAATAATAATTGGTCCAGTGGTTGCTTTGGAACAAACTATAACTTCAGGCACCTTTATTTTTGAATGTATTTCTACGCAGTCTGTTTATAAAAGACTTTTTTTCATAAGAGACAAGTATAGATGAATGAAGACTATCTTGAGTATTTTTTGTCTGATGGAATTGTGATGAAGATCAGCATGCCAAACTAAAAGCACTCTTACCCGTATGTGAAAGATGGAGCTTACTAGCCTCCAAGAATTAAAATTCTTAGGTTTTCTTTGAGATTGGCTACAGCAAAAAATCATGTGGTAGAAGTTAATGGCATTAAATGATTCAAAGCATTATGCATGCCCCTTAAGTGCACACCCAAACTAACAAAAAGTAGAGCATAATTTAGAGAATTAGAGCAGAACAGAAATAAAGTTGGTTTGTTTTGGCTTTTTTTAATTTGATATGGGTATATAGTTGCTTTTTATGAGGCCAAATTACAAAGAACACTTTTTGAAATTCCTGTAATGAGATGTCTATTCAGTATAGTAAAAATAAGTAAATCTTTCAATTCGCAGGCTATAACTACAGTAACATTTGAAGTTCCAGGAAATATAAAAGAAGAAAACTTAAATCTCTTTATTCAGGTAAGTAATACATCACTTTCAACTCAAAAATCATTGTGACTTTTTGTAGATAGTCATCCTATGCCATTTTGTTTATGAAAACAACTTTTCACAGAATCTTCTGTGGGAGAAGAATGTGAAAGATAAGACTGGGCGCACCATGGATGTCATAAGACTGAAGGTTAGTCAGCTATTACTAGCTGCTTTTTGTGTTTTTCCTCTTCACACCTAAAAAACTGCAGTGTGCTGTCAGTTACAGACCTTTCAAAGGGGTTACTGGTTCACTGTAGTGGAGCATATGATGTGTAGAATAGCTAGTTGTCACTATTCTATGGACAACTCAGAAGAATATAGCTAGCAAAGAAGCAAACATTGATCCTACTTGTTTTGAATGGAGAGGGCAGATGTACAGTCCCAAACATCAATGGCAGAGTTAGTAATCAAGACATAGTTAGATCACTTTTCAATTTTTACCTCCATTGCTTTGAAAGATTCCATTCATCTCATATATGTAGGGTTTGGATACTATAGATTGGTCCTATAGATTGCTAGACATAGTTATAGTTGTTGCAATAATATGCAGTTGAATTTGGCATAATATAGGAGTGCAGTACTAGTTGTGGTCTACACTCAGCAACTTTTTACAGTATTGTTAGACCGCAGTTTTAACTTAAACATGCAGCTCATTAGTATCCGTCTTCCTGGGCACTTCATCAGTTTTTCAGTTGTATGGTTTTGAGAGGAGTAGAGGAGACAATTCCATATACTAAGCAGCCAAGTAAATAATTAAAAGATGAGAATCAAGTCAGTAGCCTGGTAGGCTGTAAGAAATAAAAGAAAGTATGCTCTGGTTTGTTTCCTGAGAACACTGATGCATCATACATAGCAACATAATTATTTTTTGATTTTATTGGAAGGCAAGTTGTTTTCTTGCTCTTTCAGCAAAAAAATCAGAAAACCCTTATCTTCCTCATCCTGACAAATAGAAGAAAATAGTCACTGAGGCATTGCAAGCCATCTGAAAACAGTAATTCCTTGCACAAGTATGTTTTTGTTGTACTGAGCATTGGAATCAAAGCAATTCTTTAGGAATTCTGAGACCTGTGATAAACTGTGTGCTGGCCCTCAATCACAGGCAAATACACCAAAGCAAATGAGCCCCAGGTAATTGATTACAGAATGCATTCCTAAGTTTGCTGCTTTTATATTTATATCTTATCTGCAGTCATAGTCCTTTTGGCAGTAGTAGAATAGAACAGAGTAGAATTCCAACTTAATAGGTCAAATGCAGACTTTTTTAATTAAATATTTTTAACATTTTTTTCTTTAGGGAAGTGTAAGACATGTTTTACAGAATCTATTCCACCAGAATATTTTAGAAAGTTTTACTGTGTAGTGATGAAAACTGTTTTAACAGAACTTCTGATATATGGGCTAATGGGCTCACTCTGATAGTAATCCCTTTTAACTCTTTCACTAGTTGTTTTACTTCACTTCTTTCTCCAGCATCCGAAGATTCTGTTTCAGAAAGGTGAATATGTTGAGCATGAGCACTTAATCAGAATAACCTGAAATCAATGATATTTGCTCAGTTTAGATATTTTTTGCTGGCAGTCAGGCTTTCATGGACTTCCATGTCAATACACCACATATGTATACTCAAGGTGGCATAGTAGCTGGTGATCCTTTATTTTTGCTCAAGCATGCTAGGTACTGAATGAATGAGGAACAGATGCACAGTATGATGAAGTGAAATAATTACTCTCTAACAAAATAAGGAGGTGTGAGGATGGATATTACGAGTAAGAGTGATGATAGTACACGATTATACTGACTAAAAGGTGCCAGAAATACTATTCCCTGCTTGGACTAGTTTCAAAGGTTTTCTTCCTCTCTTACACACTTTATTTTTAAACATTTGTTTATATATCCTAACAGTTATTTTTCTGATAAGGGACTGGTATCTATTCAAGGCAAATCTCATCAGGTGATAGTCCAAGGTGTCCATGAGCTCTATGATCTGGAAGAAACTTCAGTAGCCTGGAAGGAAGATGAAAAGAGAACAAATAGACTGGTCCTAATTGGTAAGAGAAAATTACCTATCTCCTTGTTTGACTTTAAGAAGCTGCTTTTTCACAGGCAGTCCTGTGAGTTGTCCAATGAAAAGCAACCAGACTAAACTGGCCAGAATAATTGTGGTATGTTCAGCATAACCTCCAGTCAAAGGTTTATCCATAAAGCTTCCAGTAGTTTTAATATTCCAGCTGAGACAGATCCATACGGTCTCTTTAAAATTCTATGTAGTTCTAAATTATGTTGGCACCTTTAATGTTATTTTTAAAAAGCATAATTATAAAGTAGGTGATTGGGATGGTTTGAATGTTTTATCAGTTATTCAGTAGTGTAAGGAAGGTGATTATAGCCATTAAAATGTGTAAAATCTGTTGTTTCTGAAAGGCTTGCAATATTCTATGTTTATATTTTCTACTTACTACTCTCTGCTTTGCAAAGTGTTTTATGACCAAAAATAAAACAGTTTTTCCTCCCTTCCTTTCTTTGTACAGCTTGAAATCTGCTGTTGCATATAAAATCTAAAGTTGCCTTGTTACCTGCAGCATAATTTTAATACTGTGGTTCTCAGTCATTGGTATAATGAATGTTTTCTTTGTTGATAAGACGGGCAAGTTGCTACTTGCCTGCATTTTTTTTAATGCACTGTAAAATACAGTTAGATATTTTATTTCTTTTTACAGGCAGGAACTTGGACAAGGAGACCATTAAAGAAGTATTCATAGCCACTGTGAGAGAAAAACAAGGAAACAGTTGACATCAAACTACAGAAAAAATTAAATGTCTATTCTTAATCCTGCAGTCTATTTATGACAGAAAAGACTGAATGACAGGGGATGTAGTAGTTTCTCTATCCTTTTTCAGTTTATACAGCAGTTAAATCCTTAAGTCTTCCTAAGAATCCCAGCTGACTGCTTAAACTTTACCTTTTATGGTCTAGACGCAAACACAGTTCTACCATTTTGGATTTGTCTTATGTCAGCAACATCATGTACCTATGCAGATAGACAAAAGGCTGTTGTTTATGCTCTACATGAGATATTACAGTAGGGATATGTAAAATGTGTTTGAAGCCTAGTGCTTTCTCTAGCTAACTGTCTTTTACTACTTGAAATGAAGCAATAGTGATTATTGCCAGTGATGTAATCACAGTAAAAATTACTTAGTGTTTACTATTAAACCGTCTTCCATCTCTTTCCACTTGTTTTGTGATTTTTGAATGTATATCCGTCTGTGGTACCACTAAACCTGTTGTGTATATAAAACTAAAAAGTTCAAGACCGCATGGAATATATACTGTCTGCATAAAAGCTGTGAATGTTGCGTTTGGTCACATATTCAGTGGGTTGAAAGATGTAGCTGAACTCTTAGATCTTTAAGGCCATGACCCTGCCAGTTCAGGATTTGGGGGATGGGAGCCAGCACATTTTCACTGTGTTGTCCAGGCTGCCATGTGTGATCTTCTATGGGGTTCTGTGACACTGCTTTGAAAACTTCGTTTGAACTTTTTATCTCTGTACTTATTAACATTTAGAGTTGAACTTCTACCCTGTACCTTCTCCAGTATTCTTCGTTCCCCTCTTAGCATTAAAGAGATATTTTGACTACAGCTGGGTAAAAGCAAAATAAATGAATGCAAAAAGATAATGTGGAATTAAAAATGTTTCTAAACAAAATAGTATGACGTGCAGTTCTGAAGAATGGAGTCTTAGCTAGAGTTCTACACGGATGCTTGCTGATGTCTGAAAAAGTAGAAGTTCATATTCAGTACTAGAGGTGTGTTACTTGTCCCATACCTAGCTTAAAAAAGAAGGAGGCCATTCCCTTATCAGCAGTCTTAAAATTTTTCGTTTTGCTCCTACTGAAATATATGGCTTTGGAGTTTGTTTTCAAAAGAGCTGAGGAACAAGACATTGTTAATCTGCTGCCAGGAGCTGGTGTTTCATTTGATTGAAATACTTGTCATGTTCTTAACTAAGATAGAGCTCTTCAGTTTTCCTGTGGATACATCAGCAGGCATGACTTCATTCCTAACATCAAAAGTAGTTTTAGTTAGCTTGACGTACTTTCCAGAAGTTTTGTTTCCTCTAAACTAAAGAACAACCTTCTTGCGATGTTCCTTTCTGTTTAGCAGAACTTGGTGGCATTTGAGTGAACTGGCTATGTTGCTGAGTGATTCTGTGACAGTTTTCCTTAGCAATTACTTATCTTCATTTTGAAAACTAAAACATGTTCTCATGCTGATTCATGTTTTGGACTGCATAAATGACACAGTCTAGAATGAAAATCTGTCAAATGATTGCCATCATGTGTTA
The DNA here is from genome assembly GCA_035040995.1 of Premnoplex brunnescens. Lineage (NCBI taxonomy): Eukaryota > Metazoa > Chordata > Aves > Passeriformes > Furnariidae > Premnoplex > Premnoplex brunnescens. The sequence continues at coordinate 47,209,378 of JAWWLT010000092.1, forward strand.
CTGATACAGGAGTAAGATCACTTAAAAATGATGCAAAATTGTGGATTATTTTTTTTTTCTGCCTTTGCTTCCATTTTTCATGGGGAAAGTGATCAAATACCTTCTGTCTTATAAATGCCTCATGTAACTGAAGAACTCCATTCTCTTTAGAAAGATTACTCTTTGAAGTGCCCAACTATCATTAACTCTACATTTGAAAAAAACAAAACTTTAGAGATTTAATAAGAAGAGCTTCAACTATGAGTCATAAGGGCAAAAGCCACTGTCATATTTTAGATGCTTATATTTTAATATTTGCTTACCAGCCACGCACTCCAACACACTCTAAAATTCCCATGATTGTCAATGTACTGGGGTAGTTTTTTGTTCCTGTAGTGGGGCATCTCTGCAGCTGGAAATCTGTATAGCTCATCTTGATACCACTTATTCTTTCTTACTAGGACTTTGCCTACACTGCTTGCAGCTGTAGTGTCAGAAGAGCCTTAGTCAATGCTCACGGCTTTGTCTCTGTGTGTCACCTGTAAATTGCCTGCATGTTTCCAGGGACCCCCTGAGATGGAGAGCAAGTAGCTTTCAGGCAGGGTGTGAGTATGTACCCTTGCTGTCAGGATGCCCAGTGCTTTGTCCTCCATTCTGTTGACATGTAATGATACTGGTAACACAGCCAAGGGCCTCATCTTTACCCTCTTCTCCCAAGAATACCACTGTTTTCTTGGATACTTGTTTAACCAACTTTTTTTGGTCTGTTCTTACATGTCCAGCCTAGGGGGGTGCTAAGTCTTGTTTTAGCATCATGCCAAAATGAAAAAAGGAGGAAAGGTAAATGACAGAGCTCCAGTAAAAGATCTGCCTGTAGTGATTGCAGTATTTGTGTTACTGTGAGTAACGTTAAGGATGGCCTTCTCCAAGGAAGTGGAATTGGGTTGAAGTGAGGTTGTGCAGAAGGCTGGAGGGGGCGGGCAGGCACCACTCAGCCATGTCCTGAAGTTGTGGTGGCATGGATAGTGGGACAGCTCAGGGCTGGGCCAAAGGTCACTGTTGAAGAAAAGCATTTCTCCTCATGCAGGTCCCAAGAGGGACACAACAGGGAGCAAGTTGCACCTTCTGAAGAGCTGGAGGCCACTCACATTCTGGGCTTACTTCCCAACCAAATAACTCCCAGGATAATGGTGGTTCATGCTCCTCCACCAAGACAGGCAAAGCAGTAAGTACAAAGTGATCTTGTCAACAAATCCCACACATTTTGTTCCATAGCAGAGGCAGGGGAGTTTCTGTCCTAGAGGCAAATTGCAATGATTTGATCACCTCTGTGCCTTCATGAATATTAAATATCTACAGTGACCAACTTTCCAAAACTGTTTTATTCCACGGTATTCTACTTTCCATGTTTTTATAAGCTCCGTTAAACTTGAAACTAACAGAAATGTCCCTGCACTAACTCTTGTGCCATTTGTTTGTATCACCTGTTGGGTTTAATCTTCGGGAATTACCCAGGGAGATGGATGGATGAGGTTTAATTTTTCTGTTTTATTATGCCCTTTAAAATGTAAGCAGTTCTGAATTTGGTAGATTTCCACTAGATTCTTAGTTTTTATTCCTTATGTGTGACCTCCCATTGCACTGGAGCAGGTTGTTGTGCATGTCTCATCCCAGCCCTTGTAGGCAGGATGTAACCAGAGGGGACAGGACGGATATGGTTGGGATTCCCAGCCACCTGCTGTCCCTGTGAGCCACCCTGTTTGTCTGCTGCTGTAATCAGCCCAGTTGCCCTGCTGAGCACACAGCAGCTGCAGCTGCATCTCCTCACGGGGCATTTCCTCAGCTACCAGGAGTGTTGACCCAAGCAGTATCCATTGTTTCTTCCTCCTCCCTCAGATCCACTTGGGCATCATTTTTCATGTTTGCTACCATGCTTTGCTGATCCTGCACTGCCCTGCAGCTTCACATTGCATCCAGATTTACTATGTAAATTACATGTACATTATATACACTATATACAGGTCCAGGTCTGCATTGTTTTATCTGATTGTGGGTGAATTGTTTGTAACAATGGGGATTCCAGTGCTGCATTTCTTGCCCAGCCCGTGCCTGTGCTCCTCTACACCACGTCCTTGTCTCTAGTTCTCAAGGCCACTGATACTGTATCAGTCATGTTTCTCTATGCTGCATTATTACGTTACAGCCATAAATATCCTGCACAGAACAGCAGCTTATTACTGCTAGCTGTAAAAAAAACTATAGTTGTAACATTTAAGGATGAGAAAGTAAAACAAACGAGCAATTTACACCTGGCCACTTAGAGAACCTGCTGTCACAGGTAAAGCAAAGAGCACAACGCATCAGGCAGGTCGAGAAAAGATTGGTCAGACCAGGTGTGACAAACTTCAGCCCTGAGCAGCTGCATGCTCAGCTCAAAGCTTACGGCCTGTTACTGACAGTGGCAGTGGCATACTGAAGGATAACAAAGTTACATTGCATCCCACTGCCCTACACATAGTCCTTTATTCTTCCAGCCATGGACACGCAGGCAGAGGGAACAACGAGGAAGTCCAGGTTGGGCAGCAGCTTCACAGAGAGAGCTTGCTTGAGGCACCAGGGCCCCAGTGCTCCTCAATCTCAGTCCTGCATCCACTGACATCCACAGCAGTTTTGGGAAGAGAATGCAGCTTTAACAGATCAAGCATCAAGCAGTCTAGGATGTATGTTGCCTGTTAAGAAATGTGTAAAGCAGTTGTTGCTTGTGTTTACTTATAAATACTGGTCTAAAGTGTGGTTTCTGTAACAACTTAATACCATTCTAACTTTATAACAAGGTGAAGGGACCTGATAAACTGATATGGCTGCCATCAGTATATTGGGGGCTACCTGAACAAAGGCTGGACATTCATATGACATTTAAACTTTATTTTCCAGGAAGACTCAGTCATAACCATAGAATCACAGAATGATAAAATAGTTTGATTCATGAGAGATCTTTAAAGGTCATCTAGTCCAATGCCATGCACTGAGCAGGTGTTCAACTAGGTCAGCTTTCTTATAAGTAATAAAGGAAGTAATAAAATAATAAATGGAATAAACAAAGCCCCTTAAAATGTAGTGGTTTTATTTGCTTCTTTGTAAAAATTCTGCTACTTGTTCCCAAAAACATGCCTGTGGGAATCAACATTTGCCTGAGATGAACTTGAGGAAGGTGAGTAAAAATCGAAACTGATACAGTTTCTGGAATTCTGGTTTGCAAACAAGACTATCAGAAAGCCTCATATGTCAAAGGACAGCTCCTCATAGGTTAGGACTGTAAAACAGCATGTTACTTGGGCTAAAATAAAGAATTTACCACCAAGTAAGTAAATTTTACTCAATAAGGAACTCTGCTGCTGTCTCCATGAGAAACAGAATTTGTTTCCAAATGGGGATTTATCCCAGCCTCTCCATTTCTTTGCCTGTTTTTGCCTCCTAGTAGACACAGGTAGGAAAATATCACAGTAAACGGGTATTTGCTGTCATCTAGTGGTAACATTTATTTCAGCAGTGACTTGTTAGCTCTACAACAATGTGGATTTAGTCTTCTAGGAAATTCTATATCTGATTTTGGGTTTATACTCTTTCTAGGTAATAAGGGGGAGAACTTACGAAGAATAAAAAACCTTTATCCCTTTATGATGGTCCAGTCTAAAATCATAGTGAGATTTTATTCCGCCCTGCAAATTCTTTCTTCTAAAACTAAGAGAATACTAATTTTATGTTTTTGAGGAAGGACTTTGCTGACATCACAAGATTGATTTATGATGTCAGAGATGCCTGAAAACGTAAGCTTTAGCTTTCCACTGCCACCACTATAGGAGGAAGGATAACTTTAATAATGTTCTTCAAAAACTGTTTTCTTTATAACATCTTTTTAGGTTATTGTTCTCCCCATGCTTCCCAGTTATTTCTGGTACTACTGGATGTACAGTGACACATGAAATCTTGAGGTATCATCTCTAATAATCTGTATTCTCATATGTAATATACTACACATGGTGTGCTAGGTTACAGGTCCGATTGCTTGGTTAACTCTGCATGTATCAATAAAGGTGGATCAGCTTAAATTCTTTGAAGAACTGTCAAATAAGGCACCTCAGTTTTGCATCAGCTAAAGGCAATTACACCGACAGAATCAGGAAAACCACGAGTGTTAAACTGGAGATGCTGCGTTCCCCCCAAGGTTTGGTGTACAAGAAAGGATGCATGCAGCACTTCTGGGAAAGGGTAGGATGGATGGAAAATTATGCCAAACCATAATACATCCTTGATTTAGAGTTATCACTAAGAAAATGCATGTGGGGCCCTCAAAGACCCACTTCCAAGTTTATGTGAGCCTCTTTTTAACTGTCTCTGCAATAACAATATGTATTATAAAGAAGAAAATTAAATTATCACATGTTGTTTAGTATGCTTCCAGCACCTCCCACTTGAATGTGATCTTAGGAGTACTGAAAGACAAGCTTGTAAACTTTGGACCAAGATAATTTCAGAAAAATTATTTTGTATTAAGCCAGAGATAGGTTCAACACTGGAGAAAAACTAAAAATAAAGGTCCAGAAACCCTGGGACACTGCCATTTGGTAGGGTGTTTCCTGATTAATCATGTGGCCGTGGAAGAAACTGGATGGGAATTAGCATAATCTGATTCAAAGTAAAACCTGAGAGGCAAGGTAGGGGTGGGGCATGCATCACCAGAAAAGGTCAGTGTGAGCAAGTCAAACTGGCACTCTTGGTAAAACTGGGTAGAAATAACCCTCCCCTTCTGTGCAAGAGGAGCATCCTGGGAAAAAGAACTAGTAATTCTAGAATAAATAAGTCAGTATGCTACTTCTCTAAAAGCATGGTTGTCTAAATAAGACAGACTTGTTCAAGCCAGGTCCATGACAGATTCATTTTTTCAGCATCTGGTTCCAAAGACCTCAACCCAAGTGTGCACTGCAGATATAAATATATACATTAACTTAGTGTCTCTGGCAATCTTAAGGAAATGCTCTACTTCCCATTTGCAATTTATTATTTTAATTTAGCTAATTTTTTATTGCAACTGCCAAGGATAGCCACACTCATTTTCCATAGCACATCAAATTATTGTTCCACTTTCAAAGAATATAAGAATATAAATAAAAAAAATCTGAAGTTACTCTGGATTTGTCTGAGACCAGATGAAAGTTCAGGCAAGACCAGGAGTGGAAAACACACCAAAACCAAAAGGTTAGTTTGTCTGACAACAAGTTTCGAAAGGTGTTCATCCAAATGGATTTCCCTAACTAAGTACCCTTCCTGACTTGCACGTAGTGAGAAGTGAAAGCAAACTTCTCAGAGATGAGCCAGAGGATATGGTAGGTTACATAAGGGAAAAATACATCAGACTTTTCCTGCGGACAGTTCCTCACAGAGGACTGACGGAGAAGACGTGCCCACAGAAGGAGGCGCTGCTTGACCGCTTTCCACACCTCATGGTGGCACCTGCAGCTGCACCGGGTTCTCTGCTGCAAAGCAGGACCCAGACCCAAATCTCTTGGGGTATCTTAAGACTACACCTTTGACTCATTTTGTTTTATTTTTGGCCTGACCGTAGTCAGCTGTTCCTTGTGGATTATTTTTATAATTTCAAAGTACTGTTTTTACGTCTGTCTAATGTCACTGGTGGCCAAAGAAACAATCAGACTGACTTGGATGTGCAAAGGTTGTTAAGCAGACGTGGTATGTTACTGTGAGATTTTTTTCTTCTTTTCATCAGCCATTTTCAGAAGATAAAACAAGTTCCCTGGCACAATCAGTTTGTCATGTAGAATTTAGATAATGCATGCTGAAAAATTACTTGACCCTTGACATGAGAGAGAGAGAAGTCTTAAAAAGAGAAGACTCTCAAGTGTTTTGTCCCATAGTAGTCCCTTAAATGGCAGGGTCAGACACAGCCAGCATAATGAAGTTAACTATTCCTTTTTCAGTGGGTGCAAAAAAACCCAAAGCAAAGCTTTAAGGAACTATGCAAAATGATCAAAACCATGATATTGCGCTTATTAAAGATCACTGGAATTCTGTCTGGGAGCGTTGCTTACAAGAGGGCTTTTTAATCCCTAGGTCTCAAAGTGCTTTCTAAAAGGCCAGTGAACTTTGCTGGTGAACTGAGGGACTTAAACATATTGAGCCTTCTCCAAAAACTCAGAAAAAAAGCTGCTATCAAAATCCTCCCTCATTCAAAGGAGCTGTTTTTACATGCTGCTTTTTGATTCCTTTTTTTCATTGTTTGGGTTGGGTTTGGTTTGGTTTGATTTGGGTTGGTTTTGTGTTCCTGAGTAGTTTTAGCTTTGAGTTCTTGTCAGAAACACTGAGGCTCAGAGCAGATCAATGGCATTTTCATTTTCTTACCTTGCTGCTGTTGTGGAAGCTGCCGTAAGACAAGGAATCCCTTCACCAATCATTATGTTGAGTGTGTATCTTCCTTCAAATACATTTGTGAAGTGGTGTTGTGAGAACACTTCTTACTCTGTCTTATTAAACTGCTCATATGCTTTGACTTAATGTTAAAATCATGTGCTTTTAAAATAGATGGACAGTAGATTTCTACTGTAAAATTCAGTCTCCACTTCATGTACAGCAAGAAATGCAGCAGTTTTCCTGCAACCTTACTACCCTAGCATCCTTGGGCTAGTAGATAGATAGGCAGGATGCATTTGAAAATGTGTGTCTTGCTGTATTGTCACTGCCCAGCTCCCAGAATCAAACCATTGTGTCTCAGCTGAGATTTTAATTTTACTCAGTAATTTACCACTGAGAAAGACAGACTTACATAGAGAATGTGCTAATGTATAAGGAGTGGATTTAGACCTTGAAGCAATTTATTTGCCAGGTATCTGCAGTGCACAAGTGTGTGATGATGTGGAAGAGGCCATTCAGTTGGCAGTATCTGTAAGACATATTTTGTCATGGTTATAGAACATGATGTCATCTGAGCTTTAGAGCCTGGAGGCCCCAGTTGTTTGTCATTCTTACTGGATGCGTGATAGTACCTATTTCTTGCACCTCTGAAAATCAGACCTGAAATCTGCAGGTCTGCAGCAGTAGGAACAGTCTGTAGGTTGCATTTTATTCTTTCCATACTATATGCTGGAATGTCAAACATATGAATAAAGTTTCCCTCTTAACTTGTGACATAATTGGTAAATAACCATAAATGGAAATGTAAGGCTACCACAGTGTATGTGGAGTTAATTTCTGCTAAATCAGGCTTTGACAACATGGTGCTTACTTGGCCATACAAACAGCCTCTTAAACAGAACACACCTGTCTCTGTCACACAGTCTAGCAAGACTATGGTGACTGCACATTTACTTTTACATAAAGATTAAATAACTTATTTTCAATTAGAAAAAGAGTAGGAATCTCTTGACAGTGGGCAAAAATAATGGTGAGAAGCATCCTTACATATTTAGAATTTCCACATGGAGCTTATGTTCGACTCAGGGAATCTGTCACTTCCTAAGCAGGAATTTAATTAGCTAATTACAAAATATTAATATTTGCGAATGTGTGATGAACTCACATAGGATTAATTCTGTACATCTTTGGTTTTTTGGGAATGGCATCTCTGCTACCTTCATTCTGGGCTTTAGTTATATTGAAGCATATTTATGGGGTACAAGGAAGGAATCATACTGCTGAGTGTCCTCTCCAATTGCCTTCTCCTCCAATTAGAATCACAGAATATTTTGAGTTGGAAGGGACCTACAAGGATCATCAAAATTCAACTCCTGACTCTGCACAGGACAGCCCTAAGAATCACACCATGTGCCTGAGAGAGTTGTCCAAATGTTTCTTGAACTCTGTCAGGCTTTCTTGAACAGAGATCAAGAAAGGAGACTGCTAGGCCATATGCCTCTTTCCTGTCCCTAGCCTTTTCCTTACTCAACCCCATTATAACTCTTTCCACCATTGACTCATGTTAGTTCCCAATCTGTATTTAATTAAATCCATGTGCTGATGGTTCATCATTCTATCCTGAACTTTTTCGTATTTATTTTTAATCCCGACTAAGGAAAAAAATAAAAAAAAGTCTCACGTCTGTGTGTAATTCCCAACATGAACTCAAGGGAAAAATACAGACTTTCTTCCTAGAAGATACACTCCGCAAATGTCCTAACTCCTACTGGTGGCTAGTGTGCATCCAAATAATTATACAAGTTCTGCAACTTATTTGACTGATTTAATCTAGCAACACTTAAACAAATGTTCCTGAACAATACCAGGAAAAAACTTTATATATATATTACTTACAGTCTTTTTATCAATTAAGCATTTATTCCACCTTTGTCCCCCTTGTGTCAATGCAGATGGGCTGCTGAATGAGAAGCTGTAATTTGTTCAGAAGTGTGTGCATTATGGAAGTTCAGACATCCAGCAAAAGACACTTCACAGCAGTGCCTGGTTTGGTTCACACAGCCATCTAGCAATTCGAGCATATGGAGTAAGACTTCAGCTTATCAGTCTTTATTTTCCTTAATCTACAAGGAACGCACAACAGATAATGAATATAAGCAAGCTGTGTAAATAAGCAGAGTGGTGCTCCTGCTAATAAGGTGACATACTCGAAGGGGAAGCATTGCATACCCCCTTGCAGGATTGGAAAGAGAGCTTACTTTGACTCCCAGGAATTACATTTTGTTTCTTCTCCCATACTGGTGAGTCACATTCCAAGCTGCTCTTAAAACAGATTAAAGTCAGTTACTTGCCCCACTCATGGCAGGACGAGGGTGGGGACAAAGACCATTGCTTGGGTCCATGTTCAGGTTCTGTTTCTTCCCGCACTGGCAAGAACCATCACATGACAAATGTGTGGTTCATACACTTGCTTAACATCTCATGGCCTTGCATTCAATGCCCTTCCTGAGTATTTTCACAGAATAACTTGTTGAAAACAAGAGTGACGAGACTGGTATGTCAGTAACACTGGAAAAGAAAAAAGTTGTTAGTGATTCTAAGATAGTCACAGCACTAATTTAAGTAGGCATACTGTTGTAGTCTTGAAATGGACATTTATCTTGATTTTCTCTGCTATGTACAAAACAATTTGAATAACCTTTCTGCAGTCTTTGGACGTTTTGGAGGATATTCTTTTTACAACAGTTGCTTTTTCTGCTAGATTGATTATTATCCTGCTTCCCTTCCTCAGTCCCTTCCTTTCTTCCTTGTTTCTCTTGATCAGATGGATAGTAACACACAATTTTGTAAGTCAGACCTGACTTACACAACATCACATAGTGGTGATGTTGAAATAGCAGTAAATCAATTATCACTGATGAGAAATGTGTTTTCAGGGAATTTTTCCTGTTTGGACTTTAAATCAATTTGCATGTGAAAATGTTCCTTAGAACAATTTCACAGTCATGAGAGACTTACAACTGTAGTGGCGACTAAGTACAATTTCCAGAAAACAACCTGAATTGTGCTATCCATGAGATCATACTTCTCAATAAACGGAACTTCCCTACAACGGAACTAACTTTTCTCTGCCTTTTCTAACCATAACAGAAAGGCTTGCATAGAAAAACTTTTATTTGTGAACTGAAAGACAAGACAGATCAAGTCAGTCAAAATATCTACAAATTTTTTCATTTTATGTTTCTCTTTTAATTTTTTTTAAACTCTTAAGTAATTTACATTTTGAAACAAAGTCATTGCAAGTAACAGGAAACAAAGCATTCACGTGTAGGAAATGCCTCAGTTGGAAGCACTGGGTTTTAAAACTGATTTTGCTTTTATTTGCAAAACAATATGTTAATTGAATTGCAGTTTTTGGCGTGATTTAGATATGCCAACGTTTTATTTTTAGAACTTTTTTGCAAAATGCTTTTTTCAACAGCTCAGGCTAACAGTCTTCATCTTATAGTAAGTGTATACAATTCTTCAGATATTAAAGGCACTATAAGAGGAATTGAATATGCACTTCAGTAGCAGAATGAGTATTTGAACTTTAAAATATGGTACCATGGGGGACGGCTGAATTAATTTTGAATATCCATATTTCTATCTCGGACGGCTGAATTAATTTTGAGTATCCATATTTCTATCTCAGACACATATTTCATGAAACAACTGAAAAAATATGTTTCCATATAATACTCAGGTATTATAGTCGTGATGAATTGTGAACTTAATGGTGAAATTGAATGAGCAAAACTTGCTTAGTAAATGGCACTGGTTCAATTCTGCTGCAACATTTGCAAGCTGATACAAAATATTTTTCCTTAACAGAAAGTAAGCTTTAGTTCCACAGCAAGTTCTTGTATACTAGCATCAAATCAGAGTGGGACTGGGCTTCCATAATCTACCTTTAAGAAGATTCATCAGTAATTTCTGCCGTTTTGCAGAGGCGACACCTCAGGTCACCAGATCAACCAAATTAGAAGTAATTGTGTGGCTACAAAGGGCTTCTGTTGCTATGGGACGGACTTCTTTGCTTCGAGTCAACAGAGGCAACAACCCAAAGCCCAGTTTCAGTGCATGAAAAAGCTGAACCTAAAGGGACAAAGAAAGATGCCAGTACAATGCTGGCAAAAAAAGATGTGCAAACAGAAAAATTATAGCTCTTAAAGGAATTAACATTGCCATGTTGTCACAAAACAAATGAGTTATGATAAACATTTTAAGGCTCAGGAATTAAAAGGCTTTAAGCATCAAAGTAAGGGGTGAAAATATGCCTGAACTAGATACTGTATGTCAAACCAAGTTTCTAAAATCAGCAGTTAGAAAGCTAATTGTTTTACTTGGAAATGGAACAAATTTAACATGTATCCTATCACTCCATTAAGTTGTTTTTTATTTCAACAACCTTTCAAAAACTTTCACAATACACTATGGTAATATGAAGAATATATTTAGCTGTTGTTTTCCAAGAACACGATCCAGACTTTTAATATCATCCCATACTGATACTTAGTCATTTGTTAGAGATCCACAGCAGTAATCATTTAATGCACTGCAATCTTGGCCGTTTATAGAGATGTTCACTTTTCAATGAAATCTGCTGAGAGCAGAACTGCTTGTGGGACTTGCATTGCTATAAAAGAGAAATTGAAGTACTTTCCCCTGGATAAATATATCAACATAATGTTAATCTGGGTGCTGGAAAACGGAAGAATTTATTCAAAAAAGTGGAAAATTGTTTCTTTTCTTCAGCTTTTGTACTGAAATGTTTAGGTTCTCTACACTGAGTTTTTCATAGTCTCCACTGCTACTGTGAGGGCCGGTAACTTTTTAAAAAACAAAATCTGAGCTCTTCCTGAAATAGCATGATTTTATGAAATTGTGTTTTGCACAGTATTACAGCAACCACAACGAAAGAAGGGTCACATAAACTTTTGCTTGGACCTACCTCAAGCAGAGCTTGAGTCTGAACTAAAATATTTACAGTGCTCGTTACAACACTTTTGCTAGAGTCATTGTAAGGCACTGCTTGAAAAGACTGTAAAACACACTTTTTCATTATTCTTCAGCAAAGTTTACACAAATGATGTGAGTTGAAACAAGCAATTCTGGAAAATTGTCACTGACTGTCCCTCTTAAATGTACATTCTGGCAATGTCAGTGCAGGCGGAATATTTCAAATTGATTAAAACTGATATGTTTTCTTCCAAATGCTGAATACATTTCCCCAATCCGTATGAAAAATGCAGTCCATTCTTGATTTCTTCTTACTTTAGTCATGTGTTTTCCTTTATTTGGCATTTGGATCTTATAATTTACTATTTCTAATGCTTTCCATCTCTGTTGTTGTTTCCTTGTTGGGTACTTGCTGTGATAGATAGCAGTTATCTGATTCTGTTTCAGCTTTCAGCAATGCAGACTATATGTCTGTTTTCACTGGTGGGAGTGCCCAAAATTATTTAAGATACAGCAACCTCATCTATAGCTGTGCCTTGTTTACATTAGGAACATGAGATCTGGCATTTCCACAGGGCAGGTTTTTTTTCCTTTTCTTTTTAAAATGCATTCTGAATGAGTACAGGAAGCCACACTCATGACTACAGGCTCGGAGGTGTAACAAAAGAGAGAGAAGAGAACAGTTCTTCCCTGTATGTGCTCTGGCTCTCTGCCAGAGTATATGGCCCAGTATAAAGGTGTTCTGTTAACAGAGCTGGAATTCCTCTATCTGCTTCAGTGTAGTAATTTAATTGAAGTTTTGGGCCTTGGTTGCCATAGCATGTATAGTGTTCTATTGTGATGGCAGCAGACCCAGGCAAAGGAATGGATGTGTAGTAGACAATTCTATCTTACTATCTGCTGTGAACCACTAATGAGTCTGCAAAAATAGGGCTCAAAACCATGACCGGGTTCCTCTGTTTACCAGTCATAATTTTCATTGACTTAATGAGCTCTGAGTCTGTGTAAGAGACGAAAACATTTTAGCCCATGTCTGCCTGGCCACCTGCTGTCACACAGCTAATGTGTTGTCTTGAGCCATGGCACTCCATTGGGCTTATGAGCAGTTCATGAGCAGACTCCTTCAAAGACACCAGAAAAATGCCTCAGAAAACTATTTTTACCTGCTCAGGTGCAGGTCTGCACCAGGGATTTCTTTAAGACAAGAATGACAATGAGGTTACACGACCATTTTTTCCAAATCTCCAGCCAACAGAGTTGTCCTGTGTGGGCTCAGTGTGAAACGAGCATTTGGATGGAAAGTTTCCGCTGATGTTTGACAGTTTCAGGCATCTGTAAACACAGCCTTTATACTGGGAAATGTCAGGCACCTTCACAATCACCTCGGCATTGAATTAAAGCAGAATGAACACGTCAGTCAATGAACTCAGCTTTGCCTTAGTTTTTCTTAGGGAAAGACCTTCAGAGTTGCTCTGCCTTACAAAAAGCAAGTCTGGAGAGAAACCAGCTCGATCAGTTACCAAACCCCTCTACAAGTTTACTTACTATGGAAAAAACCCTGATTTTGAGCAATAAAGGAAAATAAATACATAAATAAATACATAAATAAAGAAAACTCGATTTTCCTTGTTCTTCAGCTGCCCGATCTTCTGTCCCTTTCCCGGGACAGCAGCACCGCCCGGCCTCACTCCAGCCTGGGCACCGACTCTGGGTTCCAGCGGCTGCTGCTGGCAGCGAGGAGAAGCCTCCGGCCGCTCTCCCTGCCCGGAGGGAAGGTGGGTCCGGTGGGTCCTGTGGATCCTGCGGATCCTGCGGCGGCCGGCGAGGGTCGGCGGGGCCGGCCCCGGCGCTGACAGACCGTGATCCCCCCGAGCAAGTGTGCGGCGCTGGCTCGCCCGGTCCTCGCTGCCTCCAGTTACAGCCCTGGCAGGAGACGCGGCTCTCCGCTCCGCTTTCCAGGGTTATTTTTGGCCGGGGCCGCCGCACGCTGAGGGCAGCGGGTCGGCGGGCGGCGAGGCGCCGGCGGGGGCCGCGGCGGGGCAGGGGCGGTGCGCTGCTCGGCACGGCCCGCCGGGCTGCCCCGCACCGCCCCGCACCGCCCCGGCCCTCCGGGGAACGCCCCCGGGCTCCCCACGGCCGGGCCGGCACCCGCGCAGGGCGTGCGGCTCCGCGGGCGGGCGCGGCCGGCATGGAGCGCACCCCGATCCCCGTGCTGACCGTGCAGACGGCGCCCTACGAGGACCAGCGGCCGACGGGCGGCGGGGGGCTGCGGCGGCCCACGGCGCTCTTCGAGGGCCAGCGCAACTACCTGCCCAACTTCGTGCAGAGCCTGCTCTCCTCCGTCGACCTCCGCGACCGGCAGGGCTGCACCATGGTGGTGGGCAGCGACGGCAGGTACTTCAGCAAGACGGCCATCGAGATCGTCGTTCAGATGGCGGCGGCCAACGGGGTAAGCGGAGCCCCCTCGCCGTGCCGTGTCACGGCCGGACCGCGCTGGGCACACAGACACAGCCCAGAGGCACCGCTGAGCGCCCCCGACAGCCCTGGGCACACAGACACAGCCCAGAGGCACCGCTGAGCGCCCCCGACAGCCCTGGGCACACAGACACAGCCCAGAGGC
>JAWWLT010000092.1:47223503-47251685 GCA_035040995.1 Premnoplex brunnescens
ACCGCTGAGCGCCCCCGACAGCCCCGGGCCGGCCCCGCCGCGGGGGCTCCGTGGCGATGGGACAGCCCCGCGGCGCTGTGACAGCCGTGCCAGCTGTGCCAGCTGTGCCAGTTGTGCCAGCTGTGCCAGCTGCGCCAGCCGTGCCAGCTGTGCCAGCCGTGCCAGCCGTGCCGCGCTGCTTCGCCGTGCTTTGGAGGCAGCGAGGGACAGGCGCTGGAACATGGGGTTCATCTGAAGGAGAAAGTGTAGCAAGAGTTAAAAATAAGTGCGTGGGAAACAAAGGTGTCAGAATTGTGTTGCTGTTCAGGATATTTTAGAAATATTCAAGGAGAATTGTACTATCGAGGAGTTTAGCGTTTTGGCTGCGTCTTAATAATCGTTCTTTTCTATTGTTCCCTTGCAAACAAATTACAATATACTAAAAGACAGCAGTGGCAGAAGTCTCTGTGGCCACGTGGGATACAGATTTCTCTTGTGCAGTTTTGAAAATAGGAAAGAAGTTGGGAAGAAAACTGATGTGTTCTGCTAGATACATGCACATTCGTATGTGGATGTGTATGTATAGAAAGCTGAAAGTACCAGATGACATGGGCTTGAAGCTCCCACTTGAAAGCAGAGTTGAAGCTGCTGTCTCTTGTTATGATGGCTAAATTGATCCTCTAGATTTGACAAAAGGAGTGGTGTAATTTTATGGGTCTTCTATTTAATTTTTTTCAAAGCTTCCATTCTTTAAATGCAGTCCTGTTTTTTAACCAGGAGGTGTTTCTACTTTGGAATGAATCTCTGTGTGTGTTCAGATTTTCCCTGCTGATTTGTTGTCACGTACAAGTTATATAGAGTAGCCAGTCTGATTGAAATAATGATTATTTTAAATTTATTCCTAAAGCAAGTTCTCAACACACTGATAGTATCAACCAGATGCCGAGTGATACCTGAGCTTTCAGAGAGACAGTGTTATATACTGGCTACCTTGTGCAAAGTAGCAGTTCACATAGGAGCTTGGTGTAGAGGCCAGGGTTTATGTGGCCCAGGGTGTGAGAAGGGCTATTGGGGGGACATGGTGAAAGTGGGGACAGTGGCAAGGGTAGTATACGTGGGATGAAGTGCAGCCAACAGCTAAAGCAAGAGCTGCCCAAATGAGGCTGAGGTCCTTGTCTGCCCTCGCACAGTGGCAGGAGCTACAAGAGCGGGCTGCAACTGCAGAGTGACCACAAGGACTGAGGTGCTGAAGAAGAAAAGAAATTTAGGGTTTAGAATGGCAGGGGCTTCTCAACTACTTAATGCTGAATAATTTTTCCAGTCAGCCTGCCTCCTTCCTGCTGCTTTTGTCACATTCCCCATCTTGCTCTGTCTCTCTTGAACATGTTTTTGACCTCAGGAGATTTCCAGTTTGACATGTTTCTGGCACCTTGCTTCCGTTTTATTAAGTTACTGCATGTTTCTTGGAAACACAGTTTCTCCCTAGTGCTTTCTGAAGCCAGTTCCCAAACTTCTCTGCTCATGGTTCCCACAAATATCTGAATTCATGCATATTATACTCTTACTAATGACGCAGTCCTCAGAAATTCAGTAGGCCAGCTGGTGGGGAGCTTCTGATACTGAAAAGGCTTCCCATTTCCATCTGCTAATGCTCTTTTCCGTCTCTAAGGTCTTCACCCTGCTCACCCTCTATTCCTCTCAAGCACACTGTAAATGTGTAAACCACACATTTATTTAGTGAGTACTATTTGCATGTTTTATTCTTTGGCTGTTAAAATACACCTCCTGGGAAAATATCTAAACCTCCTTGATGGCACTGTTTAGTGCTGTGCTGTGTAAGTAGCAGAGGAAGGAAAGACTCATGAGGGCAAAGATCTCTCCCTTTGGATAAGGTTAATGTCATTAGAGGGCATGTAGCCTGTATCTCAGGGAAAGAAGCAAACTGGTGTAGGCAGGACTGGATGAAATGTGTGGAAGCCTTGAAGATGCATTGAAAACCTTTAGCGAGCCTGAGTGCCAGGAGAGGGATAGCCCCATATTGCTGATAAACTGAACTTCAGTCTCCTTCCTGGAAGATACATACCGAGTGTCATGGTTGTGCCTGCTGAGTACAAAAATAAAAGTGACTTTCTATTATCAACTGTAAATGTATTGCCCTTTAGAGTTGCTAGGTTCCTCTTGTTCTAACTTGGTGACTCATCCTGCATTCCCCCTGCGTTAACAGCCTCTCACAATTGGCATAGGCTCCAGTACAAGGAATGAGATGAGGTCCCCTGCCCAGTCAGCTGCCAGTGCTTGGCCTGCCTTCTTCTCATCCTTAGTCCCACTGGCTCATTCCCTCCAGCCAGAGGCTGAAGGTACACACTCCATAGCTATCGCCTGCATAGGCTTCCATTGATGGCAGCAGCTACAGGCTGGTCCATGCTCTGCAGGTGCTCCTCCAGATCTTTCTGTTCAGAGCTGAATGTGGCTTACCAAGGTCACCCTTCAATGGGGCACACAGCTGGGGCTGTAACAAACACATTCGAATAAGGGACTGCATGTCGTGGGAGCACAGGGGAGAATGAGGAAGGCCAGACAGAAATTCTGTACCGTTTTGCAACAAGCAGATTTACAAAGTGGAATGATAGGAGAGTATCTGAGGCTCTATTTCCCTTTTCACCTGCATCCTGCCAGTAGTAGCATCCTTCAACCTTGGAAGTCTAGAAAAACTGAGATAAAAGGCTCTAGCAGTTGCAGTACAGTTCCTCTAGCAATTAGATGAAACTATTCTATTAGACTTACCAGCTATAAGGGGTGTCTCATTTTTTATGCAAAGTTTAGGATAGTTTAAATGAGAGGCTACTATTTGTGAGTCTCAGTGGCAGATCAGAAGCTCAGGGTCATACACTGAATATGGAAAGTCATGGCAACATGCTAGAGAGATTTCAGAGTATTACTAGTGTTGCTGTGAAAGTTTGAGATGGCGGAGAGTTGAGTTTTACAGTTGTATTCTGTATAATACCATATTGTTTTTATTTTCCATGGTCTTCCATGCAAATCTTGGCCTCCCTCCATGGATCTGAGTGATTGATTTATTTACTTATGCATTGAGCGTGGTGCTCTGTCATATTTAGGGTACTGTAGTAAAAGATAGGATGACACAGCCCCATGTTGTTCAGGATGTAATTTGCTTGCTTAATATTCTTTCAAGTATAACTGACTGAGGCATATGAGAGATTACTGGAAAAAATAATTAAAAAAAGCATTAAGTGACTCCATGATAATCAACTGAATTGTCTGAAAATGCACAGCTGCAAGAGGTAATATTGCATAAAAATGCTCTTGTACAGTACTTGTTGGAGTATTTTATTCTTTCAGCTGTAACCATTTCCTGAGGATCTTTGTTTCTGCTGTTGCTACTAAACGCAGAGTGACAAAATATAATGTGGCATAGGGGCAAAGTATTAGAAGAGACATTACATTAGTGATCTTGTAGCCATGCAATTTTTTGAATTCCAAAGATAATCTTTTCATGCTGTGAAACTGTCCAAGATTTTCAGAAGGATATCACTGAAACTTTAATTGTTAGTTGTTGCCATAAGCCTCAGAAGATGATAAAGCTTACCATAATGTTTTAAAAGGCATAGTTTTTATTCCTTTGTAAATAGAGTTTGTCCCTGTCTGTCCCTGTCCCCCTCAGGGAACACTGATAAAAGCTCTGCTTCCTGCCCTGCTCCCTGCGTGTGTGGTCCCTTCTTTGGATATCTCTGGGACCTCGTGGACTTGGGGGAAGGGGAGTGGGGTGCGCTCCACTCAGCGGCCGCAGTTAGTCAGTATGTGGATAACATTTGGTTACTGTTTTAGCCCAGATTGTGAGAAGTCTTTAAAATCTGATATTAATTAAATTAATTAAAGAATTATTAAATGTCTGTTTAGTTTTTGGTTCAGAGACAAAATTAAGAGGTTCTGAGCCAAGAGAAGATGACATTGTACATCTTGCCACCAAAACAAAGAAAGCAGAGGAAGATTGGTTGCACATTTACACCTCTAAGGTTTGCAGTGTCCTCACAGAGTTTTGTAAAAGCACTGAAGACCTTACTATAAAGTAAAACTTTATAGTAGTCTCTGCAAATAAAATATCATTCATGTAGTTTGACTTTCAAGATCCTTAATTTGGAATACTAAATATTGCAGTATTTCTATACTATAGAAATTAGTATAATAAATAATATTTCTCAGTAGTATATAAATAATAATCTTATGACAAATGCTGAAGGTAAATCAAATTGCTCATGTTTATATTATTTGGTATCCAGAAAAATGAGTAAACTGGTTTGTTCTTCACCTGTTGAATGGGAAAAAATGAATTATGGTAGGTGCTAGGTAATTTATGCATTTTGAATAATCTAAGTATTCTACTAACTTTTGATAATACAATTTTGAGGTGCATGAAGGCAAAGACTAAAACTCACTAGTTTAGATTTAGAAGTACAGTAAACATGGTCATGATAAGCCTGTAGGCGAACATACATGCATTTACATTTGAGTACCTGGAGATGGATTTAGTGTTGTGGTTTTCAAGCATTACGTACAATGTTATCACTGTCATATTCCTTTTGCTTACCCATACACAATGCTGTTTTAAGAGCTGGCACCCATTTCTGACAGCTGTATTTGGAAGATTGAGTCATTGCTCTAGATTTCTACATGCTTCGTAGTTTAAAAAAGGGAGAGACAATATTCAAAACAAACATTTTCAGTATTTATTTTCATCTGGTTTTCTTTCCATAATAATTTTCTTTCTTGTTTCTTAACTTCTTCCCCGGCCCGCCACTCTCCCTTCAGAGTTGTTCCAACCTGGAAGGAAAAGAGACAGTGAAACAAAACATTTTTCTAATAGTAGCAAGAACAAGTTTAATGCATTTTGAAGATTTTTCATGGACTGTATTTATAATTTTGAGAGCTCTCCTGTTTTCTAGAAACAATCTGTAGGCTTCAAAATTGTTGGCAAAAACTGTAAAAAGAGAATCAGGTAGACAAGCACTCATCGTATCCTCAGATCTTGAGGTAGAAATCTCAGTTAATAGAATGCATTTTCTATGCATTTTTTTTTAAAAAAAATTTGAAAGCACATCTTTTAATTATCAGTGAAAGAAAAATGGCTAACCATATTTTGTGCTTTGTGAGAGTTATCAAAAAGTAACTCATGCTTACTTTAGAAGCTGGTAACTTCATTGTAGAAATCTTAATTTTTTAAATTAAAATAGTTCACAAAAGCAGGCTAAATAATCATTTGCTTTTCTGAAATTATTTGGAACTGCACTTCTGAGTAACCATTAGGACTTCACATGAGTGACCGGAAGAAGGTCATCTGTATATGACGGAACAGCTCTTTATGGAAAGGAGGCAGGTAGCACCTCCTGTGCTGCTGCTTTGCCATACAGACAGTAGAGCTATCAAATCTCCTTCAAAGTTGAGAACGAATTCTGAAGTTCAACTCCTTGTCTGTTTTTAGATGGGGAGTGGGAATAATTCAGTATTCTGCCTCTCCCCGTGCCAACTCCACCCACTCCTTTGCCCCTTCCCAAACTACTACTTATTAGTGGTGAGGGGTGGGGTTGTTTTTTATAGTAATGTTATTAAGAAAATCTCAAACTTTAGCAGTATCCTTTTCACCTCTATATGCAGCTGCCTCAATTCTCATCTGTGACACTAACCTCCCCTTCCCTGTTTTTTTTGTGTCTGCCTGTTTCCCAGAAATTGGAACTCTTCTGTATTTCCTTGTAAATACATTTCTCATTGGCTTCTAGATTATTTATGTTAAGCTGAAACTGTAGTATCTGTGTAGGGGATGAGTGCAAGGTTTTGAAATTGGAACCTTGCAGTGGAACTGTGTGTAATACCAAACACATTGAGTCAGTGTTTAATAACACCGCCTAAAAGGTTTTTTTACTTTAAGAATGGTGGGAACTTCCCCTGCTCAGCGGTGTCCTGGGAAACACACCCTGTTCATTTGGAATAGCCCAGGAGTCACTGATGGCTGAAGGAAGAGCAACGGCTTCTATGGAGCAGGACATCCAAGGGTGTCTTGGCAATAGAGGTGTAACTGCAAGAGAGTGTGGGTCCTACCGTGTATTGATACTTGTGGTTGCACTGAAAGGCAATTCTCTTTATAATTTCCTTTGTGCTAGTTAAAGCACCAACCCTGCAAACTGCATCCACACAGTCAGCCCTGAATTATACTGGTGTCTGAGGGGATTTGCTGGTTTGTGATGATACGTGAAGAGATTTAATAGCGGGATCATAGCCTAGTGCTGTGCTTGGGAGCTTTGCAAGTCACTGTCATGGCTGTGCTTTTGCTTTATTGTCAATACACAGGCCACTGGGGTTAAATGTGCCAGGATACAGTATTTTTTGACAGTTCTCCAGATTAGTATGCAACCAACTCATGTATGTATACTTGTCTGCAAAAGACTATGTTCCATACTAGGACTGTACCATTTCTATCCTGTACGTAAGTGCCCATATGTGTGTGTTCAAATATTAATTTTATAAAATCTAGTACTGTTCAGAGTACTTTGGCTTTTTTCCTCTGCCTAGATTGGGAGATTGGTTATTGGACAGAATGGTATCTTATCCACACCTGCTGTTTCATGCATCATCCGAAAGATCAAAGCAGCTGGTGGAATTATTCTAACAGCTAGCCACAGTCCTGGGGGACCTGGAGGAGAATTTGGCGTCAAGTTTGAAGTTGCCAATGGAGGTATGGATTTTTTTAATAACACACTACAACATTGTATCTTGGTATACTGAAAATATGCTGACAAGGATAACTAGCTGTCTTTAGCTATGTATTTTTCACTTTGTTAAAACAGTGAAGAAGGCAGGCATCTCTTTTTTCTTTTTCTTTTTTTTTTTCCCAGTAGTAGGAGTGTATTTGTCTGCATGGGTCTGTACAATAAACATTTTAATGCTCACTGAAGTCCTTGTCGTTAATATAAGATTCCTATAAACAAGAGGTTTGCTGTCATTTTTACTGTATTTTATGTCTGCCTGATCACTGTATCTGTTTATGAAGATACCTATGAGGGAACGCTGTTTTGCTCTTATTTTGTGTTGCTTTTCTTGCCAGGTACTTTAAAGCATGTAAATTCAGAAGTGCTGTAAGCAGTATAACTTGTTGTATGGAAGAAATCACTTCTTATATTTACCCAGGAAGTAGCTGGTCTTATCCAGGGAGAGAGCTGTAGTATTTTAAGTACTGCAGTCCCATCATTGAATAATGGAATTTGTGTATATAGCTAATGTCTTGTTTTCCAAAATCGACAAGGTAACACATATAGGTATGCTATACATTCAGTATGTTTTGTATTACAGATCTGTGTACGCTCATAGAACATTATGGTGACAGTTGCTGACACCTTGTATACATCACACATATAGGGTGTTTTCCACCTGAAAAAAAACTGAACTGAAAGTGTTTTTAAAGTCTTTCCTTCACCATTTTGAAAGTGTGTGAACTTGAGAAGGGGGTGCTTCTCCCTGGTTTAATTGAAAAACGTGCATGGTTAAATGAGTGTGATTTTAAAAACAGAATAGGCTCGAATCCCAGAGAGATTAAGGGGACTGTGTAAGGGTAGCCAGTGAGAAAGCCAGGGACACAGCTCACACATGCCAGAGCCAAAGTGGTAGATGCATTATCACTCTGTAAACTTTAAAACACCAAATATGCCTAAAATCTGTTTGGTAAATGGGAAACGGTGGAGCAATGCTTTTACTGTAAAGAGAATTCAAAAAGGCTGTTAAGCTTTATATATGAAACACTCCTCAAACACAAGTCACAAAGTTCAATTATTTATGTTAATCAGCAGGGCCATAAATGGAAAGCAATCAGTATAAGTTGCAGCTGAGAAAATGCGAGCTGGGTATTAGGCAAGGCTTTTGTAGTAAGAGAATGGTTAGGCACAGCAACAAGCTTCTAGGAATGGTCATCGTTGCTCTACATTCTTTCTCAATCTATTTTGCAGATCCAGGTCAAGCAGAAGTGGTTTGTTTCTATAGCTGTAGAAGAGAAGATAGAGTGACTCTTTGGGTTCTCCTTAGCTGGAGGTTTCAGTAGACAATGCATCCATCTATCAACGACAATCTGGAGCTAGTGAAACCTGTCCTCACCTTTTAGATGGTTTTGGATTAAATGAGTAAGAAGTAATTTTCTAGGCCAAATGAAGAGTAAAATGACTGTTACTTATTTTATTGGTTTGGACCATCTGGTTCATTGCATCTGAGAAGGAACACACTAATTTACATGGCAAAGCTGCACTGCATATAGCAGAATAGCTAGAGAAAAGGAAAATCAGCACTGAAAAAGCCTTCAAAGGTACTTTGGAATAGAAGAGAGAACACACAGAAGAGAATAAAGGAAATAATTTTTAGAGTGAAAATGTGGCTTTAATATAAACTGTGAGGAGTCAGATAAGCCAGAAGGGACTTTTGTTGTAACTCAAACTCAAGTCTTGCACTACATAATGCATAATTCATCTAGTAATTTTTGCATCAAGCCTGCAACTTTTATTTGATTAACAGTAAATCTTTAAAAGTAGAGCAATTTTTCAGGCTTTGGCAGTGAAAGTAATTCTTGAGTAAGCTGTGTTTTCTGTTTCTGAATGACATAACTACTCCAGGTTGAAATTGCTAACTGTTGAGCAGTTAGGGTATTCTGAATTCCAACAAAGATAAATTTCATTAAGCTATTGGAGGAAAACTACAATACAGCACCACTGTCAAACTGGTAAACCTTTTAAAAATTAAATCTTTTTCTAATGAAGTAATGTGAAACACCAAGCTATCTGACCTTCATGAGTGTGCATTTGCAGAAAGTCCTGTGAAACAACAGAAACTGCTGCTGAAGAACAGGCTTTCCTTTAATAGCTGTGTTGAGATTTCGTGCAGAGTAAAAAAAAAGGCAGTCTTTGAGCAATAAATCCAAAGAAAGATGACTGATCTTCTGGTTTCCTCATCCTGTCTGCTCCTAGATTATGATTGATTTAAGTACTCCATGTGAATCAAAATGTTGTGAGTAATGCACTAAATTTCCATGTTTTATTATTTTTTTAAATGTTTTAAGATTACGTGAAAGAACAGAGCTTATTTAATGTAGTACTTTGTGTTTATTCCATAGTAACTCCAATATATTCAGAAAAATGTTTGCTGTAGCACTTACTTTTAAAATAGGGAACCCTTATTTAAAAGAAGTGACCCATCACATTATTTTCTCTTTTAGGACCTGCTCCAGATATGGTTTCAGAAAAAATCTATCAAATCAGCAAAACTTTGGAGGAATATGCAATTTGTCCTGATCTCAGAGTTGATTTATCACGCCTGGGAAGACAAGAATTTGATCTGGAGAACAAATTCAAACCTTTCCGAGGTAACAATCTGTTCTTTTGTGCATGCTAAATACATTGGGTCTAAATATTAGTATCGTTAATGCTTTATTAAAAATTATTAAAATAAAAGGCAATATAGAATCATAGAATGATTTGTGTTGGAAGGTACCTTAAAGATCATCTTGTTCCAACCCCGCTGCCATGAGCAGGAACACCTTTCACTAGACCAGGCTATTCAGAGCTCCATCCAGCTTGACCTTGAACACTGCCAGGGATGGGGCATCCACAACTTCTCCAGGCAACTTATTTGTGTGCCTCACCACCCTCACAGTAAAGAATTCCTAAAATCTAATCTAAATCTCTCCTCCTTTAATTTAAAACCCTTCCACTTTGTCCTACCACCATTTGCTTGTGTTGAAAGTCTTTGTCTAAGCCTCCTTTAAGATACTGGAAGGCTGCTATAGGGTCTCCTCCAGGCTGACCAACCCTATCTCTCTCAGTCCGACTTCATGCTCCAGCCCTCTGATCATCTTTGTGGGGCTACCTTGGACCTGCTCTGAGAGGTCCATGTCTTTGTGATGTTGAGGATCCCAGAGCTTGACACAGCACTCCAGGTGGGGTTTCGTGAGGAAAGAATAGAGTGGGAGAATCACCTCCCATCATCCGCTGGCCACCCTTCTTGTGATGCAGCCCAGAATGCTGCTGCAAGCACACATTCCTGGCTCATGTCCAACTTTTCATCCAAAAGAACCCCAAGTCCTTGTCTGCATGGCTGCTGTCAGTGAGTTCTCCCAGTCTGTATTCGCATCTGGGATTGCCCCGCCCCAGGTGCAACACCTCCACTTGAACTTTCTGAACCTCGTGAGGTTTTTTTGGACCCACTTCTCAAGGTTGTTCAGGTCTCTCTGGAAGGCACCGCTTCCTTCGGTTGTGTCAGCCACATCTCTCAGCTTCATGTCATCTGCAAACCTGCTGAGGGCGCACTTGGTCTTGCTGTCGATGTCAGTGATAAAAACATTAAAGAGCACCAGTGCCAAGACAGAGCCCTGAGGAAAACCACACCTCATGGGCCTCCACTTGGACACAGACCCATTAACCACAACTCTGGCTGTGTTAAGCAGCCGTTTTTCTACCCACTGAATAGTCCATCCATCAAATCCATGTCTCTCCAATTTGGAGAAAAGATGTTATGTGGGACTGTGTCAAAGGCCTCGAAGAAGTCTATGTTCTGTCATATATGATCTGAAAGATCAAGGCAGCTGCTAGAATTATTCCAACAGCTAGCTAGGTAGACCTGGAGGAGAGTTTGGAGTGAAGTTTGAGGTTGCTGATGGAGGTAGTATTTTTTGGTTTTTAAATTAAAGCAATTAAAGGTCTCATCAACACACTCCCCTGGTCAAGTTGCCTGTAGTAGACCCCAACCACAAAGCCTCCTTTGTGGGTCTGCTCCCTGATTTTCATGCTCAGAGTCTCAGTCTGTTCATGGCTGTTTCTCAGAGACAGCTCTTCACAATCTCTCCTTTCCTTAACACAGAGTGCAACACCCCCACCCCTCCTTCCCAGCTCGTCTCCTCAGAAAAGCTTGTAGCCCTTAGTTGCAGTGCTCCAGTCGTGTGACTCATCCCACCGTGTTTCTGTGATAGCATGTAGGTCATAGTTTTCTGACTCAACCACAGTTTCCAACTCCTCGTGCTTGTGTCTGATGCTGTGTGCATTTGTAGGCAAGCACTGTGTTTGTTTTGCGTGTAGGGAATCTGGATTACAGACTTCAGGTGCATCAGGCCTCAATTTTTAGCCAAATACCTTTGCCAGATATATGTGCTTATGCTTGCTAGTAACACCAAACATAAATCTTTTTGGACTAGGAATGGTGGTGCTTATGGAAGTATGATTGACAAAAGAGTTTGTGAGAGTCGCAGTTTATTCATTCTTTGCTTACACTTTCTGAAAGGTTGTGGGATGTGTAAGGCACTATACATCCAGTGACTCCAAATCTAAAGGGAGTGCTGAAACACATGGTTAATTTTTAAGCACGTGGATACTTTTATGCCTACACTGGATTTAAAATGATCTATCTTACCTATTTTCTTGAAGGATTCAAAAGCAAAGGAAGGGGTGTGATACATATTTCAAATTTCATATATATGTAATGTATTTCAAATATTATAAAACTCTGTGTGGCCTCAAAAACTTTTGCTCAATTCTGATGCCCTAGAATTAAAGCCAGTTTGTTTTCCATGCAAACTTTATATTTTGAGACAATGTACAATTTGAGAAAGAAAGCTTTTCCTTAAAAAAAGCCCTTAACTTATGTTTTTGCTGGTTTTTTTTTTTGTTGTTGTTGTTGTTGTTATGATTTTATTGCAAAGAATGTGCTTGGGTTCTCCAGGGAAACAAAAAGCAAAGAAAATTCAGCTCCAACACCCCTCTGGAGTCATAAAACTGCCACAATTTTAAATTTTGGTGTTTTTTCAGCTTTTTAATCTCTTCAAATTTTATCTTTCTAAATGAAAGTTAGACACCCCTTCCGCACACATGTAGTACAAAAGTGTATACAAATAGTTGCAATTTTTCTGTATGTTTTTCTAAGAAAAAATCATTTCACAAATATGTCTTCCAAGAATACATCAACCTGAGACAGTACAGCTACCAGGGAACTCTCCTGAAGTAATGTCATTGGCTTATAAGTGCATGAATAAGTGTAGTTTACACAGATGTGAATGCAGACTGAAAGTGCAGAAAGAATGTAATTTAAAAAGAGATTTAAGGTGCTATCTGATGTATTTAAAACTTTTTCTATTTCATTTGTATGAACTAATTCATGTGAATCGAGGTTACAGAGGTGTTGCAACAATGTGAGACTAAACCAGTTGGGTTTGGGAGGAGCTAAAATAATTTGGAGACTTTAGTCCTACATGACTTTATCTTAACATGTGTAACAGCTCCACTGGAGTCATCACATTTGTTCATATGTATAAAGCTTAGAGTCTAGCAAAATACTGCTAGGAGCAGGACATAGAAAATATACAATAATGTCATTTTACTGAAAGCTTTAAACCTTCAACATATACCAATGACTTGACTCATTTTCAAGTAGGTTTTATGGATTGTTTTACAGCCTTCAGAGTCTTTTTTAATTTTTTGATTCAGGCATATTGTCACAATCTGTTCTAAGTGTTTTTCTCAGGCTCAAAAATGTCAGTTTCATTTTCATGTTATCCTAAAGAAGAGCATTAGGGTGAGGTCAGTGTTTCTGAGCAAAATTGGATGACATTCTAATAAATAATTTAACTTGTAACTAAAATATTTCAAAATACTTATTTAACCAGATAAAAAGACATTTGTAGAACATAATCTTTTTAATTTAATCAGGAATAGTAATTCGTTCCAACGTGACTGAGAAGTATGGCTCCTGACAATTGTTTGGTAACTGCTTTCTTTATGTTGAATTTATTTTCACTAATAAATTTTAGTTTAATGTTTTACATCCAAAAGAATTAGAAGAATTCAAGTTATCAAGGCCTTAGCAATAAACAGATGTTGTATCTGAGCCTGACTTTCCTAAATCAGTGAGATATACTATGCAAAAGCATAATGGTAGATTAACAACAAACTGGACTCAGGTTTTCCTGGTGCCAGAATTTAGAAGAATAGGCTACATGTCTCTCTTGATGGAATGATGCAGATATATATTGCTGTCAGAAGAATAGAATGTCTGGTGTCAGTTTGTCCTCTGAGAATAAACCTATTTATCTTGCAAAGTTTTTCAGCAGTTTAGTGAATGATATATAAAGAGTTTACTTTGATATAATGTACCTCTCATTACTGTTCTCAGTGAAATAAGAACTGTCAATCTACGTTATCCCTGCAGTTTTTTAGCAGGCAAAACTGTTGATCTTTTCAAGTCTTAATGGTAGCCACAGTGAAGGCAGTGAGAGTCTTTGACTTTGCTCTATGGGTTTAAGAGGTAATCCATGTTATGTGGAGGTTGTGTGCTCTGACTTCAGTTAAGTTGCATGAGATGTGGAAATGTGCTGGAAGAGGTATTTTCCCATGTGTGAACTGTAATCACTTTTTCTGCATGATTTTTTTCTAGTGGAAATTGTGGATTCTGTGGAAATCTACCTCAACCTCCTTCGAAGTATTTTTGACTTCAGTGCAATCAGAAATTTTCTGACCGGACCCAACCAGATTAAAATAAGGATTGACGCGATGAATGGAGGTATGAACTTCAGTAGCTATCAGAATAGAATTGTAGGCATGCTGAAATAATTTCCCAATAAAAATGGAACACTGCAATGGTTTCCCAATAATAGTATGGCATATAAAACCCAGACTTCTGTGTAATGTTAAGGATACTAAGAAAGGATTTGAACATTATACTGCCAACAAAGGCAATCTTAAAAATGGGTTAGTTCCCTTATTAGGCAAAGGGGTTCATCTTCATAAATAAGCAAAGGCATATGTGTCCAATTAAAGTTCTCTTTCTGCATTTGAAAGCAAACAGGATGGGGTAATCTTGCCATGAGAGAGTGATGAAGTATGTTGCAGTATCCAGTGAATAAGGAGCCTCTACTAAGAGCAAATTCTTAATGTTATAAAATTAGTTAATTCTGAATCACTTGCACCCAGGAGTCCTTAAAGAGTTGTCTGAGATCTCTGTCGCACTAATGTTAAAGGTGAACTAACTTCAGTGTACTGCGGCCAAGATGAAAGTGTCATAGAAAACAACAAGGGGACCGATATTAAAAAAAAATATAAGGTGTGTCACTTGGGGAAACACAGATCACTATGAGATCTATCTTAGGCTATATTATGAAAATATAAGTTAGGATTTCTACAGATAGTGAGTTGAAGGATAGGAATGCAAGTAAGAATGTTCAACATTATCTTATGGAAAGCGAATTCTATCACACATACCAGGTTTCATTCTTTAATGGGCTTGCAAACATTGACCAATGAAGGGAACTGGATAGACTGAGAAAACTTCTGTAAAGCATTTTAGTCTTAGCCTCTAGTATGGTGTGATAGTCTTCAAAATATCATAGTGGGTTCACAGTCTGTGTGAACACCCAGTTCATGGGCTGTGGCCAAGGATTATAGTCCGTGTACAATCAATGTTAATACACAATTTTGAGAGACTGCGGCAAAAGGGCAAATGGCATCCTTGAACAATGCAGAGGGAACAATAAGGAAGATACTGCCTCCTGTTATGCAGTACTGGAGAGAATGTTACCCAAATACTTTGTTGAGCTCTCATGTCCAGGTTTGTTACTGAGTGTTAAAAATTTTTACCTGTGGTCAAAAAGATGCATAGTGTGGCTTAGAGGTAGAAAACTGATGCATCACAAAGATTTTAAAGGACTGAGTTTATTAACTTTATTTACAGGGAGACAGAGAATTGGCTTCATGTCCTTGTATCTTGGTGCAGAGATATCCGTACATGAAGTACATGACGTACATATACATGAAGTACACATAGATTAAGTGTACATAAGAATATTTCTTTGTGCAACTAAGAAAGTTGTTGAGGGTTTTTTTCTGCAGAAAAGTTATTTTTCAGTCTGCTATTCCCCAGAATCCCAAAAAGAATCAATAGAGAAAGAAATCAATAGAAAAATTCAGATTGAAATGTTGCTTACATATTCATGGGTAATGGTGAATAATCACTGAAGCAGTCTATCAAAGGTAGTTTGGGCTTTGCCCTTCTCTTGATGACATCTGATCGAAAGACTTTCTGAATGAGATGCATTAGCCGAAAATGAATCACTAGCCACAATATAGTGGACGTTAGAAAGGACCACATTTGTATGTTTACGAACTGTCTTCTGAAATTAAATGTAGCTCTGTGCCTCTGCAATATGTTTTTATACCTATAGCATTGGTATTTTAACACCGGCATAAGAAAGAGTAATTTGTCAGGAGTCTACTTGTGATAAGAACATGAATCATGATATATTTTACGGAGTTAACATCTAAATTTTCTTGAACACAAGTTTCTCATGTGGTTGTACCTTGGGTCACAGTTTCTCCAGTTAGAAAGATCTGGGAGTAATGTAGGAGTAAGAGAGCAGGAGAGTAAGACCAGTTACTCCAGTATTTTTTTGCCCATGAGGGACCTGTTCACACCTGCCTCATGGATACAGAGTGCTCAGTTAGTTACTGATTAGTTGCCAAATGCATATGATAATTATGATCTCTAATAGCATGAACTGGTGTCTTAGTTGGCCATATTTTTAACACACAAAAAAAAGAAGCATTTTAGAGTTAGTTTTAAAAAAGTTTTTATTTATTATCTGCAAAGTGTAGTAAAGTTCCCTCGTGGCCAAACCTATTGCAATTTTCACATGAATTGGAATGTTAAGGTAGGTGTATTTGCCATTTACATTCCCCTACTGCTTACTTTCCTTGCTGTTATGTGTTAAACTGTTGTTTGCATCCCAGGACACATAGATTAGTGTTTTGTTTTTATTCTAGTGAGAAAAAACTCTTTATGCGCATGATAATTTCTTTATTTAGTAATGCATAAAGTGCATCTTTTCCAATTCAATGATTACTTTTTCACTTCCAGTAGTGGGGAACAGTGTTTTTCATACTGAATTGCAAATTAATTATTCACTGTAAGGACATGCTCCTCTGTGAAATAGTAGTTTGGATTTTGTGGCTAAGACAAATGTATAGAATTGCTCAATAAAGTATGTTTTTTATCAACTCTTCACAGTGCTGTGAGAAATTTGAATGTCAAGCATACGCTTTTGTGATTGCATGGCAGATTTCTGTTTTTGCAGTTATGGGACCTTATGTGAAAAGAATCTTGTGTGATGAGTTGGGAGCTCCTGCAAATTCTGCCATAAACTGTATTCCTCTGGAGGATTTTGGTGGACAGCCTCCTGATCCAAATTTAACATATGCAACTGGCTTGCTGGAGGCTATGAAAGGTGGCGAGTATGGATTTGGAGCGGCTTTTGACGCTGATGGAGTAAGTATTTTGATCTGTCTTGAGGTTTCACATCTGGGGTCAGATATGGGACATGTAAGTATAATTTTTAATTTTTTTTCAGTAACTGATTAAAGCTGAAAGTAGTATTACTTTCAGGTGCAGATGGTAGCATTTGCCACCCATCAATCAGACACATATGTTGCAGTTTGTCTCTGCAGATGACTGCAAATCAAGCAGGATTTGAAGGCAGAATGAGAATTATTTAAATATCAGTCTGGTTTTGTCTTGTACTGGTGTAATACTCTTATTCCCTGGTTAGAAAGAGACAGCATATATGGATAATACAGACTGGTCACAGTAAGTAGTAACAACGTCCTTTTTGGTTAGCATCATAAATTAAGGGATTTTTGGCTAATTAAAGCACTGAAACATAATCTCTGTTTATTTTAATTTTTAATGTGATATTATAGCATTACAAACAGTGAAGTATTACAGAAACTTTTTGCCTTGACAGGGTGGGAGAAAGTTGAAAAAAGTTATGAAGAACAGAAGCTGTTTTCTATTGTCAGTAAACACAAAACACCCTCCTACTCACCTAATAGTGCATGACATTGGCAAAAAGATTCTCCTACACAAGCATTCCCTTGGCAGGAACAGAGCTACTGAAGTGACATGTAGGAGGCTGGAGCTAGAGACTGATCTGGAGCTTTGATTTGCAAGCAGGAGGGATAATGGTGTGATAGTGAGATTATAAACCTTCTAGGATGAGGCCAGTAAATTATTCTGCCTAAAGAGGGATGCAAATAACCCAAAGCTTGTTCTTTTTTTTTTTTCTCTCCCTGCAGTGGATCTAGTAAAAGAAATTACAACTCCATGATACATGGAATTTAAGATTCTTTTTTGAATTTCTTTTCTTCTCCAGGACCGCTACATGATCCTTGGCCAAAATGGTTTCTTTGTGAATGCATCAGATTCACTGGCTATAATTGCTGCCAATCTGTCTTGCATTCCATACTTTTGTCAGATGGGTGTCCGAGGATTTGGCAGGAGCATGCCTACCAGCACAGCCCTGGACAAGTAAGATAAAACATTTATTTGTATCACCTTGGTCATTACTTTAGTTATCTCTATTTTTTATTACATAGCAATTCCAACATTGTGAAGTCTTTTGATAAGAGCTTCTAATTTTCACAATCTTTATGTGCTGTATGTTTTACCTAGTTTTGATGACATTTTGATTTTACTTAGACTAATTTTTTTCCATTTTTACTTACATGAAAAGAGTTTAATTCAGTCTGAATTAGGTTAAATCTAATGCACAAATATTTGACTGGTAATCCTTTTCCAAAACAATGGACTCTTTTTATTAGTAAATAATGGTTTACAGACATATCGGGCAGCCCTTCTTATGAAAGTCATAGAAGTTTAAAACAGATAAAGTACTAATTCAGTACTAAACAAGTATTAAAAACCCAAAACCCCTTTCTCATTATAAGTTGTTGAAATATATAATCTGTTAAAATACAAAATGTCCCAGAAGTGACTGCTGGTGGTCATGCAATCCATTCCCAGTTTCAAGAGAGATTAAATGTATAGCTAAAGCTAAGTCTGACAAGTCCAATCTACCTTTTAAAGATTTGCTGGATGAGTACCTTGTGTTAGCAGCTGAGCTTTGAACAAGTCTCATACAGGCCTAAATTTTCTGTAAATATCAGGATAAGATGATTAAGCTAATTGTTATTGCCATATATATTCTGTATGGAAAAAGCATTCACTAAATCCATTGTGTCTCAATGTAGATCTGATTGCATAGCTTTACTAACACAAGAGTTATGTGCTGTACCCATTAAATGTGTCTAATCATGAAACAGTAATTTTAAAGTGAAATGTAGCTTGCATGAGAGCTTGCATTGCTCTCTCTACAGTTTGCCTATTCAGGAAATTTCAAAAAGTTACTAAATTCAGAGCTTTCAACATCCTCTAATACTTGACAGAGTCTTCAGGAAAATATTCCTTACTTATGGATATATCGTCTAGTTTAAGAAAATACTCTTAGGTCAGTGTATGATGTATTTTGTTTATTCTGTGGAGAGATCCAAAAATCTCATTGTTTAAGTGATAAAGATACCATTATATTGAAATATGATATAAAATAAATAGACTTCATTTTGTATATAAACACCAGGCTGTCTTCATTCCTGTCAGAGTGATGAAACAGTGACATTTAAATATGTTTGGCTGTCTTCTTGTCATGAAGTTTGATAAATATGTCAGAAAGCATGGACTGAGGTCCCCTTCAATAACACTGTGACTATTTGAATTATGTTCCTTACAATGTTTACTTGACCTTCTGGTGCAAAGATCGTCTCATGGCGATTACTGCCTTATTTAGTTCTGTGGAGCTAAGCCTGATTATTAAACTGAGCAATTGATAATAACGGAGGGATGTAAATATTTTCCCATCCATTCTTACAAATATTTAACATTACAAAGTTTGTAGTCTGTATCCAGGACACTTGATTTTTTTTTTTTCACTTAATTTTGTGTTTGTGTTTGTTTTCTTGAAGCCTTAAAAGTTACATGTTGTCAGAACTACTCCAACAGATCCACATCTTTCTTGTGCTGAGGACCCCTGAACTGGATGCAGTTCTCCAAGTGGGGTCTCAAGGTCAGTGTAGACGGGCAGAATCACCTCCCTTGACCTGCTGGCCACCCTTCTTGTAGTGCAGCCCAGAATGCAGTTTTCTGGGCTGCAAGTTCACATTCTCGGGTCGTGTTGAGGTTCTCGTCGACCAACACCCCTAAGTCCTTCTTCACAGGGCTACTCTCAATCAGTTCTCTGCCCAGCCTGTGTTTGTGCTTGGTGTTACCCTGACCCTGGTGTTGTTGGCACAGTTGCTGAGGGTGCACTCAGTCCCACTGTTTTTGTTGCCAACAAAGCTGTTAAATAGTACCAATTCCAATACCAATCCCCAAGGAATGCCACTCGTCACTGGTCTCCACTTCGACATCGAGCTGTTGACAACTCTTTGAGTGGTCTATCTCTCAATCCATGTCTTTACAATTTAGAGTTACGGATGTTGTGCAGGACAGAGCTCTTCCCTTATCTGCTAACACTGTAACCTTGTCATAGAAGGCCCCCATATTTCTCAGGCACAGCTTGCACTTAGTGAAACCATATTGGCTATCACCAATTGCTTCCTTATTTTCTGTGTGCTTTAGCACAGTTTCCAGGAGGGTTTGCTCCACAATCTTGCAAGACACTGAGGCTTCATTCACTGGCTTGTAGTTCCCGAGATCTTAATTTTTTACTTTTTTAAAAATGAGAGTTTTGTTTCCCTATTTCCAGTCATTGGGAACTTCACTGGACTGCCACGTTTTCTTAGATACGATAGATAGCAGCTTAGCAATTTCCTTCACCACGTCTCTCAAGACCCACAGGTGCATCTCATCAGGTCCTGTGGACTTGTACAACTTCAGGTTCTTTAACTGGTTTTGAACCTGATCTTCTCCTACAACAGGCAGTTCTTCATTCTCTGAGTCCCTGCCTTTTTGTCAGTGTGGCTGGAGCACTTGCTGGTGAAGACTGAGGGAAAACATCATTGAATAGCTCAGCCTTCTCCATGGTCTGGGTAATCAAGTTTCCTATTTCTTTCTGGAGAGAGTCCGCATTTTTCCTAGTCTTCCTTCTATCACTTATGTAGCTGTAAAAACTTTTCTTGTTGTCCTTGACATTTCTGGCCAGATTTAATTCTGTCAGGGCTTTATCTTTCCTAACCTTATCCCTGGCTACTTAGACAATTCCTCTGTATTTCTTCCAGGCTACCTGCCCCTGCTTCCACTCTCAGTAGGCTTCCTTCTTGTGTTTACATTTGTCCAGAAGCTCCTTGTTCATCCACACAGGCCTCCTGTTGTTTCAACTCCACTTCCTCCTTGTTGGGATGCACAGCTCTTGAGCTTGGAGGAGGTGATCCTTGAATATTAACAAGCTTTCTTGGACCCTGCTCTCCTCTAGGGCTTTATCCCATGATACTCTACCAAGCAGATTCTTGAAAAGGCCAAAGTCTGCTCTCCTGAGGTCCAGGGTAGTGAGCTTGCCATGTGCTCTCCTCACTGCTCTGGGGATCTTGTATTCCACAATTTCATGGCCACTGCAGCCCAGGCTGTCCTCAAACTTCATGTGCCCCATCAGCCCGTCTTTTTTTGGTGAACACAAGATCCAGCATAGCACCTCTCCTCACTGGCTCCTCTATCACTTGGAGAAGAAAGCTTTCATCAGTGCGGTACAGGATCCAACTGAGTTGCTTGTGTCCTGCTGTGTTGTCTCTTCAACAGGTATCAGTGTGACCAAAGCTCTCCATGAGCACCAGGGCTTGTGAATGTGAGGCTTCATCCATTCAGTCTTCTCGGTCAGTTGAACTGTAGCAGACCCTCACTGTAATGTCTCCTGTCCCTGCCCTCCCGTGAATCCTGGCCTGTAAGCTCTCAGTCAGTGCCTCATCCATCTCTGAGTGGGGCTGTATTTTGGCTGGCTACATGAATTGGAACAGAGGAAAAAGTATCATAGACTCCTTCCTTGGAGGTTCACTGCATGAATTATCGAGCCATCATGTCTTCCAGAGCTACCAGTGAAGCCAAACATAAGAAACTGGTGAACTTCAGGAAAAAAACATTTTCTCTAAGATATATTTTTCAGTAAAATTGCAGAATATCGTTGTCTGAAATCCATTATATTGCTTGAAGGAGAGGCTGAAAAGGGGTTGATGCTCAGTAAATGTTTCATTTTGAAGTGAATTCCAATTTCATGTGTCTATAAATGTAAGGGAAAGTTCCACTAATGTCAGTGAAATCTTATTGTAGGACAGTGGTATAAAAGAATTGGCAAAAGACATTTATGATTCTATCCCCATGGAATAACTAGCCAACTTGTGAGAAAAGGAAAAAACCTTTTGGATAAACAAGAATATTCCCAATACAAAGAGACAAAAAGAAAAAGAATTATCACACCACTATAATGTTTAGTATTAAAATTCTAAAACCTCAGTCTGTACTTCTGCCATAGGGAAAACTTTTCTCTTATGAAATATGATGCTTGATAGTGGACAACGTATTGTTTAGTGTGAGGAAGAGCATTCTCTCTGTGTTTGGACCTGCATGTCTCACTTCCAGTATAACAAGATTGCTGTGGTAAATATTTTGTGCTCTGAGTAAAACATTCAAAAAATATTGCTTAATCCTGGAGTAGGTTTCAGGCTACTGCTTACAAGTGTATGCTTTAACTCTATTGTTTATTTTGTTTCTTGATCCCTTTTATTCCTTTCTCATGGACTGGTCCTACATGCACCAGGGACAATTGTCAGAGAACTGTTTTGTATACCTACCTATAAAATTCATGATTCAAGGTCACACATTGGAAAGAAAATAGTAAAAAAATTATAAATTAAAAAACTGTGCTATGACTATTAATTCTGGCAGGAGTGAATAAAATAATTATCAAATAGTGGAAGCTGGAAAGGATTTCTGGACATCATCTAGTGCAATACCTTGGTTCAAAGCAGGGCCAGCTAGAGTGGGTTGCTAAGGGCCATGTCCACATGGATTTTGAGCATCTCCAAGGACAGAGACTCCACAGTCTTTCTGGGCAGCTTTTGTCAGTATTTTACCACTCTCAGAGCAGAAAAGTTTTTTCATAAGTGAAAACAAAATTTCCTGAATTTCATTTTGTGCCCATTGTGTCTAGTCCTGTTACTGGGCACTGTTAGAAAAATCTGGCTCTGTCTTTGTTACTCCCCTGGCCTACACATTAGGTATTTATGCCCTTGGTCAAGATTTCCCTACCCTTAACCTTCTCTCTTTGAGATGAGCAATCCCATCTTTCTCAGCCTTTCCTTGCACAATCCAATCCCTTAGTCAACTTTGTGGCCCTTTTCCAGAACTGCTCCAGTAGGCCCAGAATTGGACTCAAACCCCCAGTTTGTCTTACTAATGCTGAGTAGTGAGAAAGTCTCAATTCCCTACACCTGTTAGCAGTGCACTTCTAATGCTGTCTGGGATATTGTTGGCCTTCTTCACCCTCAGGGCTTATTTCTGGCTTAAGACCAACTCACTGTCTACCAGGACATCAGGTCATTCTCTGAGGAGCTGCTATTCTGCTGTTTGGCCTGGCCCCCAGTATGTGCTGGTGTCAGGAGTTACTCCTCTCCATACGCAGG
Source organism: Premnoplex brunnescens (assembly GCA_035040995.1). Classification (NCBI taxonomy): domain Eukaryota; kingdom Metazoa; phylum Chordata; class Aves; order Passeriformes; family Furnariidae; genus Premnoplex; species Premnoplex brunnescens. The sequence continues at coordinate 47,246,003 of JAWWLT010000092.1, forward strand.
TTTTGGCGGCCTTGCCCTGTATTGACTTTCATGGGGTTCCTGTTTGCCAGTTTTTTCATCCAGTTGAGGTCCTCCTGGTTGTCAGCACAATCTTCTGGTGTATTACTACTTCCAGTGTTGTATCATCTGTAACCTTGTTAAAGGTGCACTCTGCCCTATTGTCCAGGTCATTAATGAAGGTGTTAAACAGTGTGGGTCACAGTATTGTTTCTTAGGGGGCACCCCGATGACTGACCTCCAACTGGATTTTGTGCTGCTGATCGCAACTATTTGAGCTGTGGAACTCAGCCGTTTTTCCATCCACCTCAGTGTTGTCTCAAGCTTTCTATGTTTCATCATTTTGTCTGTGAGGATGTAGTGGGGGAGACAGTTGCAAAAGTAAAGATAGACAATATCTACTGCTCTCTATTTTCTGAGCCAATTAACTCATTGTAGGAGACTATCGGGTTGGTCAGTAGTGATTTCATCCTCATAAATCCATGCTGATCCCTCGTGGAGGATCTTCTTGTCTTTCCTGACTTTGACAATGACTGGTTGCCTCATCACTGAGGGATTAAGATGAGACTGACTGATTTGTAGTTCTCTAGATGTTCTGTCTTGACACCCTTGGTGATAGAAATGTCTGTCAGCACCTGAGACCTCATGGGCTTGTGCATATTTGCTTTGTTTAGATGTTCCCCAATGTATTTCTCCTCTTCTGAGGGTAAGTCTTCCTTGCTTAAAATTTCCACTCATCCCTCACCTCACTTGTCTTTAGAAGAACTTTTCTTGTTACATAGTGCTAGTTATAGTGAAAAGTATAAATTGTTAAGGTGGGTGAAAGCATGTGAGTATTGGTCAAAATAGACTTAATGAAATTTCCAGGTAGTGATTTTAATTAAATAAACTAAAAGATTTGAGCAAAATGTTACAAATTGTCATTGGATGATAGCTGTAATCTATCCTATTTGCATAACTTCTCCAAACTGCTTGGCTTTTGCCTTTTTTGCAACTATTAAATATTTGGACCCGTGTGGGATCTCCACTAGCTGCGTTTCCTGTCAGAAAATATCCCCTGGCTCCACTGGTGTTCTCTCCAAGGGATGCAGGGTAATCTCTGCCCCAGCACTTGGAGCATTTTTTCCTTTCCTTCCCTTTTCTCTGACCTTGACATTTACAGGGCTGTTTCTTCCTCAATCCCCACTACTGGACAGCTTTTTGCCCTTTTAAAGTATGTTTTCCTAGAAGGACCACCAGCTTGGCTGCTAGGCTCAGTTGTGCCCCGCTGGGGCTGTTGGAGCTGACTGGAACTGGCTGTGTCTGGCATGGGGCAGCCAGGGCCTCTTCTCATAGATGCCACTCCTGCAGCCCCCAACCAGCAAACCCTGCCAGGTAGACCAAGTACAACATCTAAACTAAATGCTTTAAATACTGAAATATTTCTCCCGTATCTGGCATTCATTCAAATTAGTATTTATTCCATTTGAGTTAGTAGATGGATAGCAGGTCTTATATTCAGAGATTAAGGGGTAAGTTTTGTTCTTATTCATACCAGTCTACACCCATGTGTTTTTTAGACAAGTCCCACTTACCTTGGTAGATTTAATCTTAAGTATAACAGCTTGAGTTAGTCATAATTTGGCCTTTAATGCATATTTAGTACCATTCAGTTCCACGGAAATAGTTGTTTAAAAGTACTTTGAAAAATCTATTATGTTACTGAATTAGAAGAAATAAATAAAGGAAAATACTTTCAGGCCAACTGTTATCTACATCATGTAAGAGTATGGACAAGAATAAGAGCAACATCTGATTAGCAAGGAAGGGAAAGCATACTTACTAAACAGAACACTTAAAAAGATTCTATTCTGCTCTTGAGCGCTTATATTTCTTACTTTCTGTATTTTGTTCTAACACTAGAAATAGAAAAATTGTGTTAAAATAAAGATGATTGAAAAGGACACTGCAATGTTTTTAACAGTAGGTGCAGTAGGATAGCAGAAATAGTACCGAGGAAATGAGAAGATTGTATTTTACTTATTTCTTTTCCTGGAGAAGTTAGGAAATTCTGACTTTAAAAACATCTAACTAGGATTAAATAATACAGTCACTAGAGTAGGGAAATAGGTAATGGTGGCCAAAAGTATCTTGTATGTGAACATCCCTTCATGTTTTTCTTCATGAGAAAAAGTTGAATTCTGCTAGAAGTACTTAATTGTATTTGATATCATCACCATGTCTCTGGGAAAACAGTTCTTTGGTCATCAGAACCCCACTGTTACCTGAATGGTGTAATTTGATTTGCATTTACAAAATGAATCTTACTATAGTGTACTCAGCTATCTCCTTTGGCTTGCTTCTGGACCTTGGTAATAAGAGTGGCTCTCATGCGGGAGAACTAGATCAATTCCTGTCCCCCTGGCTACTGTCTTCTGAGGTCATGGACACCTCTCCTGAAGTATATGCTAGAGAGCAGATGAAAATCACCTCTTCTTATGGTGTGTCCATATTGTGTGGCCACGGTCTAGCCTAAATTACTGAACTAGAACTTTTCCTTAGCTATATTAAAGGAAAAAAAATTATACACAGTAATTTAAAGAAAGGATTTAGAAAATCTGATCTTTTTTCACTTGTGTGCACGATGATGTATTGCATAATAGTTTTTCATAGTGCATTATTAAACAGAATGAAGTATTAATCCAAAGGTCTGTAAATGTTGCTTAGTAATACAGCTTTAACAAATGAAGCAGTGGATTACAAGAGAATTAACTTAAAATATTTAACATTTGCATGTGTTTGCTTGAAGTGACTGCTGGAATATACTAATAGGTACTGTAGGGAGAACATAACACTTAACAGGAAACATCTGCTTTAATATGCTCCAAAATCAACAGGATTGTGTCAGTACATCTCCAGGCTTCAATTCTCTGGCAATATGTACCCTTAGGTTGGTGTTCTTTTTCTTGTGGGGAATGCAAACCTGTGTACCCTGTTCAAAAAACTGTTCCTGTTTTATATCCTTGTATTCTGATTTATCTAATATCTGCATAACAGGAAAGGAAATTAAATACTGAGATGTTAAGTAACAGTCTACAAAATGAGAATCATAAGGGTGAATAGAAATTGTTTCTGTAGGAAATAAGAAGCTGAGTGTACGTGGAAGATAGCAGTCAAGATGGTACTGAAGAAAAGGGTTTTTGAGAGAATACTGCTGTGACTAGTATCATCTGCTACCTTTTTTTTCTACAGCCAGGTAATTTCAATGGTCTGTAGGTGTTCTGATTACACTTATCCTGGGTAAAGCTAAGGACTTTACTGTGCAGAACTCTACCACTTTACCTCTTTTAATGCAACTTTGACATGTCAGTGTTCTGTCTGCTGATTGCCTCTTTACTCTGTGGTCATCCAGAGTCAGGTTTTAAAGGGGTCTGCAGTGACAATGAGTGTTCTGACTTGTGTAAAGAAACATCTTGATGTGGTGAAGGACAGAGATGCTCTGAGCTCTAAACAATCTGTCTTGGGTGCAGGAAGGAGGCTGACCCTGGTAGCAAGAAACAGTTTGTCTGAAGCATCCCAGGAACTTTGCTTAAATCATAGAATAATTTAGGTTGGAAAAGACCCATAAGGTCATCAAGTCCAATCCCTTCTTCCAGTCTTGTTCTTTGTCCTGTTCCTTCTCCTACTCCTTTCTCCCACTTCCTTCTTTATCTCCTTCTTCCAGCTTTTATTTCTTCTATTCGTTTGCTAAACACTTCTTTCTGTTTTTATCCATCTTTGTTCTCTTTCTTGTCTTTCACATTTCCATATTCTTCCCCTGTTCCTCTTTTCCCATTTCCTTGCCATCCAATTTCTCCTCATTTTCTTCATATATATAATATATATATATATTCCTCTGGCTACAAAGAACAGTGCATAACATTCCACTTGCACTTATGTGATTATTTCCTTGAATTATTACTATGTTACAAAGCCTTCCTGGATTTTTTGTCTGTCTTTTCTTGTGCATTTCCTCTGTATTGTTGATCAGCTGAAGAAGTTTGTGCCAGAAGCAGGATAGGCACTATGAATTTCTTTTTCTCTACATGGATGTCCTTTACTGTTGAGTTGTAAGAGATTTTTTCAACATAAAGACTTCTCCAAGTTATAAATACATCTTTGTATGTGGTTGACACTGCATTCACTCTGTGACTGCAATTTGTTCAAGTTATGCTAGTCATGACCTCACTCTTTTTATCTTTCTTCAGTAGGATAATTCAGTCTCACTCTTTCTTATCTGAAATAGGCTTGCTGTGATTTTTTTAAGACACCTCTGTCAAACTGAATCCCTGTCACATACAAGCAGTTTTTAAATTACAGCAGAAGTTCAGTTTACGTTCTGGAACACTAAAGAAGAACTACTGCATAAAACCTTCATGATTGTAGTTTAATGTATTTGAAACATAATATAAAGTTGTGGAGCGCTGTGATGGGAGATTTAATCAAGATTTGTAACATGTAAAATAACAGTGCAATAGTAAAAGTATCTGTATGTGTCCCCTGTATACTTGTATATCTAGTGAAGAGTGGTAGTATCAGCATTCAAGTATGTTCTAAGATATGACGTGTTTGAGAAGACTTGTGGGGGAAAAAACAACTATCATTACAAGGCACAAATGTTGTTTGGTTAACTATGCCTTTTTGTTCTATTTCTACAATGTACTTGTACCTAACTGCTGTCCTTTCATCCCTGCTTTTTAAGAGGTGGAAGTGATTTATCATTGCAAGTATTTTCAAGGATGTCTTTAAGGAGTTGTCTTAGTCTTTATGTTTCCTTTGCTGCTGGATTTAGTATGCTTTAATATAGTGTGGTGTATCTGACTGTTGCAGGCCCATCTTGCTTGACTATCCAGTGTTTCATTATCCTAGCCTGCAGTGATGGAAACATGCTATAGTCATGACAGGCTGGATTTTTATGTATGTGGGGTAAATGTTTATTCTCAACACTTTTCAAGACCCTTAAATACTTTCTCAGTGAAAGATGACATACCTCAGTGTATTGCATACTTTTGAACTTTCCAGGAGAGAATTAATCGATGTGCTCTTCAGTGGCTGCTCATGAAGAAAAGGACAGAATATATGTTGGTGTCTGTAACACTCTGCCCTTGCAACTGCAAGCTCATGGGCTCAGCCAGGAGTTTTACTTTAAAATACATAAATAGGATTCTCTAATACTATGAGATAGTGTCAAGAGGATAAGCCACAGACTTGTTTTCAAGAGGTATTTTTAGGGGAGAAAATAAGGGAACTAGGCAGAAGTTAAAAAGGGGCACCACAAAAGCTAGGGAAAATGTTCCGCCGCAATACTGACTCAGCACATACTAATCCACAACACTTACGTTAAAATCTGATCCCTGCACAACACTTAAGTCAGAGTCCAACCGCTCCAGCTCCAAGCCACCTAAGGCATCAAGAAAGGAGAAAAGAAAGAGTTGCAGAGGGAGCAAGAAGAGAGAAGGAGAAAGGAGAGACAGATCATGCAGCTATCACTGGAACCCTCCATAAGACCAGCTGTCACATGTCCAGATGGCAGGGCCATGGCACATGGCAAATATGTGCCTTTGGTTTGTCTGCTCTGGTCCCTGTGGCTGAACCCCCCAGGCGGGGCCTCTGACCCACCGGCCACTCTGGGGTCCCAGGGCAGGGTGAGGGGCCATGTTCTCACTGT
>JAWWLT010000092.1:47251785-47269837 GCA_035040995.1 Premnoplex brunnescens
ATGCCACCCCACCTCCGTGAGATTCGACTCATTCCTGCCCCCTCCACACACACACATGCACCCCCACAAGGTGGTTCCGACCCAACAATTGCTGATTTGGTGTCTAACAGTGTCTTGTGAAATATCAGTAGAAAATTCTGTGTTGTCCTTTATGGATGAATAGTGAGAGAGACTAGGCAGTCCTGTGGCTTTCTTCCTTTCACTTGGCACACAAATTAGTTTTTGGGTCTGAGAGGGATTCACTGTCCAGTTCTGGGCCTGAAGGCAGGTGTTCCTTATTAAGAATGGCAGGCTGCAGAGCAGCCTTACGCAACATACATCTCTTACTCTTATTTATAGGTAGTTGCATTCTGGCCTGTGCATGGAGAGGATTGCTACAGCTGTTTAACTTAAAATGAGCATGTTCATTTTTTGTGCAATGTGAAGGACTGAGTACAGAAAGGTGGATTGAAGGCTTTCTTCATTTAAATAGAAAAGAAGGGTAGAAAACTATGCAGTGCTCTGTTTCCAGCTTAGGCTTTGGCTGACAACGAGGTCAGTTTGTCAACTGACGTTAGCAAGAATGAGATTTGGTTTTCAGGGGGAAATAAATATATTCGTTAAACTTGGTTGACTCCTGTTAAGAAGGATGTGTATTTGCAGTTTTCACAAACAAACAGACTTTTGTCTAGGCTTAATGTGCTGTATCTGAAAAACTACATGAGGAAGTTTTTGCCAAGTGTCCCTGGCAGACCTTGCACTGTGCAATAGTCATGTTGGGTAACAGAAGGTCCACGTTTTAATTAGTGCTTAATCTGTCTTATATCTCAAAAAGTATATAGCTATGAATTAGCAATAGGAATGCCTACAAATGACCCAATAAAAAGTCCAAAAGTGTTTTAATTAAAATAAGGGGAGGAATCCTGCAGCAAGTCAGTTACAGAAGACTCTGTGACTACTTAAGGAAAGTTTAAAGGCCCCTTTTCTTTCAAGGGCTTTCAGAGTCTTATTAAATGCTTCAGCCTGTGTGGGTTAGTGTGTCTGAACATGTTTTGCCCATGCTGGACAGCACAGCTAGCATCAGCCTGAGAGCAACCTCTCCCATCAAAGGATTTTTTGTAAATGGGCGACGCTCATGGTGAAGGCTTCCTGCTGATTTCAAAGAAAACTTTTCTGGCACAGAATTTCAAAACAGTGTGTTTAAAATTCTACTTCTAATCTGTATTAAAGTGTAATCTTACTACACTTCTTGTTTACAAATTAAGAAGACAGGAGATAACATGTTCTTTATATTCTCTGTGTTTTGAAGAAGGTTTCTGTAAGACTGTGACAGAGCCAGCGTACTTAACATTATTTGAAGAAGTTTGAGAGTCCTGTTAGAACACGTCTTACTTTAAGTTGTAATCGCTTGAATTGTTATATTAATTTTGAAGGGAAGGAAACATTGTTTTCTGTTTCCTTTTGTGGGGAAATGAAAGAGGACTAAAATATTTCCAACATCAACAATTCTCTGATTCTGTAGTAATTGTCTATGACATATTGTAGTTTCTTCTTTCTGAATTTTTTCTATTTCTATGAACACTATCATAAACTTGTGAAACTGTTTTTTTTCCTTTCCCTTCCCAGCCAAGTCTCATAATCACACAGAGTACTTACTGATTTTCAGTATGTAAAATCCACAGAACATGTAGCAAGAAAGAAAAAAGAGAACTAATATAAACTAGGCAATCTAAATCTAAATGGGATCATTAGGGAGCTGCTAGAATAAATCCTATCTAACAAACCTGATTACCTGGATGATAAAACAATTGAATCTGTTGGTAAGGTTAGGATAGCAGATGTCATTTACTGCCATTTTAGCAAGGCTTTTGAAACTGTGTTACACATAATTTTTGTACCCAGCTTAGGACTTTCTGATTTGGGTGAGTAGACAACTAGATAGGTAAAAGTCTGATTTGATAATCAGACTTAAGGGCCATTGGTTAATGAACTGGTAAAAAGTGGGGTACTTCAGGAGTCTGCTCTGTGACTTGTCCTGTTTGACATATTTATCAGTGGTCTGAAGGAGTGGGTGGAGAACACTATAATGTAGTTTACTGATGACACCAAATTGTGGGGAGGGCACCTCTTGATGTGCTGGAGAGCAGAGCTGCCAGTCCTAGAATCATAGAGTCATCGAAGTGGGAAAAGACATACAAGATCATTCAGTCCAATCGTCCACCCTGCACCACCACTGTAACCCCTCAACCACTAAACCATATCACCAGATCCAGACAAGTCTTGAACACATCCAGGGATGGTGACTTCACTGCTTCCCTGAGCAACCTGTTCCAATGCCTGACCATCCTAAGAGTGAAATTTTTTTTTCTAGAATCTTATCCGAATCTCCTGTGTCTCAGCTTAAGGCCATTTCCTCATGACCTTTCACTGCATACATGGCAGAAGAGACCTGCCCCCACCTCACTACCACCTCCTTTCAAGGTAGCATTAGAGAGTGATGAGGTCTCCTCTGAACCTGTTATTCTCCAGAATAAACAAACCCACATCCATGAGTCCTTCCTCATATGACATGTTTTCTAGACCCTTTACGAGCCTTGCTGCTCTTCTCTGGACACACTCTTGCACCTAGTGTTCTTTTTGAAATGAGGGGCCCAAAACTGAACACAGGATTCAAAGTGCAGCCTCACCAATGCCAAGTACAGGGATATGATCACAGCCCTAGTGCTGCTGGCTGTTTATTCTTGATTACAGTCAGGGGAACCTGGACAGTTGGCAGGAATGGATGGCAAAGACCAGATGAAATTCAGCAAGGACAAACTGTGAATCATGCCTTTAAAAAAGCAGAGCCTTGTAGTGATGCAGGCTGGAACAGAGGAGCTGAGGAGCAGCTCTGCAGAGGCAGCCTAAGGTCCTGGTGGTCAGTGGGCTGGGCAGGGTCTGATTGTGTGTCCTGGAATTGGAGGAGGCCAGAGGCACCCTGGGCTGAATAAGAATGTGATGCAGAGAGTGGGGGAAGTGATTATTCTCTGCTCACCATGTCTGAAACCACTCCCAGATACTGTGTTTGGTTTAAGGGTCCCCACTGCAGAGAAGACTTCAGTAAACTGGAGTGAGTTCAGCAGAGGATGACCAACACAGATGGGGCCCTGGAGCACAGGCCATAAAAGGAGATGCTGGGGAACTGAGTTTGTTCAGCCAGGAGACAGATGGCTTTGGTGGGACCTACAGAGTGCTTGTCGAGAAGCTGGAGCCAGGCACTTCACTGCTGTGCACGGTGGAAGGACAAGAGGCAACGAAATTTGAAAGAAGGAAGTTGTTCAGTGTTGAACTAGATAAAGCCATGAGAAACTTCATCTTATCTCATAGTCAGGAGGTTGGACTAGACACCTCCCATGGTCACTTGCAATCTAAATTATTTTATAATACTGTGTTCCTATGAAGAGGCCTTTGCTGAAAAGTCCTTATGCTACCAAGACTGTTGAGCCTGCCTGCACCCTTTCAGTCTTGCAGTTACTATGTAATAGTGAGATGATGTATAGAAAATGTTGATGTTGCCTTAAATTGTTTGCTTTTTAGTTTTCTTCTAAACCAGGGAATTTCCCATCTGGAGAAACAGAACTGTTTTTTTCCTGATCATCTTCATTCTCTGTGTGAGAGGATGAAAGTAGTATTATAGGACTTGGGAGGTGTACAAGAAGCTGTGGAAGCAACCAGTAACTTCTGATATGTACCTGAAGCTATTCTTTCTGTTATTCGAAAACTTCAGAGTACTGATAATCCAATTTGAATTGCTGTCAATATAAAGTTTTATAACACATGAAGTGATTACATTCACATCTGGCTTGCATCTTTGTCATTAGCATAGGCACAGTGAACCCAGTGACCTCACTGTAGTCTGCCTGAAAAGGCCAATGATTATGAACCCTGTGTACTCCTGAGTTAATGGGAGGTCTTTTCCCTGTTCGTAGTTCATAGGATTATTGCACTTCCTGAAAAAGACCACAGGTCTTGCCACCTTTAGTTATGACATTACTGAGGCTTACCTCAATAAGTATCTGCAGAAGGATGTAAGGAGAATACCTCTTTATTACTTCTCATAAATTATTATATCATTTTTCTGGTATAATAAATTCTTTCTGAGAGTTTCTATAGAATAGGGGAACCTACAAAACACTTCCTCCTTGTCTTCATAGACCATTTTTATTGCTGAAAAACGCATGTGTTCTGTGTGCAGCAGTGACTGTGAAGAACTGAAGACTGGAACAAAAATATTCCTGTTTGAGGGTTGGGAGACAGAAAGGTTTTAAGTGTTGGTGTGTCCTTGTTCAGGCTTTGGGGTTCTTTTTTGTTTCTCTATAGTTTGCATACATTACAGACCATTCTGTTACTTCATTGTTGTACTAAGTACAAAGTTTTTGTCAAATCCTTAATGGGACAAAGTCCACTGCTGAAATTCATTTGTATCATTTTGGGATCAGGTATGTCTTATACTGGTGGGTAAGCTTCATTTTCCAGGGTCTGGCTTGCCTTCATCAGCCTGAGTCCTTTTGTTTGTTTCTGTTATTTCCATGCATTAAGAAGATTGTTCTCCTACCTGTCTTGTTTGGGAAACCAGCAATAAGTCAGACTGTTAATACAGCATGCTACAGTTGTCCTTCTGGATGTGTATCCAAAAACCCCTGACTTTGCTTACAGAGCTTAGCTAGTCACAGGTTGTGTGTTGGGAATGGAGCAGAGATAGACTGTCTAATACAGTCAGTTGCAGTCATAAAAAAAAGTGGACAGTATCTTTGCCAGAACAAGGCATAATCTTTCTGCTGCTGAGCCATGCCAGAATTTGGAGGCTAAAATAGACTTGGAATCTTTAAAGGAATTACATTTGTTATGTAAAAGTTCACTAAACGCTTGAAGTCACCATACTGATCACCATGCATTCTCTTCTTCCTTTAATTTACTGACAAGAAGGAGTTAACTTACTCCATAGGAATATGAATGCTGAAATAATAATGAAAAATGATTCCTGTGTCTCAGCCAGGAAGGGCAGGAGTAACCTTAGACATTACTGCAGCACATCTGGAGAGCGTGGCCACATCCTTGCTGGATGGTTGGACTTCATTACTACTACGAACTTGCAATCAAACCTCAACATTCTCTGTGGATCTATAGTACATATATGTGCAATTCGTCACTGGAACAGGCTCCCCAGGCAAGGGGTTGCAGCACCAAGACTGCTGGAGTTCAAGGATCATCTGGATGATGATCTCAGTCATGTTGTTAGGTCATCCTGTGAGGAGCAGGGAGTTGGGCTTGGTGATCCTTATGAGTCCCTTCCAACTTAAGATATTTTATGATTCTAATTTCATCTCACAGGGACTCTGAGCACCATGCCGGCTGGTTTTATTATGTAAAAGACAAAATTCTGTTGGTGTATGTTGCTGCCAAAGCACATCTCTCACTCATTATATACTCACAAAAACACATGTGTTTGCTAGTTGTCTTTAGCAAAGCAACTTTTGTCTCTTGCTTTATCCTTACTTTTAGCACAGCCATATCTAGATACTGTACATGTCAACAGCTGTTTCTAATAATTCTATTAGAGCCTGTGTGAAGGGGACAATAAAGTGTTCACAAGGCAGGCAGTCACAGGCACTCTGTCCTGAAGGTTATACTTCCTTTGGGAATTGGCTCTTGAAACGTTTACAAAAGAGGGTGCGAAGTTATGCATTTTGGATCTGAATCTTGAACTGATAACTAAAGCAACATGAGACACCACTTGGTGTGGAACATCATTATGAGTACACCTGTTAACATCCCACACACTGAGGAAAACAACTCCCTAATTGTTACACAGACTGCATCTTGTGCAAAGCTTTTCAATACATTTGTAACCAAGAGAAACAGTTGAAAACAACATTAGTTCCTGTAATACTTTAGAAGTTTTCAGACTTGTAACTTTGAGTTTGTGGAAAAGTACATTTCAAAGTTATAGCATTTTCATGAAATCACGTTATACATGTGGGGAGGTGGCGTTATGTTAAAAAGAAGAAATGTTTCCCACATATATAGTTCATGACTGTAATGCATAAATGGTTTTTTACTCTAACTGATTTGGATGGCAGACAAGTGACAATCTTCATGTTTTCATCACTTTTATTAGTTATATCAGTCATTTGAGTTTATGAGTAGAAGTATGGTCTTTGGTTTTGATGAAACTTAGTAGGGTTTTGCTGTCCAAGTAGCATTTATTACTATGAAAGCAACGTCTCACGAGGTTGCCAAAATGTTCCAATATGGACTAGGCCATAGTCTGTAAAATTTCCTTAAAAGATTGCTCTTTTTCGTTTCTTTCATTTGGCACTATGGATTTCAGGTGTGGTATGTGTAGTTACGGGTGGTTTGACTGGACTGCAGAACCTTTCTGTGATTCCAGAGAGGAATAATATAGGCATAGCAAACATCTCCATACACTTACTGCTGAGTTGTGTTAGGAAATGGGCTTAGTTGTAGATCTATTTGTAAATTGTAGAATTAAGTTCTTCAGCTACTCCTTCTGACTGGCTCAGTGCTGGATTGTTTTATCTCTGCAATCATCCAGTGTCATATTTTTCTTGGTATCTTTCTTCCCAAGTACAGATTGATTTCTTATAGAAGATGGGACAAGGATAGCAGCTTTGTGAGCTAGTCAGCATTGGTTGTCAGCCTTTGGGCACTGGTCCACACCAGCTCTTGGCTCTTGAGTCTTCCAGAATCAAGAGCTAATTCTGCACCTGTCCTAGTTAGAATCTCTAACTCTGTAGTTAGAATCTTGTGTACATAGTTCTAATCTTGTGTAGATAGTTCTCAGGAACACAAGAAACTGTTGTCTAAAATCATCTGAGTATGTTCTCAGGAACACTGCTGTGAGCTGATCATACTTGAGGTTAGTTCCTCATGTTCAAATGAGTCAAATTCCAATCAGGTGCAACTAAAGCTCTCTTTGCTTCTTTTTGTCAAAACTCTGCAAAATATGGTTTGTTTTTCTTGTTCTCCCATCATTTAGATGCTTAAGATACTTCAGTCATGCTTGCTTTTGCCAATTTGAGGAACTTATTGACATTATTACCAGTCTGTGAGCTGTGTGCTCCATGTCCATTTTAAATCTGACTTTGCTACTTTGCAAAAATTGTCTTTGTGGAGGGTGTCATTCAGCCAGCCTAATTAGAGAGTTCATTTTTGTTCTTGTAACTCACTGAAATGACGTAGTGATATATTGTCCTGCTGAGTTTACTGTGATAATACTTAACTGCAGGTAGAACTAACCCATCAGACCTTTTCTATCCTGGCACCCAGCACCAAATGTGGGATGTATGAAGTCCGACATGTTGTAGTTTTCAGAGAACTTTGTATCAGATAAGTCAATTCTTTGTTTCACTAGAAAGCATTGTGGGAAGCCTGGCAATATCTGGTTTTGAAATTCTTCAAGTGGATCATTCAGCACATGAAAAGTTTTTTACTAATAAATGGATGAGAGTCTTGGCAATGTTTTAGCACATCTAAGAGTATTCCTGTACCTGAGACAAAATGGTCAAGGAGCCTTCTGTGTTTTTCCTGTGCCTCTTGGTATCAGTTCAGCAAAACAATTAAGCACACTTAATTTTTGGACTCAGGAGAACTCCCAGAGATTTGAATGGAAACATAAAAGCCTTTTGTAAAAGTTTATTAAAAAATAAATGGATGTAGAGCATTGAAAAAAAGAAATTTTGCACAAAAATAATAGTTTTTCCATTACTTCAGTGTTTTCACTCTGTTTTCATTTTATTATGTACTCATTTCTCTTTGGCACTGACTCCTCATATAAAACACTTTTTGTCCTGTAAAGGAGAAGTTGAAGCTGCGCTGTGACTGAGTCAGTGTTCCCCAGCAAAAAACTCTTAGGTTGCTTCTCTTTGTAAATCTCAGTGTGGGTGGCATGCTGGAGCAGGGCCAGAAAGACATAAGAAGACGTGGAAGGGAAAGGGTTAGGAAGAACACAACTCGGAAGACTCAGTTGCATGTCTACAGACTGTACTGTAGTGTGAAATCATGTAAAGCTTGTGAGTATTCTGAACACCGCTCCAGTTAAGAAAGATACAGTGCAGTTAATTCAGCCAAGCCTGAATTATTGCTGCTTCACACAGTGCAATGTTTTTCATGGAAACCTCGATAAGCCCATATGTCTTCATGGTATCATATAGAGCAGTGCAAAGATACTATCTAGAGTCCCTTTGCCTGTGTGTTTGTGCTAGCAAAGTGCCAGACCTGGCCTTTGAAGGGAAATCAACCAACAGGGGCAAAGTGCCACACTGATAGGACCAAACTGCTTCCTGATTAACAGGTAGCTTCTTCACCCTGAGGTTACAGATAACCTGAACTGTGCACAGTTGCTCAATGTGGCATATATCATTTGCAGCTTCAGAATTGCCTAAGGTGGGTGAGTATCTAGCAGGAGTTATATCACTCTAGTCCTCCCACAAAAATTTTGGCTATGGACTTTGTGGAGCTGCCCCTGAGAAATGACGCAGATTTGTCTCTGGTCTTTTCTTGTTTATTCTCATACCGTCACGTCTCAGTTTTCTCTCACACACAGCAGAAAAGAACACTATTATAAGCATGGTATTTAAAATAATGCTTGCTCTTAGCAAACTCAGTTCAGGTACTGGCCTTCCGGTTGACAGTCTAGGTTCACTGTAAACTCAGGGGATTCGTTCTGAATTTTGTCATTTAGCTGAAGAGAAAGAACGGGTAAGTACTGGCAATGTGAGGAGTTTGAAAGGGTAAAATTATTAATAGTTTAGAAAAAGAGTTTTGCACTCAGCTAATTCCTGGTAAAAAGTAACTGAGTGTCGTTTCTAGCAGGTAAATGTGAATTCGTTTGAGATCTAGTTCCATGGCTTGTAATACGGGCATAAATACTTCATCTGAAATTTAAAGTTTTGCATTGTGATTAAATTAAATTTTATTTTTCGAGGCAGGAATATGATTTTTTTTCTTGACCTACTAATGCATTTATTACAGGTGAACAAGATAGTGCTTCTTAGTAGCTCTACTCATAGCAAACACCATTGAGCCAGTGTTTATTCAGTTAAATGCCATTGTGTAGAAATCTGTCATCTGGCAGTTGTGTCCATTTCTGATTCCTTTCTGAAGATCCAAGATCTGCTTCATGCTAAAATCTGTGCTGTGATTTTTTTTTTAAAGCTGACAGAAGGTTGTTTGGTTTGGGGTTTTTTTCTGCCAACTGCAATGAATCGTGTCTTTTGTAGTCTGACCTACTGTGCTTTCATGTTGACAGCACTGTCTATACCATGATAGTCTGAGAAGAAACAGATACCATAGACCTACTGGCCAGTTTCCTGTCTGAAGTAAGGAGCTTATGATAAAATCCAGTTTTTCATGGTGGGATGTTTTTGAGCTATATCTCCTTGAAAAGAAGGATAGTTCTTAGTTTCTGTATGTAAAAACTTCAATTAAATTGAATTAAACACTTAGCTATTCAGAGAACTTTTTTCTCCCATGGGATCTCGTAGCTAGGACTCTGTATTATCATTCAGACTTCAGAGAGGAAATTATAAAACAAAGCTGTACTCAAGGTGTTAAAACCTAAGACTGTATATTGGTAAAAAGTAAGTTCTTAAAAATTCTTGTGACTTCTTAAAAGTGGTTTAGCTTCACAATAAAAAGATATTCTTTAATGACTCATAGTGCTTACAAATTTCGGTTCTGCAGTGCTCCCCTGTCTCTCCGTTGCTGGCTATAGAGTTAGGCATATGAATTTACTTTTACCCCCCAGGATCAAATCAGAAAGTTGCCTGTTGGGATTGAGACACAAATTAGTTCTCAATTATTTTGTAAATATCTCAGATACTTTTAAACATGCTGCCTTTTTGATATGTTGTACAAGTGGCTTGTTACATTTGACTGAGGTATTACAGAGCCTGTGTAGGAAAACTTGACGGTATGAAGAATGGAGCTGTGTGTTCACTTCATGGCCTACAGGTAGCAACAAGGAATATGATTGACTGCAGGGTCTCACTGTGGGTGTTTGGGAGCCTGAGTTCCCTGGTGAGTGTTTTAATCATCCATGTGATGGTGCAAGCCTTTTCAAGTTTGCATCTAAAGTAAACAGATAAAGTCCAATGAACTTGAAGGACCCAAAGGGAGATGCTAAGTTTTAATATGTTTGGTTTGAAGATTTAAAACCAAGCAGCTGATATTCCACACAATAGTCCTTGAGCATGGTGGTGATTGTGCTGAACATCAGCATGTATCTCACTTTCTAGTATGTATGGTTGCTTTGTATTACAAGACACAAGATAAGTTGTGTTTATGTGATTTATTGGACAAACCAACCACAGGAGAAGCATTATTGGACCTGGACCAGTGCAGATGAGCTCATTAGAGAGGTTAAGATTGAAAGCAGCCTGGGCTGTAGCAACCATGCCTGGATTGAGTTAATGATTCCGAGGAACATGGGCCTGGCAAGGAGCAAAGATTAGACCCTCAATTTTAGAAGGGCAAACTTCTAGCTGTTCAAAGAATTAGTGAATGTGATCCCCTGAGAAACTTTTCTTAGGGACAGAGGAGCAGACCAGAGCTGGTAACCCTTTGAGGCCACTCTTCATAGCACACAAGAGCTCTCCATCATGGTGTTTAGGAATTCAAGCAGTGCAGGACAGAAGCTGTCATGGCTGAGTGAGAATCTGCTCCTCAAACTGGGCAATGAGAAGCAAGTGCACAGCCAGTGGAAGTAGGGACAGGTGACCTGGGAAGAGTACAGAAGTATGGTTTGGATGTGTGGGGATGGGTCAGGAAAGCTAAGGCAAATATGGAGTGGAAGTTGGTGAGGGATGTGAAGAATAACAAGAAAGGATTCTATGAGTACGTAGGTCAGAAAAGAAAGGCCAAGGATAGTGTAGCCACCTTGATAAATGAGAAGAGAGAACTGGTGAAAACAGACATGGAGACATCTGAGGTAGCCAGTGAGTTCTTCACCTCAGTCTTCACTGGCAGTCAGACTTCCCATGTGTCTCAAATCCCTGAATCTCCATGTGGGGTTTCAGGAGTGAGGTTCTCCCCACTATCAGCAAAGAGCACGTGTGAGACCACTTGATGAAGTTAAGTAGGCACAAGTCTCTGGCGTCTGATGAGATGCACCCAGGGTCCTGAGGGAATTGGCTAAAGTTATTGCCAAGCCACTGTCCCTCATCCTTAAAAAGTCATAGTGGTTAGGCAAAGTCCCTGGCTACTGGAAAAAGGGAAACATCAGTCCTATTTTTAAAAAGTGGTGAAAAGATGACACAGCAAACTGCAGACTGGTGAGCCTCACCTCTGTGCCTGCAAAGATCTTGGAGCAGAACCTCATGGAAGCAGTGTTAAGGCACATGCAAGACAAGGAAGTGATTCAAGACAGCCAGCACAGCTTCTCAAAGGACAAATTGTGCCTAACCAGCATGGTGGCCTTGTGATGGAGTGACTACAGTGACTGACAAGGGAAGACCAACAGATGTCTTTTACCTAGTTTTCTGTAATACCTCTGATATGATCCCACGTGGCATTTTATGTCCAAATTGAAGGCAGTGAATTTGATGGATGGACAGCGGATAAGCAGTTGACTGGATGGATGCAGCCAAAGAGTTGTGGTCAATGGCTCTATGTCCAGGTGGAGGCTGGTGATGAGTGGTGTCCCTCAGCACTCTCTCTAGGGGGGACCAGTACTCTTCAACATCTTCATCAATGACATTGGCAGTGAGACTGAGGGTACCCTCAGCAGGTTTGCAGATGACATGAAGCTGAGTGGTGCACGTAATAGAAGGAAGGGGTGCTATCAAGGCGGACGTGGACAAGCTTGAGAAGTGGGCCCATGAGAACCACATGAGGCTCAAAAAGTCCAAGTGCAAGGTGCTGCACCTGAGTCAAGGCAATCCCAGACATGAGTACACACTGAGAAAAGAACTCATTGAGAGCAGCCCTGTGGACAAGGACTTGTGGCTTCTTGTGGATGAAAAGCTGGACATGAGCTGGCAGTGTGCTCACAGACCAGAAAACCAACCACATCCTGGTCTGCATCAAATGATGGGTGGCCAGCAGGTTGAGGAAGGTGATTCTGCCCTTTTACTGTGCCCTTGTAGGATCCCACCTGGAGTACAGCATCCATCTCTTGGGTCCTCAGCACCAGAAAAATGTGGTCCTGTTGGAGCAGTTCTGGAGGATGTCACAAAGATGATCAGAAGGCTAAAGCTATGAAATCAGGCTGAGAGACCCGGACTTGTTCAGCCTGGAGAAGAAAAGGCTGTGGGGAGACCTCAGTGCAGCCTTCCAATGCTTAAAGAGGGCTTATTAAAGGGTGAGAGCAGCTTTCAACATGGGCAGATAGTGATAGGACAAGACAGAATGGTTTCAAACTGAAATCCAATAGATTTAGATTGGATATTAGGAGGAAATTCTTTACTGTGAGGGTAGTAAAGCACTGAAACACGTTGCCCAGAGAAGTTGTGGATGACCCATCCCTAGAAATGGTCAAAGCCAGGTTGGATGAGGCTGTGAGCAGTGTTATCTAGTGGGTGGCATCCTTGCCCGTTGGAGGTGTGTTGAAACAAGAAGATCTTTAAGATAGCTTCCAAGACAACTTATCCTATGATTCTATGACTCTGTGATTCTCTGGCTTTGCCTTTATGCTAGGGTAATTTTTAGTTTTTCCTGTTGAAAGATTTCAAACATAAAGGCCAATGTGAGACTAAGGGAAAGAAGACAATATTGGAAGAGTTAGTTGGCACCACAGTTATGTTACATGAGTGCTGGGAGACTCCATTGATAGAAAGTGAATTCAAAAGTCTTGAGTAGAATTAAATTATGATTTTTGCAATTATTAGCAATCCATAACTGTCCTCAGAATTATTGTTATCCAAAAAAAATCTGCGTGAAGTAACCACTTTTCTAGACAGAAACTACCCCTGAACACCAGAGCTTGATCAGCATACCTTCCATCCAACTGTGTAAGCATTTTAGTTAAAAATTGCAGGGGTTGGAGGAAGCAAAACCAAATAAAGCTAATTTTTTTAGATACTTCATAGTTGAAATGTCTTCAGATGCTTTTTCTGTATTGATTTTTGTTACTATGATTGTTCTCTGTGAGATGCAGCATACTAGAAAGCAAAAAGTAAGGGAACTTTTCTACTACGTATTTTTTTTTCTGCCTTATGCTCCTGACAGCCTCTCTGCCAGACAGGGCAGCTTACATCTTATCTTAGTGATATATTCTGGTTATCTGTGCTGTGTGCAAGGGCTTAGCATTCCATTGGTTTTTGCTTAATACATTAAAGACAGGGAAGGAGTAACACTGTAATACCTGACCGTATAAGGGAGGTGTCTGTTTTAGTTCTGCTCCTTGCACAATACGCAGCTGAAGCCTTTTAAGGGAAGGTGGTGCAGGCAGAGTGAAAACATCCAGAAGCAGAACATCCATTTCACATTATAGTTGGTGCCAGTGCTGGTGCTGTCAGTACTACTGCCGTGAACTTCTCACAGTCCGTTGGAGTTGCACAGATAAAAACGAGAGACTTACAGAAAGCATTGAAAAAAAAAAGTTGTAACCATTTAGTTTGTGACTGTTGCATCTTGAGAAATAAGAATGAAGAGAGAACTGACCAAAGGTGAGCTGAATTAGACTTCAAAAAGTTGAAAAATGCAGTGGCAAAGAGCTCTCAAGCATCAAGAAGAAGAGGCCACAGAAAGAACAAGTGGAAACATGCAGGGAGAGTGGGCCAGGGTCTTGGTGACTAAAGGGCAATTAATATGGTGTCAATAATTATTTTTTTTCAAAATCAGATTTGAATGTTGAAGAGGGTACTCCAAAAGCATAAGCCCATTAAATTTGGGGTCTGGTTCCAAGTACACTTAAGACAAAGTTTGTACTATATAGTTAGAAAATAGCCAAACCAGGATTTTTATTAAAGGGATAGAAAAATTGGTGTAGGTAAATCATAAATCAGATGTATTGATCTCAGAAGTATCCAGGCTGTTTGAAAAAAAAAATTGAGCACCTCAGGCAATAAAATCTGAGATACAAAGATTTGTATGCTAAGGTTAGACTGTGTGAAGACTTATTTTCAGCTAGAGAAACTATTTTCTTGATAAATCAGATGCAGGTCCGTACTTGAGATTTCTTTAATTCTTTGTGTGAATGAAGACTACAGAAGTAGAAAGAAAAACAGGTTTTCTTAGTTTCAGTCAAGTCATAGTCTTGTCTTTAAAATAAAATATGCTTCAGACCTTAAATCAAATGAGGCTTTTATCAACTGGAGATTAGATAACACAGGCTACTTCAGTGGCTAAGGAGAGATTTAGAAGACCCAGTGGGAAACACTTTTCTTCTATAGCCATAGTAACTGAAAGAAACTGTTACAGAGCTTTGATTTCTTATCAAGTGGTGTTTCCACACACTGTCCTTCAATGGCACACATGTCTGTTCCACAAATTCCTTCAATTTCTGATTGTTAGGGCCTGGCAGTGCTTACCCTTCTGCAGAGTAAGGCTCATTCCTCTCTAAATTACAGCACCTTGTCTTCCTCAGTGCTGGCATCACAGAGAGCAGTAGAAATGAAAATAAATGTATCCATGGAACACCAGTCTGTGTTTTTAAGCCTGTTCACCCACATGACTGTGAGCATCTTTCACATGTCAGCTGATATCTATAGGTGGTGGAAGATATGAGACAAGAGCATGCAATATTGGCTTCAGTAGTGTTTTTTTCATTAGTATCTGTTTCTTCCTCCAAGTTAAGACTCTAAAATTATTATGGTGCTGCAGTTTACCCCAGACAGCATTTCAACCTAAGATGCAAAACTCTAGCCCGTCTTTTACATCATTACAAGTTCATGAGACCTATCGAAGAAAGTCCTTCCCCCAGTGTTGTGACATTTATATTTGTGCTGAACTGGCATCCTAACTTTAGCAGGATTATTTTGTTTGAATGACTAATCTATTCTTGGAGTTTCACTGGGCACAAGAATGTCAGTGTCCTGCAGGCTGTTTATTTTATCTGAGTGATTTGTATTCATCAGGACGTTTCTGTGATATTATATAGATTAGGTGGAAAAAAACTTTCTTCTGACTTTCGTTAATGTAAGTCAGGGTAATCCTGCTGTTGTCAGAGATATTTTGCTAGTGCTAAACTACAGTGTCTGGGAGGTACGCTCAAGGACCACTTTGCCTTGTTAGCCCATCTGTGAAAAACAATCTGTTGTCTCTACTGAAAACTGGAAGAAAGGAATCACAAGAATATTCCTTTAACACTTGTAAACAAAAGAATTTTTTTTATTTTTTTTTTTTTAAAAAAAGCAGTTATCTTTTTACAGGGTTTAGATAGGGTAGTCTTTTTACTGTAATTCCAGGGAAAACAATCTAGACTATCAAGAATCCTATACCCTCTGTTTTTCTAGTTATGTAACGTGTAGATGGCTATAAAGTGTAAGGAAGAAGACCTGGGATATTCAGATGTGCAGCTGTACAATTAGTAGTCCAGTTGCCTGGAACAGAACAGGTAAGTTTTCCACATTTTTCTGTTAGGGCTGTCAGGAGCAATATTAGAACTAGGTATTAGGTGTTTGGGTTTTTTTTAATCTGTCAGGAAATTTGTAAAAATCCTGATCTTTTTTTGTGAAGGCTATAATTATGTTCATTACGTTTATTATGCACTGGCCAGCTCATGCCTCGGTAGGACTTATTGTATAGTTCAAGAATTGGCTTAATATTTTTGTGCTGGTACTAAAGTCTCCCATAATTCTGTTTTCTAGAGATGAAATAACATTAACTGCTTCTCATGGTCTCATTGTCTGAATTCTCCTTATGTTTGAATAAAAAGTGGGTGGTTAGTACAGGTAGTGTGGGACTAGCTCTTCAAAATAAAAATGACACTGAAACTGTACAGTAGGAGGGTAAATTTAACTATATAAGCATACAAGAATTTATATTCTTATTTTAACTCATTTTGTAACCTACACATTTAAAAGCATCTGCTCCTAGTTGCTTTTAATTCACAAAATATAGTTTTAAATAATGTGTGTAATTGCAAAAAGTACAGTCCACTCTTCTTTGATTTATCTTTTTTCCCTTAATTAGTATTTCAGCACTCTTAGAACATAAACACCCTTAGCTCTGGTATGGTCAGAATAACTAAGGTTATTACCTTTCAGTTTAGTCCCAAGTGTAAATACTCTGTTTTCTAGTCTAGCAAGAGCTAATTAGTGCTACACACAGACTGAAGAAACTTTATTGTGTAATCTCATTGATGGACTGAGCACTTACAGTAAAAGAAGGTAAGCAAGAGTACTGTTTGAAGTCAGTCCCATTAAACGTCCACAATGACAAGAACCAGAATGTCTGTGGTGTGTTGTATTCTTTCTACGTAGTTCATACTCATGGAACATATAAACACAGGTATATGAACTGTGTGGTTAGACATAAATAGAATGCCTTTACTTCAAACAAATGAGGAAAATGAACCTATTCATAAGGCATATTTTTTTCCAGTTTTTATTTTGAATTGCTCTGGAAGTACATTCCATCCATCAAATCAGGCCTTTTGATGGCTAATACCTACACCCCAAGAACTCAGAGCCTGAGGTATTGCCCTTACAGATTCACTACCGCATCAGTATCTTGATGATGATGCATTATACATATATATAAGGACATATAAAATTTATGCTGTTGAGCGTGATCCCTGCAAGATATAAACCCTTTGCTAGTACTAGTTTGAAGAGTCACTTTCTGAGAGAAGTAATATTTTGTCTCATCAAGAGATCTCATACAGACAAAACTCTTTTTCTTAACCACTTGACTTTCTATTTCTAACTCCCCAAATTTAGGGATCCCAGTGAAAGCATACAGAAAGAAGAGAAACTCAAAAAGGTGTACAGACATAGTCTTGTTTGAACTGTGCTGTGACAGTACCTTGCTAAAAATGTTGTAGAATGTAATTAACGGATGTGCAATGTGTTTTGGATAAAAATTCTTACTGTGAATCAGCAATAGTTGTTCTTGCAGAATTACAAGTTCCTGAAGCCCTCATCCTAGATATTTATTTGCCTAACATCTAGCAAACTTGTTATGAATCCATGTGCTGCGTTAAATAGTGCCAGAAACGTTCAGTGGTACCTTGAAACTGATTTCCAAATTTTGGTCCATATGGATTCTACCAGTCTCAACTGGAACTTCTTTAAACAAAAACCTGGCTTCTTTGTATAGCAGTGACTGAAAGCTCTGAGTTAGTAATTTTGTCTACAAAAAAGCAGATTGGTAAATATAAAATGGAAAAAAATGTTTTGGTAAATGAAGGTCACCTATATTTTTTTAATTTCTCTCCACTGAGTTCATACCAGTCATATTTTTTGTTAGGAAAGATGTAGATGTAAGAGCACTAAAAACCCCTTCCCTTTCCTGCATCTAATCTCTGTTTTCCCCTGGCTTTGAAGATCTAGAAATTTCTCAGTCACATTTTAGTTTCCTTCCTCTGAGGGTGTTTTCCTGTATTTTGTGTGATTATTTGTTTGATCCAGTACAGTGTATTATTTCTCTGAGTCTGCAGCTTTGAGAATTTTTGCATCTTCCTGTGGGAAGCCTTCTCTTGTTTTCTGGGGTGATCATTTGTCCTGAATGTCTATAGCTTGCATAAAGGCACATTCTGCATTTATTCAGACTTCCAGAGTTGATACTTTATTTCAATAAAATGTCAATAAAAAAGGCATATGTTTAATTTTCAGTGTGCTTCTACTTATTTACTCAGTTAAACTATTAAGATTCAAGAAAACAAACAAACAAAAAATTGCAAGGAAAAATCTATCATATTCCACTATTAACTTCATATGTATATATTTCTATGAATAGTATATTTGTTTGTTCGTTTGAGAGACTTATTATAAAGTGAGCCCAAATGCCAATAGGAATAGCATTTATATTTTGAGTGCTAGCCTAGTACATAGAAATCTCTGAGAACTGCTACAGCATCTGAAAGCTTTTGGTGCTGGTCAAGGTAAGTTCATACTAATCTGTTTGTCCT
>JAWWLT010000092.1:47282328-47321635 GCA_035040995.1 Premnoplex brunnescens
ATAGAGGGGGGTAGAATACATAGCTTTGGTTACCCCCACACAGTGATAACTGGTCCTACCTGCTAAACTAGGACAACTGTGTTCCTAATTTTGGAGAGCTGTGTCAGTGCATCATTGATGTTTTCTATGCTACTTTAGAAACTGTGTATTTTCTAAATTATTTCTGTTGACTCAGATTCAGGTGACCAGTGTAGAACTGTGATGCACACATGTAATGGTCAGATTGCACAGGACTTGCATGTGTTTGCTGGTTTAATTTGTAATCAGTACTTCAGTGGTCCAACTCTGATTTTTGAAGTGAGCAGTAAATTGCTAATTGTGAGTATATAGAGTTCTGTGAAAACAGAACTGTTTTCTCTGGGGCTCTGGGGACTTACTTGTTGGTTTAAATTTTTTTTTTTTTATATATATGCAAGGTTTGATTATGAAGCACTGGAACCAAGAACAGCATATTTCATAATGAGAGACCTGGAAGCTCTGATCACTGACAAATCATTCAGCCATCAGCAGTTTGCTGTGGGTAACAATATCTACAGTGTGGAAAGAACAGACAGCTTTGAGTACATAGATCCTGTGGATGGCACTGTGACCAAAAGACAGGTATGGCTGTAGTGATGGAGTTGCAAAGTTTTGCAGCTGTCATATTGTCTCCAGCAGTGTTGTTTCTAAAGTTCAGCTGGCAAGACTATCCATTTATTTATAGGATGGTGTTTTCTTTTCTTTGATAGATACAGCATTTTCTACTTAAGATTAGCTCAGTCTGGATAAGATAATCCACCTCTGGTTTAGCTTGCACTTTCTGTGCATAACTGGAGACAGTACTGTCAGAGTGAATGTAGGATGGGATGAAGTCCCTGTTGACAGCAGTGCATGTATAGGGAGGGTTCCCTTTTTGGAACAGTGGAAAATGTCTTCTAAAAAGAAGATATCTTCTTTTTCTATTTTCTATCTGAAATTTCCACTTGCTATACATACATTACAAAAAAGGTTAAAATTCTTGGTGACCCACAGATTTTACATACTTAAGATGCAATATCTATTGTAGAGAATAGTGTGCAGAATTAGACACAACTGACTTCCCTCGCCCAAATTATCGGTTCCTTCTGGACTCTATCTATATTGAGATACCTTAGCTATCAAGAACTGCAGTTCAAACTGAGTTGGCAGTGTTTTGAAATTCATGATGTGCTCAAGAGTAACTATGTACTTCTGCCAGGTGTAAATGTATATTCAAATATGTTAAATATAAGCTGTGACTCATGTTAAAATTTGTCCTCATTTTATGCTGTTCATATTTTTTTGTCCTGATTTCTCTGGTTTTTAAATTACTTGACCTCCCCAGACCCTAGCAAATGATATTACAAGCCATTAAAACTATTGTCATGCCATTCTGCTCGGAGTCTTTATAGTTTCCATTCATCATTGCATCTAGAAATTATAAGCAGCCCATCTGCCACTGAGCTACTCTCTTTGTATGTATTACTGCTGAAACAAGATATGAGGATATTGTCTGATCTAACTCCAGTGGAAAATTACAGGCATGGCAGATTTGTGACCTTTGTACTTCAAAAAAAAAAAAAAATCCCACCAACACAGCTTGTGGATTTTCATTGCATTTTCTTTCCCTTAATTTTCATCCAAAGCCCTTGCTTTATATTGGAATATAATTGCTAATCATATCACCATGTAACACAAGCAGAGAAACATAACTTGGCCTGTTTTCAGATGGACTCTGAAAGGGAGACCATAAAACCAGAAAGCATGTCTTATCATAGGCAGAAGCTCTTAATTATTCAGAATACAGTTCAACCAATTTGTCTTTTGGCAAGGACACATTCCTAGCTCCGTGTGTCTGCAATCTCACTGGCATTCTTCAAGCACAGTAAAATAGGAGAGGACATTGATCCATGCAAATGAAACAACATTTTGCTGCTGCCATTTTCCTCAGGTGGTTTGCTCATCATCTAAATGGAGATGCCTCTCTCAGACCATCATAAGCTTCATGAGAATTTTCCATCTATGTATTCCGAAACCTGTTCCAAGTTTGGTTCCCCTGTAGGTGGGGGAGAGAGATTTGTATTCAGTGCAACTGCAATGTCTCATGAATGAGAAGCTGGCTACATGCTAGTTAATCAGTGTTAATAAACAACATATTCAGAAAACAAATATAGCAATAATAGGCAGCAAATAATACACTCAGACTGTAGCTTCTAATTAATTCTGTTATTGAAATCCATGAATATTGTTTCTCACAGTGCAATAATAAGGCATAAAATGAAATTAAACATTCTGCTGTTTTTGAAAACTGTTTTAATTTTTATTATAAGTCCTGTTGTGCTAGCTTTTGCACACATGAACATATAACAGTGTTGCTCCTGAGAATTCAGAAAGCCAGGAAGGGAAGTCGTTGCATTTTTGTGTGGAATTCAAATTGTAAGGATGAGAAGTACAAGTTGCCCATTACACTAAGAGATGGGAGGGTCCAGGGAGACCTTATTGTGGCCTTTCAGTATGTAAAGGCGGCTTGTAAGAAAGGTGGGGACAATCTTCTTAGCAGAGTCTGTTGCAATAGGACCAGTGGTAATGGCTTTAAGCTAAAAGAGTAGATTCAGACTCAGATTCATTTTTTTCAATGAGGAAACACTGGTGAAACACTGAAACAGGTTGCCAAGACTGGTAGTGGATGCCCCATCCCTCGAAACATTGAAGATCAGTTTGGATGGTGCTCTGAACAACCAGAGCTAGTTGAAGATGTTCCTGGTCATTGCAGGGGGATTGGACAAGATGACCTTTAAAGGTCCCTTCCAACCCAAACCATACTTTCATTCAGTGCTTATCAACCAAACAATGCTTTATATGGTACTGAAGGTATTTTGGTATACCTGAGAAAACAATGGTTTTACTTATACTATAGAATATTGGAGCACTGTTTCCAACATCAGTCTCTTCTCAAGCTGCTGATAACACTGGAAGAATAAAATGCATCTCTTTTAATTTTCTTCTCTCATTTTTTTAATGGTTTATTGCCCTTTAGACAAAAGTAGCAAGGATCTCAGTTTATGGACTAGGCATTCGACAACAGCAGGACTAAGGGGAAATGAAGTTCAGTGGCATAGCAGAGATGGCGCTTAGTCTAAGGGTACCATTTACAGAAAGAGAACTAGACTGCATATCAGTGCAGAACTAGTAGAATATTGCAACTCTACAACTATTTATCTGTGCAATTTAGTTCTCTGGTCTTAATGGCCTTTCTGTAGGGTAACTGTGGATCCAGGTATATGGTCTGTAGTTCATATATGCAGTACAAAAGAGGGAAGGAGGAAAGAAAAAAAGGTGAAGATGGGAACAAATAGCAAATTCACAGTTAATTAATAAATTGGTCAATCCTTTTTCTTTTACACACTATTATTGTGCATTAATTAGTGTACTTGAAATTAATTAACACTTTAAGTTTTCCAAGTTGTACTACAAACTTATTGAGGTTCTTGCAATCAGATACTGATGCATGGTCTTTGAGAAGTAACAGTTGGTCTTGTCTTTTGTATTCACTGCTGACAACTGGTTTTTGATCCTGAGATTCTGTAGCTATTTCTTAGGCCACTCATCCTTGGTTGTCTTAGACCTATTTCTCAGGTGATTGATTTTGTGCTCTGCCACATAAAACAACAATAAATCAGGTCAGGCAAATAAAAACAGCAGTAAGAGAGTATTTGTTATGAGGAGTGGGAGGGAGTGTACAACATGATTTCTAGTCTTTTGCAGAGAAAAAAGAGTGATAAATGAGTTGTCCAAAATTACAGGGAAAGAGAAATTTCATCCAAATGTTTCTACCTTTCACTTTTTATTTTAAAGCAGTGAGTGGACGGTGATTTGTAAAGGTACTGCACCTTACATATGTGCTGTTCCTTCTTCTCTCATAGGGGCTGCGGATTATTTTTTCAGATGCTTCCAGGCTCATCTTCAGAATGAGTGCTTCTAGTCATGTGAGAGCTACTCTCCGGATCTATGCAGAGAGCTATGAAAAGGATCCTAGCCAACACAACAAGGAACCACAGGTAATGACAAAACATTGTAATGAGTCAGTAAGTAATACACAACCTCTGTAATAGCAGTGGCTACAGGTTCTCATCTTTAAACAGAAGTAACATTTAATGCTTTGATCTGTTTACTGTGTGTGTAGATGATTTTTCTAGTCTTGTAGATGTATGTGTTTTGAGGCAGGATCACCAGTTTTAATATATGTTTGCTTAATATCTAGTGCAACAAGAATATCTGGTGTTAAAGGTCTTCAAGTCTATTAAGAGAAGCCATTCTAGTTTGAATTTTTTTCACTATTTTTAAAAAAGTATTGTAATTGGAATTATAAAACAATACTTTAAAAATAAGACAACCATTTTTCAAGCAAATTATCTGGAAGTGTGGGTATTCCAAGGATTCCTCATGGTGAGAACACAGTTAGAAATATGGATGTCAGCATAAACAATGTAGAATTCCTTGTATGGGAAAGACTTGCAGCTGTCTAAGAATAATCTTATAACCAGACTTTTTCCTAAGAACAGTGAAGGATGAAAGTTGCTGGATAGTCCAGCAGATGCCTAGAACAATGAATAATATAAATCATATTTCACACTCTGAGACCTTTCCCAGTAAACCACCTTTATGCTGTGATATACAAGAGAGGACTAAGGATGTTTTGTAGAAAAGAGACTAAGCATTTGGCTTGTAATAAATCAAAACCCTGTACTTTTAAATCCCTTGTAGTTCTGTGTTCATGATTGGAATGCAAATGCAAATGTCCCAAAACATAAAAGCTGTTAAATGCATTTGAACTAGGTAGATGTTTGATGTTGCTTTTTCACAAGATTCTGAAGCTAAACTTAAGAAGTTTAACTTAAGAACTTATGCTATTAGACAATTGTCTCTTAGTCATGAAAAGTGCTTCAGTTTTCACAGAAATGTTGCAGACTCCATGCCTGCAGATATGATCTAGGAATTTTGTTTGCTTTTTTTTTTTTTTTAAGTAACAGTTTGGATTCTCAGTAGCTTCTTGGATAGAATGCATATAATGTTAAAGCTCCAACAGAGTAAAGGACCATTTTTTAGCAATTTTCTTGTTTTTCTCTGTATCCAAGTTTACCCAGCTGGCAAGATCATGGATGTATTTTGACTAGGGAAGAACACTGCTACAACCTCATTTGCAATTGCTACTTTATTGGATTTACATGACAGGGTTTTGGTAACAGAGTGGCTGCAGGGGTGGTTTCTGTGAGAATTTACTAGAAGCTGCCTCCATGTCAAAAAAAGCCAGTTCCAGCTAGCTCCTAGATGGACCCACCACAGCCCCAAGCTGAGCTCCATTTTTCTTATATGCTCCCCTTAAGTACTGGAAGGCTGCAATTAGGTCACCCCACCCCTCCCCTCCCCTCCGCTCCCCTCCTCTCCCCTCCCCGTCCCTTCCTTCAGCCGACACACAACAGGTGTGTCAGTTGCACCCCTCAGTTTGATGTCATTTGCAAATTTGCTAAAGGTGCACTAGATACCTTTATCTATGTCATTAATGAAGATGTTAACACAGGTCCCATTGTGGACCCTGAGGGACACCACTGGTCTCTGGTGTCTTTCTGGACTCTGAGCTGTTGACTGCTGCCCTCTGGATGTGATATCCATCTAACAGTCTACCCATCAGATCCATCTCTCTCCAATTTAGAGAGAAGGATGTTGCAGGGAACCATGTCAAAGGCTTTATAGAAGTCCAGATCTGATCCATCCATTGGTAGTCCTTCCCTTGTCAACTCAGTTGGTCAGGCAGGACTTGCCTCTGGTGAAGCTGTGGTGGCTGTCCCAAGTCATCTCCCTGTCCTCCATGTTTCTTAGCAGAGCTTCTGGGAGGGTCTGTTCCATGATCTTCCCAGAAGCAGAGGGGAGGCTGACAGGTTGGTAGTTCCCAGGGTCTTCCTTTCTACCCTTATTAAAGATGGGTGCAGTGTTTCCCCTTTCCCAGTCGACGGGGACTTCACCTGGTTACCATGAGCTGGAGAGTGGGCTTTGCAACTGCATTAGCAAACTCCCTCAATCCTGGGCAATCTATATTGGCTACTCTTAAATGGGATGCAGCAAATCATGAATGCTGTGATTACTTTTGCCAGAGACTGGTAAACAACATGCTAGTTAGCTACAGAATCATCAGATTAACAACAGCCAAGCAAAGATTTTAGGGCAGGAGTTGTTTCTTTGTGTTTTTATTGAAAAAGTCAAGCCAATTTTAAAAAAAAATAAATAAATTAAATATGTCTTGGTCATCAAACACTGAATTTCTGAAACAATTTTTGAATGGCAAGTAGCAGAGGAAAAAACAAACTGATTTTCATGTGGACCTTGTTTGGTATATGAGTAGATTGTGTTACATACGAATGTGTATATGAGTGATTGTTTATGGTACAAGTTTGTCCGAAAGTAGGGAACTGAAATCAACAACCCAGAAGTCTTTGGGTGCAATATCACTTAATAGAAATAAAATGAAAGGAGTCTCTATGGTTCTGTCAAAACATTGATGCAACACTAAGCACAAGTGCAGTTTGCTAGAGAATTACTTCCCCTTTGTTTACTTTTGAAGCATTGAGTCTTTTAGCCTGGCTCTGGTTAGCTGTTAAAGGACACACTATGGTCCAGAATAATCATATAAAGTTGTTCTTGTTTCATTTCACTGCACAGGGACAGGCTGAGCACCAGTCAGCTGTTGTATTGTGCATCACTTTGCAGAGTTTGTTGGGGTTTTGTTGCACTCTCTCTCTTTTTACTTTTGTTCTTCATATTATTATTATTATGTTTTAGTTTATTTCAGTTATTACTTATCTCAACCTGTTGGTTTTGCCTTTTTTCCAATTCTCTACCAGTCTGACCAGGTGCAGGGGAGTAAGCAAGCACCTATGTGATACATAGTTGCTGGCTGGAGGTAAACCACACCATAGAGTGAACAAATTTAAATCATCTGGGACTGCAAAGGAAATAGATCATGCGAGAGTAATTATAAAACGTTTCATGAATCAAGGAAATAGTTCACTAAACCTGATCTTCCCTCAAAGCTGTTTGGATATACTGGAAAAGAACTCATACTTTGAAAATAGATGTTTCCACACACCACTCAGTTCCCATTTCCCTTCCCTCTATTTCACCCCTCATGTCTGCCCTCCTCTATTGCTAGGGGCAGAACCAGCTTTCTGACCTTTATTGTTACTTTATTGGAGTTAACAGTCAGACCATGCACAAGAATAGAGAGGTCACTTTCCATTTTTTCTGTGGAAAGTGTGCTGCTTCGTGGTAATAAACTGAACATCACCAGTGCTGTGGATATTACAGAGTCAGTTCAGTTTGTTCCACGATGAATCAGGCTATCCAGATTGCTTAGGTCTTTTGGAATAGGTGGCTGTAGCATAAACCTTTCCAAAGGCTTCTGGAGTTTTTTGAAATGCAAGACCAAAGCAGGCACACTGAGCTGAGCTGCTTGTTGGGCCCATATGGCAGAAGCTCTGCAGGATGTACAGCTGTGGTGCCAGACTCAGTGATCTTTGTGCTAAGCTCACTTTGTAGTTGTTTCATTCCATTCTTTGTGTCTCTCACATCACTTTACTGTTGCTTTGTAAGCGTATTGGTTTGACTTTTAAAGTATGTTACAGCCTAAGGAAAAGCTCCTTATAAGTAAGGCCATCAAAACTTTGTCAGGATTTGTACAATAATAACACCACCTTAGCAGTTACAGATGTTGGTAACTTCAAAGCATTCTGCAAGTATGTTTTTCTCAAGGCTGCCATTATAAACTGGAAAAATGCTTTAATTGATACTAAATCTGATAGATAAACAACTGAATACATAGAATTTTGGGTTTGACAGCAGTTTTTAGTGAGAGAAGATGCACAGATAGTAAACACTTGGCACATCATCTATCTTCACAGAGCTCAAGGAGTTAAACTATTGCCCTTCTTTGACAATTTAATTCTGTACTAACCTACTTGTTTCTTTCTCTTTAAATCTGAGTCATTAACAATAGTTCCAGGGTGGTGCATTCTTTTGGAGCATGGAGTACTGTGCCAGCTCTGCCTAGAAATCTGTGCAAGGTCTGAACGCTTGATCTAAAATAATTACTTTCCAAAGTGTCTTTTTGATTATTAGTAATTCAGATGTCTAAATGCCTAGTCATACAAAGTTTAACCAATTGTTGCTGAATCTTTGTACCCAGTAGGACAGTCTCTAAAGACTGGTTAATTCAAATGGCCTTCCATTACCTCTCCATGTGAGATGAGAATAGAGGCAGTATGTTGTTTAATGATTTACAAATAATAACACATATACAAATAGTATAAAATTGTATATACATATATACAAATACAATAACTTTGATGCTGGTGTTCCACCCTGTACCTTCACTTGTGTATATGTAAAGCTGAGAGAGCCCAAAAGAACACTGTTGGACATGATGCTGAATGCAAAATGCAGATGAGTACAGTATGAAAAGACAGAGCAAAAGTTTGAGAATAGTAAAAGAATTGTAGTTATTTGGTGTTCACTAAAATGTTTACATCCTATTTGAAGGTATTACTGTTCTCTTAACCTTTTTTTGTTTGTTTGTTTTATTTTTCCCAGATAAATTTTGCAGAATTTTGTTTACTTATGAGACCAATGGGGCAGCTTGTTTTTTCGACTTGAGTGGCCCGTGAAAAGTGAATTTGAGACCTGTGAAAAGTGTTGGTTTTGAGACTGTGTAAAATTGGTTTTCCTAACAAGATTTAAATTCATTGCAGGCTGGAGGAGAGGCTGAAGAGCTGCAAAGGCTTTCCAGACAAAGCCTGGACAGCTGATTTTGCATCAGAACTGCATTAACTTCTGATGAAAGTTGGCAGGTTTTAGCATAAAAGCTACACATAGTAGGGTTTCACAATGTATTTCTTGGCATACAGATGACATTTATCCACCTATTCTGAGAAAACTATTTTCTAAGGCCAAACTCCAGACACGTGGAGCTTTTAACCTGCAAGCAGGTACATTTCAGTCCTGACTAAACTTTTGATAAACCAGATGCATCATGGGACAAATCTTATGTGAGACCTTGATCAGAAGAGAGCAAATTGTATGGAATTTTTTTGCAAGATCACAATTAAAAACAATATATGAGCCAAGCAGGAATGACAGAGCTCTGACAGCTCTGGTACATATTATTCCCAAGCAAAATGGTTTTAATCTTTATTTGTCTTATGTTAGATATCTGCTTGCTTCTTTTATTTCCTGGTATGAACAATTATTCCTACCAGTTACTTTTTAGAGATACAGCCTCTATCTGTGGTTACTAAAGCAAAATTCTGATTAAGTCAGTTCTGTTAATTTTCAATTCTTGAATTTTATCTGAAGGATAACATGCTGTATCTCCTAAACAGTTGCTAGGATATAAATGCCTTATTTAACGTACAGAGTGCTTGTAATTGTTATTTTGAGCTGACATGTCAATAGTAAAATTTTACAATTTCTTAAGTAGAAAGACCCATTTGAAAAATATTTTAAAATCAAGATCTTTTTGAGATATAGCAGTCTTTCTAGAATCATATTAACAATAAGTGGTTGCTGGCTGGGATTTATCTGTTGCATCTGAAATGTGAACTACTTATGGCAAAGATAAAGGAGTTTTTAAAAGACATATGCAGTTCTAGTTCCTTGTTATTCCATCCAGCTCTTGTCATTTCAAATATAATGCACTTTTGCTTTTTTTTTTTTTATGTCTTTGGAATGAAGAAAATATAGTTAAATTGAAGTGTGAGAAGACAGAATTAAAGAGGGACTTTCCCTGTTGAGAAGCATGATTAAAAGAAGTAGAATATTTAGTACCAATTGGAATTATTTGGCAACAGAGCAGGAGCTAAATTATTAGTGTAAATGGATGTCACATAAAGTAATTTGGCTTTGTGTTTTGTTCCAGCATTGTATAAAGTGTTGCTTGGTTTGTTTTTTTCCTTTTTCGTTAGAGTGCATTTGTTGCCCAAGAAAGCAGGGTCTAGTAAAGCTGGTTAGTAGGGTTGCTTTTTAAACTTTACTATGCTTTTTAGATTAAATAAGGAATAGCTTTCTTAGAGGAGTGCCAGTGAACTTAAAATGCTTTGGTGTCATCCATACCTTATAGACTGGCATATTTTAATATTTACTTTTGCAGAATTTGCTCACAGATGTAAATTTGTGCTCTGCATATTAATCTTCTCTAAGTATGTTTGACTCTAATAGACTTGTGTTCTGCTTCAATGATTATTCAGTAGATAGATTTCTACAAATATGGAGCTTTTTAAACAGTAACATGTCAGACTGCTCGCGCTTGTGCATAACTAAGTTTAATCGTAAACTTACTTGACACCAATGGAATTCATGGTGTTACTGCATGACTCTACTTGCATATTTAGTCTTCAGTCTTTTGATTCAACCATCTGACTGTATAAATAAAGCAAACATGTTATCCTCTCAGAAACAGTTAGGTGGCTGAAACAGATTCAAAGTATTGATTATATTAAGATAATAAAAAATATATCTGTAAATTTAAGCTCTCCAGAATTACTTTTGTTTCATTTGACTTTCAGACCTGATGGGTTTGAAGCCAGAACTAGTTTATTTGAAAGGGGCAGCTAGGGGAAATCTCTAAGGGTCAGAGAATTAAATTAACTTACTGTTTTGGTAACCAAATATATGATTCTCTGAAAAGAAGGCTTTCACCCAAACTCAGCTCTGTCAGTTTATCTTTGTGTATCATTTAATTAACAGAAAGGAGATTCAATTACCATTTGAAAAATTGTATTTTATTTGGTTTTCATGTGGTACTGTCATACTTCTTATCTGCACTCACCTATCTGGGCATATATATGGCCATTAAATAAAGTCTGTAGTATGAAACTTGAAAGTTCATGCTGTTGTGTTGGAATTTATCCTATTAATACAATGACATGTGGTATTACTCAAAACACACTTTTGTGAGTTCTGTTAGGGTAGTTGTTACAGTACCTTTAGACCCTAAGCTTCACAGATTGTGTTTAGGAAGAAAATATTATCTATGTGTCTTCCACTTACCAGAGTAGAAACAATTCTACTTTTGTAGAATTTTGTCTAGGTTGTTTTGTAAAGCAGATTTCACAAGAGCTACACAATTCCTGTTACATGGAAGCATTATCAGTATAGTGTATTTACTGATTTCTCTTTTCTGCATAGCTTAGGTATACTCACTGTAACACTTCACAAAACATATGCTAAGTACAATACTTCATTATATCAAGGATAACAGTATAACAGTGTAGATACTATGGCTGTGTCAGGTTTTGATATTATGAAATTATTTACCATTACTATTGTATAATTCTACAGTTAAAGGAAGAATTTATAAAGGTAAGATTTTTTTGATATTTCTGCTTAATGTAATTCAATGTTCTTCTCCCTCTTTAGGCTGTGCTGAGTCCTCTTATAGCAATCGCACTGAAAATATCTCAGATTCATGAGAGGACAGGACGAAAGGGACCCACTGTTATCACCTGAAGCCACAGAAGATTGTTAAATCAGGGCCAAAAGAGGAACAGCAAGGAAGAAACAGAACCTTGTTAAGACTTGTTAGCCATTTGTGCCTTGTATGATTTTAAAAGTTTTCTTGGGGAGAGAGGCAGGGTGGGAAGAAAAATTCAATATTACATTGAGCATAATCATTTGCATTGATCTCCAAATGCAATAGTGTATTGACTTCTTTGTTTTACCTGCAACATCTTAATTTCAGATAACAATATAACCAAGCAAACAGGCCTTTATCTTCAAATGTTGTCAGCAGTGTGACAGAAAATGATGACTGCTTAGTTTTGAATGCTATAATGAAAGCTGAAGAAATCTCAATAAGGGAGAGAGAGGGAAGAATTGCAAAGCAAAGTCATGCTTGATGAATGTTGTTTGGGATTCCTGTCACCTTCTGGTCAGTTTATGAAGAGGCATACAGAGCATTCTGTGTCATAAGGGCTGTGTACTAAGCTTTGTGTTTCCTTATCTGACACCATGCCTCCTGTCCTGCCTATCCTGTTGCTCACAGATGCACACTGACAGCAGTGTTGTATACACACTTACACATGCTCCCAAAGAAGGGGTTATTCCATATTTTTTTTACCCCTGCTTTTAAAACATATCAACCTGATTTGTGCCGTTAGATTTTCCAGATTTTTGGACTCTGGTTGTTTTCCTCCAAAAGGAGGCATTTGTGCTATAGAGCTGATTTTGTCCTTCTAGCACTATGTTGGGTATGGAATCTAACTGTCTTTTGCAATATTCTCCATGTCAGGAGATGATACTGGTTCTTACTGTGTTTGAAAGGTAATCACTGCAAGTTCAGCAGTCCTTTATGAAGGAGATACAGAAGTCTTTGGAGTACTCATACTTTGCTTACCACAAAGTGAAGTAAGTGACAAATGAATTAAACAAACTAATAAATTAAGTAGAAATACTTGTCTGATTCACCAACTGGACACAGTTTCTGCTAGATTCTTGGTAACAGTGGATCATGGAATAAAAATTTGGAGAACGCAAGAGATGGCCCGGCATAGAACTGAGAAGGCTTTTGGGGATATGGATATCAGCATTTTTCTGCTTGTGAAATGATACTACAGTTCTAGCTACAATACTGTGCTCTGAAGAAGAACACAAACACTTTATGCATGTGATTTGTTTGAAAGCTTTGCTTCCTGGGGAACAGCATGGTCACTTCTATCACTCATCAAGGTGGCTTTGTGCAATTTACCTCTTTGCAGTGTATTTCAGTTCATTGTGGTTGTCAAATTTTAGTGCAATTTATATCATATTGGAGCAAAGGAAATTGTTTTGATTTCTTTCAACACTTCTGTCAAAAAATGGCTGTGGCACTTAGTACACAATAAAGAGTAATGCTATCTGTCTTGATATGTAATTGTAGACAAGACATGCTGCACTTTGAAGCATCTTAATAAAACTGCCTTTAATACAGTTACATTATTACTTAATTGACTCTAAACAATTGAGTTGCTCATGTTTGTCACATAGTATCCTACCTTACCATTACATATTCCCATAAACTAAAAGAGATTTTAAGGTATTAGTTCTTTTTGTAAAGATTTTTCTTCTGTATGACCATGGCATTCTCACACAATTTGGACATCTACTTTTGAATGTAAGAGTATTCATCTTTACAGAAGCCTTGTAAAGAATGTTTCTGTACAAAAGCTTGTTTGTCTAATATTTTGTATTTATTACCGATCAAGCTCCTCTAGGTGCAGGATAGTAAGCTCCTAACTAGTAGACCACACTTGGTCTAGTGCAGGCACACTCTGGATTATGACAGTTCAAATTATGGAGTTGCATGAGAGAATGTTCTGAAAGGCAGTCCACTAAAACTTCCAAAATCTCTTACATGTTCTCTGATAGTGAAATAATTTTTGATTGCATAGTAAGCTAGCTATTTATACTATGGAGTATCCCATTTGCCGAGGTTTTCTGAGGTGGGAACAATGCACTTTGAAAAGTAAGATGCACTGGAGCCAGCCATCTTTCGAAATGCAGTGGGAAGACTCAGAAGGAACAGATGAGGACTGTGAAGAACCATATGCTCTGCTTTTATCAGAAAGCTATCACTAGAGCTGCAGTAGATGGCAGTCTACTTTCAAGAAGGTGGTCATTATAAACAAAGGGTATATTTTAAAATCTCAATATTGACTTTGTCTTGGGCTTCAGGTCCTTCTTTTTACAAAAAAGGGTGATACCGATAAAATGCAACTGGTATTTTTCACCAGTTAATTAATTTTCTCTGCAAGAAGATGAATAAAACTTTGTAAGGCTAAAATACAGTGTGTATCTTTATATCTGATGCATGTGGGGAAGGACTGTAGCCATAGTCTCATAATGTGTGCTGCATTTCCTGAGGTCTTTTAATTATTAACATGAAAGATGAATGCTTAGAAAAAAGACAACATATGCAAAGTTACAGAAGGATGCAAGGCTCCTAAAAACAGAGCTTACATCTAGCAGATGTATACCAGAGGGAAAACTATTATTAATACTATATGTGTTATCACAGTGTCTGGGCACTGTGACAGAGACCCACACCCTTCTGTGCTATTCTTGAATTAGCAGTTTCCTCAGGTTTGGAATTGCATGATTCCTTTATTGTTCAGCTGTGATTGCACTAACATTTACTTGGACATCAATTCTGTTTGCAAAACTTTGGATTTTCTCTGTGTTCAGGGACAGTTTTAAGGCAGTAATACTAATCTGAACCACAGGATCACAGAATCCTTGAGTTTGGAAGGTGTCATCTTGTTCATCAGGACTAAAATCACCTAGTTCATGTCCCAGCAGGATCAGGTAGAGGAAGCTGCCCAGGATCATGTCCAGTTGGGTTTTGTTTATAACCAAAGGCTGAGACTCCACAACTTCTCTGGGCAATGTTCAAGTGATTCATCACTCCCCGGGTGAAAACAAAAAAACCCAAAACTTTTGTAAGTGTTCAGACAGAATTTCATGTGGTTCAGTTTGTGCCCATTGCCTCTTGTCCTGTCACTGGGAACCACTGAGAAGAGCCTGAGTCCACCCGCTTCTTTCTTTCCCATCAAGTATTTACAGAAATCACTACGACTCCTCATGAGCCTTCTCTCCTGCAGATTAAACACTCCCAGCTCTCTGAGTCTCTCATCATATGACAAATGTCCCCATCCCTTCATCCTTTTGGCCTTTTGCTGGAGTTTCTCTGATATGTCCATGCCTCTTCTGTACTTGGTTAGCTCAGACCCAGCACTCCAGATGTATCTTATTCTAGCGCTGCTGAGCAGAGGGATCACATTCTTCCAGCTGCTGGTGGTGTTGTCCTGATGCAACCCAGGATGCCATTGTCTGTTTTTGCTGTGCATGTGCGTTGCTGGTGAGTTGTCAACTTGTTGACCCCCAGGTCTTTCTCTGTGGAGCTATTTTCCAGCCCCAGCATGTACTGGTGCCTGGATTTGATCCTCCCCAAGGGCAGGACTTCACATTTTCCTTTGCTGAACTTCATGAGGTTCCTGTTGGCCCATTTCTCCAGCCTACCTAGGTCCCTCTGAATTGAGAGCACATCTGCCTGGAATGTCAGCTGCTCCTTCCAGTGCTGTATCATTTACCAAACCGCTGAAGGTGCCCCATCATCCAGAGGATGCCAGTATTTGCTCCAATATTGACCCCTAGGTCACACTGCTGGTGACTGGCCTCCAGATGGACATTGTGGCAGTAATCACCACCCTCTGCATGGCTGTTAAGCTGCTTTTTGATCCACTTCACACTGTCCACTTGTCTAAATCTTGTTTTGTCACTGAAAATGTTTTTGGAGATGATGTCAAAAACCTTACTAAAGGTGAAGCAAACAACGTTCACTGCTCTCTCCTCATCCACTAAGCCAGTCATGTCATTGTGGAAGGTCGTGAAGTTGGTTAAGCGTCATTTGCCCTTAATAAATCCATGCTGATTACTTCTAATCACCTTCTAGTCCTTCATGGCTTTGACAAGGGTTCCCAGGATTGGTTGCTCCATGATGTCCCAGGAACTAAGGTGAGGGTGACCACCATGTAACTCCCCAGTTCCTTCTTTTCTTACAGACAGGAGTGATATTTGCCCTCTCAGGGACATCTCACAGTCACCCACACTCTTTCAGAGGTAACAGAGGGTGGCCTTGCAATGGTATGACTTAGTTTCTTCATGTCTGTACATCCATCCCAAATAATCCCATGGACTTGTGTATATCCAGTTTTTTTCATGCTCCACCGAAGGGAAGTAAGTATTCATTGCTCCAGATTTTTCTTGTATTAATCTTGAGGGCCTATAATTCCTGAAGGCTGCTTTTACCAGCAAAGATGGAGATAAAGAAAGCATTGAGTACCTCAGCCTTTTCTGTGCCCTCTTTCAGCTCATGTACCCTTAGAAACTTTTCCCATTACCCTTCACAGTCCTCACCTCATTCAGCTCCAGGTGGGCTTTTGCTTTCCTAATCTCATCCCTGCATGATTGGACAGTGTTTCTGTATTCCTCCAAGTTCAGTTGTCCCTGTTTCCACTTACCATACATTTTCTTTTCATATCTGTGTTTAGTCAGGAGCTCCCTGGTCATCCATGCAGGCCTCCTGCGGCCTTTGTTTGATTTCTAGATATCAGGATGAACCATTTCTGAGCTTGAAGGAGGCAGTCCTTGAAATTCAAACAGCTGTCCTGGATTCATCTCTTCTCCAGGGCCATAATCTATGAGACTCTTCCAAGCAAATCTCCGAAGAGATTAAAGTCTGCTCTGCAAAATTTGGTCCCACTTTTTGCCCCTCTCCATTCTCTCAAAATTCTGAATCCATTGTCTCATGATCACTGCAGCAAAAACCCTCACATGCCCACCCACTTCTGGCATTGTGAGTGTCAGGACAGCACCATTTTAAAGGCTCCTGAGTCACCAATGTCAGGAAGTTATTTGTCTCTGCACTGAAGGAATCTGTTCTGTTCTGAAGATGTAGTTTGACCCATTCAAGTCCTTCTGCCCAAAGAAAATTCCATTTAACTTAAAATTTCCAGCTGCTATTCTTGGCAGATATGACTTCATGCTATAAATTTGATCAAAAGCAAACTGTTTAAAAGCTTTCACTGTGTTAAAGTTTGTTGACATTTTTGTGCTTGTTGTCCACACCATTTTCCTTTAAGTTCATAACCAAATAGTTCATTACCTGAAAAGACCAACTGAAAACTAGATTGTATAACAATATTAGGTATTATCTTCAATGTTCTCCTCATCTCAGTAACCTTTGTGTATCAAATACTTCATTGTATACTGCAGATGGAAGATGCAGTTACCTTCAATTTCACATTTCTGGATCCATTGAGACCTCACAACTTCTGTACAGGGCTGGAGCTAAAAGGGGGCACTGCAGGGCTCTCCTGAAATTGGGAGAAAGAGAGGTTTAGCTCTTCCTGATTGTTCATAAACTGTGGAAAACATCTGAACACATTTCCTGTGGCAAAGTGGTTGGAGAGCAGACTTTAGGAGTAGTGCAGTACTTGCTCTCAGTAGGACTCAGAACTTTAGTCTCAGCCTTTTCCCATTCATTTGCTCTTGCTTTAATAATTATCTAGTGGAAAAGTTAGATCTCTGCAGGAGAAAAAAAATAATAAAAAAATAACATTGAACATGCATAGTACAGACATTTTGCCATGGGATATCTCCTGGCTGATCAGCCTCATCTGCTCTGATTGATTGCTGCACCAATACTTGTGCAGTGCCTACTGCCTTTAGGATCTGGGACTCTGGAGTAATGAAGCAAGAGATTTTGGGGTATGGGTATGGTAGCATTAGGAGGTAAGACCATAACAAAGTCACTTGGCATAGTAGATCTTCACTGCAACTGTTTTGGAAACAATGTGTTTTGTTCCTCTGGCTTTTATTGTTCTATGTGCTGTGCTGCTTCTTAGTCACTTTGAAAAATCTTTATATCCTGATAGTGTCTTCTATCAGTTCCTGGCTTTTTCAGGGAGTCTTTGTTTAGAATCTGGGTCTTTTAATACATTTCTCATCCTCAACTTGAATTGATTTTTCTTCCTCTGTAGTTTTTTCACCCCATTTTACTCTGCTTTCCTTTTTACTTGCAGCAGCTGAAGGATTTGTGTGTTCTTCCCATAAAGGATGAAACTCTTCAAAAGACAAAACTGATGCAATTGATATTTCCCTGGCCTTAGCTATTGTTATTATCATGGCTTGCATTTCTATTGTGTATACAGCCATAGTGCTTAATTTGCAATCTTACAGTATGTAGACACCTGGAAAGTGTGATAGCTTTTCTGTCTCACTGGTTTGTAACAAAACCAAGAACAGGTTCCCCAGAGAGATGGTAGATGAACCATCCCTGAAAAAAATCAAAGTCAGGTTGGACAGGGCTCTGAGCAACCTAATCTAGTGAACAGATCCCTGTTTACTGCAGGGGATTGGACTAGAAGACATCTAAAGGTTCCTTCACACCCAGAACTTCCAACCCAAAAAGCCAAACTCCATCTATAGTCAATGTTGTATGTTCAAATCTGAGTGAACCTTCCTGAAATTTTTATTGTCATCTGGATTACAGGTGACAGTGGTATGGATGCAAATTTACAGTGGTGCTTTTGTGGAAGGAAGGATGTATGTCTGTCCTTTTTTGTGGTACTTTTGTGTAATTATGAGGACACTTTTCTTGAGTAAGGTGCAGTCAAAGCAACTACCCTTAGAGACAGCTCAGAGGAGTCAGAGATGATTTTTCCTCCTGCAGTTGGTAGTTCCCTCTGAGAAGCTGTCAGCATAACAAGGGTTCTTTGTCTGGCATCTAAGAGGTGTGTTTTATTGTGCCCATATCTGGAATCATGGACATCTTGTATCATATAAGCAAATACAAGGCATTTATTTTAAATACAAAATTTATTCATGAAATCACTAGTAAAATATCAACTTTTTTCCCCAAAATAAGTAACTAAAAAGGCATACAATACAAAAACAATCAGTTACAACAAATAACTTACAAATTTCAAACAAAAACAGAGTTAATAGGTTT
Source organism: Premnoplex brunnescens (assembly GCA_035040995.1). Taxonomy (NCBI): domain Eukaryota; kingdom Metazoa; phylum Chordata; class Aves; order Passeriformes; family Furnariidae; genus Premnoplex; species Premnoplex brunnescens. The sequence continues at coordinate 47,300,918 of JAWWLT010000092.1, forward strand.
CCCAAGTCAGCTAATGTTTCAAAACCACAAATGAAGGCTTTAAGCTGAAACTCCTTATCAGGCACAAGACATCTAAGACTGATAATATCACGATGCTTCATTTATCTTGTAACATAAGAAACTCCTATTGCCATTGGTGGTGAGTTCTATGAGATACAGCCTGAGCATTTCTATCTCTACAGAGATTTATTCTGCTTTGAAATACTGAGCACCTTTATATGTCTCCTCCATCTCCACTCAAACTGACAAATGGTCAATGCTTTTCCTGTGCAATTTCATCCTAAGCAGTGTGCTACTTGGGGTCACTGACACAAGTCTTCTTCCCATTTTTCCTGCTTCACAGATCTAGGATTTTACTGGCTGTCCATCTCAGATGTTTTGACAGGCGTTGCTCTTTCTGAGATCCCCTGGAAGTCTGCGTCCTGTTGGTAACTGATTTCTTGCATGGATGTATGAGAATTTGACTCCATTCTGGAGTTTGAGTCTTGGTCGGCTGTTTGCTGCTACCATAGCTGTCACACACACAGGTCATATGGTGGTGGCTGCTCATGCTCATTTGTTTCACTGACAAACTCTTCACTGCTTTCACAATATGGAGGTGGAGGGATATTGATGATTCCTTGCTGTTTTAGTGTGGAGGCAACTGACAGTGGGAAGCTCTGCTTTTCAGGATCCATGCAGTCTTCATAGGAGGGAGGATAGAAGTCAGGCCTAAAATAAGCAGATCAAAAAGAAACACATTGTGGTGAAATGTGATTTATCTCACAGAGCTTGGTTAGATACTTTGTCTGTTACATTTCCAAAGTTTAGATGATGCTAAAACTGTAAATGGAAACATAAGTAGGTTTAGAACAATGGAACATATTAATATAAAAAAGTAGGCATAGCTGGGATAATGTCCTGTGTCTTTGTACAAAATGTTTTATTAAAACACAACATTCTAAAAGGATGTTCCCTATGAAAATTCCCAGCCATGGCATACAAACACTAGTGTTTGTATTTCAACAAGTGCCTGAGGAAAGTTTTGTTTGGAAGAAGAACGAGATCACTGTTCAAGATTATTTATTACAACAATAACCATTGTTTTCCACAGTTTTAAAATGCATTTTGTATGTCTCTGCTTATCTAACCAAAATTTGCTGGATTTTTTTTTATGGAGCCTTTAGAGTGCTCATTGTCAGTGTTTCTGGTGCGGTTTCCATAACAGTCCAGGAAAAGCAATTTGTATCCAGTGACTCTGTTAAAGACTTTTGCAAGGCCTAATGCCAATCAGTTTAAGAACTCTCTTAACTTTGTTAAGAAATAAAATCGTAGGATCACAAAATGTTTTGAGTTGGAAGGTAACTTAAAGATCATCTTGTTCCGATCCCGCTGCCATGGGCAAGCACACCCTCCACTAGACCAGGTTGCTCAGATCTCCATCCAACCTGGCCTTAAACACTTTTAGGCATGGGATATCCACAACTCTAGGCAGCCTGTTTCAGTGCCTCACCACCCTCCTGGTAAAGCATTTTTTCCTAATAGCTAATCTAAACCTAACCTCAGTTTGAAACCATTTCCCTTTGTTTTCACATGCTCTTGTAAAAAGTCCCTCTCCATCTTTCCTGTAAGTTCCCTTCAGGTATTGTAAGGTGCTATAAAGTTTCACTGGACCCTTCTCCAGGCTGAACAACCCCACCTCTCTCAGCCTGTCTTCATAGCAGAGGTGTTCCAGTCCCATGATCATCTTCATGTCCCTCCTCTGCACCCATTCTAACAGGTCAATGTCCTTCCTGTGCTGAGTACCCCAGAGCTGGATGCAGTACTGCAGGTGGGGACTCACAAAAACAGAGTAGAGAGACAGAATCATGTCCCTTGTCCTGCTGCCCACACTGTTTTTGATGCAGCCCAGGATATATTTGGCTTTCTAGGTTGCAAGGGCACGTCGCCAAGTCTGTTGAGCTATACACCAACCAACACTCCGTAGTCCTCCTCTCCCAGACTGCTGTCAGTCTGTTCTCTGCCCAGCCTGATTCATGCTTGAGTTTGTCCCAACCCAGGTGCAGAACCTTGCACTTGGCCTTGTTGAACTTCATGAGGTTTTCAAATAGGGGGGACAGTTAGACAAGAAAACTTTAGCAGGAGTAATATAAGGAACTGAGGCTCCCTGCATACCTGAACATTGATAACTTATATGAGCACCTATGCCACAGCAGCACATCTGAAACTGTTAAGATGGAACTCAGGATGCTCCTGCATGAAGTTGAAGTAGCTGCACCTGCTGCCTCCATGCATGGCTTTGGAACCTTTGGAAACTGTGAAACCTTCTTTGTTTTGTGTAGTATACCTTACTCTATGTATTGTTTCCATGAATTGCTGTTTGTACGTTACTCCTTGCTCTAGCAGTCCTCTCTACAGAAATACAATAAAATAACTACATATTTTCCATTTTGTACAAAATGCAAAAACCTTATACTGCTTCTTTCTTCTGACAGTACGTTTGCACAATAGCATCCCTCCCTCCCAGTCCATCTGCAGCAATCTGCAACACATACCTGTCTATGGTGCATACATGTAGTTCTCTGTGGCTGGGATTTCGAATGAGGATGCCAAGGGCCCTGTATTTCAAGACTTCATGGAAAGTGGTCCAGAAAATGCCAGTAACAAGAAGAAAGAGCCCAAAAGCTAACAGGCAATAAAACACTACCTCATTTTTTCCATATCTGCACATGGAGGAATTTGTGGAAATGCAAAGGACTCCCAGACAAATAGTAGAGAAACTGAGTGAGAGCACAAAAAGACGAATGAAGGTAAAAACATTTTTTGGCATCTTTCACAGCAGACACAGCACTTTGTTCCTGTCTGCTGTGTGTTTGCTGGCTCTCTTGGCTGTGCTTCTCATATTCATGCATGGGTACTTTATAGACTTCAGGATCAACTAGCCTTTAAACAATTAAGAGAAGCAGGCGGTTTTAAGATACTCATTAACTCTTTGAGAGACTTATAAACTCTTCTGAGATTAATTTGTAATCTTCTATATACTTTAAGGAAGGAAGCAGAAACTTCTTGAACTATTCCTTTACGGTTGTGGTCTCTGGAGCGCATAATGGACTGCTGCATTCATTGCATGTTACGATTTGAAGTGGTTTATACATTTTGCTCGTTATGAATGAGACCTGTATTTGTTAAATTTGACTTACTTGACTTTAAAGGAAAAACAACCAACAACCAACAAAAATGCTGTTCATAAATCCTTGTTAGAGGTTTCAAGAGAAAATATGCTTCTTAATCACCCATTTTCTTCTTTCGTTGGATTTTGATCTCCTGTCTTTACCAAATTATTCAATTGCTTTGATATTTTTAATAGTCCTTTGAAAAAGGATACATTTCTAGCTGCCAATGTGTTAAAGTAACCGGATTAAGTATATAAAGTGAAAGAAATCAAGATTACATCATGTCAAAAAATACCATAGGTATACAAGAAATCTCCTGTCTGCAGTTTCAATTGTACTCCAATTCCTTTAGCCTTATTCTGTCCCCTCTTCTAGCAAGTTTTATTGACTGATTTTCAAAAGGGCCAGTACTTGAAGCTATGCAGGAACAGTCACAATCAGTTTTACAAATATTTTTAGACATCTGAAATTCAGAGATGCTTGCTATCAACAGATTTTAGGCCTAAATATTGCTACCTCAAATACAAAAACAAGTGTTTAGAATTAGCCAAAGGATTTCCTATTGGAGCAATACCCATTAGTTTTCAACAGGGTGCAGCAAACTTCACAATCAGAACTTGATTTGTCTAAAGATGCTACCTTATTTGAAAGATTACTAATTCCATTTCTGAATGTTTTCAGCAATAAAGTAATTAACCAGACCTTGCCTCGGTTTGTTGTAAAATCGCCATTGCACATTGTGAACAAATCAGAACAGGGAACCATTTGAAAAAAGTCTCAGTCTCAAATCTCCATTGAAATAATGAGTGAATTGCAGGTATTATTGGGCGATATTCAATGAAGTGATTTACATATAGACAGCAACAAATGATTTTGAATATTTTCTCCCATGACCTATAATAGGATTTTTTCTTACAACAGGGCTTCTTCCTACCTACTGTGGACTCTTCATTTTACTACAGCTGTATGGGGTAGCTGTAGGACTTCTATACACAGTGCATAAAACTTTCCAATACACTGCTTGGGTCTAGTTGCTGAAGCTCATTTATGCAAATCCTCAAAAGAGGAGTTATGTCTGATGGGAAAAAGAAAGCTCCAGATCTTAATGTAGACCTTTGCTGCAGCTGTGGAGGGGAAAGTCTTCACAGGCACTTTAAGTAGAGTGCTGGATCTCCATATCTTCAACTCAGAGGAGACAGTTTTGGTTTTTGACTGGCCAGGATTCTTCAAAGTAGTCAACTCCTGTCACATGCTGTCCCTGGCTTTACCTGTGTGAGTTGCAAAAAGACACACAATCCCATGTTATATCTCCCCAAATCTTTATGGTAACTCATGTGATGTTGCATATCTGCACAATCAGCACTTCATTTTTCTGGCCTGTGTTTATCCAAATGGGGCAGAGATTTCTCCATAATAAATCAGAATGTTTAAAAGGAAGCAGCAATTGGTACCAAGCTCCCATGTATTCTGATCAGGCACAACTCTTTTAAGCTCTCATCACTATTACTACTTCTTCAGTTCTTGAAGGGTCTGCAAAGACATTTTCACATTTTCATTTCAAGGCCTATCAGAATGTTGACATGGAGAACAAATCTCATAAAGCAATATAATCACAGACAGAATTTTTCTAAGGTGTGTCACTCATGTCATAACGAGAGTGAAAGAACAGCAAGACCAGCTGCTGCCTTTCCCAAGGAAGGCTTTCAGGTAAGCTGTGATTTGGGGTGATCTTCATTTTAGAGCAAATCCCTGCCAAAGTTGTAATAGGTCTGTTCTCTCAGGCATTGGCTACAGACATCTAAACATCACCAAGGAAGCACATCACCACTTCATGTGCAGTTAAGAGTACGAGTGAGTGCTAGTTGACTGTCATTGAGATGATAAAACAGTTTGAGTAAATTGCGTATTTTCCACTCTGCAACACCTTCTGACAATTCCTACAGGTGATATTTCTTGTAAGCCACTTTTTCTTCACCAGAAATTACCTATTTATTTATTCTGATGTGTGTATTTGAAGCTTACATTCACATGTAATTTTCCATACTGTATTTACCCTATTCATTTATGACAAGAAGGAAATTACCTCACTATTAATTTAGTAGACCATCAATATTCTAGCAATTCACTGGCATTTGAACAACACAGATTGGTATATCAAGATCATTATACACAGTAGCAATTCACAGACATATTTAAACACAACAAATCTCCAGATGCCTTCAGTGCACATAACTGCCATACACATTTCATTTACATGTCTTGAATCCTGTATCACAGCCTGTACCATGGCAAATTTCTGCTCTTTGTATTTTTCATATGAAGCAGGCCAGAAAGCAGGTACTAATTAAATGTTTAACTCTATGGTTTGGGTTCCCTTCTCTTCCAAATCGTCTGCTAATAGTTTTGGGAAACACATTGTCTTTCCTGATCATGGATGAACAAAAATAAAAATTGCTCAGCAAAGCTTCCTCTGGGGAGCTCATGTCTGGATCACTGCCATAGGTTCTCAGGTAAGCAGCTCAGCTGGAGAAGTTGGTAGAAAATTTTGGATAGCAGTAGCAACCTGATTTTCAGTGTTGCATGCTCCTCATCTGCATGTCCCTGTTCTTCTTTAGCAATGTGTTTTTCTTAATCCAGCTGTCACAGATACAAGACTGCAGATAACAGCTCTGGTCAGGACCTCTGCTGCTGCAGCAAAACTACTGGCCAGTTTGACAGGAGTTTCATCTGCCCTTAAGAATCTGCAACAGCTGTGTAAAAGCACTGTGCTGACTTCCCATCACATGGAGATACAGATAAAGAGACCTCTCCCTGGGTCTTGGGCTCTGCCTCTCCTCCTGTTGCTGAAATAGAAGTCTGATTGGTACATTTCCAGGACAGATCTGGTCCCTGTCACCACATGGAAGAAAGGCTGCAGCACTCACACCAGGCTTGAGTCAGGTAATTTACATGTTCCTTGGCTATCACAATTTTTGCTCAGGAAAAGGTAAATTGGTTTTTCTCCACCTCACTGTGAAGCAGTGTGCAGGGAGGCTCAGACCACTGTAGCACTGGCAGCACAGGTGCTTCCCCAGCAGCTGAACTGCTGCACATGATCCTGGCGTGGGCACAGGGAATGGTGTGCTGTTCCTCAGTGTGACCACTTTTACTGCACCCTTCACAGAGGGGAGAACCCAGTGAATCACTGTATGGAGATAATGCTGCAGGTAAAACCACTGCATTGTTCAACATTTTAGCATACTGCTGATACATGGAGGGCTGAACCTGTTTATTTGTCTAAGGAGTTTGGCATTGTGTGCTAGTGTCATCTGTGCTACTTCTTACGGAACAATAATAAACAACTACCTTGAAATTTGAACTAAGAATGCCCTTTACTATGGAATGCAAGTCAATTTTCTGATCCTTATGATGAGAACAAACTGCTCTGCCTGTTCCTCTGCATCTTGCCCATGCATATTTGCTAGAGATATAAAATGTTTATCTTTATGGTGTGTAAGTCTACAGTCCATCTGGTTCACAGTGATCTCTCCTGTAATATGTTCCCTTGTTAGGAAAGTGGAAGTGAATGTTGTGCATTTTTACTTTTAATGAGATTTAGTTCTTTTGGAATGATGCCTCCCTACAGGGAAGATGAATTCTGCTCGTGTCATCCCACAGCAAAGGCACGACTCTATGCAATGCATACAGTGTTCAGAAACTGGCTGTAAGTGTGACCAGTTCATTTTTCATGTGCTCACTATCCATGTACCTGTGCTGCACACAGGCTGTGGACTGCTTTCACAGTGATGCTTACCAATAAGTAACTTTCCACGAGATGAGCTTGCTGGTTTTCTGAAAGATGTTTCAGCAGGTCTTGAGGATGAAACAAGATGGAAATACAGAGGTATATATGATAGAACCATATCTAAAAACATGTATACATGCAGATACCAACATGGGAGAGAAATGAGCATGCATGTATAATACCTATTGCTCTCAGAGAGGGGATATCATCTTCCATTTTCCTCCATAGCAGTAAAAAACATCAGTGTCTGATAAGTATCAGTCTAGGTTCAACAAAGAATTTACTTCTTTGAGCAGTAGCATATTTAACAACATGAAGCACTTGCATGACCTGTGCAGACCACAAATTTTCTATCCCATCCAGTTCTCTGTCAAGCCTACAAAATTAAAGATAAGCAAGTCAAACCTGACAGTGGCAGATGCTGGCTCCACAAGATGGCAAAAGGAAAACCCACCCCTTGGCAGGGTGCAGGCCTGCACTGTGACTGCAAAGTGCACTGAACAGGGAACAGACAGCTCAGCATTTCATGGGATCTGTGGATGGAGGGGTCACAGAGAGTGAGGGGTTTGTCCTTGTGATGCTGTAGTAGAAGATATTTAGGAGCCCCTTTTATGGAGAAGAAATATATCCACCTCTTGTTTTGCAATTGAAGGTCTTCCTATTTTTCTTTGCAGGATGTAGAAGTTTGGTGGTTTCTCCAAGAGGTCAGTTAAGACTATGGCAACAGGCTACATTATCCTTGAAAATAGCATTTGATTTCAAATTACTGCATCTCACACAGTAGGTATATAAAGGAAAGGAAAAAGAAGATGAGAAGCTGAAATAGCTCCACAATGGTGTTTAATTATCGGTGTTTCATTATTTTTCTAATTTTCCATCACTGCAGATTTCCTGTAATGTTGTTCTTGGATTTTTTCAACTCCTTTAACATTTTGCAGCTTGATTTTATTGGCAGTGAGTGTCTTGGACTGCATCAGACTGGATGAGCAGATTTCCTACTTCCCTTAAAAAACAGGAAGAAAATTGCTTCTAATGAGGATCAGGTGGGAAAAGGGAATAGCTAATGTGGTGTAAAGGTTGCTGAGCAGAATTGGCTGCAGACCAAGGTCAAAAGGTAACAGTCCAGATGCACAAAAAGTACTTCTTAGGAAGTCTGATTGAAGATGAACTTAATGGATGTTCCACTGGACAATTTGAGAATTGTGATTGCTGGGCAATCTGCAATTCACTCAGAAAGGTCATTGCTTAACCTGTATCCTTTTGAAACATGTAAGGCTTCAACAAACTAGTTTCTGGAATTATGCTGCTCAGAAAGAAGTTTGTGATATCATACACATTTTTATGAGAGTTGTGAAACACAAACATATTTTTAAAACTACTAATAAAGTTGAAAGCTTTAAAATCAGATAATGAAATCCAGACATTCTAATGTAAATATTTTAGGTTTATTAATACCAGCTGCATATTATATGACAGTACATGATGCAAGATAATGTCGTATTACAGGTCACATGTGCTACAGCTACTACAAATATTTTATAAAAGTATTTTACCAGAAATTTCAAGATTATGTGTTTTGCTCTAGTCTGAAATTAAATTAGTTTTGTTCTCCTCTCCTTTCCTCTCCTTTCCTTTTCCTTTTTGGCACCCTTATCTGACATGATTTATTGGTAATAAGAGATTCAAAGGGTATTGTATGTTGTTCTGAATAATTCAGTGCAGATTTACTAATACTTAAAATGAGGATTTAGATACTAAGTTTTTAAATCTCTGAGAAAATTTTGATTTTTAACAAATAATATTTTAACATATATTATTTTTGGTAAATCAAACGTTCTTTTCTCCCCCAGGTATTCATTCCAAAATTTATTGTTTTATTTAATTACTAAAAAAATGAAATACAGTAACTGTGATAACAATCCAATAGTTTTGAGTGTAGTGTGACCTGGCTAGTCAGAAAAAATTAGACATAAATGGGACTGTTCCCTAATGAATCTGTAACTATTTCTGGTCTATGAGACTTTTAATAATTACATCAGAACTTGTATATTTTTGTAAAACTTTGAAATTAACATGATGGATTATCAGCATATGTGAGGCCTTCCCTTTTAATTTATATCTGTCAAAAACACAGAATGCCAGCTGTGTCAAAGCAAAATGATACTCGCAGACTTTGTTCTTCTTTTTCTCTTTACAAGAAGTTACTCAGAAGGTCTCTACTATTGAAAATATAGGCTTGCTGCATTTGTCTCATGTTCACATATTTAAAAATATCTTGCATGATATCCAAGGACCTGAGAAAGCTGTGAACAACATATGCATTCCTATTGAACCAGACATTATGGTTCCTTCTGTGGAATTAAGTGTTAAAAACTGTCATGTGTGCAGTGAAACATTAAAAAAAAAGAAAAAAGAAAAAAGAAAAAAGCCAACAAAAACCCACAACACACCCAAAAAAAGGCTTCAGTGTCTGTTTACCTAAGGATAAGAATGAGAGCCATAGGTAAACAGAGTGACTGTCTGACTGTGCAGTGTGAGTTAGAGGGTATGTGGTGTGGTCATTTCAGTTCTGCTCTTTACCAATCATTTCCTACATGATAGTGCCTCAAGGACAGGGATATCTGCAAAAGTTCTGAGTAGCAAACAATTTTACAGCACTGCTTAGAAAACATGAATAACTTGGAACCTGATGAATAAGGATCCTCTGTATATGAGACAAGTTACCTTTTGTTCACGTATCAGTAGTGTAGGTGATGTGCCCAGCTGAAGTGTTCATCCTACAGACAGTTTCATATTCCACCATTACACATGTAAGGATTTTGACAGAATCCTAATCATAAGTTAGTAAAAAAATCACCAGTTAGATAGCAGTGTTATCTTAGGTAATTAGCTGATTTTACTGTTTAATGACAGTGTAAAATATCTGGGGAAAAATTTACTTAGGGAGAAAGTGAAAAAACATTTTCCATGCAAAGTTTATGTGTCAGTCTCTTTTTTCCTTTCACTTCTCCTACATACTTCATTTCTACAGAAGATAGTTGTCCTAAGATTTTTAAATTGAGATTTAAGAGTAAAATATGTTTGTATACTACAATGAGTCAAAGGAAGATGTATATCTTCTATCGATGCTTCCGAGCATGTGAGCATATGATATTTCCCATATGAACAGTGCTGTCCTCCCCTGGGAAAGGTGAATCCTGAGCACTTGTTGAATCTATCTTTAGTTTTACAGCGAGAAAGGCACCAAAGCACAGTCCTATGGGCATCATGCCTATTTGCCATGGGCAGCAGAGCAAAATCAAGTATTCTGGCTTGGCTTGAAGACTTCATGAGTCTTGTTAAAAGCAGATCAAAAGTAAACCCTGAAGGAGCTGCTGGTAGTTCTTGTTCTAACAAAGTATGAAAAGCGTACAGCCATCTGTTTGGCTGTGCTGGAAGGTTTAATATTAAAACCAGAATTGCTATTTGCATTTAAATACAGTTAAATATTATAGCACAATTAGACTGAACCTCCTGAAACTCTTCTTATTTGACGTCATTTCAGTAGGTTGGCTGAACTCAACAATCAAATATTGTATACTAATATAGTTTAATTGTTATAGGTGGAACTTTTCTAAGTGGGAAACATGCAAAAGCCTTACTCTAGAGAAATATCTCTTGACAGAGTTTTACAAAAAAGTGAAGAAGTGGTTCCAGGTTGTAAGGTCTTAAAATGTTTTTAAACAATTATTTTCAAGAGTGAATCTGGTGTCAGAAATTATCAATATTTGGTTGTGTAACTGCAGTGCATGTTTTGATATGTGATTTTATTTGCAAAGGTCTATCATCTCTGATTTGAACCACACGGGTTATTTAGTATGAAAGGAAGCCTCAAAAGTCCATCACTGAAGCTGTCAGGTTTATAAAAAAACAAAAAACAAAAAAACCCAAACCAAACCAAAAAAACAACAACAACAAAAAAAGGTGGATATTAGAAGAAAATAATTTAAAAACGAGAGATAAGCACAGTGGCCTAAGTAGCAATCAGCACAAATATGGATTGGCTGTGAAAACACATGGAAAATTGCTACAGTCTGTGGCATGTGAAAAGCTTGCATTGTGCAAAACTTTCATACTTTGGTGCAAATGAACATGTCTGACTGAGGGAGAACTTTTCAGCCATACAAAAAAAAAGAAAAAAAAGAAAAAGAAAAGGAAAAAAAGAAGATAAAGGAAAAAAGAAGATGAAAAAAAAAAAAAAAGACAGAGTAATAAGGAGAGTCCTAGGAGGTGAGTGTCAGAGATGAAGGTCTACATTCAGGCAAGAAATGACTCTGCACACTGCAGGATCTGAAGTGCAGCACCCACAGGTGCATGCAGAAGTTGACAGTCCCATTGCAAAACTCCATGCCTCTGAGAAGCTGTTCACTTTACAGGCTGATACAAAATACTGTACTGGCATTGCTTGTCATGATTTGAAGATCTCCTCCTATACATGATACAGGAACAGAAGCTCCACAGAATGCATGTTCAAATTCTGTTTTCCTTGTAGATCATCAGACTTTCACTTAGAGAAGACTAATGGGCACTTCCCACCTCAGAAGAGGCATCTCCTAGAGTGGTCATGAGTAGTCTGCAGGAAAGGAGGGGTCTCTCTTGAAGTCATTGGCCATCAGTGTGGAGAGGCAGAGTGGATGCTATTTCTGGTCCAAAGAGATGGTACAGACTGATGTATGCATACTAAACTACAACCTGGACTGCAACATCATGGAAGTTCAAGTGAAGCAATGGAGAGACCTCTTTGTGGTCTACAGCTTCCTCATGCGGGGAAACAGAGGGGCACGTACCAATCTCTTCTCTGTGGCCACCAGTGACAAGACCTGAGGAATGGCCTGAAGCTGTGTCAGGGGAGGTTTAGGTTGGATATTAGAAAAAGGTTCTTCACCCAGATGGTGGTTGGGCATTGGAACAGCTCCCCATGGAAGTAGTCACATCACGAAGTCTCTTTGAGTTCAAGGGGTGTTTGGACCACACACTCAGGCACATGATATGATTCTTGTAGTGGTCCTGTGGAGGGTCAGGAGTTGGACTTTAATGATCCTTATGTGTCCCTTCCACCACATGACATTCTATTCTATGAACTGCAGTTACTATCTGTTTAGTCTTGATGGCTTTGTAGAGGAAACGGAAACTGTGCCTGTGGTCCAGTACCCCAAATTCTTACCCCTTGATGGATTCTATATCCACAGCAGAAAAAGGCAGCAAAAGCAACCTTTATTCAGGAGATTTTAAACATTAGAGGTGATGTGGCTTGTACTAGAAATACTGAGTAGAACCACATCTGATAATGATGCTGGAGGCAGAGTCAGTGTCAGTGAGATCTCATGGTGTAACAGAGATTTTTGTTTTGGACAAACCATTAATAGTCTGGGGGATGATACGATGACACTCAAAAAGAAAGTCACTACCTTTGACTGATGGATTTGTGATGATTTGATGATAAGACAAAGGGTAATGATTTTAAACTAAAGGATGATCAATTCAGATTAGATAAAAGAAAGAAGTTTTTTACAATGAGGGCATTGGAACAGGTTGCCCATAAAGGTGGTAGATGGTCCATCCCTGGAAACATTCAAGGTCAGGTTGGATGGGACTCTGAGCAACCTGATCTACTGGAAGATGTCTCTGCTCATGGCAGCGGGGTTGAACTGGATGACCTTTGAAGTTCCCCTCCAACCCAAATAATTTCTTAATTCTGGGATTCTATGATTGAAAACATAAGGAAGGAAAGGCATTGCAAAAAACCAGCAAGATAACAAAAAGTTAGAAAAAGATGGGGGAATAAAGGGAAAGGAACTTTTCCTTTGGATCATAACTCAACCAAAAGGATACTCTGGAAAAGTGAAACAGAAACTCTGCCTTGAACTTCAGACTTAACAGGAACTGATGAGTAAATCCAAACAGTATCCAATATATTCTTAGTAAGGAGGAGAAGAGGCAAAAAATGTATGTCATACTGGACTGACTCAAGTGTCCTTGGATTCAACAGGCCTACACAGAGAAAGATAACCCTTCAGAGAGAACATTTCTGGCTTCATAAGGGTGGCGGGTGGGGGGGGAATCTGCAGTACTGCTGATAACAGTCATGGCTCAGTGACACAACTGTAATACAGACAGATATGATCATAGGAGGCCTTAGGAAAGATCTCTTCTGCAGGGATGGAGAAGTGTTAATACCCATATTCAAAGTCAATGATGCTATATATGACTTCTGTTATCCTGCTCGAGGATCCTTTGAATGTATAGCAGACAGACAGAAGCATTATGAAGCAAAGAATTGAAAAAACAGCCTGTTGTACAGGAAGCAACTGAAAGTACTGGACATGTTGTACTTGGCAAAAATGAAGCTGAGAGGCAATATGGTTATTATCTACAAACACATCAATGAGTGAGCACCAAGACTGGAAAAAAAATAAAATTACATGGAAGCATGAGAAAAAAAAAAGAGTTCAAAACAGCAAAAATAGCCTGGAAATGAGTAGGCTTAGAAGAGAAAGATTCTAGACTAATTTCAGAACAAGGATGGAAAAAATGTAACATCTATGAAACTAACTTGATAGACAGGGACTAAATACCAGTGAGTAAGTATCCACAGCAAGTAGCTTTCCTGTCTTGTATTCCCAAGACACCTTGCATAAACATATTTCCATAAAAGGAGGTTATAGACCCTGGATGGGTTATGAAGTTCACTTAGTGATATTAACAGATGTCATAATTCAGGGGAGAACTAAGATATCTATGTTGGCCAAGAGAGAGAAAAAGAAACAATCTCTCTCCTTTAAATTTAGAAAACAGAACTTTAATTAGAATATCTATATATATATATATATGTGTATATATATAAAAGGATAACAGTTCTTAACCACAATACACACACACACACACACATACATATATCTATCTATATCCAGAAAGGACTAAACAACAACCCCCCCAAAACGACAAGGCAAACCCCCAAAAAAGGGGGAATGCAATTATATCTACAGACAGCAAGTGGCAATGTTGCGCATCAGCCGGTTAGCCTTACTCTCAGGGGATGCAGTTATATTTATGGACAGCAGGTGACAATGTCGCACCTCAGCCGGCTAGCCTCTGTCTCAGGCAAGGTGGCAGGGCACAGTCACCAGGTCAGCTCCCATGGGATCGATGGCGAAAGCAGCAGAAACCCCATCTCCATCGTGCAGAAAACAGGTGTGCTCTCTCTCTCTCTTTCCTCACAGCAGTTCCTGCAGTGCCCACAGTCACCCATAGATGAACGGTTGAGTTAGGGAGGGGGACACACAGTCCTGGCTGTCCAGTGATGCTGGGACCGGTATGCCTTCTTCCTCACTCATTCTGCCCAGGGCACTCTGCTTCCTGAGCCTACACAGAAAAATCACAGAAACACTGGCCACTTCCCCCTCACCGGAGCCATCCTCCCTCCCCCTCCTGGCTTGGGGAGAGACCAGAGCAAAAGCTCTGGCTAAGTTGTTAACATCAGGATATGAATATTCATCCAGTCCTTTGTTAACCATCTTTACAGACACTCAGGCATTGGCTCCAAGCTTTTTGGAAGAAATTCCAATGAAGTATTGAAACTGTAACACATAGACAGAACGACCCCCAAATCTGAAGTTTGGAAGGCCTCCAAGGAACCTGACGTGCTGTGAAGATGATGACAATGAAGGAAGGGTCCCAAGCCCCCAGATCCAATTCCCAATGGGGTGTGCCGGGGGTGGAATGGGGCAGGACTGAGGGAAATAACAGAATGGGGTTGGATGGACATTATTATAAATTCTTGAAACTCAGGTTAAAGGCAGGGATTTTGTGCAAATGTATTCCTGGAGCCTGGAGGCTCATTAAAGCTCCTGCTCACTTATCTCCTACTGAAAGTTGTCTGGAGTATTTTTCCTCACTCTTTAAGGCATCAATGAAAATGGAGAAAAATCCACGGGATTTGGGGATGGCCTTGGTAAGAGAATATGTGGCCTTGGTACCACATCTTGGAGGCAGCACAAACATTATGGCTGGGGTTTGAGCATGGGCTTCAGGCTGTGAGGATTCTGTTTTTCCTTCTTTGTTCATCCCTTAATTTGCTTACTTCAGTTTTCCTAGGTTTTAGTACACTGAGGGCTGCCATGATAATCTGGCTGGATTACCTATATAACATGTTGCATCGAATGATCTTGTGGTGGCTGAGAACAGGCAACGTTCAGCAATTGATCTCTACCTATATTTTGGCACAGGATCGAATCTCCAGATATTTTATTGCCTGTCCACCATGAGTAACATTTTAACAGTCACAATATACCTTTCCTCACATTTTTATCAACCCAGCAAACTTGTGGCACATATGCCTATAACTGTCTAAAAGCAGAGATACTAAATGCACACATAACATTTTAAAACAGAAAATCTTTTGAGGGAAGTCATTCTTTAATGTTTGAAGAACATGGATTCAACTAGTACACAATTGTGTAGTTGCAGGTATTTTCCCCTTTCTTCTTGACCAATTTTGTTACTTTTTTACAGCAACAATGATAGAAAAATAATATTTGCAAGCACTTTAGCTGGTTGTGCTGATCTGAGGCTGTACCTCTCTACCTGAGTGTAAAGAGTATGCTGTCTGGAAATGTTTTAACTCCCCTTTTGTAAGAAATCCAACTACAGCTTTATCTGTTCTGTCACTTAATCACATTTGCCAAACATCATTCCACCATCTCCCTGTGACAGTTTCTATGCTGAGTGAAAAACACTGGCAGAAAGATCTGTCTGCATCTCTCCACCTTGTCATCTTCCAGGACTTTCCTGTTTTTTGAGGAGCATCCATTGAGAGACTCTGAAGGCAGTCTTCCTTATTCTGTCTATGGCTGTGTTTAGAAGACACAGATGTGCTCAGAGAAGTCATCAGTCCTTTGATATAGATGTTTAATAACTTAGATTGAATAACAAATATTTTTCTAACATTCCTAATGACAAATCTGAGTAAATAACTTCTGCCTGTCTTCATGGCATCGCTTGCACTGTGTTATGACTTCTGAATGCATAAATTAACATTGATGGTTATGATACTGTAAGAAAAGCAATGTTAAACAGTTTCTGGAATTCAGATGTCTGAGCTTGTGCTATGTACATTATACCTGCTTAGGCAACAGCAGTTTTGTATTCAGGTATCACAGTCAAGGAATGGTATTTTCCATCTTAGTGTTCCCAAGGAAAACACTCCAAACCTAGCACCACTCTCTCACTCACCCTTCTCTCTCCCCCTGCAGTGGGATGGAAACGAGAATTGGAGGCACAAAAGCTAAACATTATGGGTCAAGATATGAACAATTTACTATAAGCAGCAATGGAATAAGAAATGAACAGTAACAGCAACAATATTAATAACAGTGACAGCAATTCACACAAGTACTCATCATCTGGAACCCAGCTATACCCAAGCCCCTCACCCTGCCACTGCTGACCGGAAGTGACCCATCTCCCTGCTGCCCCCCTGTGTATGGTGTGAGGTGGTACAGAGTAACCACGGGGTCCTAGCCATGCCCCTCCAGTCTGCAAAAATAAACCCTCTCCTGGCTGCTACCAGGGTAACGGGCTTCATTTGAAAAAAACAAAACAAAACAAAATAAAAACAAACCAACACCCAAAAAACCAAAAAACAAACAAAAAAAACCAAAAAACCCACAAAAACCCCCAACAACGACAACAAAAAAACAACCAATGAAACAGAAAAAAAAAACAAAAAACCAACCAACCAAAAACCCCAAAACACAGAGCTGCAAATGGGGGATTTCCTCATATAGATACCACTCTAATGCCAGAATAGCAACAAATTGTCCTCTTTCACAGGAGCAACTGAAAGTCTCAGGAAAACCATAGACTGTCTGTTCTATCCTGAA
Organism: Premnoplex brunnescens; assembly: GCA_035040995.1. Classification (NCBI taxonomy): domain Eukaryota; kingdom Metazoa; phylum Chordata; class Aves; order Passeriformes; family Furnariidae; genus Premnoplex; species Premnoplex brunnescens. The sequence continues at coordinate 47,317,774 of JAWWLT010000092.1, forward strand.
ACTAATCATTTGCTCTCCCTTTGCCTTTTGAAGTTTCATCTAATCTTGCTCTCACAGAGACAGAACTCCAGAAGAAATTGCCAAGGAAACACAGGTCATGCCCAAATGCATCCAACTCCACTTCCCCTGCAGCGAACAGCCACTTCGCAGGATTGCTGGGCAGACCAGAAAAACAGCATGCAAACCACAGACATGCCAGCTGTGAGCAGGCAAAAGCCTTTAAGTAACATCTTAAAGCTGCACAAAGCTTGCCTCAACATGTACCAGGAGAAGCAGCCAGGCAGAGGGGCAAATGGGTCCCTGTTTGACAAGACTGTCAAGAAGTTTGTGTTTGCTCCTGTCTCTGGGAAATGCTGAGGAGGACATGTGCTAAGGATTGATGACTGTGTTTCTCTGACATACCCCATTTAAATTGCCAAGCTCAAATAACAATCTGATCCTTACTCAGAAAAAGATGGTGGGGGTGAGGTGATGCTACTGCTTCCCCAACGGGAGGAGCTATATTGGGGTGCTGTGGATGATGGCACCTTCCCAGCAACTGTCTGCTGAACTGACTGCTCTGTGGTAGGGATTTGGGTCCCTCTGCCTCCACCTGAAAAGATCCCTTCAGCCACATGCTCAACATCTGAAAACTTTCAGCACAAGTGGGATGCAATTTGAATGAAACATACGATCGCAGGTGAATAATTTACAAGTGATTCAGGGAGCATGTTGGCACATTTGCAGATAATTTCTGCAAAACAAGTTGCACAAAACCTAGCAGGAACCTCTTCTGAAGACAGTTGTGTTTACCTGGTAGTTGCTGTGTCAAAGCAGGATCCAAAGAGTTGAGAGCTCATTTGGTAGAAACACACAATGTTTTTCTTCATTTCCAAGTGGGCCAGAGAAATGTAAAGCCACAGCCAGCATCAATGAGATGAATGCCCAAGAAATGGTGAATGCTACTATTTCCATGTGAGGTCTTGCATGCATGGTAGTAGGTAACAAGATCATAGAATTGTAGAATGATTTGTGTTGTAAGGGACAGTAAAAATCATCTCATTCCACCCCTCTGCTCTGGGCAGGGACACCTTTCTCTAGAATGAGTGTTCCAAGCCCCATTTAACCTGGCCTTTAACATTTCCAGGGATGGGGCATTCACAGCTCCTCGGCAGCCTGTTTCTGTGCCTCCTCACCTTCACGTTAATGATGTAAAAGTAGGGCTGCACAGGTGTTGTGCATGTGATCATCACATCAGCATCTTGGGGCACCAAGAGGGATCAGACACAAATAGATCACAGTGTAAAGGTCCATTTGACAGTCCTCTCCCTATTAGTGATCTTCTACTGTTTTGCTTGTGTTATGCAGCATGTGGATCTGCACAGGACAACACAGGGCTGATCATGTCAAGGTGCAAAATGCAGAACAACAGTCCCTTCTATTTTTTGATGCTTCTGCAAATAAAAAAATGACTGTGATTTTGTACAAACATATATCAAGGGCAAATGCTGAATATATAAGAAAACTAAAAGGCCTTTAAGGAGATATTGATGAATACAGGCAGTGTTCTAGCTTGAAAATATGGCCTGCAAGTCAGTTTAAATCCTTCTTTGGCAATGTAGAGGCAAAATGTCTTATACTGACAGTTGGGTGACCCCAGTAGGACATTCAAAATACTCTACTACTGAACATCTGGGCACCCCTTCTCAGCTCTGTTTCAGTGAAAATTACCTGCAAAACCACCCTAAAATGGTCATTTGGGAGTTTGACATTGCTGAATGCTGAAAGTGGTGAGAGTCCTGTTTCATAACATCTCTTTTAGGAAAGATGGTGTGAAAAATCATCCTCCTATCTGAAATAAACCTGCCTTGTGACTCCTCCTGGGCAGGACAAAACCCCAGGCAATATCACAACACCTGTCTTTTCTCAAAGGACAGATGGCATTTTGCCCTTAATTTGAATAGAAGACAGCCAGGTCCAAAATTCATCACAACTGACTGCTTCTAATTTATCCTATATTATTTTCATTTACTTTGCCTTATCTGATCCCCAAGGATCTTTTTTCCTCCCTCCAACTACAAATTTCTAGGGTGACCAGAAGAAGAACTCCATACATACTTGTTGGTGGAAAGGAAAATCCTAGAAGTATATTGCCTGATTTACCAAGCAAATTAGGTTTGCTCAGATGTCTTGAGTTCCAAAGCTTGTAAGGAAAATTTGTGACTAGAAAATTAGATAAAAACCTGAATGAATCACTGCGGGAAGATGGCTAGGGTTAAAAATTAAAGGAGACTGAAAATTATAGAGTGAAATGCAGCTTCATCTCCCTAGATGGAACACAGTAGACATATTCCACAAAGATTCCCCATATAACAATAAGCACATGCTGTGGGTGGTGGAATAGAGGGTGGAGTAGAGTTGAGACACTGTGGCCTCCCTTCATAGAAATCCCTGCAGGCAGGGGAACATGGTGGTACTTCGTAGTTCATAAGACGATATAGTACCTGTCAGCAGAGGCAGATAGATGAAGATACTCTGCAGCTAAGCCAACAACTATGTTAAAATCCCTCTCCCCAGATGCCAAGATACAACCACCCTCATTAAGCATGCAGAGCAAAGCAAGAGAATTTTACATCAAGCAGAGATAACAGTATTCATAACTGAAGTCACTCAAGCTCCACCTAAACCTAAAGAACTAGTATAACAGTAAGCTGAGAATAGGGTGAAAATTGAGTAAGATTCCCCCAAACTGCTGGGATCAGTGTGACCCTGTCTTCCCGTCCCTTCAGGCATGTCAGTTGAGTAAGAAATATGCTGGGTTATGACTTTATAGCAGATGGGACACCTTTGAAAGTGTTGATGTGACCTAGATGGAGGAAAAGAAGGGAAGAAACAAAGGCTGTTCTCTACCAAACTAATACCTTGCCTTTTGCAATGTTACTGGCTCCCCAGTTATCATTTTATAATTTTTTATCATTGTTAAAATAAGGTAATAAGAATAAAAAGAATTGTGCAAAATGGAGTTCTCCCCTCATGGTTCTACGGTTATCTGATTGGCTAATGTTTGCCGCAGTGCAGCATTACCTTTTATGGTTATCCCCACCTTTGCGTACCTTGTATGGTCATGTCACTCCCAGTTATTCCATTTTTGTATGAGGATTTGCATGGTCCTCTCCCATTCCACCCATCCTTCCAGCAAGCTTCATGCCCTACCTTATAAAAGCTAGCCTCCATGTTAATAAACTGCCATTCCTTCTTCACCCCAATTAGTGTGCCTCCCTGTCTTTCCCTGCATGGGTCATGTCAGAAATGTACTTTACACATGTTAAATGCTATAGGATTAGAACTTGTTTTCAAGTATGGTAGATGGCTCTAAACAGTATTTTTGCAATCAGGTAATCTCACTGACAATGCTCAAACCTCATTAACATGTCACAACCTATATTAGTAGAGTGTTATTCTGTGAACTGTTAGAGTGAGTCCTCTATAGGTGCTAGCAGTTGGATAACACACTGTTAGCTTAGCCTGTCCCAAAAAGAGCTGTCAAATAACACTCTTATCTGGTGAATTCGTTTGGTGGAGAGTCCCCTGATGGGATGCTCAGACTGGTCAGACATCAGGGTCTCAGCTTTCCTGGGGCACTCACAGACAAATCAATCCCTAAGGACAGAGAAAATTTCCTCACACTAAGGGTTGAGTAACCCTCCACTCCCTTTCCATGTGACAATCACCAATATATATATATTGTGGAGGGTTGAGTTGGCTCCCTGCCAAACCCAACTGCCGGCCACACGGATTCCACACACCACCACCACCCCCCCCCACAAGAGAGAAAGGGAAAAAAAAAAGTACCAAGAAGACAATTGTATTAAAGATATATATA
>JAWWLT010000092.1:47329326-47357423 GCA_035040995.1 Premnoplex brunnescens
CTACAAGCTGGGTGTTAAAGAACCCTGTGAGACAGGGGAGTGTTTCTGTCTTCACACCAGTGACTCAGCTGTGATAATTTCCCTCTGGGGAGGCATTAACACCTTCACACCCAGGCTGAGGGGTCATGTCTGCTAATGGGCCTTTAGGGACTGGCACAATAGACAGCTGCAACCACCTAGACCATGAAAGATTCCAAAAATATCCCATGACTCACAGAGTTAAATTACCTATTGTGAAACCTCCTGCTCTGAGGGAGGTACTGGGCATTCCCACCTGATCCTGAGAATATATAATCTTCGAGTCTGGGACTTCTGGTACCTCTCATGGGACCCAGAGGAGGACCAGAACCTCAACAGGACTATGACTGCCACTTTTGACAAGACTGTGACCATCATCCTCGCCAACAGTGGGGCCACATGGCACTCAACATAGGGACTAATCAACACCACTCTGTTCATGCCCAGCGTGCTACATTAGAAATCTGTTTTTTGTAAGTTAAAACCAATTTTTCTCTGTATCATTGTATTGATTGTAATCTTTTTAGTAAATTGTAACTCTGACTTGTAATCTCTCTTGGGCTGGGTTCATTTCTCCTGCCAGTTTACCTTTAAACCAACACACTACCCCAGATTGGCATGTTGTCTTACACCTGCCCACCAGCCCTGCTGTTGACTGAAGAGCTGACAACAGACAGACTGAGCTCTGCCCCCTCCAGATGCCATCCCCAAATGTTGCTGATGTGCCTTCACCACAGAATCTGGGCACATCAATGGGACATCACACTGAAACACAAGTTATGCTCATTTCTGTGTGTTGAAGGAGACTACAAAAGATGCCTTTGGAATCAAGTTAGAATGGGGGGAGCCTGAAGGAGGTGTTGGAGCTACAGCAGACTTAAAATGGAGGAACACCCGGAATCCGTGGTCAAATCCCAACCCAGGGTGCCTTCATGGGTTGCTCAAGAATTCTCCACAGATGGATACTTCACAGCCTTTTCAAGAAACCTGTCTCTCTGTTTGACTAAATTGCTGTAATAAGGGCCAGTTAGAGGAGAAGCAGAAATTTCATCTGCTATGGCACTTAGGTTATAAACCAATCTCAAATGCAAACTGAAGTCAAATCCCAAAGTGACCTTTATGGGTTTCTGTGACCAGTATTTAGAATTTGGCCTAATTCTTGTTTTAACCTTTCTCAAGATCTCTGCATGCCTCAAGAAATACTGATACATGAGTATATCTATGCATCACTTAAGTGCGCACTTGCACCACAAAACGTGAGTAGTTGGTGATGTTGGAAAGCAAACATTTTTGAAAGGTTAGACTCACAGAATGGGTCAGGTTGAATGGGACCACAGTGGGGCATCTGGTCCAACCTCCCTGCTCAAGCAGGGTCATCCTAGAGCACATGGCACAGGATTGTGTCCAGGCGGTTCTTGAATATCTCCATTGAGGGAAACCCTACAACCTCTCTAGGCAATCTGTTCCAGTGCTCAGTCACCTGGACAGTAAAGAAGTCCATCCTCATTTTCAGGTGGAACTTCCTGTGCATCAGTTTCTGCCCTGTGATGTTTGTCCTATTGCTTTGCTCCACTGAGAAGAGCCTGGATCAATCTGCTTGACATCTTCCCTTTGGATACTTGTATACATCGATGAGGCCCCCTCTCAGCCACCACTTCTCAAGGCTGCACAAGGCCAGTTCTCTCAGCCTTTCCTTGTCAGAGAGATGGTCCAGTCCCTTAATCACCTTTATAGTCTCCACTGGACCTGCTCTAGGAGCTCCATGTCTCTCTTGTCCTGAGGAGGGCAGAGCTGGACACAGCACTCCAGGTGAAGGTAGGGCTATGCAGAGGAGCAAGATCACCTCCCCTGACCTGCTGGTGATGCACTTCTTAATGCACCCCAGGATACCATCGGCCTTCTTGGCCACAACAACACACTGTGGTCACCTGCAATGTTGTCTGTGCTGCACTTTTGTGTCGTGGGCACCATTAAAACTCATCTGTGCTTTAGATGAAGCTTAAACCAAAGAAAGAGCTATAGATGAGATGAAAGTGAAATAATGTCCATTTTGAAAAGCTTGCTGGTACTTAATTTTGCCTATCATGTGCCAAAGAAGGCATAGATGTATGTTACTGCCATTCTAGGAGATTATTTCCTTCACAAAGAATAAAGGGTTGCGAGGATGTAAAGTCCCTGATATAGATGCAGCTGGGGAGTGTGGCTATTCCTCATGCCTCCTAGGAGTGTGTTGGCACAGGAAGCCAGCCTGGCCCCATGCAAGCGGGGGCAGGAGGAGAGGGTTCCCTTCATCCAGTGCTTCTCAATGCACGCACCCACTTGCATAGTCAGCAAAGAGCACAGAGAATGCAAAGAGAAGGGCTTTGGACCAGAGTTGTCCCAAAAGCAGTTTAGTCAGCTTTTTCATCTACTTCTAAAACAAAATTACTACTAATAATACTACCAGGTGATTTTTAATTTTTTTATTATTTTAGGAAATCATAGTGGAGACATCTAAAAAAGCAGTAGAAATCTGATCCCACTGGAATTTACAACACAGGCAGTAGCAAGAACAGCTGATGCAGAGAGGACTTATCTGTTGAATGTTAAAGAGAAAAAAGGCCTGTGTTCATAACCCAATGTTAAAATTAACATAATTTCTTTTCAGGAGAGTGCTGAGCCATTGATGGCTCTGAGTGCAACACAACTTTGGGGTTTTTTATATATATGTAGTATTTTCTTATGCGTCTAGTAACAAAACTATCTACTTATGAACCCCTTGTTTAAGATCTGACAACTTGCTTGGTACTATATCGAATGTGTGAGAAAGGCAGTCCCTCCTCCAAAAGGCTTATAAATTAAGTGCCCAGGATTTTTTTCTCAGTGTGTTTTCTCACTCAAACAAAAGGAGAACTAGATCAGTATTGGGTAGAAAAAGCACAGAAAATCCCAGACCATGGAAGACTCCTGTTTTTCCAATTACAACCATATCTCCTTGACCTGTCAGCTTCATGGCTTGGTCCTGTCCCCAGAGAAACTGTTTCCTGGGTTTGGCTGAGCTGGAAGCAGCACAAATGTGGGGCCAGAATAGGAATTGTGGTTATTGAGGAAAATATTTGATGTTTAAAATCAAATCTTCTGATAGACAGCTGGAATTAGCAGCTGGGCTTGAAAATAGCAGTTTAAGTGATTGAAAATATGTTTCCTCTCACCTCAGTGGGCACTTTGCATGAGTGAGCATTCTGCAGGGGGTAAGGGTGGCATAACACATCCAAATTTACCTCTCCTGGGAGGTGAACCAAGTTCAGCTGGGAGGTAAAAAGCCTAAAATGGGATCTAATTGCTGTTTCCAGGTACTTAATGGGGATTACAGAGGACATGGAGCCAGAGTCTTTTCCAAGATATAAAGGTAAAAGGACACAAGTGCACCAAGGGAAATTTGGAGTGGGTATTAAGAAAGAGTTCCTCACTGTGACAGTCATTACACTGAAACAGGATGCTGAAGGATGTAGTGGGGTCTCTGTCCTCAGAGATATACAAGACCTATCTGGGAGAGGCCATGAAAAACCTCACCTAATTTTGGTATCAACTGTGTTTCAAGCAGGGAGTTGGATTAGAAACCTCCAAAGCTTTCTTTCAAATGAAACTAACAAATTCATCTGTGATGTAAGTTGATAAGTTATGATAAATTATTCTATGAGATTTTTAGACTCCCAGAAGTTATTTTACTATACAGGGTTAAAAAGAAATCAGCCAGGTAATACAGAATATGGGAAAACTTATTTTATCTAACTCCTCCTAGTCAAAGGCTTAAGGGAAGCATATTTTGTCTCTATCACACTCTCACCTTATATTGTAAATAAAACATTATGTGTATTTGTGAGCTGATGACAATGACTGTAGATATGTTTAATGTTGCACAACATAGCATGATATATCACAATTATCTATCCTAAATAAATACAAGTGAGCTCTTAACAACTGATAGAGAATATACTACTTGATTATATCAATTTTTAAATAAAGATACATAAACTTGACAAGCTAAGTGAGAAACCAAGAAATTGTGCATCTGTTATTGTCTTCTAGAAGCAGACTCCTTCCTACTGTGGTCCTGTGCCACCTCTGAAAGCACCTATGAAGCTTGAGCTAGTTTGAGAGATAATCCTTTCCCACTGGGGCTGTCAGTAGCAATGGTGAACTTTTAGGATCCTTTTTCATTTGGATTTCATTGTTTGTGCCAAGAGAAGATTTCAACACAGCACACATTTCTGTCTGTAATCATATAATCACAGGATGATTAGAGTTTGAAGGGCTCTTTAAAAATGATCTAGTTCCAATGCCCTTACCATGAGCAGGAACACCTTCCACTAGGCCAGATTGCTCAGACCCCCATCCAACCTGACCTTGACCACTTTCAGACATGCCAGTGTTTTACAATACGCATAGTAAAAAATTCCTTAAACTTAACCTAAATAAATCCTCCCTCAGTTTAAAACCATGCCTTGTTGCAACAGGCCCTGCCAAAGAGTTTGTACCCATCTTTCTTACAGATGCCCTTTAAACACTGAAAGGCCTTAAGGTATCCTCAGAGTATTCTCTTCTCCAATGTGGTGATCTAGCATAATCTAGACTGTATGTATTGCAGTCTCCAAGGGCTGAGAATCAGTATTCATCTTCCCTTCAGGCTATGCCAAATCTGCAGGAATATGACCTGACCCTGGCAACTCCCTCCATTTTAGTCATGGTGTTTCTTGCCTGAGCAGGGTGAGCAGGACTTGCAGTCACAGTCCCAGCCACCCCATGACAAGATGGGCAAGAAACAAAGGAGGTGAAAGCAATGACTTCCCCTGCCATCCTCCTTTCAGGGACACTTCATGTGGGCAATAGGGAATTAATATTATCTCCCTATGGAGAAACAGTGAGGCTTCCAAAAGCCAGTGTTGCTGCATAACAGATGGTTATGCTCCTTGTTAGGCAGAGGCAACAGTGCAAACAGGGGACCAGGCTAAGTACATTGCCTTTAAAATCTTATTTTCAACATTTAATTAACATTTCCAAAGTTTCTTGGATCCTTATGAGTGTTTTCTCTTTCTGTTGAGAATCAGCCAGTATTTTTATTGGGCAGATGCCAGACTCCCTGGTTTTAAGTTTGTAAGTCTGAACCACACCAGCTTTTTCCCAGGTTTTATTTCTTAATCTCCAATAACGTAATCTCTTCTGAGATGGAAATAGCAAGTCTTTGCAGAACTCCTCAGATCTTTCTCCATGCAAGTGCATGTCTGTGCACATACCCTGCAGCCAATCTGGTTCAAACTCACATCCAAGAACTGCACCAAGATTTAAAATCAGTGCTTGTAATGATTTTTCCTAAAATAAAAATAGAAAATATCCTTATCATAGAATATTAAATAACACATCTATGGCTGCTGGTTGGGAAGGGTGGCTTACAGCTACAGTAACTGTGACAACCATGAAAAAGAATATAGTGGTGTGAAGGTATGTAAAATAAAGGGCTCCAAAAAAAGCACAAAGCAGTGAGACTTTAGAAAGGCTTGGGATGAATGCTATTAGAAATCTCTCTAATGAACACAACACCTGGGTCTGGTTAGAAAAGTCTTCAGGGCAAAAGGCCAAAAAGAGTGCTTAGAGGGGCCGTCCCAGGGATTTAATGGTACATCTAACGTCAGTCATTGCAATGCAGTCTTACACACCAGGGAAGAAAAACACTTCCTTAGAGGGCTTGCTTAAAGAACACTCTTAAAGGAAAATTCATGTGTATTCTATATTGTCATATTGGCACATTCTGTAGGCAAAATACAGAATACTACATTTGTGCAGTTTCACTGCCTCCTCTATTTCTTTTGGGAGATAGTATTTGTTAGAAGCATGATCTGGAAAAGACAAATGCCTGAAGGTACAAATGAGGAAATAATACTTTTTGAAGTCTTAATTTATTCTATAAATTTAATTTAATTTGCTGTTATTTTCCTTCTCACTCTGTTTTTTAACTAAGACACTGAAATCAGGAGAATGGAGCAACTTGCACACATGCAGCTCTTGCCCTTCTCTCCTGCTCTTTGCTTGAGACACTGCTGTTCTTATCTGAGGTGTCTAGTCACCAGTGGGAGGTGACACGTGACCCTGCTCTTCTCATGTTCATTCCAGAGGGGAAATTCATACTTAGTGACCAGCAAAACCTTTTCCAGTTTAGTGCATTTCTATGTAAACCTTGTCAGGAGATGTCTCCTGTGGGCTTATTTGAAAACAGCATTAAAAACCTATTGAAACAAACAACCCTTTCCTAAATATGAACAACTGTTTCTGAGGTAGCCATGCTAGCAGCATCACCTCGGTGAAGTGCTTCACCTGCATCAACAGAGGGCATGATTCCCATAAAAATCACCCTAGCTGTTAATGCTCTGAACCTTCAGGTCCTGAGGAGAAAAACATCTGCTTCTGCGGATGCTACTGCTGCTGCTGCTCCCCCACACAGATGTCTAGGTAGTTTTGGGTGGGCATTCTGCATTTCCCAAGGGGATTGTGCATGTATTACCATAAGTGGCCATTATCCAGGCTAATTTCCCACACACTGTTGAGGTAATAGGTCTGCAGTTTTTTAAATCAGTTGGAACCTGACACCAAAAATCCTTTTAAATGTAGCCCATTGAAACTACATAGCCAACTCTTTTCTGATGGTTGTTGTGCCTGTTCCTTATGGAAGCATCAACAAAGCATTGCTTTTATGAACTTCAGCCTTAGTCAGTATGTCACTTGATTTCAAACTGATCCTTCTATTTCAGTAGTTATTTCATAATAGTCAGGGCTTATTTTTTGTTGTTACAATCCTTGTGGTTATCACTCCCCAGAGCAGATCTCACCATCTGCTTTAGCACTACTGCCTGGGGCATTGATATTCCTTATTTCTCTCCTAAAAATTCACAGACTCACAGGTTGGCAAAGACTTCTAAGAATATCAAGTCCAGCCTATGACTTAACACCACCTTGTCAACTAGACCTTGACAATGAGTGCCACATTCAGTCTTTTCTTAAACACCTCCAGAGAAGGTGACTCCACCGCCTCCCTGGGCGGCCCATTCCAATGCCAAATCACTCTTTCTGTGTGGAACTTCTTCCTAATGTCCAACCTCAACCTCCCCTGACAAAGCTTAAGACTGTGTCCTCTTTTCCTATTGTTAGTTGTCCAAGAGAAGAGACTGACTCCCCACCTGGCTACACCCTCCTTTCAAGTAGTTGTAGAGAACGATGAGGTCACCCCTGAGCCGCCTCTTCTCCAGACTAAACAACCCCAGCTCCCTCAGTCGCTCCTCACAGGACTTGTGCTCCAGTTCCTTCACCAGCCTCACTACCCTTCTTACAACACACTCCAGCACCTCAGTATCCTTCCTAAATTGAGGGCCCAAAACTGGACACAGTACTGGAGGTGCAGCCTCACCAGTGCCAAGTACAGGGGAAGAATCAGTTCTCTGATCCTGCTGACCACACTATTCCTGATACAGGCAAGGATGCCATTGACTTTCTTGGCCACCTGGCCATACTGCTGGCTCATGTTCAGACTGCTGTCAATCAGCACCCCTAGGTCCCTTTCTGCCTGGATGCTCTCCAGCCACTCCGTCTCCAGCCTGTAGTGCTACAAGTGAACCAGGACTGATGATAAAAGATGGAGAAAGGCTTGGCAAACTCTTACGCCATCTCCCTCAGCACTCTAGAATGGATCCTATCTGATCCCATAGACTTGTGAGGATCCAAGTGGCTCAGCAGAGCACTAACTGCTTCTTCCTGGATTACAGGAGCGCTATTCAGCTCCCTGTCCCTGTCTACCAGCTCAGGAGTCCTGAGTTGTCCTGAGGATCACCTGTCTTACTGTTGAAAACTGAGACAAATAAAGTGTTAAGTACCTCAGCCTTTTCCTCATCTTATCCTCAATAATATTCACCCCTGCAGTCAATAAAAATGGAGGTTTTCCTTGCCCTTCTTTTGCTCTTTATATATTTATTAAAAAGTCTTTTATTACCCTTTACTGCAGTGGCTGGATTCAAATTGTGCCTTCACCTGTATAATTTTCTTTCTGCATGACCTAACAACATCCTTCAACACTTTCTGAGTTGCCTGACCCTTTTCCCAAAGGTGATAAACTTTTTTCCTGAGCTCCTGTAAAAGCTTCCTGCTCAGCCAGGCCAGTTGTCTTCCTCGCTGGCTCATCTTTTGGCATATAGGCACAGCCAGCTCCTGAACCTTCAAGATTTCTTTCTTGAAGTATGTCCATCCTTTCTGGACCTTGGGCTTGTCTGTCTGAATCAGCATCCCGAATAGGCTGAAGTCTGCCTTCCAGAAGTCCAGGGTAAAGGTTTTGTTGATGACTCTCCTTGTTTCACCAAGTATCGAAAACTCCATCATTTTGTGGTCACTGCACCCCAGACTGCCTCCAACCACCACATCTCCCACCAACCCTACTCTGTTTATAAGCAGCAGGTCTAGCAGGGCTCCACCCCTGGGAGGTTCATTTATCAGCTGCAACAGGAAGTTATTGTCCATACACTCCAGGAAACTCCCAGATTGCCTCTTCTCCACTGTTTTAAGTTCCCAGCGGGAATCTGGCAGGTTAAAGTCTCCCACAAGAACAAGGGCTGATAATCTTGAAACATTCATCACACTGCTTATAGAATAATTTATCTATCTCTTCATCCTGGTTGGGTGGTCTGTAGCAGACTTCCACCAAGATGTTTGCCTTGTTGGCTTTCCTCCTGATTCTTATCCATAGGCACTCAACCTTGTTGTCACTACCCTCAAGTTCTATAGAGTCTAGAGACACCTTAATATACAGAGCCAACCCCCACAGCTCCTTCCTCACTGTCTCTTTTGAAGAGCATGTAGCCATCCATGACAGCATTCCAGTCATGTAAGTCATCACCACGTTTCCATATGGGAACTACATAATAACTTTCCTGCTGCAAAATGGCTTCCAACTCCTCTTGTTTGTTGCCCATACTGTGTGCATTAGTGTACATGCACTTCAGCTGGGCTGCTGAACAACTCTGGCTTACCACCCTTAGGCTGATGTCTGGAGAACGTAGTTTCATTCCCTTCCCCCTGTAAACCTAGTTTAAAGCCCCCTTAATCAGCCCTGCCAACTTATAGGCTAGAGTTCTTTTGCCCTTGCTAGATAGATAAAGCCCATCTGACTCTAGCAGGCCTGGTGTCGTAAAAATTGCCCCATGACCAAAAAAACCAAAATTCCACTAATGGCACCAGTCCTTAAGCCTGATTGATTACATGGATTTTCCTGGTCCTTTCCTCATTCATCCCTGCTACTGCAGGAACTCAGAAGAACACCACCTGTGCTCCTATCCCACCAATGAAACAACCCAGAGCCTTGAAATCCTTTTTAATTACCCTGGTACCCCTCTTATCAATTTCATCACTGCCAACTGGACAACAAACAGAAGGTAATAATCGGAGGACTGAACTAGTTCCAGGAGTCTTGCAATAATATCCCTTACCTGGGCTGCAGGGAGGCAGTAGACTTCCCTATGGGATAGGTCCGGTTGCCATACAGGGAAGTTTGCCAGTTGCCCTCAGAAGGGAATCACCTACTACATCTACCCTTCTTTCCTTCTTAATACCTGAGGCTGTGATCTGCCTGGTAGATTGAGTGCAACTGGGAGACCCTCCAGACAGATTTTTTTTTCTTCCATATCATCTGCCTGACCCTATAGGCCCAGGGCCTCCTATCTATTCTGTAAGGGCACCTGGGGAGAAAATGGGGTTTGGGAGGGATTCTTTTACCTCCCCAGTCAGGACCCATTTCCCTTCCCCTCCATCTACTAGGTTTCCTCCTTTTACCTGATGGCAAGAGGGGCGAGGCATCCCTGACTCCTGCTGAGCTGCTTTCAGAGTTAGAAGGGTGTAACTCCACCAGTCTGTTTCCCTTTCACTCTCCCTAATACTCCTTTGCCTTTCCACCTCTTTATTAAGCTCTGCCACTAGACAGAGCAGATCATTCACCTGTTCACACTGTACACAGGTGTCTTTTGCATTGTCCTCTGGTACTAATGCCAGGCTCATACACTTCCTGCAGCCAGTGACCTGGGCAACTCTGTCCTTCTAGGGCAGTTCTGTCTGGGTAGTCTGCTTCATTTCTCCAGTCAAGGAGGAGAAACTAGCTGATTTCAGAAGCAGGACGGTCTTTCTCAACTTTTGTAGGTTAGCTTGCAGCACAGCTTCTTCAGCCTTGGTGTTATCACGGAAGAAAGCCCCAGACCAGCACGCCCCATGGCTAACAGCTGTGGTGGGGGAAAGGCTCCTCTGCTTCCCCAGCCTCCCGGCGTCTGGAGGGGATCGCGAAATCCCCACGTGGTCAGGAGTGAAAAGATGTAGCAGTCCGGGATGGGGTGGTCATAGGAAAGCGGTTAATTATCTGAGTGTCAGGGTATTTGAACCCTTCGGGCAGGGTTTAGGAAGGGAGGATGTGACTGAATAAGGGTGCCGGGGGAGGGGGGTGGTTTGGGGGGCACAGGGGCCAATAAGGGAGCAGGAGGACCAAAACCCAGTGGGAACCCAGGAATAGGGAGTGATAGGGGATACATCCAATAAGATCGGGAGGGTGGCGGGGCTGGATACCCGGGAAAAAGGAAAGCTCTTTTCACATGTGAGCAGGGAGTTTCTAGGGATTACAGTCTAAACAGGGGAAAACCGTACATAAAAGACGCAGGTAATGTTGAATTATAACGTCTCTGGTCCTTTGGAAGCTGTCAGAGCGCTGGTCCTGTATCCAGAGGCTTCTTTTTCCTCGATGTATACTCTGGATAATCCTTTGTGTCTGTTTCACATGTAGTGTGGCAGAAGTCTCTCCCAACACATGGCTTCTCGGGAATTTAGCTTTGCATTTGGGCTTTGTCATATAGGCCCATCTCCCAAGGATGTAAAATAACAGTTGTGCTGTGGGCACAGCAAGAAGCAGCTGAAAGCCCCTTGGATGTTACGGAGCTTGAAGCAGGCAGGGGCCTACTACAGAGGTGGAAGGGGAAAGTTCCTTTTCCCAATCCTATGGCTCAGAGTCAATGAGGGATGCAGGGACAGCTCAGTTCTGCTACCTGAGCTTGGGAGAAACTACAGAAAAACTCTTGGCAGTGTTTGGCACCTGGAATTGTGTGAGGTGCTGTAGTAAATGTATCATTGCCTGCACCAGCTCCTGACAAGGAGTATGCTTTATAAGGAAATGACAGCAACAGAGTCCTTTTTTAAGAACATGATTGTTCTGTATATGGGCAGAGTCAAAGTGTGACAGACTGGCAAACTCCGAAGAGGTGTTACCCAAAGATACTCACCTGGGTAGTACAGCCTGGAGCCCAGCTGCGGCTTCAGCAATTGTTGTTGGTTTGAGTATCTGGCTATGGCCACTGGTAGCACAAAATGGAGGCTGGTGGAAGCCAAGATGTAGCATGAAGAAGGTCTGTAAATGCTTTCCTTGTGCTTTTGATTTTATTTTGCTCTTTCTGGGTAAAGTATGGTGTTCATTATGCAAAACTCTAAGGAAATATAGCTCAAAAGAAAGTGATCAAAAACCAGGGTTGTGTGCCCAGTGCTGCAGGCTGCTCTGTACTGTGTCTCACAATGAACTCCCAGTTTTTGACTTGGGTACTACTGAAATAGAAATATCCTACAAGATAGTGTTTAGACACTGAAGCACATCCTGTTAGCAACCTTGCACTAACTTTCCCCTTCACATTTTACACTACAGCTCTCCTTGAACAGGCAGCGGTGAAGGAGAATGGCACACTCAAATCCATTTAATATCCCCTTGAGAGCCTTTAGAAGGCAGATTCTCCGTTGATATATTATGTCTACGTGGCTTGCAGGAGCTGACATTTTGAGTTTGCTCTCCACTGAGACTAATTAGATAGTGCATGGGAGTGTTTTTCTGTGTGGAGTGAGGTCTGTGCTGCTTTTCATAGGAGAAAGCTGTGGGAGAAGCTGATGGCTGGGAACAACAGACTAGTCTGACAGGCACCCTCCCAGTGTGTGTGGAAACCCTTTTGGCTTCTTCAGGGTCCTCAGAAATGTGTTAGTGCAATCGTGAATGTTTCCATTTTGTTCCCTCTAAAGCTCACTCTGGGCTCAGACATTTCTTAACCAACCTGTGAGAGGAAGGATAAACCACACACTCTGCATGAGTGCTCAGTGATGTTGGTCTCCCCTGCTCGGCTAAGGTAACCAGATAAGAGGAAGGTTAAAGCTCTCTCGTTTCCTAGAAGCTGTCTGAAATCAGAAAATAACTAAAATCTCCAACTTGAGAATTTCACAAGGTAGCTGACAGGCTGACCAAAGCAAAGTTCAGCTGCAACTTGCATGTTACAATGCTTTTAGAGAGTGAAATCTTGGCCTGATATGAGCAGAGCATTGTAAAAATAAAGCACTAATAGGGTTATCTATTTTAAGCTTGTTGTGTGTGCATGCAGAAAGAAAGGAAGAAAAAATGCGTGACATCTGAGATACTGATCCATTTGTAGCTGGTTTTATTTTAACTGCTGTTAAGAGCTGGTGATGGATGAAGCCATTCTAATGAAGAATATTCTTCCATAGAAAAGTAGTGATTTTCTTCAACATTTATTTTCCTTTTGGCTTTGAGTGATTTGTGGTTTACTCTGTGTTGCATATTGTATAATTTTCTGGTTTCATTGGAATTTTGCTGTGTCATACCTTTGTTTTTAATTTCCCAGTGACTCAGGAGCTTTGTGGGAATATGCACTGCAGTGCTGGGCAGTAGTGTAGCTCAGAATACAAGGGGTGCTGCAGCAAATAAAAATAGCAACATGTGCTTGGCTGTAGTGCTTGGATTTAGCTGTGAGCTTCTTATTCCTAGGTTGTAGTGAATAATAACAGAGGAGAAAATTCCCCAACATAAAAGACCCTCCATGTCTTGCTTCAGAAATATATTTTATCTGTAAAAATTCAATTTTCAATTAGGTGTAACAGAGAGCTTCAAGGAAAAGAAATTGATCTATTGATTTACTGTGCTTCTGTCACGGAAGGAACAGCTTTTCCAAATACCACTGCATCTAAAACAGAAAAGGAAGGCCTAAATTTCTACTTTAGATTTAGAGAAGGCAAATAAGGCAACTGCTGCTTCGGCTGTGGTCTTTGCCAAGCTGTTTTTGATAAATGATGGTAGATGTTCTAATGCCATGCTTAAGTAACTCTCTCAAACACCATACTATCCATGACTTTTCTTTGAGTGATGAAGTCCATAGGAACATGGTTATTGCAGACTTGCTGACTCAAGTCCTCCATGTTCCAGGGTCAAAAGTGAGTTGCTAAATACAATTCTGACTAAGCTATTCAAAGACATCCCTTTCAGGGACATGTTTTGGAAATTCA
This sequence comes from Premnoplex brunnescens, assembly GCA_035040995.1. Classification (NCBI taxonomy): domain Eukaryota; kingdom Metazoa; phylum Chordata; class Aves; order Passeriformes; family Furnariidae; genus Premnoplex; species Premnoplex brunnescens. The sequence continues at coordinate 47,342,722 of JAWWLT010000092.1, forward strand.
GTCTGGGAAAAAAGATGAGTGACTGTGCCTGTGATTGCTATGGCAGTGAGCATCACTGCAGGCCCACTGGAAGGAATCTCATAAAGGGTGGGGGAAAAAAGCCTGTCATAATAAGAGTTGCACAGGAAAATATCCATTTGTCTATAAAATTTATAAATGAATAAACTATGTCTGCTGGCGACAAACAGTGCTGTTTCAGGAAAAGTTTTGTGTTGTGTTCAGAAGATGTGTGGAGAAGTGTTCTCCTCTTGCAAGCCTCTGATGGGTTTTATCATGAGTGCAGTTATGCATTTAGAAAGATCACAGTTAAAGCAAAATTTGTGGAAACACTCAAGAAGTCAAGTTTGCAGATGATACAAATTTTACAGATTCTTTCACTTGGAAGAAAGATAAAGGTGCCAGCTGAGCACTCCAAAGCCCATAAGCCAGGTCCACATATGTAATTAGATGTCTATTAAGCTGTCTTTCACGTAAACAAAGGGCAATATTTTCTACCAGTTCTAGTTCTTAGAACCCAGTTATTGCTCAGTACAGTGTCTTCAACTGCTGTCACTGTACAGTTACGGCAGCACCTTCTGTTTCAAAGCAAGGTGTTTATTCCACAGGGTTTAGGGTTAAAATGGGAACATGGCACCTGAGCATACCTGATACAGTAAAGGTCTGTACAGACATGGAGATGTTCCAAGACAAGAGTTTGCAGATATCCCAGCTGTTCCAGGTCTCACAGCAGGGTGTAGTGAAAGAAGATAAATGAGAAGCATTCACAGCTGAGGGAATATGCTGTTGGTGGAGCCTGTGGAGTTGCAGCCTGCCTTGTGGAGGAAAGGCCACATATCGCAGCCAAAGAAAAGGGGCATGTGATGTTTCTGGGGAAAGGAAAGTGACCAGAGCTTGATCTTTTTTCCTTTGGAAAGGGAATTTTCTGTTCTACTGTGGACTGACTGAATTCAGACTGCATCTGCCCTGGGTGCTGAGTTCAGCAGATGATAAAGGAATTGAGAAGAGAATGATATGTCAGATACTCCTTCCTCATTGAGTGCAGTGGGATGAGTGCATATATTTTATATATCATTGATTCTAAGGTGAATTCTTAATTCTTCCTTGCTGTCTGTTCCAAAATACTTCTCAAAAAGCATACTTTCTGCTCTCCAAAATGAAAATTCAACCATTGTAATTTTCCTATTACTATTTGAAATGGTACTTTGATGGATACAAATAGAGCAAAGATCTCTAAAGTTGCATACATATACACTACTGTGTTTCTCAACCTACAATATTACTGATATAAACAAATGTTACCTATCCTGCTGGCAAACTGAAGACATTGAAATGCCAGCACCTTTTTCTGCAAAACAAACAAACAAAAAATAGTAGAGAATAGTGCAAGATTGACCTGTTTCAATTGCTAATTCAGTTCATAAACTGCAACCAGGCCTGAGATTAAATATATGATATAGTGAAATCACCTTTCAGTTCCCTACTTGACTACAAGATGTTCCAAGATGAATACTTTATTTGCTACAGTGCAAATGAGTTTGCTGAAACAAGTTTTGGGCTGCAACTTTTTCAAGGAATGCATTGTTTATATATGTCAGGACATGTAAAGTCAGATTTTTCTAATTGACCTGATATTTAGAAGTAAAATACATTAGCTGATATGTGTGTTTAGCTTTTCAGCAGCAGGATGTAGACATAATTGTCTTGTGAGGGGATGTTTTGGTATTCAGACATGTTCACATTTTACAAAATGAATTTTTTATCATTCTGAAACAGTTTTGGTAGATGAATAAAAGTGATTTAGAACTTGTTATAGTTGTTAGGATCGAATTATTGCTATCTGTGGTGTATTTTGCTGCATAGTTTAGTATCTAAAAGGAACAATTATCTAGAAGTAAATTTCACCCCATTTTTCAATTTGTCTGTAAATGGATAGTGTTTCTTCATGCTGTGTACTGAAATTATCTGCAAAAGATAATCTGTTGTAAAGATTCAAGCTGTTTGTCTGTAGTATACTTTTTGCAGGTAAACAAGTTCACAATGCAGTACTCCTGTCTCAAACAAACAAAGAAACAAACACCACCAAAACAAAAAACACCACCAAACCCTTGGATTATTTTTTTTAATTCTGCAGTGAAAAACAGCTAGGAAAAAAGCTTGGTTGTTTCCGGAGCCTCAGATAACTGCACCCATAGAGACAATTATGCACACTTGACCCAAGACTCCAATTTTCTCCTCTGCTGAAAGGGGAAGTACTATATTACATTTTTTTATTATCAGCATGTACAGTATAGCTCTATGTAAATCTTGACAAAAGCTTACTTAATTTATCACCAAGGATATGTGTATGAATAGCATAGTAATCCATTGTTTCTTCCTGAGTCACTTTGACATCATCTTTTGCATTTTCGTATTTCTTAGCAGGAACCTATTCACAAGCTTTCCTAGAAGCTAGGCTAGAATGTCTTTTATGATGGGCTCTATTTTCATTGTTCCTTATGGTTGAGAATTTACTGTAAAGCCTTATGGCAGTTACTGTTATCCTCATAGTTCTCTGCAGAATCACTTCTCTGCACCTTCTGGGAAACACAGTATCTCCTTTAAAGGGGCTGGTTCGAGCTGCTGTGGCAGATTAGTGACTGTTACAGTCAAGATGCACACACAGATCCGCAAGATCACTTGAAAATACATAAGTAGAACTTATGTTTATCATTAGGTCATTCTCACTCTGTCCTCTACATTTAGCAGATCAGACTAATACTGGCTTAATACAAGCAGTATGTAAAAAAGGATAAATATAAGGGATATAAGTAACCTGAGATACTGAAAAGTGGAATTATACGAGTTAGTCCTTGGAGATTTGTTTTAGTCAGGCAGCAACTACTTGAAAGATACTTTTCAGGTATGGGTTATAGGGGTAGTGGGTGGGGTTTTTTTGTTTGGTTGATTTTTTGGTTGGTTGGTTTGGTTTGGTTTGTGGGTTGTTGTTCTTTTTTTTGGCCGTTTGTTTGTTTGTTTTTTGTTTGTTTGTTTGTTTGCTTGTGGGTTTTGTTGTTGTTGTGGTTTTTTGTTTTGTTTTGTTTTTTTTTGTTTTTTCCAGATTGAAGTTATTTCTGTACAAAGTATGTCCTCAGCTATTTGTGATCCTGGCACCATCTTTGGCTGAACCTCACCAGAAACCTCTGCTCCAAATTTCTCTTTGCAGCCCAGTAGTAACACAGCAGTGTAACAGACAGTGATGCGATGCAGAGAACCTCTGTGGTTTCAGCTTTCCTCTGCTCTTTGGCTGCTGCACCTGAGCAAACATTTGCACTGACCTCTGGGAAAGTCTCCCTGAAAGCTTGTGAGCCTGCTGGAAGCATCTGGCTGCAGCAGTGTTCAGTCTTGCCTGGCAGCCTTCTCTCTGAGTCATTTCGACTGAGTGTCCATATCCACAAACCCCTGGTACTTACAGTGACCCATCCTGTAAGTCATCTTCTATGTATACCTTTCCACTACAAGCATCACAGATGGCAAAGCAGTGGGGCAATGTCTTAATAACCAAAATCCCAAATATGCAGTTTTCATTTCAGATGTACAATTTAGCTCTGCTCTGAGAATTAATTTCTTGTCAGTGAAGAAATTGAAATATGTATCCTAAGAAATAAATCAAAGAAATCTGAGACAGTCACCCAAGACAAGGGATGATTCATTTGCCAATGGAAGATCAGCTTGAAATACTTCAGGACAAGAAAATTTAAACTGAGGGAGTTTTATAAGTTTTGGATGCATCATTAATGTCTTCAAATGGACCTTTAGGGTGGTTTGTTGTTTTTTTTGTGAAATTCAAAACCAACTATGTTAAACATGTGATAAGAAATACAAGCAAAAACATTTAATGGTAATTATTTCTGTACAGAAATAGTGTTCTGCAGAAGTTAATAGGTCTTCTAAATATTTGACATCTGTAAAAATACAAATGAATTCTTTGTGTGGTAGAAATACTGACTGAAGCACTGAGAAATGGTTCTGAAGGAAATCTTTATACAGAGTCTTTGTGCAGAGAACCATATATTCAGTTTGAGCATTTCTGTGTAATCAGATACATTAACAAAGACATTCTGTTTTGTTGAACTACTCTGATCATGACACATTGCTAGTGTTAAATTCTTAAGTATAGAAGAAACTGTGATTTCTGTTACTGCACATTTTTCAAATTCCTGCATAGCTGGAGATTGATGTACAATGCATATGCTCACACATTTTCTGTCAGTCAAGTGTGCAAGGTAACCATCTTGTAACAACTACATTGCTAATAACACGGGTTACCATTTGATTACCTAGATAAGCTACTAAAGTAGTTTCAATTGAAAAGGACTTTCCATGTTGACCAATATCTTGAAAATAATCTGCTTGTTAAGGAATTGCGTGCTGGGATGGACAAACTTTCAGGACAAAGAAGAATTTACTGGCTGGGTATATAGTTACTAATGTGAGTATGTTAAATATGCAAAAAAAAATAAATCTAAGTTGGTTTTGCATTTTTTTTTAAACATACATGTTTGGAAAAGAAGGTTGGAAATTGTGATAGTGGATGAGTTGTTGATCTAATCCAGTATTCAGAAATAATGCAAGAATCTTTGAGACACACATGAAAAGGTTTTAAATGGGCAATCATAGATTAAACTTTCTAGAAAAGAAGTTTCTTTATAATCCCACTTCATAGGAAATTGGCATGTGTACTGAATAATGAAAGCTTATATCATTGTCAAAACTCATGGCTCCTTAAATTAAATGTTTTACTGTAATGGTAATTCACAATATAATTTAGTTATTGTTTCAAATCCTGCAAAGCTCTGTCCATTTTTGGTGGAGGAACATGTAGCTTCTGGATAATGCCTTTTTGCAGTAATTTTCAAAGCAGTTCTAATAGAGGTCACTGTAATTAACTCTCCTTTTTAAAATTAAGCTGCATAGTGAATTTCGTTAACTAAACTGTGTTTGAGAAATGGCTTCACAATTAAAAGTATGTCATTCTTCATACAAGCAGATGGGTAAAGAACCACACAATCTACCCTGCTTTCTTTTCAGCTTTCCATTGGTTCTTTCTTATCATCCATCTGTTGTTTCCAGTTATTTTTCCCAAGATTTTTATCATGATCTTACATAAAACATAGGGAATGTTTTTGCTGTCAAAGGCATCCACAGAAGTGCCAGAGTCCATGTGTTATTGACAAGTTTGTGTCTCTCTTATGGATGATCCCTCTGTATTTCATCTTCTGATAGTCTAGAGTTGGGCAGATACAAGCAACGCTTCACTTTTTCTCAGTCTTGGAGCCCCAAGACACCCTATTATTTCAAAGTGTCCCCTGAGCTGGATAGCTGCATTTTTGGACTTTCCTGTTTGGTGACAAGGAGCAGAAGTGTTATTCTTCCTAACCTGTGCCTGTCTGATGAGCTTTGGGATAACTGCTCAGGGAAGCAGCTGGGCAACTCAAAACCCTCAGGCATTGCATGGCAACACCATCTTCCCTTTTTTCAGCTCGAGCAGTCCCATTTAATTCATTGAGTGGAGGTTCTAAGGATGAGGGGTAGTGATAGCCAGGCTGTGGGGCTTTGAGATGATCTGATTCTGAGCAGCACTGTTGGTTCTGAAAATGGAGGTTATGCTCTGCACTGGAGAAGTGCATGGATTATGGCCATGATTTGCAATGATTTGGGAAATTTTGGTGGTTTTGAAATTATTAAATGAATGAATTTGATACAGTGATCTGAGTCAAAAACTTGTCATGGCCAAAGCAATAATTTGTGCTCATTGCCCAGATGAAACACAGCAAAACAATTTTGAACTCCAAACAGCTATTTGTGAGAACAAAGATATTTTACAGAAATTACTTTATGAGTTATTTCTGAATAACACATATTTTAGATGACTGCTGGACCTCTTGTCAACAGCATTAAAGAGAAGTGGTATTTGTGAAACACTTAGCTGTATGATTTATGTATTTTCAGACTGAAGGTATCCCTAATATATTCTTCTTCATCCTATTTTCCTGGTATGAAAAATCTTTGGTGACACATGCCAAACAATTATATATTCCCATCAAACATGACTTGGTATTTCTCAATTCTTTCATGTTACTGAGCTGTATATTTAGCTTTCAGGTATCTTTCTTGCCTTCAGGGAGCATGTAAGTATAAAAACGTATAAGCTCTCACTTTAAATTTTTAAGTAAATCTCTGAAATGCAGATGCTGCTGCTTGTCCATGGGCGAAGTCCAGCAATGAGTGTCAGGAGAGAAATATCTTGCATTGCCCACACTGGGGAGGCAGCAGTGCCTGTACCCTGACACAGACGGGTCCATTACTGAACATTTAGCGAAGGTGTCATTCCCCGGCCAGAACTTGCCCCTGGGATTAGTAAATGCTACTGGAGACATGAGCCATTAGCAGCAGGAAGGGTCACTGGGGCAGTGCATCAATCCTGTTGAAGTCATCAGGTCTGATTATGCAGTGATAGGTGTGTTTTCTTTGCCCTCACCTCTTTGCCGAGTAACGCAAGTCTGTGCATTAAAATAGCAACAAGAAGAATATAAGACCATTTTCCAATAATAAAAATGCTGAATTAGGCAAACTATGAATGAAAGGAGAAGTGCTGTAGAAAGAAATCTTGTGACAAATCAGTGCTCTGCTCTGATAGCAATCAGATGGTTAACTTGTATTATATTTCATTCTCCAGACAACTCTGCTCCAGCACTATAATTCTGACTTAATGTCTGGTATCTAATGTTTTATTAATTTTAAATTTTTTCCTACTCACTTCAGTGTAAAAACCGAGCTATCTAAGGAGAAAAATAGAAAATTCTTTCTGTTGCCTCACAATTTTTGTTAAACTTCCTTCTGCTCTTTGACACTTCTGCCATCAAAAAATTTCTTTCTGAGGCTTCATTGCATGTCAGGCAATTTTTATTTTCTTTTTATGAAGAAAAAAACATATTTAAAATACAACACTACCAAAGTGTATGTGTTCAAGTACATCCAGGCAAGAGATGCCAGACACTATGGCTCCATGGTACAACACAGTTTGGGAGATTAAGATCTAGTAGCCAAGCCAAGCAATTATAGACTTGTGTGTGAGTATCAAAAATTATTTCCATAGCTGAGCCTAAGCATAAAAAGTCTGTAATGGGCCAGATTTCTGGAAGACAGTCTTTCCCCCTGCCTCTCCTTTCTTTTTTCTTTGTCTTGACAAAGGCAATGTTTAAAAACAGAGATAAAGGGAAGAAAATTGGGACAGATACTACAGTACCCTCTGAGATGAAGGCCTAACCATACAGTTTCTCTGTGTCTATGTGTCCTCATTATCAATCTGTTGTTGAAGGCAGCACATGCAGAGAGAAATACGTAGATGATTGATTTGCATGGAAAAGGCTAATACAGGTCATTGCACTTGACAGGACAAAAATACAGTGACTTAGGATTCTTGAAAGCATCAATGGAAATAATAACCAAACACAATAAACTTGTCAGTGAAAAACTGTTTCACTGTCTACAGTGGGAAGCCTGTGTTGCTACTCTTGGAAGCTTGTTCAAAATGCAGTGGAATGGATGAGGACCAATAGTCCTGGGTATGGCACCGGAAGAGACCAGTGGAAGAGGCTGGGTATCTGGTCTTCCTGTTGGCCCCGTATTATGGTTTAATCCCAACCAGGAACAAAGCCCCATGTAGCACCTCACTCACTCCTTCACCAGTGGGACTGGGGAGAGAATTGAAAGGATAAAAGCCAGAAAGATCATGGGTTGAGATAAAGTCAGTTTAATAGGAAAAGCAAAAGATGAGTACACAGGCAAAACAAAACAAGGAATTAATTCACTGTTTCCCATGGATAGACAGAGGTTCATCTATCCGCAGGAGAGCAGGGCCCCATCACACATAATGGTTACTTGGGAAGACAAACATGAACACTCCAAATGTCCCCCCTCTCTCTCCTTTTCCCTGAAATTTATATACTAAGCCATATGGTCTGGAGTATCATTTTGGTCAGTTTGGATCACCTGTCCTGACTGTGTCTCCTCCCAGCCTTTCATGCACCCCAACTTCCTTGCCAGTGTGGCAGTAAGAAAAGCATAAAATCCAGCTGAGCAGACTAAGTATTGCTCAGCAACAACAAAAACATCCTTATATTAGCAACCTGTATTCAGCACAAAACCGAAACAGCCCCACTGTGAAGAAAGTTAACTCTACCCCAGTCAAAACCAGCATACCCAAGATGAAGGGCATTATTTTTGTGGCAATATGGAGGTGTAAAAGTCATAAAGACAGCTCTCAGTTTGGGAAAATGTTGATAAAATATTCATAAAGCCAAGGTATAAAATTCTCTCTATGCTTCTGCAGTGGTGTACTAACTTCATTACCCAGTGGCTGATTGAACATCCCTGAGTTATGAGTCCCTTGTGCCGTTAATTCTCTCCTTCCTCTACCAGCCACAGCACCATAACATGATGGTGGACCTGGTGAAACTGTGCAGAATGTTCTGTCCAAGGCCTGCTTCGGCTACTGGTGGTTCCATGCATTGGAGGCCACACAGTAGAGTCCTTAAACTGTAGAGAAGTTGTGGGAATAGAGCGGGACCAGACAGTGCCTTTGCTTTTACAGCAAAACTGTTGTCAAAAGGTGTGGCAATTGGGATGAAAACATTATTCTTGAAAATGATTAGGAAAAAGTATTTCTCTATCCTGGGGCTCTCTACCCTGCCTAGAGAACTGGGTGCATTGGAGTTTTGCCCTCACAGGTCTGGTGTGGCTCAATAACAGATCTCCTCTGACTTTGGTTTCATCTTACAGTGAACACCCTGATCCTTCATTTCAGTTAGGACAGGCCAAAGATGGGAAAACCTGTGCTAGGGCACCACCCATGGCACTACGATGGTCTGTCCAAAAACCAATGCTCATTCCTGAGCAAGCTAAATTTCAGGGTCTCAGGAGGTTAATTCTTGTGTTGAAGTGTCTCTGAGGCAATGAGTAACGCCCTCTTCTTCCCAGTGGTAGTCTGCAGAAAGGCAGATCTCATCCTTTCTTAGCAGGCTTGAACTGCTACTTCTGGCCTCTTTATTTTGCCCAGGTGTCAATAGTCCTTTATTTGACTTCCTATTACCACCCATTGAGGAGCCATACCCAGCACTACAAGTGTAGAAACTTTTGCTGGGGATGGGTATATAGATATGAGGCTGTAATAGTCTTTTATGAAGGTAGAAGATTATATAGGCAAACATATTAGGAGGCAATGGCATATTAACCTCCACTAAGAGGTTATGATACCTTTTTCCATTTGTACCTAATTCTTCTTGACTGCTGTTGAAGAAAGAGATGCAAATTTTACTTTCACAGCTGTCACTGATCAGGAGTCATCCATGCTCCTATGCCACAGGGTAAGGCCTCGGTAACCTGTCTCCTGGGAAATATTGAATCTAAAGCAGGGGCACAAAACCTGAAATTATAAGTACCAAGATTCCCCTGGATGCTCCTTACTGTGCATGTCCAATGCCATTCCCTTCCTCAGAAAAGCCACTTACGCAACACAACTTAGACCATTGCAATATATAGATATAAAAGAAGAGATGCTGATATGAAAATTCATAGGAAAAGGGATGTTTATTCCATAATGGTTCTTTCCTACACCCTAATGTGTTCTAAATACACCATGTTACCCTGATCAAACATTATGTCTGGAGCAGAGAAGCTTTTTTTTTTAATTTTGATTAAACCAGGCTTAAAAGAAATTGCTGCTTACTGTCCTGTTTTCAGTGATTAGTTCATGTTTGCTGTTGCTCAGTTCTGCAAGTCTGCTCTCATCTGTCCCTGAACTTTTTAGTGTATCTAAGGAAAAAGCTGCAGCATGAAGTGTAAAGATCACTGTCATTCTTGTGAGTAAACTTTTGAATCTTTTGGAGCAGCTAGAATGTTTGATCTCTTTGCAGTTGGACATATTGCATGGTGCCTAGGGATGGGGAAGGAAAGACAATATTGGAAGCTGGTATGTGTAACTTACATGGAGAAGTTATTAACTTTGTGGGAAGTAAACTGTAATACAGTGGAGGAATATGAATATTTGATTTCTTGACTGAGGAAAGGTTTTCTGTCTCCCAGTAATTCACTGTTTCAAAACTGAAGCTGCTTGCAAGCGTTAAGCATGAAGTAAAGGTGAGTGGTGACCCAGGGGATCAATGAGGAGTTTGCAGAGTACAAGATAGAGGCACGCTAATGTTTTTTTCTGAACACATTGACTGTAAGATGCTTTATAAGGTTTGACCTGCTTGATTTGGTTTAGTCTAGCAAAAAAATAGGAAGCTATTTTTTTCAAGATTTCTTTTCCAGGGCTCAGCAGCTGAGCAAGTGGGGAGTGCTTGTGGACTAAGACTGTCTTGTCCAGAGATGATTTCACACTTCAGCTGTGCTAGGGTCTGCACTCTCTCCAAGTGCAGCACTTGGCAAACCAAATCTTTGGTGAAGCTTGCAGGGAAAATTCTCAATAAACAGTGTGTTTGCTCTGGGACTTGTTGGGGGATGGGGATGTGTGTGAGTCCGCAGTTGAAAGCACAGACCATGGATTGACCAGTAACTGGCTAGGAGCTGCGGCTGCTCTACAGTCCCCTGGCACGTCTTCCAGTCCAGTTTTAATTGGCTGCAGCTTGAATTTGCATTCTGCTTTTCTGACATTCATTATGTGGGTAATAAATGCACACACAGTGTGGCCTCATACAACAAAGATGGAGCAGAGCTAATTTAAAAGCACTCATGAAAATTCCAATGTCAGAGAGCTTTTTAAAACAAAAGCCCCCAAACTGCTGTGTGTACTTCACTGCAGTGAACATGGTTGTTACTGAGATTCACTCATCTTACCACAAGTTGGTTTTTGTCTTTCTCCTTAACATACATACTTTTGTAAGGGAAATACTGCCATAGCATTTCGCAAGCTTTCCAAATGTTTTGTGTACAGAGAAATACATGTTCTATATTTAGGGTTTTAACCTATCCTTTCATACAGTTATTCTTTCAGTTGTTGAGTATACTTTCTCCATGGCAAAATACTTGTTTAGTTTCTTTCTTTCAGCTGATGGGTTATTTGTGCTTCTGTTTTTTATTGCAAAAGTCAATACAGTAGACCAAATTCAGCTTTGGTGTAACTATGTTGGATTCAATGTGCAGCATTGTCACATTTTTATATTGCCATCAATATTAATTATTAATGTGTGTACCTAGCACATTGATTTAAAGAGCACTGCATAAGTTAAATGCTCGTCTATGAGATTAAAACCATTCCTGCCCACACAGGGTGACATTGCAGAAGCATTGTGCTGCTCTCACCAGAATCCTTGGCAACTGCAACACTGTTTGTCAGACACTGATACAAAAAAACTGCAAAACAAACAAACCAAACTCAGCAAAGAGCAGTGTGAAAAAAATGCAGCTTTCCTTGCACTGTGGAATGTGTGTGTAACTACTAAGCAATGGGAAGGAAATTAAAACCATGAGAAACACATGGCCAAAAAAAAATGTTTTCAAATATAAAATAACATTCTTCAATGTAACTTTTTACTTTTGTTGTACTCCTCAGTGACCCTACCTGATTTTATAATCTGCAGAAAAATAATTGCCTGGAATCATAGAATGGCTTAGGTTGGAAGGGAACTTAAAGATCACCTTGTTCCAATCCCCCACTATGGACAAGGGCATGTTCCACTAGACCAGGTTCCTGAAAGCCCTATTCAGCATGACCTTGAACACTTCCAAGAATGGGGCATTCACAACTTCTCTGGGCAATCCCTTCCAGTATCTCACTGCACTCACAGTAAAGACTTTCTTCCTAATATCTAATCTAAAGCTACTTCCTTTCAGTTTGAAGCCATTCCTTCTCGTCCAGTCACTACATGCCCTTGTAAAAAGTCCCTCTCAAGCTTTCTTGTAGCTCCCTGTAGGTACTGGAAGGCTGTTAGAAGATCTCCCTAGAGCCTGCTCTCTTCCAGGCTAAACAACTCCAACTTTCTCAGCCTGTCCTCATAGGGGAAGTCCCCTGTCCCTCTGATCATCTTCATGGCCCTTCTCTGGGCTCACTCCAACAGGTCCATAACCTTTCATACAAGAGACCCCAGAATATGCTGAATACAGTGCTCCAGGTGGGGTCTCTCCACAGTGGACTAGAGGGAATCACTTCCCTTGACCTGCTGGCCACTCTTTGTGTGATGCAGCTCAGGATACAATTGATTTTCTGGTTAGATGTTCTTTTGCAATGTGGAGAAACCTGCATACTCATGAGAGGGCTTTTTCCCCACATGTGTTTTGAGAAGGGCTGCATGTGAAATGCTTGAGCCAAATCCCTTGCTTTACTGCAGCTCCACTGTGTACTCAGCAAGCCTTGCTCCCCAGGGATGACACATATTTGAGGCCAGTCTTTCTGAGGGCTGTTCTGCAAGGTTCAATATTCACTCTCTCTGTTTGGGTGGCAGACCCTGAGATCTGTCAATTGAATTGCCTGAAAGGGAAAAAGGCATTAATTCCTCAGTGAAATGCTGCAACAGTGTTGGCAGCTCTTGATGCAGCCATGCTGGAGGAGCAAAGTCCCCATCCCTTGTGCCAGCTCCAGGCTCCTGAATTATATCCTTTAGCAGTCTGTGTCAATCCTAGTAATTTGTTGTCAGCATGAATTATTTCTGAGATGCTTGGCATCTTTCTGATGCTAGTGCTTGTATTAGTAATAGGGGTATTATCATTGGCATTAGAAATTAATATGATTGTTGGATCCTTTTTTGTGTTTATCAGTAAAGTGTCTGGGAATGTCTCAAGTGCTAAGGCTTAGCCAGCAGTATCAACATGGAGCTCCTTAGGAAATTATGGACTGAGACCATAAGCTATGAGTAATATAAAATGGTTGTTTTTTTTTTCTATTTTCAGGCCTAGCAAACCTATGGAATAAAGAGTTTGTTTAAAATTGTCCTTTACCATTGTTGTCAAAACATTATTTAGCACTTTACCAATATCTATTCTGCAAGCTAAAAAAAATCATGGCTGCATTTGTTAAAAGAAAAAGCTTATTTTTCTACTGAATTGCCCAAAACATGAGACTCCTTTATATAGCTCAGCTGGAATGGGAGTGATGCTTTGCCTGGACCGTTGAGCCTGTACACTAACATGTGCAGGGCCCAAATCACGTTCTTGTGAGTGGCAACAACTGTGGCTTGGGCCATTAAACCTGCAGCTCTTGGCTTCTGCTGTGTGATGTTGAGAAAAGTCCCTTTTGCAGATCAAAAAATCATGTGGTAAGTTGGCATAGAGTTCTGTCGAGTTACTCTATAGTAATTTCTCCCTAGGGTTTTGTATGCAAAATATAGTCATGCTGTTGAGATAATATAAAGATGTGAAATGACCTCTTGTTGTATCTTGTGTGACACAGTGGAGGAAAAAAAAGATACACTCATTCTTGTTTTTAACACTGTGCTTTTCCTTTCCTTTCCTTTCACTGCATTGCCATAATTTCTTCATGTTCAGTTTCAAAGAGTATATTTACATTTCCTTCTGCAATAAATAAAAAAAAACCTCAAAAAACAAAGAGAAAAGTGTATTTACATTTTCCTCTGTGATGAATAAAAATACCCAAGACCCAATACTTTCCTTCACAGAGACTAATTTATACCAGATGGATTGATTTACAGGAACACAGGATGTTTACTATGCATAAAATATGGCACTGTCACAGATTGTGCTCCATCAGAAAATAAGTGATCTACAGATTATATGCTACATTGCAGAAAATGTTTTTAAAGTTTTGTACTTATGGATGACCAGTTAAAGCAGTTCTATAGCTCTCTGAAAGGCTGCCAGGGATGCCACAGCATGCTTTACTGCCAAATTGCTTGGGGTTCTTAAAAGCTGTTTCTCTTTTCCTTATATGTCTGCATATTGTGGATAAGTTATACATAAGACTTTTTCTCCAGAAGAATATATGGAGCAAAGCTTGTGAAAGAGATGAGGATGAATAAGATTTTTTTTGACATATACAGATGTAAAGTTTGGTATCCAACCTGTGCTAAGTCTAGATATGCATTTACCTTGTTACACCCATGTGCTCTTTTATGTGTGCTTAGGTACACCCATGCACTTTTCTGTGTGGATATAGGGCAATGTGCACTTTATGCTGCCAGTATACCCTCAACACATTGCCTGATTCATCAGAGCATGATATGAATTTCATACTTTTTTGTGTAGGTTTTCTGAACAGGAATGTGTAAAAAAGAAACTCTCATTAGATGTTAGGTAGGGTCTCGTTTTTTATAGCATTAATTTTGTTTCAGCAAGTTTTAGAACGGCAGTAACATCTTTGTGTGCTATTAGTGGCTTCATCAAGAGACTCTGAGCTCTTTAAAATCAATTACATTTCTAAACAATGCATTGAGTATAATACTTGCATTTCACTACAGGGCATAAAATAGTTTAGAGAGGTCAGGCTCTTGTCCACAGTCTCAGATCAATGCAGTGACACAGGCATGACCCATACTGGAGATTTCTGACCCTTAGGCCATTTTCCCAGCCATTAAACCCCTTGGTCACCAAAAACTGGGACTCAGGCAAACACTATCAGCTGTAAAACAGACATCTTGAAAAGAAAGGAAGGGGATGTATGGAGTAAAGCAATATTCTGCTGCCGTCAAATATTTGCAAATTCAAACAGCTGT
>JAWWLT010000092.1:47357523-47385984 GCA_035040995.1 Premnoplex brunnescens
ACATCACTGTGAGAAAGGCACTGATGATAACATTTTAAGAGGGTACTTACATTTCCATTTTCCAAAGAGCTGGGTTCCAGTGAGACAAAGATCTCATTAGAAAGGATGTAATGCTTTCAATTTAAATCTGATGTCTGAAGTTGAAGCTTCGTACATCATACTCATTTGTCACAGAGGGTCTTCTATGTCTAAGTTCCTCTGGTGGTAGAAGAGAATTAAGTGATGGCACAGTAAAGCAAGTGCCTCCAGACGCCATGGTGACAGTGACTGTGCATACAACTTAGGCAGGGAAGAGAACATTTATGTCATCATCCCCAACACAGAGAGGATGTTGATCTGTTGGACAGAATTCTGAGGAGGGTCACTAAGTTGATTAGCGAGATGGAGCACCTCTCCTATGAAGAAAGGTTGAGAGAACTGGGTTTGTTCAGCCTGGAAAAGAGAAGTCCTTGTGGTGACCTAATTGTGGCCCTCAGTATGCAAAGGGAGCCTACAAGAAAGCTGGGGAGAATCTATTTAAAAGGGCAAGAGTCACAGGACAAGGGGGAATAATTCCAAACTGAAAGAGAGTAGGTTTAGATTAGATATTAGGAAAAAAATGTTTACTGTGAGTGTGGTGAGACAGTGGAACACACTGCCCGGAGAAATTGTGAATGCCTCATGCCTGGAAGTGTTCAGTGCCAGGTTAGATAGAGCTCTTAACAACCTGGTCTAGTGAAAGCTGTCCCAACCCATGGCAGAGGGATTAGAACTAGGTGATGTTTAAGGTCCCTTCCAACCCAAACCATTCTCTGATTTAGGAGACATGTAGCAGACACTGTTCTTAACATTGTACTGGCTGTGATGAATGTTCTTAATGAGAAATTCTATCCTGTTGACTTAACAGATAGAATCATAGCATCATTAAAGTTGAAAAAGGTCTCTAAGGTCATTAAGTATTTTCACGCATACTAACCTAACAGGCTGATATCATCCAAATAAACAACATTCTCAAATGTGCTTTCTGTGGCGGATGTGTATCTGGATTTCCCACACTCCCAGGTACATCAGGCAATAGCTACTGAAGAAGCCTTTGCTTTGGCCTTCATCTTCACTTCAGTGGGGTAAGGCTTGCAATCCACATACCTTGATCTGTTGCACAACAATACCAGGGAAAGTGACTGTATTCTATTCTGTACCTCATCCCTTCCTGGATCACTAAAACAATATATGTGACTTATTGTCCTTTGCTGCTGCTGCAAGGCACAGCATATCTTTTTCAGGGCATAGAAGTTTTCAAATGATCTACATGTAATGCAAAGTGATTCATACATTTCTGTTTTTCTAAAGCATGTACTTGAACTAGGGCTTCCAGTGTAGGACTTCACATGTATTTAAAATGGGAAAGTCCTGTGTGTCTGTAAAGACCTAAGAGCTCACTGCCCAGCACCTGTGGATTTTCTGGGTGCCATAGGGGTGTTAAAGTGCTTGGCGATCTTCTGTGAAATTGAGTCTTGCATTGAACAGGAAAATCTGTGCTTAAGCACTGGCATGTGCTTCAAGTCAGGCATGCTTGAGCATTAGCTTCATACACTTTCTTTGGCCTCTGGAGAGGCCTGACCTTGGATGCTGTGTCCAGTTCTGAGCTCCTCAGAACAAGAGAGACATGGAGCTTCTGGAGCAGGTCCAGTGGAGAGCTATGAAGATGATAAGGAGACTGAAGCATCTCTATTACAAGGAAGTCTGAGGGAGCTGGGCCTGTTCAGCCTGGAGAAGACAGGATTTCTTATTCCTGTATATAAGTATGTCAGAAGAGGGTGCCAATAGGAATGGGGTGGATCCAGGTTTTACAGTAATGCTGATCAACAGGATAATAGGCAATGGTGAGAAACTGATGCACAAGAAGTTCCACCTGAACATGAGGAAGAACTTCTTTACCATGCAAGTGACCAAGCACTGGAACAGATTGACTGGAGAGGAGGTAGAGCTTTTCCCTGGAGATACTCAAAAGCCTCCTGAACACAATACTGAGTAATGTGTTACAGAGGACCCTGCTTGAGCAGGGAGGTGTCACTATATGATCTCCAGTGGTCCTTTCCTACCTTAACCACTCTGTGCTTCTGTAATTCTGTGAATGGAAGTCCTAGCCCTCAACCCCTACCTGCTGTGTCTCAGCATGTAGCCTTTGGGTTTCTGTTGTTATTTGGCACATGTTCTGGTGCCTCATATGGCAGTGCTGCCCACATCTCCCAGAGAAGATCAACATCTTTGCCTGGAAATCATTTAGCAGCATGACTGTGGAGATCTGCTGAACTGGACTATCTTCCCCAGTATTGCAGTTTTGAAGATTTGCAGCTGGTGAGGAATTTGTTCACAGCACTTCCTGTACCTTTTTGTCTTTCAGAGGTTCCCACTGTGAGCTTGGCAGCTTCCTGCCTTAAGAAAAATATATAGTCTTTGGATTTCACAAATTTTCAAGGTGCTTTATTACACTGTCTGATTTTGCAGGCTGATAAAATAGCAGCATTTGTTTTCAAGGGCCATAATGGTGAGTTTGTCTCCTGCATGCTGTCTTTGGATGGGATGTTCCAATGTCAGGAAACCCAGACATTTGTCTTGAAATTTAAGCTTTTAGAAGAGATGTAATGAATGCTTCAGTGTCTCACTGTAAATAATTGAAAAAAATGTCAGCTGGTGTCAAGAAATGGAAACTTTTGAATGCAACTGAGATGATCAATCATGTATTTGCTTCCAAAGCAAGGCTGGAATTATGTAAGAACAATGCAAAGTACATTAAATATGCAGACATTATAAACTGCTCATCTCGGACACAAAATTGAAGAACACTCTCTTTTTTTTCCCTCTACCTTCAAGCAAATTATTTTCCAGAACTTTCTGCTTTAGTATCACACACAACTGGCAAAATCCTGCTGCTGTAAAAATTTGGTAGTGAGGGGAAAAAAAATATCATAGGCCATAAAAATACATAATAGTGACTGTTTAAGTCTTCTGCTTGGTTTTTAGAGCAATGCTGTCAGGCATTGACTCACACATCCCTTTTTTTTTTTTTTTTTTTTTATGTGGAAGAAGAATTCTGGTCCTTGCTTTCTCTCTTGGGTGCCATGTAGCTCAGAGCTCCAGATGATTTAGGGCTGCAGCAGCAAGAGACAACATTTTCCCACAGCCAGGTCTCAGTGATCAAAAATCATGGGGAATGATTCTGCATCTGCAGCATAAATGCAGAATTGATCTGTTTTCTAATGCAGCCACTTAGACTTTTGGCATATTTTACCAATCATATCTACACCAATTACTAATTCTTAAGCTTTGTTTTCTCTTCCTCTGAAAGCTGTCAGCCCTCTAGATGGCTGGTACTGTAGGGGCTGGACAGTAGATTTCATTCTACCTTTTGATATCTCTTAGATAACTAAGTAAAAATACATTTTAAAAATACATACTGTTTCTATCTTTCAGTATCAGGAGACAGTGGCAACTTTGTAAAGCAAGGACCATAAAGTAAGGCAATTTAAAAATAGAACCAATACTTTCAGTAGAGCTCCTGTGATACAAATGTAGAAGTGGGTTTTATCAAATCTTTATTACATGTCTTCCACCTGCTCTGATAATTTACTGCTGGACATTATTTATTAATTTATTTAAATTCCATAAAAAACACTTCCATATAACTGGAGCTGAGTGCTCGTTGACCAGAAGGGCAAAATGGAACCCATCCCTGGGCCCAGCTTTGTCTCTGCTTCTGCAACATGCTCCTTGCCAGCTGCCATGAGACCTGAGGAAGGCTGCGCCAGCATTCGCCCCCAGACCTCTAGTGTCAGCCTTCACCCAGGAGTAGGGGCATTGTCACTGCCCTCCTCCTCTTGGCTGTGCATGGGCACCAAAGTCAGATACAGAAGGTGTTAGAGCCTTTGCCTCATCTTGGCCTTTGCATTGTAAATGACTTATCGTGAAAGAGCTGCTTGGGAGGAAAGAGGATAACTGAATTACTGACTCACTTGAACAGCGTTAGCAAACACTTGCCTTTCAAATGATATGTTTTGGCCTGAGAAAATAGACCAATGCTGCTTGTCTGACAAATAATAAGTATGTTTGACAGGAGGACCCTCCATCTAGGCCATGCCATTAGCACCTGGGAAGCAGTCCTCTGGAAAGGCTGTGTTTCCCTCATCCTGACAAGCTGGAGATAATGCAGACCCAGAACATGGAGGCTGGCTCTGCAGCCTTCTCCAGGGAACCTGGAGCAAACAGAAAATGATTGAGGCAGAAACAAAACTCTTCTGATGCCTTCTAATATGACTTGAAAGGTGCTATTTCTCAGATGGAGGTGATTCATAAAACTCCCTGTAATATCCTTGTGCTGAGAGAGGATGAAGGCGGTGGCACTGGCAGCCTTGTGAGAAGTCAAGAGGCCAAAGAGGCTACCTAGATCTTGAAGTATCACTACCTGCCCCAGGCAGGGAGCAGGAATCATCCTGTTGCCACGCACCTTCACAGCTTTTTCAGAAAGCCTGGCTTGTTGTGAGAGTGCATACGCTACATCTGCAGCAGCAGCTGCGGGGCTAATGGAGCTACTGTGCCAGAAGATGCTGCTCAATGATACATAGCATTCTTTACCACTCTGATCAACGGGTATAAAGCAAAACTGCAAAAGCTTTTTCAAGGAGAATAAAAAAGAGGGGGGATCTGTATATAAGCATCTAGATGAGACAACTGACATGGCAGACATAGCAATAAATTCAGTACAATTTCTGAGAAACTCAGTGCCACTGGATTAAATTCTTATTATAATCAAATGTCTTACAGGACAATCAAATGTCTTTGGCTAGAGCCAAACCTGATTTCAGAAAATATTAAAAATGTTAGTCATATATGGATTTAATAGTAAAGAAGGAGTAGGGAAACAGGTTTTCATTGTGCCTTTTGTTTCTACTTATCAGTAAGGCACCAAATCCCTAAGAGCTACAGTCTGTAAGATCAGTTGCATTTCTGTGTCTGCGTGATACATAATTGCCCATCTGGAAGAAAAATTACCAGCTATGTAGGTGCTGTCAAAGTAACGGAACAAAAATCAGCCATGTAATTGTTCTGTATTTTTTTGAAAATGACCTTTTGATTTCACTTGAAAATTTGGCTCGTTATGTTTAAAGTGGAAAATATGGAATGATATTATTTCTGGATGTTTGGTTTTGCAGAAGAAAGAAATAAGTACAAGACAATACTTTTCACAGACTTGCATTAATAGCATAATAATCTTTTTGCAAAGATGTGTTAGAGGAAAAGCAACATTTAGATCACATTCCAATTCTTTTTGGTTTAAGAGGTCAAACAGGTTTTGTAATTTGACATTTGCTTCTAGAACTATTTGCTCTGATTTACTCTTACCTCAGGCTCTACCTGTTAGTCTTATAAACTAGCAAGGGATCTGCAGTCTCCAGGCATGATGGGACCAATATTAAATCCACCACACATCACCTACCTTTTTCCAGTTTTCACATGAGTAATGGATAATAAATACTGCTTGTATACTAGAGGAAAAGTACATCACAGTGATTGTAGTAATGAAAAATCTGGCACTGAAAGGCACTGGCAAACTCTTCAGTGTTGTATACTGTCTCACACACAGGTAGAGAAAAGACCTTGAAGATCATCCTACCACCTTATCAATGGGCTTAGTGCTGAACATTTATTGACTGAATGTTTAATCTTTACACAAGCTCAAACTTTTAAGATTCCCGCTTGTCTCAAAGGCTGAGAACAAAAAAACAAGGAAAATTTTCGGTATGCAGCTGGGACTGTAACCATACACTACAGTGCCATGAAATCCTTCTACTTTGCTCCTCTTCCTTTGTGTGATTTCTGACCCTTCTCTCTCCCACCTGCCCAAACTGGGTCCTTCCCCCCTGCCCTTAAACAGCACTGTCTTATTTTCACCTTGACCTGAGTCCATAATCACCTTTTCTTTTTTACTCTGGTACAACTTGGCATATTTGTTTTCACCTGGACTATCTCCTGC
Source organism: Premnoplex brunnescens (assembly GCA_035040995.1). Classification (NCBI taxonomy): domain Eukaryota; kingdom Metazoa; phylum Chordata; class Aves; order Passeriformes; family Furnariidae; genus Premnoplex; species Premnoplex brunnescens. Next base: position 47,363,534 of record JAWWLT010000092.1, read on the forward strand.
TTTTTCTCTTGCTGTGGTTCTCATGGGGGCTGACCTGTCTTGTATTATCATCTTCCTGTACTTGTAAGCAACCCTCAGTCTGTTACAGTTGGAGTGTGCTGTAGGATGCTTAGCTACTCCTTAAAAAGGAGTAGAGTCTTGGGGTACATTAACTGAGGGCACCATGATGCATAGATATGTATCTTCAGGAGGAATATTTGCATGAATAACAGAACAATCAGTGATCATAGGGTATGTGTTTCTGACTGTGGCTTTCTCTGATTGTTTCAGTTTAGGGTTTTTTTGTTTGGTTGGGTATTGTTTTTTTTTGTTTTGTTTTGTTTTGTTGCTTTTTGTTTGTTTTTGGTTTTTTTGTTTGTTTTGTTTCTTTTTTTTTTTTTTTTCATTTGCATTCTGCTCATTTTTCTAGCTTAAATCTGTGCATTAGGTTCATTGGCAGGGGCAGCAATGATAACAAATTCTGGCCTTCCAGCTAATTTTTTTTCTCCCAACAATTCATGGCTTTTGCCTGACTTCCCACTCTATTGTTCTCTTCCTGTCACTAGCTGTTGCCCATCTGCCCTGCAATCCTATGGAGAAAGCAAGTTATGGGTTATTGAATAGAATGGGATATGCTCATGGCTGACACTGACCACCAGCGACATGGGTTAGAGTCAGTATCTGTATCTGCTCACTGACTCATAGGATCATGTCATAGGAATGAGCCTGGCAGAGAGCTGACCTGCAAAGAGTGATAATGGTGAGGGAGAACATTATGGGCTCGTAAAATCACATAGTCAGTTTAGCAGCTAAATAGATAAACACTTGCCTACAGACAGTCAAAAAAATAATAAAAATGGAGAGACTTGTGATGATGAAGATAGTATAAATACAAGTCAGAAATGGATCTTAGCTTTCTTCCTACCATTTTATAGTGAAACACAGGACAGAAAATCCATAAGCATATGCATGGAGATCACAAACCATTTCTATAGGAGGTACCTTTAAATTAGCCTTAGAACTGAAAAATCTGTCTGCTTTCTGTGCATTGATGTATTACCTCCAGTCCTGAAGTCTGATCCAAGAACTAATGTTTTATTACCATTACACAGCAACAGAAGAGGTCTAGAAATAAGACTATGCCTTTGCTTACTGGGACACAAGTATCCTTCCAATGACAAATATTGATAATTTATAAGTTTCTTTACCTTCTTGATACACTAAAGAATATCAATATTCCATTACTTTTTCCAATGGTGTCACTCTTTTGAATCCATTTCAGTATATATTGTAGCTGACTGATCTTTGAATCCTTGTTCTTTCAGTTAAATGAAGCATTTTGAGGTCACAGCCAGTTTTTAAACACGGCTTTTTTTTTGTGGGTTTTTGATTGTTTCTGGAGGAGGGGGGGGGGCGGGACAGAGGTGTCTTAGGTTTTTCTGCATTGGACAAAACTATGGGACAAATATGAGAAAATTATATTTCTCTACCAGAAATATTTTTAAATGCATAGTATAAAAGATAAAGATCTGTAATGCAAGATTTCTAATGCAGCTCCTTGTAAAAGTAATTCCCTTTCAGAAAGAGAGAAGTTTGAAATTATTATGATACCTAGCTTAATGAAAACCTAACTGGAAGCTTAAGTTTTGAGGAACATTCTCTGTGGAGAACAGATCATCTATCATGGCAAAGCATGACCAGGGATAGTTAGAAATTTCTACCTTGGATTTTCATTTCTACCTAATACAGCTGTGGAAAAATGGTTTTGATTTGAATGATTTTATTTTTTTTTCTTAGGAAAAATATCATTTAGGGCAATAAAAAAAATTGAAATGAATAACACTTGGTAATCTGTCATCCTTACCATTTTTGCATCTGTTTAATGTATTGCTATTAGAATTTATTCATAAGAATAACTTCTAGAATATCAAGGAAGTGGAAAAAAGATGTAGATTGTGCATCTAACTTGCATGGGGACTGGATTGATTGTCAGTGATTGTTTTAAGATCTTTGGTAATCATAAAGTGGACTCATTATTTATGTGATATCTAATTTAGAAATGTGAATAAATTAATTTAGAGTACTACTCACACATTTGAAGTTAGTCTTTTGCCAGGGTATCATATAGAATGAAAGCAGTAAATCTAAACCTGTGATCTAGTATTTCTTTCTCACTAATAAGGTATTTTCATTGGGGGATAAAAAATTTTGTAGAAATACTTCTTTACATCCACCATTTGAATGACATATAAAAGTTTGAAACATGATTGTTGGTTTTATTTCCAAAAGCTTTCTCCAAGAATTTGTTCCCATCTCATTTTAATGTAGAGATGATAGAACATACCAAAGAAATAAAGCTCCAGTATTTCTGTATTTCCAGAAATTAAGAAAATTAGATATTTAATTAAAACAAAAATCAATTTTTTGAGCAGTGGCAGACAAAATGTGTACATTAGTGTCCAAACTGACCATCCAAAGTTCCTGTGACATGCATTTAATGGAACATATCAAAGTTCCATTTTATTAGTCAGATTCATTATTTTCCTTTGTCTAATTTCTAAGGAGGTTGTAATGAGGAAGCTCAGATCTGGATCCATAGCATGCTCTTCTATTAATTCCCTGGATTACATCCATAGTAAATTGAACAATGATGATGTGAGATTTTGTTAGGATGGTTGTTTGTTTGGGTTTTTTTTCAGAAAAAAAATAGCATTTTAGTAATCTACTTCCATAATCCATTCTGTAAATTAATACCTATACCTACACCCATGAGATTTAGAAATACATGTTTTTCTACTACCTGCTCAGTTTGCACAACAACACTGTCAGCACATATGTCACATATAGGCACAATGTAAACATTACTTTGATAATTCATTACTTTGATAATTTGATAACACTGTATCAATTAACTACTCTAAACTAAGTGACCAGGTGACTATGACCCCACAGTACTTTCCTCATTCAAATAACTGCTATTGCTAACAAAATCTCTGTCTTTTGAAATACTTCTTCATTATTTCCTGTTGCTGACAGATGTCATGTTGACTTTGAAGTACTCTTTTAAGCTCCTAGCAATTGGGATTGGGTATAACCAGATGCGTCAGACCTTAAATTTCAAAGCTGATAGAGTGACTACCTTTTTATAGCACTGAAAGAACACAGAAGCACAAGTTACAGATATGTGACTGCATGTATTACAAGATCTCAGTTCAGCAAGGACTCTTTTTATTTTTTGACATTTTATTCCCAAGATCTTATAATTTGTATTAGTACATTAATTGAAACTAAATACTGTCAGATACTAAGACTTCTGCCCTATTTTCATGATTGCCTGCAGTTCTTCCTTACTCAGTTGGTTTTGCTTTGTCTTTTTTCACAATTTCAAATGGTTGTTTTTAGCTTTATCCCCTTCAGCTTGTGTTTGAAGAAAATTATATGGTATATTGACCTATCTTGCCTCCCTGGTGTATTTAAAATACCATTCCTTTGGTTTCTCAAGTAATGTTTTAATAGTTCCAGTTGCAGGAAGAAATAAACCCCATAGTGCAGTCCTGCCTCAGTCACCTCCTACAAAGTGTTTCAAACACTTGCACATCTGGATGCATCTTTGAGAAATGATCACTGTTTATGTGTATCTGGTTTGTGTGACAATGATTTGGTAGTGCAAGGGGCTACATTTTTGACTTCTGTGAGAAGATGCCGGAAGGGTTTCTCATGTCCAACAGAGCCAATGCCAGCTGGTTCTAAGATGGACTTGCTCCTGGCCAAGGCTCAGCCCATCAGCAATGGTCATAGTGCCTTTTAGATTACATATTTTAGGAGAGGATACAAAAGTGTTGTGCAACTGCAGGCAGAGAGAGGAGTGAGACTGTGTGAGAGAAACCACTCTACAGGTGCTGATGTTAGGGAAGAAGGAGAGGGAGGAGATGCTCTAGGTGCTGGAGCAGAGATTCCCCTGCAGCCGATAGTGAAGACCATGATGAAGCAGCTGGGTCCCTGCACCCCACTGAGATACATGGGAGTGCAGAGATTCACCTGCAGCCTGTGGAGGACCTCACGCCAAAGCTGGTGGATGCTGGAAGGAGACTGCCACTCCCTGGGAATTGTGGGATGATGACGAAGGAGCCAGGCCAGGGCTAAGACTTGTTATCTACAGCCTACACTGTGTACCCTTTACTCTGTCTTTGAAGATGAAGATTTCTGTGGTTTTTGTCATGAACTATACAATTGAAATTAAATTCTCTTTCTGATAATGCTGCATTATTTCACAGCACTATTCAAAGTAAATGACTACTGTATGCTGGTGTCAGTGGTGAGTTTTTCTGCCATTACATGTGTCAGTGTTTGCTTCCAGATGGCAAACAAAAAAACACTGTCCAGTGTAGAACTGCTATCCTCTTTCTTGGTGTGGATCCTGACTTCATGTTGTCCCTTACATTTGGCAGCCAGTAAAAAGGGAAACATACCATGAATTATTGATGAATAGAAGAATATAGTCTTTCTTTTAAAGCAGAAAAATGCATTGCCTGCTTTTCCCTATTAAAAAATAAGATAGTCTCACAGAGATAGATAATAATTGTCTTATTACTAGAACCTCACATTGTGTCCTAGATGTTTTGATGGCAGGAGCATCCTTTCAAGATCAGCTGCTGCTCCTTTGTCTACCCTCTGCAGCCCCTGCTCCTGCCAAACAGCCAATGTCCCAGAGCTTGGTGGGGCTGGGGCTGCTTACCATCTGGCATTCCCACTGAGCAGCTGGGTGCCTTTGCCCATGGCTTGGCAGCTCTGCTGGCATTCAGCCACTAGGAGGAACTGGCAGAGGAAAGTTTTCTGGTCTTCAAAAAGCAGATGAGGAGCTTTGCCATTGCCTGTTCCTCAGATGCACCTTCTAGCCTGGGATTCACAGTGAACCAGGAGAACAACTGGTGATGGGAACATCCAGGAAGTGCCCACATCTTTTCCCTCGTGTCCATTGCACTGTGAGATATCATTGCCTTTGGCAACAATAGTAGGCTCTGGTTTTGGCTTTAGAGTTTTTGGCTTTTGATATTTGAACCAATTACCAGCCATTTTTTGCAAGACTTGTAATGATTCAATTACATTAGATCTTCAAAAAACACTGGAAATATATTGTCAAAATTGTAGTATCTAATGTTTATGTTCCAGTGGACAATAATTCTGCATTTGACAACTTATCATTCCAATGATTTTTAATCTAGTTATTACAAGCTCTCTGATACAATATCAGTATCAACACTATATAATTCTTGCCATTTAGTCTGTAAGTTTCTAATGTGTAGTTAACTTTATCTACAGCATTACTGTGATGTTTTATCTTTGTGCTACTAAGTGAATAACTTACAGCCTACATGTAAGTGAAGTTATTGTTATCTATGGAAATAATTGCAAAGGAGGAGAGAGGGAAACAGTATTTGTGGTATAGTGTTCAGAAGGCATTGAGTTAAGGGTGGTAAAACACTCCACTCATCTCTTATGTCCATTGAAGCTGCGTAGTTGCTGTTGCACTGCTGGCAGAGTAGACAGTCTTGGCAAGAATATTGCAATTGAAGCCTCAATTTTACAAAAAGTAAATTCAGTCTGTGTGTATCACAGTTTTTTATTCACATGATAGTCTATTTCTCTCCTATGAAATCTCCAGACTGAAGCACTTACTGTAGACAGTCTCACCCAGTGTCATCTACATGCCAAGCTTTCTTGCTTTCAAATTTATATGGGCAACTAATTGTCACAGTGGAAATCAATCCTTCTTTAGTTTTGCATCATTTGGGAGCCATGGCAATCATCTGTGTGAAAAAAATATAAGCAGGGTAAATAAAAGACTAGAGATATTCAACAGTGTAGTTACACTTATGAGAATGCGTGTAAATTAACGGTTAATATTGAACAAATAAGAGATATCAAGGGAAGTTTTTAGCAGGTGAAGTCATTAAGATATCAGTGGTACCTGTGCATAAAACCCAGCCAGCTGGAACCTTAAAAGCATCTGAAAACTGTCTTCTGCAGGTTACCATATGAAACATGTCTGGGGGTGGTTGAGCTTCTGCCCACATTTCTTGTTTCTGTCTTGATCCAAATACTGTGGGAGCAACTGAGTCAGCACCAGTATAAAATCTGACAAATGGCTTGTGAATTTGGGTGTCTCAAATGGCCCAACTCCACAGGTTGCAGAGGTCTGAACTTGCATAGGACGGTTATGTGATGACTCAGTTTTGAGTGAGACATCCAAAATGATGCCTGCTCTTAGAAGACCAAGGTGAGCATTCTCTATTTCCTCAGAGAAAATAGATGTGGACTTGTCCCCACAAGACAAGATACAGTCAACATCAGTGCCACAAAAGTTCACATAGCTGGGGAAGTGGGTTCCTGCCCTTTCAGGAAGCATCACTACTCTGCAGCATAAAGTCTTACGGCTACTGCAGGGTAAGGTGAGTGAGGGAAGGCACATTGTAGAAGACCACAAATGGAGAAGCCAAAAGAGGAGAACAGCCCTTCTTCTGCTGAACCACAATGTGTGTATTTACACTTTTATCCTGGGAGCTCTATGCACCCATATGATTAATAGCTGAGCGTTACAGCTATCATGTAGATCACATACATTCCTTCTGTATTTCCATGTAAAATGCATAGTGACAGGACTTCGGCAGTGCCATATGACCTGCAGTCTTGACAGCTGCTGAGTTGGACAGTCCTGAAACACATCTGATTGTGCCCAGCCAGGGTGCCTGTGGTGAGCACAGCAGAGCAGTTATTTCTTTTGAGGAAGTTCATGGTGCATCATTGCCATGCCACAACACTGCATTTTTTTGCTTCAGGCTGTACACATGTAAATATCTTGATAGCATCATTTTGAATATTACTATCTGCAGCAGCCCTGGGTCTTTCTGTTCAGACCCTGAGACGGAAACATTCTTCATTAGAGAAAATGTGCTGTGATGTAGCATCTCAGGTTGGTGAGGATTTCCTCTAGAACAGCATGTTGTTGGCTGCCAGTACAAATGACTGATTGGCTGTGTGTCAGAGTACACGGCTTTGAATGCAATGCAGTATGATCCTGTGTTGTTGACATTTACTGCATATCCCCCCCTGCCCTGTTTCTCATGCACCTAACACCCTGTGCTGGGGACTGTCGTATTTCTCTTCCTTTGGCCTAGCTAGAGAATAGCGTTCTAGTTAAATGGTCTGAAAAAGAGGCACGTAAATAATGATACCAGTGCTCAGTTCCAAGCAGGACTGAAAAGTGCTTGCATATCCTTAGGTGAGAGATTCACTCTCCTTTGCTCAATGCTCTGTTCACAAATCAATGCCTGATATGTTTCTGTCCCCTAACATGAGGATGCATGTGCATGACTTGGAAGCTATTTCTCAGAACAAAAAAAATAAAACTTCTAGCAGCCCACCTGAGACTCAGATATAATGAGTCTTGTTGCACAGAGACATGAGGATGCGATAAGGGTGCAAGAATTTTCTGGAAGGATCAGGCTGACAGATCCTTTCCTGAAGTCTGCCTCCTGCCACAGCAATGGGAGAAGTTTTTGAGTCACAAATATAAGCCTTAGCCTCTCTGGGACCTCTTTTCCTCCTATGAGTCTACAGTCATAGCTCTTGCACAAGACGTGTTGGTGAATACATCTCTGAGCTATCCTGTCCATATCCTTGTGTAGAACTGTGATCTATGTGTTCATCTAAAACATTGTCAACCATGGTAGCATCAAATTACAGAAGTAACTATTTGCTGAGTGTACTGGTAAAGAATAATTGTATTTCATGTACTTTAAGTTTACCTCCTACTGATTCTACTGCATGCCCCTCAATTTTCTGGTTTCCTGGCACTCACAGGGAAAGGTCATGCTGTGGTGGGACCTGTCCACCAGGAAACTAGAGACCCCAGATCAAATGCCTTCCAGCCAAAGGAGCCTCTGGCCACCTGAGTGAGGTTTGAGATCAAGTGGCCAATAAATTCTCTCTGTCCCTTCTGCAGGTGGCCCCAGGCATCTCCTAGGAGACAAAGCAGCAATCTGGTTTCCTTGGTGCTGCTCAGATGGTGTTTTTGCAAAGGCACAAGGACGCCTCCTTAAAATGCCTGGGCAAGCAGAAAGCACATGATGGGTTTCCCCATGGGCATGGTGGTTGGATTTTTTCATATCCCAGATGAAAGAACTGAGATGGTTGGTGAGCACCCCATGATCAAGACTGAGCTAGGAAATCCTAGTCAACACTGTCATTTTCAGGCTCTTACTTTGACTGGTTTTTCTGCTTCACTGAGAACTGTGGGAACTCCATCTGAATTTTTCTGTCTTTTTGGTTTTTTTGGTTTCAGCAGCTTATACTAACTGAAGTATAATGTAGATGGCTTAGCAAGACTTTCTAACCTGTTCGTTCAGCATCTTAGCCAGTACAAGAAATACAGTTTCCTTAAAGTTCCAGAACATCCCTTGGGAATGGGTCAAACATGTCCAAGGTATCTAGAAAGCCTTTTTTTTCCACTCTGCATGAAAGCAGCTTGTTCATTTCTGAAAACAATTTTTCTTAATTGGCCTCCCCATCATGTAACTCTGTCAAAAGATCTGGTCCTTCCTTGCTACCTCTGGAGATTTGGAGTAGGAAACTGCTTTGCACATCACAATCACGAGAAACTGGAATTCCACCAAACTCAGCATGCTGGAGGAGGAGGAGGTCTGAAATTTGAAAATGACAGCATCTGTGCTCCCAGTGCTCTACTAAGAGGTAGGTCAAGAATCACCAGGTCAGCCCTCTTCTTACCTCTTTTAATTTGAGCAAATTAAAGGAAACATGAAAGCAAATTTGTCAAGCAACAGTGTATGAACTCTGCAAGCTTTGTACATACTTGTTTTTCTCACCTCAGTTAATTCACCTAAGGAAAACCATCTGAACTCACAGTGAAGCTTTCCCCATGTGTTGGCACTAGTTCAACTACCATGAAGTTTTGCTGATTCCACAGTCCTGGTGACACCAGAAGTTTATCACTGCAGTCAAAGAGGGGTTTCCTTGAGTTTTCACATTGCTTTATATTTGGCACAGTTTAAACATGTATTTACTCTTGTTTGAAACAGCCGCTTTTATTCTGCTTTCCTGTAGCAGTGGTTTTCCTACTTCTCTGTGTTGCTACAGGAGTTTGTATGGCTTGTGGTGACATTGCCAAATGAGATTATGCAACATGTATTTATAGGGCTGCTTCAGATTGCCCACAGAGCAGTGTGAACCTTGCCATGCTCACTGGTGATCACCTTGTTATTAGCAATGGAAAGCTGCATTAAAATACAATAAATTAGTGTATATTTCTGCAGCACCAAACTCATTAGAAATTTGGAGTGAAAGCCTTGCTGCCCTTGTTTCAGAATCAAGGATACTCGTTTTCAAATGTGATCTTTTCTGTTATGGCAAGAGGTTGAATTTTATCTGCTGATTCATAGAAAATGTATTACAACAATGTATTTCCAAGACATTTGGCCTTTTGCTAGTGTCCTGGTGACCTGGAGTCACCATAGTCAGTTCCAGCTGGACTTACACCTGAGCAAAAAGGTTTTTTGGTGATGAAGGGTGTAAGTGTGCTTTTGAGAGTTTTTTCTTAATGGATATCGATTCTGTGATTTGCCACACTGTAGTGGAAACAGTGACATGGTCATCAGAAGCAGCTGTAGCTACAGCAAGAGATGTCTGTAAACTGTAGGAAAAAGCTCCCTGAAACATACTCTTGCAATGAGCTCTTCTTCATCTAAAGAGAGATGAGCAGGGTAGCAGAAAATATTGAGGAGTTTGCTGTGCATCTCCAAAGTGTGTTTGAAATATTTTATTTTCCCATTTTCAGGTTTGACGATATCTTGATTTCTTTTTGATCTATATGGGAGCAATTTATAAGCATTCAACAGGTAGTTCTGTAAGCAATGTTTAGCCTCTGACTATTCTTAGGGCTGAGACTGCTTGTACACCCCAATCCTTATGAGTTTCAAGGAAATTTTTCTGCTACACTTAGTACCATCGTACAAGATATTTCAAATCAGTTTCCTTTATTGTGAATTGAATTCTGCATGTGCAAATTCCTTAGTCATGAAAGATATGCGCATGATCCCTTGCATCCCAGAGTGTAGCAGCCCAGCCTGTAGTGATCAGCTTGATCCTTGACTCATGCACACTTATGGTCAGAGGATTCTGCAAACTCTGATCTTCTTCTTCTAAGTGTATGACTGCACCCAGCAACACCCAGATCATGTGTTAATAGAAAGTAATATGCAGAAATCTGATCCCATGAAAGCTAGAGTTATTTTGATTAGATTAAGAAATGAACATTATGCATAAATGCAGAGTAAACTCTAGCTGTTTTAAGAGATGCTGAATTGTGCGAACAGCCTGATACAAAACAGATGAATAAGGCAGTCATAGTAGATGAGGAATGAATGAAACCACAGACAGCAGCAGCAGCAGGTCTTTTGAAAAGAGCAATAGCAGTATCTTTTAGACTGGTTTCATTAGACTACAAGCAGAGCAATAGCCCTAAAAATCTACAGCAATGAAATTTGTATGGAAACTTTCAGCAAGCCATTCAATAACTGTACCATGTCGCAAATAGACTGTTCATTATTTTCAGACTGGTAGCTCTCTCAACACAACCCTGAAGCTTGCTGGGTGTCCCAGAGGAGTTGTCCATGCATCATTGTGTCTCACTGTCAGGCAAATGGCAAAGGCTAGAGCAGAATGTCAGCTGTCAGGGTTGCTTCTGGGTACTGTCAGGATCTGAATCCACTGGGAAGAAGTATATGGGAGTTATTGGCGGAAACCACATCTACACTGACACAGAAATGTCAGGGTTGGGCAGCAGATGGAGAGATCAGATGTGGTTTTGTCTCTGCCACCTCCAAACTTCAGCAAGTTTCGAACTTTCCATTACAGCTCAGAAGAAAGTCCCATACTGTAACACCTCTGTCTGGAGTGATGTGGGAATGAGCCAAGTCAGGATGACTGATTTCTGTCATGTGGAGGGCATGGATACTATGTCTGAACTATAGACACAGACTTCTCATCTTTAAATGCTGCTGGTTGCCCATTCCTTCTCTTCAGATATTAAGAAATAAATGTAATTCAAGCTTGAATCCATATACGACAGGTGAGATAAGGCTAATGAAAGCTATCTTTCATCAGACAAATCTGAGCCGCTACTAATTCAAACAATGTAAAAAGATGTTCCCAAAGTATTCTGGCAGTTAAGGGCAACAATTCAGCTTGACTGCTTTGTGTGTGATACCATAAGCACAGTACACTGTGGTGTTGTATTCTTGGGCATGTATGAGGAACTGAGAAGTGTTACAAGGCCGAGAACAAGTAACATGCATTTGAAAATTCATACCCAAATGTCCCTTATTTTCACTTTCAGACTTATGATTAGTCAATAACCCATTCTAAAGTTTGCTGTTCAGCCAGAGCAAGGAAGACAGATCCTGTGACTACGTGATCAATCACATCCTGGGGAATGAAGGCTTGGCATAGACTGATCTTGTATCCAGTATAGGAAGTAAACCTGTCTTCAGAGAAGCAGAATTTGGTGCCACTCAGCAGCTGGATGTTCCTTCAGGACTGCAGAGTATTAATGACCTTCACTGGTGCCTTGGTCAGAGAGCACAGAAGGGAGAACTTTTTCTGTTTCTCCAGAAAACTGGAGGCTGTTTTCTCCTTTAGAAACAATGTTTGTCATCAATTGAATCTTCAAGTGAAAAAGAATGTATTTTCTTTTTTGTTTTGAAACATATTCTTATTTGTGCAGCAATATTAATTGCAATAAAAAAGGTAAAGCACACAGATTATCTGAAATACAAATAGAAAATACGTACAATGATGGAAAAGAAAAATGTTTCAGTTGACCTAGATCAAAATTGGTTTTGGTGTTCCAGTTTGGGGAAGCTCCTGAAATTTTAATTTTTGGCTTGGAGAAAGCCATAGCATCCCTAAGGTTTAAGAGACTGGAAGAATTATTCCTTTTCCTTCTGTTCTAGTGTCCCATGCACTTTAGAGCAAAGGTGGCTCTGGAACCAAGTAGTGTGACATGTCCCAAACCTCCTATTCCAGTGAGCAGGAGAGAGAAGCAGCCTTCTGCTGCAAACATTCCCTGTGTCTGTGGTGACCTGTTTGGTAATAATGCCAGGATGCAGACAGGGAAGAAGGATTGAGCTGGCCTCACTTGTTTCCACAACCACTCAGAGCAGAATCCAAGTAATACAAAGCCTCTTCACATTTTGATGCTTATTAAACCGTGTTTGATAGGAAAGAAGATCATAACTAGTTTTACAGGACAGAAAAAAAACTTACTGAAACTCAGCCTTTTTCTTTCTTGTTTATCACAGGTGGCAAGATCTGTGCTACGTGGGAATGATAAGAACCAGAGCTGCTCCTTTGTTTGGTAGATCAACTTTATGTGGGAAGTGTATTTTTTTCTGCAGCCAGTTCGACACTGGCAAAACAACAGGCTGTTTGTTTAACAAGACTAAAACCATGTCTGTTTCCCTGCCCAAAAATCTCTCTCACAACTTATCTTGTGACTAAGGTCAGAGTCAGATAACTGACTCCTTGTCTGTGCCCTGCTATGACACAAACGAGCAGGCAGGGAGGAAGGTTTGCATTTATTCCCAAAGTTCCCACTAGGCTCCCTGTAGCCCATGCTAAGCAAATGTGCTTTTTGTCCCCAAACCCAGTGTGAAATTCTGCACTACCTAAGACCCCACTTCATTTCAAACATCACTCACACTAACTTCAACAAAAAGCAAACACAGGAAGTCTCTAGCTCATGCCTTCTAACAGTGCTGTGGTGCTGTATTATAAGCATAGTGAAAAATAAGGTACCAGGAAAATATATTGGCTGCTTTAGCTCATAATTTTCAAGAAGTTTCACCTCTGAATTTTTACATGAGCTTTTTTACCATTACACTGAATAGTAAATGACTTCAGAGTACATGCTGTAGAGATGTAAAAATAGAGTTTTCTTTTAAACACAAGCATCTAAGCAGAATACATATGTAGATAGGGCTCCCTAATAAAATTCCTCCACTAAGATACATAAGTGGAAATAATTATGCAGTTTTGAAGCCACTATAAGCTGAATAGTGATTATCTTTTCTCACGTTGCAATAACAGTAGCAGTACAGAATAAGTCGATGTATGGCTCTTGGCTCCTGTTTAAAGAAATCCTGTTTCAGGCAGCATGTTTTGCCTAACCACAAAAAGTTTGAAAATTTAGGACAGGATTGTAAGTAATTTAGTAGAGTGCTCTAAGTCTTTGGAAGATTGAAAATAGCTTGAAAGAGTACTGAAGTTTTGAAATTTCGTGCCTTTCTTATCCAGTCATCTAGTTTGATGGCAGTAGTGTTTGCTATGTCTTTGAGACAGTCACCAAAGATATTGCATAGTATGCTTTAGTTGTCTGTACATTTTTGTTGAAATCTGGAGGTAACTGTGGAGAAAAGACATCTTGAAGCTGGATCAATACACAGGAGGAGTTGCTTCCTGTAAGTGACAGTAAGCAAGTCATGTCTTGGCATATAGCATAAAGTGGCAGTAGCTGGAGAGGTCTTTGCCCCAGTTATTAGCTCTTTCCAGCTGCAGAGAAATGTAAAATAATTGCAACAGATTTGCCCTGGCATACCTTAGACTACTCTCCTCATTCACTTGTGCATGTAGGTAGTGGCATCTGCATTTTGCTCATGGTGAAGGAAATACGACTGCAATCTAGCACCCTTGGCCCTTGCAGACATGCTGGCAGGATGCAGTCCTTGGGACCTAGACAGTCTTATTTTTCAGTTGAATGTGATCAGACTGCAACTTGAATTAGTGATTACATGTTGTCTGAAACACTGGTAGCTGGGCTGTGTTCACTGCTTGACAACAAAAAGTGCAGGACAGTTCCTTTTAATAGGATATGTACTGATCTTCTCCTAACTAGCACACATGTTCAGGCAGTATGTTTCTTGTACTGTATGAATCAGTTTGGCCCAGCTTCTGATGTCCTCGTTTCTTTTATGATACTATGTTCACTCATACAAGGATGGAAATTTTTCTAAGGAGATGGAATTTTTCAGAAAGGGACAAGGCTATTCCTGGGATTTAAAGGGCCATCTAGAGCTTAGGTTGATCACTTTCATTTCAGAAATAAAAGCAATTGTTGATTTTTATGAAGCCATTTCTACCTTCTTTTTCAACCAACATTTCTTTTGCACAGCAGCTGTTGAGAACACAACTTTTAATTCTGCACAAGGTGGAAATTGCTCCTAAATTCTTTAAAGACTTCTGCACCAGAATTTTCTTCCCCAAAAGGCTATTGAAAATTCAATAAAGGCCTCAGAATTAATCCCTTGTTTCTTAATGCACTGGAAATGATAAGCAGAGGACATTTTAAAGGTCCTTCAATTCTATTCACAGATAGTTTGGAAAGGTAAGTACATAGTGGCTTGCTATCTAGAAGGCCACATGCCCTTGATTCTCTTGTAAATTTGCCCAGGGAGCATTTCACAGGACACCAGCCTGAATTATATTGTTTCTGACAGTGATGTCAGAATGAGCAAATGCTGAGGTCATCTACAAGAAATGCTGTCAGCATGGCACAGCAGTCTTCAGCCTGTAGACTCATGTTTTCCTTGTCTTAAGTAAAAATAAAGACAGCAGAATAACTGCCTTTCAGCTGCACAGGCTGATTTCATGAGCTTTTCCCTCTGACTGCAAACAGGCAAGACTCCCTGGATGACTGCCCAGGCCTGGGGCTGCTTCCTCTTGTCTCTGCCAAAAGTGTCAGCTGCCTGTGGGGACAAGTGGCAAGGGATGGAGGCAGCCCACGGCCCTGATGAGGCTGTCTGCAGCCCTGCTGCCTGCCCTGCCTTTCCTGGGGTTTCCTCATGATCCTGCTGATGTCTTACATCTGCAGGAACTGAACCCACTGTGACCTGCTTTGGTATTCTCTGTATTTCCCATGTATCCTGATTTCCATGAATTTCAAAGAAATGCCTTCTTTGGTTTTTCTTTGACATGGAAGTTTCAACTACCCTCTCCAGTGAACCCAGTTACACTATTTCAACTATTTTACAGAGTTACTTTTTACACTTGAGAGATTGTATCTTCCTCCTATAGTTCTTTGCATTCCAACCTTTCCAATATTTCCTTGCTGCTTCCATAGCACCAGGGCAAAATTAGTCCTTATTTCCCCTAATGCAAAGCTGGTCCCTGAGCATCCCTGTGTCTCTCCCTGATTCTGCTGTGTAGTCCTGCATCATGACAGGGTGTTGTTATTTTGATGTAGGGAAAGTTAGAGGCTTTGTCCTCCTTGGTGAGTCTGGCACTGCCAGCTCTGAGTTTGAGATGGACCTAGGGATGTTCTGAAGAAAAAAATCCTCACATGTTGCACTTACAAGTAATTTAAAAATGCTCTTAGGGAAAATAATTTCTAGAATTTGTAGAAGAAAGAAGAGTGGATGCATCTCTAGGTTTCTTTCACACTATCAGAGGTATGAGAGCAGCACAGGTTTAGGGACCAAAGCCCACTCTGGTCTGGTGATATTAGACATCTATCACAGCAAAGAAGAAGCAGCGCTTAGCTCAGGACATGCTGTCTGCAGGACTCCGCAGACTCTGCATTTGAGAAGGGGGCTTGCTACCTGTGCTAATGAGCACAGTGTTGTACCACTTTAGTAAAAGGTCAGAAATTAAGACATTTATGTGTGTCTATGTGGCAGCACTCACTATGCAGTGTTGGGACTTGTTTCTCTGGAGCTGTAAACCACTCTGCCACCAACCATCTCACTGTTGTCCTCTGCTGGAAGTCACTCATTGCCTCCATTCTCAGGTGAACTAACAGATACAGGCATGGTAATATTCTACTTTATACAGGGATTTTTATTTTCTGCCTTCCACAAGACAGTGACACTACAGTATCAAATATCCTCTCTAAATTTAGCACAGGGACTTGAAATATAGTGTTTTACAGCTCTTTGAACTGAGACAAGTAATGTAATTGAGGACTCCTGCCAAATTGAATCTGCTGCAGAAACAGAAGTACTGGGCGTAATAAGCAACTCCATACGGTGGAGAAGTCAAATCCACTGTCTTCCATTTTCTGTGTTAGAGGTAAATGCAGAAAGTCATGGAGAAAAACATGCTGTCCATGCATATCTAAAGTGTTGTTGAATTGTTTTGTAAGACTGCTTCGATTTCATTATTGTAGAGGCATGAGACAAGAGAGAGATAAACATTTTTGTTTCTGTTGATACGATACACACTGAGGCCCTTAGTTTCTCACAACATAGTGGGTCACCTGTGACCTCCAGCCAAGGTCAGGCTCTCTGTTTGCTAGCTGCTGTACAAACACATAGTAAGTAACAGCATCTGTTCTGATAAATATATAGTGTAAATAAACAAGGTAAATAAAAGATTTAGAATGAGAGCTTAATTTTATGGGCAGCTATCTGAGGCACAGAGGAATTAAGTTACTTGTCCAAGGTCACACTGGAAGTCAGATGGAAGGTGAGGACTAATTGTAACCCTCTGCAGTGCACATCCAAATTCTTGGGGGAGCACCCAACCAAGGCAACTGGTCAATTTTGCCACATCTGTAGTCCCTACTGAAATTTGTGATTCTACATGCGAAAACTGCTTATTAAATGCATGATTCTTAAGTACTGTGAGCAATATAGCTTTGGCTGTTTGTATGTTGTTGGGGGTGGGGTTAGGGGTTTTTTTGGGTTTTGTTTTATTTTGTTTGTTTGGAAGGGGTTTGTTCATTTTCTTGGGGGTTTTGTTCTTTGTGTGTTTTCATTCTGAACTGCATTGTGTACAAGGAAAACTTTCAGGTTGGCTTTTAAATCCCAGAGATCATTAGCAATGTAAAGTCAGGTTTTACTTCTGTAGGTAACTGTGATGAGTATGGAGTTATTGATGAACCTCAAGATCTCTTTACTTATTGATAAAGCTCAAGATCTCCTTACAGTCTTGGTATTTGCTGTTGTCAGCTCACAACCAGGGCCTTGCAAGTTAGTGATGACCTGTAGAGTTGCTGTGTCTTCCAAATCTGCAAATAGTGCATAGCACTTCATAAGCCATCCAACTCTTGTTGACACATTTGGCACCTTCTCAATGCAGAGTAGTCTGTATTCAGTTTTCCAGGGTCAAATGAAAGAAAATACCATATATGCTGTTTTCTATCAAAAAGGATAAAATATTAAGCTAGCAATCACAGAAGCAGGTATGAAAACAGAAAATCATGAGTACTGGAGTTACCAAGAAAGGTCTTCCTCACCACACTGTCTACTCCCTGTCCCAGGAAGTTCAGGGGACAGTCAGGGGTAACTCTACATCACTTTTCCTGTCTTGTTTCCAAACAAGCTCCCTTCACTCAAGATGGCATTTCTCATTCCTATTTTCCTTCTCACTGGTTGTGCTGTCTGGGTGCTGGACAGGCATTTCTCCTTAATTTCTTTAGGTTTGCTTAGTGAATACATCTATTGTTTTGCTTACATGTTCTGTTTCTCCTTGACCTCTCCTAGGACTATCATCTGATGTCAGAGACCTCATTTGTACATTTAAACATTTCTTTTATAAACCCTGCAGGTTTCATTCTTATACAAACTTCACATAGAGATGTAATGTGAAATACCTGATGACGATTTTGGGCAGCTCCTGTATGCACAGTGCTTATTTTAACAGGAAGGCTTCCTCTGGGGCCATGACCAAGCACATTGGGAAGAAACTTTTCATGGGAACATTTCTGTTCAGGCTGAAAGACTATTTCTGAAGCATATCTAAAGCAGCCCGACTGCAAACTATACCTACGGGGTTAAGATCTGTCTCCCTCCTCATCAAGCCTGAAGGCCTGCTGCCACAAATGAGTCTGCTTATCAACAGTGCAGCAAAGCTTGGACCAGTGATGGACCACTTGGTAATCTTTTCCAAAATGGCATAAATTCAAAGCCAACACTACCATGTAGCCCCAAAGGACCTTGGTCTTCCAGGCTGAGGGGTGGGTTGCTAGCACAATTGCTTTCCCTCTCTCTTATCTTGATGACATCTCTGCAAAATGAATTACTTTGTTCAGGATGTTCAACAGATGAAGCTGAGAACAATCTTTCTTGCTCATGTTATGCTACTAATCAATGGAATTATATACAAAAAAGCAGAATCAATCACTTCTCTCCTTTCCACTGCATGTTGATTAAAGAAAGGAGATAAATGATCTGCCTCTATCTAGTGTGTCTATTGCTTCTCTTTTTCATTCAGGTTCACCATGTAAGACAAATTTTTTTAGGCAGTAAGTGCAAAAAATAGACCATTTCAAAGTAATTTTGCAGTTCATCTTGGCTGTGTGACATGTGAGGAAGTTCCTTTGGATCCAAGATGAAGCCATGTCTTACAAAATTGTCAATGTCAGGTTCTATTTTAATGTTCTGTATACTAATTTCCTTCACCATTACTGTTTTGGCGTGCCTGATCTGTTGCACTGATGTATGTCAGGAAGAATTTTACTTAGTGCTGTTACTGTTATTAATTAATAATTGTATTCTAGAAGCAGTAGGCATTTCCAGACATCTGTCAGGGGCCACCTCTAATCTAGAAAATCTGCCAGGTTAAGGGAAGAAAGTCAAGTCTATGACATGAGGTGAATGATGCCCTTACTCAGTGGATAATATACATAGTGTATAAGCTGGCACATTTCACAAATATGTTCAGCAGTATAGAAATACCTGTGTGTGCTGAACAACATATACCCATTGGTATAGGCACAGTAGCTAACACTACCAAAAATGTGCATTTCAATGCATCTTAAAATTCACAGTCAGGGAGGTCTTACTGAAAAATAATTGTGCATTTCAGTATGAGTTTTGTACATAAAGCATCACTCTGGGATAAATTTAACAATGGTGAGTTGACTTCCTACTTTACCCATAAAAAAAAGGGTATATTCAGTGAAGTATATATTAAACATACACGTTAATGGGGTAAATATTGAAATATCAATCCTTTGGGACCCACTAGGATCATGAAGGAAAGATATTGTCTACTCCTGTAGATTAGTTTGGACAAAGGGGACAAATCAGAGAAAATACATGTATCAGAAACATATGTACTACACATATGCATAAAAATTGATAGAATTTTTATATTCAGTCTTTGTGAGATGTATTTACTTAATAAACTATATATTTTGTATCTGATACAACATATTTCAGAAATGCATTTAGACACGTAAAATTGTGCAAGCTGGATCACATTCATGATGCACATCAATACAAACACAGACACAGAACTAAGTAGTTAAATATAATAAGGCAGAATGACCACAACAACAAACTATTACAGAAATATCCAAAGCATGATACAAAACAAAGCAAACTTGTAAATAAGACATTATAGGAAACTCATGAATGCCTTCTATTTCTGCCTTTGGAAGCTGAATGCTGCATTGCTCTGGGTCTGTTTTTCCCAAAGGTTAGCAAAGTGCTAATTACAAAGTGTGAGGAGCAATCAATTTTCTAACAGATTTTATTTTGAAACCATTTTTAATCTCAGACTCCTATCTACTGTCTCCATAATTTACCATCTTTAGTGTTGTTCCTTCATGCTTTTAGGAAACAGGTTTTTATAGACTAAGAAAGCTTCAGCAAAAGAAGTCCATTCAGAGAAATGGTATTTCTGAAGTACTAAAGAAATAAAACATTTCTGTTCAAAGAAACAATCAATTAATGGGTATGAAAAGCATGGTAAAAATAGCCTTAAAAATAATTGTGTTTTAAAAGAAACTTTCGGGAATTGAACCCATCCTTATTCATTTAGGTAGCATATTTTAGTGACTGAAATAGGAGCAGAAACAGGCACAATGATAAATGAAGGAAATATATATTTCTACAGATCATAGGTGACACGTTTTTAACCTGAAATGAAAAGTCTAATATAGAAAAGCTCTCCCTCAAAATCTGTAAGTTTAAAAAGTGACATTTTGCAAGCAGACTAGTAAACCTTTCTAGGTCTTTTTGTTTGGTTGGGGTTTTTTGTTTGCTTGTTTTGATTGTTTTGTTTTGTTTTGTTTTGTATTTTTTATATATGTGTGTGTGTGTGTGTGGTTTGATTTGGTTTTGGTTTTGGTTTTCAATAGGTCATAGAATATAAAGTGAGGTTAGTGAATCAGGGGCAGTCTGATCTCATGAAGGATGTTACGTATATCATATGTCACCTTAGCACTAGGAAAGTGATGCTCTGTGGCAACCAGAGGGGCAGGTTGAATTCTTCAGGGACAGCAAGTACACACTAACTAAAAGGAAGGAAGAAACTGTGAACTTAAGTCCTAATCCTAATTAAAACACTGAATGCTGTAATCATGTTATTTATCACTGCTAACAACAGTTACTAGAGGCAATTGATATGGCGATTCACATATGATATGGAAAATGACAAGTACAAGATAAACAACAATGAAAAAGCACATATAGAGCAAATCATGTTATCCCAAGGTTAACTGGGAATACTGTGGAAATGACTGAAAATATGGAACAAGACACTTGGAGAAAAAAATTATTCAATTATTGAAGACATGCTAAAAGAAGACAGGATAATATCAAAAAGCTTTCAATTATTTACACTTCACTGCACTGAATCTGTAAGCAATGTGTCATGCTTTGTCTCATATCCAGGCTATGTAGAGAGAACAACCACCAGAATAACACTCCTAGAAATTTGTGTCCCATCAAATTTATGGTTATATAGATCCAATTCCTCATTTACAAATGAGATTTCACACAGGAACACCTTACTGAGAAGTCACCTGCTGGGAAAATAGCTTAATGATAAGTGGTCTGATTGTGCATAGCAAGCAGCTAAAAGGGTATTATTCAGAAATATCCATGATTATTTAAAGCAAGTGAGTTTTATGAAATCTTTGTAATTGTGAAAAATGGTACTGTTTGCCTGACTTTTTATTTTTAAGTAGCATTCTGGTATCCTAGTAGGCATACTTCATTCTGTTGAATTGGGCTATGATTTATTTGACATAGACACAATGTCTAATTTTTTTCCACTGATAGCTCTTACACATGCTCTCTCCTCCCCCACAAACTGTGAGGTAAACCCTGCATGATTGCAGCAAGGCAGTGATGTTTGGCTTTGCACAAAGAATGGCATACCTCTTTTGTAGTATGGAGATTTTACTCTGTTTAATCATCTGCATTTTTCTGATATATTTACATGTATGTTTAGTTTAGACCAGAGAGCATATTTTATTAATTATAGAGAAATCAGAGCCCAGGTGTGACATTTCACTTCTTGCCTGGAGTCAAGGTGTGTCTGTTGGCTATTTGCTTCTAGTAAGGTGGATGCTAGCCTCGGGGAAATCCTGCCAAAAAGTCGGCACCTACAGGTATTCCTCCTCCAGTCCTTTACTCTTTACAAGATCTCAGGTCCCAGCCCTTCCACACCCTGAAAGTATTTTGGGGATTGTGTGGCTTCACTGTCCTGATGGAGGGAGTGTACACAGAGTGTGCTCCTTCCATCTTGGTACACCTTTTTCCAGGAACTCCAGATGGGAATGCTGGTTCTTTCTTTGAAAAAAAATAAAATCAAAGCCTTTAGGTGAAATTCTAGCAACAAAAGAGTACTAGAAAAATAAAATTTAAATCACAATTCTAGATTAAATTTAAAATGTGTTTAACAGTCCATTAACTAATGCTTGACCATGCATGGGGGGCTGGACCTTATGGCTGTGTGAGACTACACACTGTTGCTCTTTTGTGAATCCATCAGCATTCTGCCTGACAGCATAATGCCTGTCACAGAAGCTAAAAGGCTGGGGTTATACGTATAGATTGGTAAAGCCATGATTTCTGAGAGGTCACCTGCAGGGTATAGCATCCACAACTGATACATAAATTATGCTGATGACAGCCTGAGTAACAACTTATTCTACATTAGCACGTTGCATCTTCTAACTTAAAAATATTGTGAACTCAGAATGAGGGTTTTTTAAAACCTAAGTGTTTATGTGGAATTGTCTTTTCAAAAAAGCACAAACACTAGGACTTTTTTTCCTTTTGCCATATCAGAATCACAGAATTTAATATCACACTTTTCTATTTCCCTTGAGTCATAAAAATCCTGTTAATTTTTAAAGCACCAAGAGATTTCGCTCTAAATGTGCATTTCATTCGAGCAAATGATCACTTTCGTCCATGCAGTGGAGAACAGAGATTCAGACTGTTGAACTTACTACCTTTTGTGAGCAGCTCGAGGTGTGTCTGCAGAAAGGCAAACACCTACTGCCATCAGATATTTACAATTTGCCTCAGCTGGTGACCGTGGAAGCTCCTGATCACTGGCCATGACTTGTGACTTCCTCATTGCTGCCCCTTTCCCTTTCCCTTTCCCTTTCCTTTTCCCTTTCCCTTTCCCTTTCCCTTTCCCTTTCCCTTTCCCTTTCCCTT
>JAWWLT010000092.1:47386084-47398829 GCA_035040995.1 Premnoplex brunnescens
GGGCTATCTTCAACATTGATTTTAGGGGAGGCTCTCTTCAATTAACTCATATTTTTTTCCTCTGAAAATACAGTTTGCAATAAGAACTGTTCTGCAGAAGCAAACAAGTACTGTGCAATAGACAAAGGGCGTCCAACATGCAAATGTATGAGTAACTTTATATATGAGGATGGAAAATGCGTACCGTGAGTATTCAGCTTTTTATTGCATTCCTGTGTTCTAGACAAAGACGGGGAGAAGAACATCCAACATGGGGTCAGCCGCAATCTAGAACAGGCTGCAGCTCTGTGAATCAGAGAGGTGCCTAAGGTGGTCAGCAGGTGGAGAAATTCCCATGGTGTCACAAGTTACAGCATTCTTACTGCTTGACATTAGTCTTTTGTGTGCACCCGTAATACCTCAGAGAAAAGCCAAGGAGGCCCAGGGGATAAGCTACTTCACTACATAAACACAAACTACTCCTCCAGAGTAACTGAACCATGGGAACTGGTATGCTGAAGTGGTTAGTAAGCAACAGGCATTAGAGCAAGACCGGAATGTTTTCGCTGATATCAGTGGGGACTGTTTCCTGATAACTTTCAGACCTTTGTTATTTCATCTTGACTTTCTCTCTGAGGGTACTTCTGTCAGCTCAGGGGCGGAGCAGAACAGTGGTGTTTGCTGGTGAAGCTGAGTGACTGGTTGTGCTCTGCTCTGGTGGATAAGCAGATGGACCTTATTCCCGATATCCACCAGTTCAGCTCTCTTTGTAATTATTCCTGCTGCACACTGAACATTTCTTAACATAAAGTTGATACATTTTAAATATAAGAAACTATTATGGGAGAAAGATACAGAGTTGCCAGTCCTTGTAGACCTTATAGTGAAGCTTTTGATAAAGACATTGTGCAGCAATTCCAACTGGCCCAGAGGTACAGAGCTTAGTTCTTTAGAAAAAATTGGTCCTTTTAACATTTTTCAGACTGAGAGCCTGAAACCTCCAGTGCCCAGATCACTAATCAATCTGAAAATCTGGTTTACTCTAATGAAAGAATTCAATATTGTCATAGTTCAGGGGAGAACTAAGATATCTATGTTGGCCAAGAGAGAGAAAAAAGAGATGATACCTCTCCTTTAAATTTAGAAAAACAGAACTTTAATTAGAAAAAATGTATATATATGAAAAGGTTAACAGTTCTTAACCACAACACATATATATATGTATACATATATATGTCCAGAAGGGACCAAACAAAAACAGTTTGTAATAAATCCTTTAAATGAGAAAAGGCAAAAAACCAGTCAATGTCTTTTAGCTCCCAAAAAGGGGACACAGTTATATTTACAGACAGCAGGCGGTGATGTAGCACCTCGGCTGGCTGGCCTCTCTCTCAGGTGAGATGGTAGGGCACAGTCGCTGGGTCAGCTCTCATGGGATCAATGACAAAAGCAGCAGAAACCCCGTCTCCATAGTGCAGAAAACAGGCGTGCTCTCTTCCTCACAGCAGCCTCCACAGTGCCCATGGGTCTCCATGGGTGAACAGCTGAGTTAGATAGGAAAAGACACAGTCTTGGCCCCCCAGCGATGCTGGACCCGATGTGTCCCCGTCCTCTATTCTCTCCGCCGAGCCACTGAGCCTCCTGAGGCTGCCAAGAAAACGCAGAAAACCCCCTGGCAACTCCTCTCAGCCAAGCCGTCTTCCACCCCCCTTTTCTCTCGGGCTGGGAGAACAGAACAAAGGCTTTGGTCTGAGTCATTATGTCAGGATATGAATATGCATTGGTTCTTTTGTTAACCACCTTCACCAAGGTTTAGGTGTTGGTTCCAAGACTTTTGGGAGGAATTCCAGTGAGGTACAAAACTATAACAAATATTAAGAGGAAACCATTAGTGAACATACCCTGAGAACAAATTATGGATAAAAGGGGGAAATACACTATGGTTCTGTGATCACAGAATGGTTTGGGTTAGAAAGGACCCTAAAGATCATCTGCTTAATGACATTATCTTTTCTTTCTTTCCCCTTTTTCTTTTTTCTCTCCTGTAGTTGTTGGGTGGGCTATTCTGGGGTGAACTGTAGTGACAGTAAGTACAAGAATTTCTGATTTTTAATTATTCCTTCCCTTTCCCTTTCCCTTTCCCTTTCCCTTTCCCTTGCCCTTGCCCTTGCCCTTGCCCTTGCCCTTGCCCTTGCCCTTTCCCTTTCCCTTTCCCTTTTTCTTTTCCATAATTTATCCTCAGTGACCAAGGTACATTTGTCTTATCGAAAGGAAGTGACAATATAAATCAATAGGAAGAATCATTTGAAGAGACTGCTTAAATGGTGCAAGTTCATTTCCTGAATTGTACAAAATCTTAATGTCATGTCTGAGGAATAAAGACACCATGGATATGAGATTCTGAATGTGAAACATTCGTAAAATTACATTTTATTCAGAAAGGGGCAAACACATGAAGACAAGGGTTTCAAGTGAAAGAGGCTTTCTTTCTTTCTGCCCTGCAAACATTTCTAGTAGACATATAGACTTGATATGTGCATGTATCCAGCAAAAGTTTGCATATGTGTGCATACACACATACCAAACAAACACACCTGCTCAAATCAGTACCTGACAGCCTTTCACTTCTGTTAGGTAATATCAGACTGGATACAGAGCAATTGTGACAAGTTCACATCTGGCATGCAGGTCTGGGCAGCTGACATGACATCCACATTCTGCTGGAATGAGGAAAGAAGGAAGTGATTTTTTTTTTTTTTCTGTATTGAGGAATTACTTTTTCTGGGGAGGCTTTTCTTGTGTGCACTCCCTGTAACTCTCAGCATGAGCTCATACCTGAAAAATACTGTAAAATGTTTTGTATCTTGCTGCTGCTGCTCAGGTTTTCCATAAATACAATGTGATTATATCTCATTTGATTAGCACCTATACATCAATCACGGCTGCTGTTTCTGCCAAGTAAACACAAAGGTCAAACAGCAATGCACAGGAATTGCAGAATTATCACAGAAATCTTCATGAGCTCTTGTTGAAAATAATGATACACCATTATCTTTTCCTATCATGTTTGCTATATTAGTTGGAGAGTTGGAGAGATGCATGTCCAATGCCAATGAATACATGAGATAGCCTCCTTCTGACTTTGAGAACAACAGCCTTCTGCACCTTCAGCAGCCCTCTGGCTATGCATTTCAAACAGTGCTTTCCAAACTCCCTCTATTCTTTTCCAAAGCTCCCAGTTTCTGCAGCAGAAATAATTTATCAGTTGGGGATCATTCACTAGTAAAAATACATCAATACTTTGACAAACCAAACATTTTAAAACAATTGTAGCCAGTATTTTTGCTTCTGCTGTGCTCATAATTCTTATTCCCTTGAAATCTGGACTCTCCTGAGCACTGCTTGGCTGAAGAATTTTGCTTTTTAGAAGTCAGGTCAATACATGCACCATGATGGTTTAAAAATACAACAGAAAGATAGCTATGAATGGCTTTATCTATGTTCTCACAAGTCTTGGAGGACTGTGTACATTCCCACAGTCCTAATCACTTCTGTAAAAGTCATTTGTTGTTTTTGTCCTGTGTCTGCTGAACTTTGTGAAGAAAGTAAGAAACTGCAGCAGAAAACATATTTGTGAGCAAGTACTGCTTGCATGAAAATAACCCCTAATCCTGCCAAATAAATTCCATTCTCTCAGGTTTTTTCTACTGCATTTTCCAGGGGTCATTAAATGGTGAAAACATATCATGTACTGGGTATCATAGCCAATGCATGATGGGGAGTTGTGAACTCCATCTCCATGGGTGAGGCTGCATTTGGGGTGCTGTGCAAGGAGTTTAGTCCATAGTACAGTCTAGGAGTTGCCCACAGTTGTACAAGGGGTGACTGCCAAGGTGGTGTGATTGAGACCGTCTCGGTAGCATCAGCCAGTGAGACGAGGCTGCAGCATTGCAGCTTCCAAGCCCAAGACATCAATCCTACCGCATAGGAGGTGGTGCAGCACCCCACAGAAGGGTCTCCAACCTTAGAGAATTTAAAGATTTGGCTAAGCAAAGCCCCATCAACCTGTCTGAGGGATGGAGAAAGTCCTGACTGAAATGGGACGTCAGAGGAAAGATCTCCAGGGCACCATCTCAGCGTACAGTTCTGTGATTAGCTATTTGAACTGTGCCACAGTGTTTCAGACCTTAAGTGCACAATATATTTCACTTTCTTATTTAAAAGTTAAATTCACACATGCTTTCTGCTTAAATTCACAAACGTTTTCTACAGGCCTCAGTGCAGGAGGTGTACAGCAAAACTGATCCTTCTGCCCCCTCCCAGAACTGTGTATGTTCCAATTCCCTGACAGAGAGGCTTCCTGGGGATGAGGTTTCCTGTCTATTCAAGGCTCAGCCTCTCTGATTTGTTAGGTCATAGCTGTGGGGCTGGATTTTAACACTTTGAAGGCAGCTAAAGCCAATGCATGATACAGTATAGGTATAATTTTTGCTTCAGAGCAATAAGATACCTGCAGCAGCCAGATGCCTCAGCAGCAGAATTCAATCTGATAGTTTATGGGGATGTGATGCAAAGGTGATTGGCCTGAGTTTCTAAAGTGGGAGTGAATCATTTATGTGTATTAGGAAAGAAGATTTCCTTATGAGAGTAAGGAAAAAGGATCACAAAACCATGTCTGCAAAAGTTTTCTGAGATGTAGAAATAAATTTACAGAGAAAGTGGTGAAGCAAGGTCACACTGACCACAGATGAGAATACCAAAAACACTAGCACAGAAAGAGTATCTATATGTCTCTTTATATCCATCTATTTATCTATCAATCATCTAACCATAATGCTTTCATAGCAACATCAGAATTACATCTGAAATCAGCCTACTTAATGCCTGTACTTTACTGCTAAGCATTATGCTCACTTCAATCAATCAGCTTTTGTGACTACCACTGGCATGAACCATGTAATGAAGACAAGTCATCATGGTTGTTCATATGTGTCCATCTCACTATTTGCTTGTTTTCATAATTTTTATGGCTTTTTTTTTTTTTTTTTTTTTACCATGTAAGAGTCCTCTGTGAAGAGATGTTCGCTAAGCTTACAGCAGAGAGAGGAAAAATTTAACTAATTAAATTAACCAGTGGACAATATTTCAGTTTCTGCTGTAAAAAGAGATTTATTGATTTATTCGATTACATAAAATATATGGCATACAAGAATACAGGTCAGGATCAGTGACAGGAACAAAGTGATGGGAGATGGTGTCTCATTAACATAGAAGGAGTGACAAAGAGAAGAAAAACCTACTAGGGAAGACACAGGGAGTAAAAATTCTCCCTTCAGAGAGGTGTTTGGGTCTGACCTACCTTTAGGATTGCCACTGTGTAACCTTCTAAAGTGGTTTTTAATCACTGAAGGATCTCCCACCTTTCTTAACTTCTGGTTTTTGTGCTGCTTTTCAGTTACCTCTGAAACTAATATAGTTGTTTGCTGCCCTTCTTCATTTGATAGTGTTCCCAGTTTATATCTTCTTTAGCATAACTTCTTAATAATTATTAGTAAACATAAAGGTTTCAAATTAGATCCATGTAACCTATTGACTTTCATACTTTTCAGTAGCAGTAAATTAAAATCCTGTACTACTTCTCTTAAAACCTCCAATTACCTACAAGTACACAAAGGAAGGTAAAAATAACTCATCATAATTAATACTTATGCACTTTTCATGCACAACGTATGTGAACATATGGAAGCAACTCCACCTGTATTTAAACAGGTAACTGTCATCACAAATTTTAGCCAATTCTGCAGGAAACTCCAGAAGAAAGAAAAAAGTCCTTTTTCCTGTACTTAACCTCTGCTAACTTCTCTTGTCTTTTTCTTTCTTGTGATTAGCTCTGACACAAAGTGTTAGAAAATTCTGGACTGCTGCTTAGAACTCACACCTTTCTCAGAAAAACCGTGATATTAACTTTCACAGACTAACACATGTGGATTCACAGTATCAAGCTTTTGCTACAAAATTTACTGTAGCAATTTTTTTCTTAGTAAGAGGTACCCCAGATGTGACATAAAGACACTATAGCTTTAACCTTGGTTTTACCTGAAGTTACTCTCTATCCACCAGATAGGTTTCTCTCCAGCTTTAGGTTACACTTCTTGTCCACCCCTCCCTTCAAAGCAGGAGTCATCACATTCTTTACAGGGATATGATTGTAATGAGATACCTGCATTTTCTGCATTGCCTGTGGCCTTGAGATGGAATTTCAGTATGTGCAAAAAACACTGTATCAGTTGAGGGGTATGGAAAAAACTCCCTTACTTTTTAAGTGCATGGCTATTTTAGCTCTGGCTGCTGTCAGTAAAAAGGGTCAAGCAAGTGTGTCTCTAAAAATATGGAGATTATTTTCCAGCTATAAATAAATGCTTTTAGAAATTAATACAAACCTCAGAGATATTTCAACCATTGCAGACACTTGTAATGGCTTGCCTGTGGTAGATGTAAGCCACCTTGCTCTTAGACCAAGCAGTAAGAATGTGCAGCTGGGTGATGGATAACCACTGATGAGCTGCATGCTCAGCCCTTTTGCTCAATATCACTTGTCTGTGTATCTAGCCTGAGTCTTTTCAATAAAATAGAGCTACAAGCTTCCAGTTAAAAATGTCACATTAGCCCAGCTGGTGAGATGATCATGGTTAACTCCACCAGACTAGGAGGGTTCAGGCCCAGCCTTGCAAAAACTACATGAAAGCCTGGAGGAAGCACAAGGCCAGTGCTTGTTGCCTGCTCTTGACATGTCCTTTACAGGGGATGTGAAATAAATCAACCTATCACAACCTGAACTGTATTTATCATCTCTACAATGGTTTAGAAACATGCACAAGCTTTTGTAAGTATGTATCTCCAAGGTAATGAGCAGTATTGTCTCTTGAGCATGACACAGACCCCACATGGCAGCTTAGTATTTGTTCATTCCTTTTTTATTTCTCTAAGAGCAACTACAAAACTGCCAAAGAACTAATAATGCTCCTCATTATAGAAACTGAAATAACCACCATTCAAAAAATGCCAGTGGTCTGCTACCTTAACATAAAAATGAAGATGTGGCAAAAACTCCTGAAAGTGCATGCAGAATTTTGCTAAAACCTGTTGATTTATGTAGAAAGCATTGAAATGGCAGGGCCTTGAAAATGCCTCACACTGATACAAAACTTGGCTTGCTGAAGCCCACAGGATGCTGTTAACTCTTCTGTCTGTTGCTAAACTGTTATCTCACGTCTTTCTATTAACATCAGTGGTAATTTTAGTAATGCTCCATGTTACTCTTTTCACTTACTGATTCAAACATATTTGTTTTCTCTTGACCTATTGGCTGACCTGTAGTTACTGTTTTCAACTTTCACAGGAAAAGTGACTGACTTGTGGAGATACTGCAGCTTTCCTCTCGATGTCTCCTGAACAAAAACTAAAGGCAGGCTACTATAAAAATGGCATCTGCTGTTCTTTCTTCTGGTTATCACTGTTTCTTAATCCTTAACTTTTACTAAGCCAATTAATTTTCTCTGTCTTTTCTGGTGCAGTGTGTTAAGAGAGGATGTTTTGTGCTTATAAATATTTTAATTAAAGGTTAACTCACATGTCAGTGTTTAACAGCCTCCAGAACTTAATTACAATATGTTGATCTGTCTGACCTGGCTAATCATGCTGTGGGCTAATTAGCACCACGATGGACACAGTGCTAGTTGGGGGCATGATGGGAGAGACAGAAGTTGCATCCTGTGTAGGGAACCCATTTTACTCAGAGATACCGGGAGGAGCACAGCTTTGTGTAGAGTAGAAGGTAGTGTTGTGAAAGATCAGATGACAGTGAACCTCATAGCTTAGCCTGATGCCTGTGGAAGTTTCTTCCCTGAACCACCTGGGATTTTTTTTTATTTTATTTTTATTTTTTTAGCAAAACTTTCACTTTTTTATGAACATCTGTCGTACTGACAAAAAGCTAGACATTTCATAGGGAATGGGCTACTTTCCTTAGTTTCTGGACTGAAGACACAACTGCTATATCCACTTGGAAATGATGCAGTGGTATTATACTAGGTCTGTGAAAGCATAAAAACCCAGGACCAATGCAGAAAACAAACTGAATTACTAGAAAGGAGAATAGGAGGTATCAACTTGTGATGCTGTGCAAATCCCTGGTGTGCCTAGTTGTGGGACAGCCTGTGGACTTCTATTTCCATGTCTCAAATGGGATGTGGCAGCAGTCAGAAAAGCACAGCCATGGGCAGCATATGACAAGAGGGAAGGTACAGTCTCTGTCCAAGGAATGAGGGGCTTTACCTTGGAGAGGAACTGACAGAGTGAGAGGGCTCTGTACACACCTCAAAGCTGCAGGTATGTGGTTAGAGGAAAAACGACTCAATGCCTTTTTCATAATATGCTGTGTTGCAGGAAAATGGATGTTCATGTGATCTGCAGCTGAGTATGGGAGCTCCTGGGCACAGTTATAGCAGAAGACTAGTGCTGAAATTCCACCGTAATGTAAGAGGCACTGAGCTTCTCAAAGCAAAATTCACAGAAAGCTGCTAACGACAAACCCAGCTGCCCTGGCTGAGGACATTCTGGTCTGCCAGCTGCTGCCAGGACAGTGTTCAGGGTCATGTTCAGAACACACATTCTCTGCTCTGCCCCAGGCACTGGATTTTGGCAGCTGCCAGTGATGGGACAAAAGATGAGATCAAGATTTGATCTAACCTGGTACAGCACTTCCTATGCAATAACTTCTTGAAAGTCTTTACCTGCTTAGTTTTCATGCTTTCCTGACATCTTCCCAGAAAGAAAGATTTTGTTTCAAAGAATAGGGCAGTTTCAAAGGACAAAAACAAACAATGGCTGAAACCTCAACGAAATCTTTAGAATTTATTCTTCGCACATTTTTCCTCTCCTCCATCAGGGAGATGCTTTGTAACCCAGTTTAGCAGGGCTGTCATTGTGAGAGCCCTCATTGCCTGATCAGTCAGGCAAGTTGGAGGTTTTTCAGTTCCTAAACACTTATGTTTTAAAAGCCTATTAAAAACTATTCTCTTCTTAGTAAGAAAAGATTCTGCACAAAGGGCTATAGTTTGTTTCAATGGGAAATGGAAACCAACAATTCTCCCTTAAAAGTGCTTTTTCAATGCAACCTTTTTTCTAAAATGCACAGTATTAATTGCTACTAGCTGAATTGCCCCTCAGACATACAAGTGTAAAACATTAGAAGCATTTTTCAACAGCTGTGTAAACTGTAGAATACAAGGTCTGTATTTTTCTTTAAAAATTGAACTTATAAGATAGAATGTCATGAATTTTACACTGATTGTGTAAAAGGAAAAGATAGAAATCTGCCAAAATGGGAAATCCTGTACTGATCACTGAATCAAAGCCTTTCCTTGAATTCAGTAAACATGGAGAATGTAAGGCTCTAAACTGCTGTTACACTGGGGTGAACAGAGTTTAAAGGACACTAATGAAGCTATCAAAGGTGCAGGCTCATAAAGCCACATCAGGCTACCTTTGTAGCAATGGGCACAGCTCAGGATCTGATATGAAGTGCAGTCAGGGAAGCCTGTAGGAAGCAGCTGTTGGAAGCTACCTATAAAATGCAACTTGCTAGATTCAGCTAAAACATCTCTCAGATTAATATGAGAAAAGAGAAGAGATGGGATCAAATGCTCATATCCTCATCAACATGTTGTCTCCTGGCCTGGTTCAAGTAGGCTGCTATTTTCCTTTTAGAAAATTCCTGAGGGAGGGTGAGCATGGTAAACAGCACCTGCTTCACCATGGGGACAGGCAAGACAATCCCTGTGGAGTACAGCCTGCAATTAAAAGCCTCTGTGACTGGTGAAGGGGAACTGAAATTGCACTATCATGTGCCTCCTGTCATCTCTCTGTACAGAGTACCCTGCTTTCACAGACTACAAGAAACAGGACCACACGTCTTTTAATAGCTGAAAGATACTGCGTGGCTTTTAGCTTCAGGGATGTGAACAGCTGAGGCTCTTGATTGTTACTCACGTTGGGGTAGGCTTTGGTGGGGCATACTGACAGTATCACAGTAGCTGGCCAGAGAAGCAGGAGGCTATAATCTGGTCACTGAGATGTATGGTCTTAACACAATGCACTTCTGAACCAGAGTGATAGCTGCCAATTGCAAAGGGGAGGTGAAAAGCCCTCCTTCCTAATGGAGGCAGAAGTTTCTTCTGATAACATTTTGCAAGAATTAATGATGGTTTTCTAGACAAACCTCTGGTGCAGGTACCTGCTTTTTTGGGACCTGTGCAGAACATTTTGTTACTCAGTTTAATGACTGAGTCCTGATGGTCTTTCATGTTTACATGCATGGAGTCTTTGCTCCAAAGAGCTTAGGGCTTATATATGGAAAATATAAACATTTAGCCTTCCTAGTGAAGAAGAACACTCAGCTATAATGTTTCCCAGGTATGTTGTGTGACCAGGTTTGTAATCCTGGTAACTGCTAACTGTTGTTATCTATGACATCCATTTTTCTTTAATTGTAAATCACTCTTTCCCCTTTTGCTGGCTTGTTAAATGTTACTTTTTTTAACATAGTACTTGCTTTGAAACATTTTTCCCCTTGTGATTTTATTTTTTACAGCACTGGATAATTTCTAGTTTCTTAGCCCAGGCATTGACTAGTCTTTCCTCTTTACATATTTCCATGATACTTGTTATATTAGGTTTTTGAAAGCTCTGTGCTCAATTTTTACCTTTGCCAAAAAGCCCTGCTGAGAAGACTCTGGTTGGAAACACTTCAGCTTCTTGAAGAAAGGTGGCTTTTTCCGACATCTACTAACTCCTGGTGGCCACACAATAGGGACAGGTTGTGCTTAAGGACTTGCATACTGGAGTCTCCATCACATTGCACATTGCTAAAAGGTGTGGGGAAAGGAGGAAAACTTGGAAGAGGGACAGTGATAACAAGTAGGAGGAGGTCTGATGAAGGAGACCTGATGGGTGATAACGACTGGTATTATTAGAGCATGAATGAGAGAAAAGCAAGGAAAGGAAGGAGCATCTGGAGAAGGTCTGGTAGCTTTGTAGCAGCTGGGCGTCTGGAGTGATGCTAGTGTGGTGCATAGAGGCTAAAAGGTTGCTCCACTCTTTTCAGTAGGGCTCTTTTCAGATTGGTTCCTGGCACTGTCAAGAGAGAAGACTTGTGAGGTTCTTCTGTGGAAGCACTGTGCTGTACAGCCCTCTCACAGCCTTTCCTGATCACTGGCCCTGGCTTCTCTTGGAGAGAGATGTGTTACTTGGACCTGGAAGTCAGATTTGCAGCTGCTGTTGTCATGGTGTGTAACTAGGTCATAGGAATTAACTGAGTTATTCCCACTTCAAGAGCTTAGTGCTCCTGACACATCTTTGAAAAAAAACCAGGGAGTTTTGATATAAAACATTGAGGTGAGAACATTGGCCTAGAAAATTGCTTTATTGGTTACTGTTTTATAAACAGCAGGACTGGGGTTTTTTTTGCTATGAATTCAGCTGGCTTCTGCTCTAGCCATTTGATCTTGTTAAGGCCCTGCCTGCTGAAGAGGTTCCTGCTAGTAGTAATCACCTGCCCATGCATTTAGTCCTGGGTGGGGAGCAAGTCACCTCTTAACCTTTCCTGTGCTAAACTGACTAGATTGTGCTTCTTTGTAAATAGCTTTTCCTGGACTTCTAGTCTTTCTTCTTGTTTTCCTCTGAGCTCTTTCCAGTGCTGCATTTTATCCATCACAGTGGTACTCAGCAGCGGTGTGGGATTCCACAGTGGGCATATAAATGCCACATATAGCTATGGCATAATCCTTCCTTCATCTGCTCATAGTTTTATGCTTATTATTTATTTTATTAGGCATGCTGACAGGGGAGGGTCAGTGGGTTCACCTTTTTATATTCTGTGTTTCCAAATTATGACTGTATTCACGTGTCCTATACCCTTCACTGCTACATGTACATCTATAGACACAACATAATACTTAAATATGAAATTGTCTTACCACTGGGATACAAATGTGACAGTAGCCATGATCTGATCTATTCAGCAGTTCACAAGTTCTGCCTCATTTTCCAACTTTTCCAGCTGTATGTTTGTCATCTAAATGCAAATTTATCAAATAGCATTGGACTGTGAACAGACTCCTTTGACCCATCAGAAATGCCTGCATTTATCATCTGTCTTTTTAACTTTGAGATCCAGCAGCAGGCAGACATTTCAAAATGAATCTGCCAAGCTGACACACAAAGGTATCAACTGGCCAAGTTTATACTGGTGGATAGGTTTTATCTAGTGTCTTGTTCAAAACTGGCCTGAAAACTGTTGAAGTAACGTTTGGCAGAGATCCAGCATCTGTGTACTTCATAATTCATTCCAGTCTTCAGACCATGGCCAGCCCCTGCAGTGGATTAACAGTAATTTTCCAAGAGTTAAACTATGAACTATGTTATGAAGGCATGATAAAAAAAAAACTATTAAAAAAAATAAATAAAGAGAGAAATCAAAAAGAGCCCTTTATGGTTTGGTAGCAGCAAAGTAAGAGCTGTGGTGGCTCCAAGGAAGATGTGAAAGTAAAAATGCAAGCTTGATAGACTTCCATCTCTTTGCAGGACAGAGACACAGTTTAGGCCAGTTGGTCAGATCACCTACAGAGCTGAACTCCTAGCCCAGCTCCTGGGACTGCTGCCACCCAGGTAGCTGGGACCAGTCGTGGTAGTTAGTTTTATCCCTGCC
>JAWWLT010000092.1:47399205-47410430 GCA_035040995.1 Premnoplex brunnescens
TTCAGTCCAGCAATGTGGGTTTTAAACATCCAGCTTGGCCCCAGGCATGCGTTTTTCTCTGCCTGCTGCTTTCTCCACCAGGCACAGACAATACAGAGGGCAGCCTGCAGATTTGGGTGAAAGTAAAGGCTTGGTTGCTCTGGCAGAACTAATCAGGTAAAAGCCTACTTTGAGGTAAGAAGAGCAGCTGGCATCCTGAAGAATTTCAGGTTAGAAAGGGGCTGGAAAAAATAAACAGGTAGCAATACACATCATGACAGTGACCCTCTGAGGATAAGCAAGAATGCTTGAGCCTGTGTGGTGGAGCAGGAGGACACTGGGCTGAGGGAGCAGGCTGGGGTTGGTACAACAGGAAATTTTGAGCTGGGGCCTGTGCTGAAGAGTGGAAAGCATCCAGAGCACCTCATAAAATAATCCCGAATCTTTGAATATGTAATTCTTTATTCATGCAAATGTCCCAAGAAACACTTGACCAAAAAAGAGGCTTTCACTGTTGGAAAAGAGGGAGTCTAGTCAGCACATCACAAACTTCCGACTAAAGTCCTCCATTCCTTTCAGTGTGGAGAAATAAAAGAAAAGCTAGACCTGGGAACTGAGAGGTGAGAATTGGAACAAAGGGGGAGTTAAGTGGGTTTGTGCCATTGAATGATTTATAACTTCTCAACTCTATCATGATGAAGATAATAAAATAGAAATAGGTCACCATGGATTACAGGTAAATGATCACTGGGAGGTTACATGTACTGTTTTTTTCTTAATGTATTTACTCATAACTTCACTGACTCAAGCTATTTGGCACATATCAGTGCTTTTTGTGAGGTTTTACCTTTCATGTGACAGCTCAATTATCTGTAAAGTCAGTGAAAAGAGCTAGTGCTTTTTTCTCCATAGACTCTTAGTTTTGAATTACTGGCCATCAAACTGGGACCTACTGGACTTTTATGCTTAAGATCTCTTCACCTCTCCTTCCCAATGAGCTGCGGATTGACTGCTATTTTTGTCCTCAGTTTTACTATACCTATCCTGCACTGTCAGTTCTTCTACAGAGGTAAGAATTCATTTTGCTACTAAAATGAAGCTCAGACAGTCTGAAATGACTGATAATTCATCATTTATGGAAATGAATTTCCAAATAAACCCTTTTATATTGTATTCCATTCCATGGTGAAGTAGCAAACCTGAAGAAATAATAATAATTTTTAAAAAAAACCTCCAAACCCACACACCTACACACCAGCTATTTATCATAGACTGTTTTCTAAAGACAGAAAAAAATATACAAATGTCTTATTAAAAAATATTCCATATCTCAGAAGAACACAAACAACAATATGATGTGGCTGTTTCTATAGTGACTACTCACTTTCCTTTGGTAGTTCACTAAGCAGTCAGACAGAACCAGAGCAACTGGCTGTGGTAGTGTGTAATTATTTTCCCCCATCCTCCCCCCAAAATACTGAATACACAGATTTTCTACCCTTGAATGGAAAAGCCCCTCCTTGTAAGAGAGCTTTTGTTGCATGAGAGAAAGGAGGGGGAGGTATCAGAAACAGCTCAGCAGTGGTGTGGAGTGCAGAAAATTAGTCATCTAGCTGAACTGGCTTCTGGCTTGTGGTCTGGCATCTGGCTGGCTCCAATGGGACCTTCTGCGGGACCGCTGCCCATCAGGCATGCCATCCCTGTCCATGAGGTATCATAGCCATCTTAGTCTCTTTGTTGTTGGAAGCATATCACCAAGCAGAATAACATAGAGAACATCAACAGAAGCACAGTGTTGCACGTGGGCTTCCTGAAAATCACAGGTCTGTGCTGTGGAGTGGCACAGAACACAGTTACAGACCTTGAGAGAGAGATACATGGTAGTAGTTTCAAGGAAAAATAAAAAAAGTGCCGGTGTTTTTTTCATTTTGTTATCTTTTTCTTTTTTTTTTTTTTTCTCCTTAAGCTCTTTGTTCTCTTCAAGCATCTTTGTCCTACTTTTCTTTGATAGGCATTTAACAGCAACACTCTTCTGTTTTGCAATATGAACAGTTTTATGGTAAAGAACTGAGTGAAATCACATGCTTGACTCCTGCTGTAAGTTTTCCTCTGACTTTTATGAATGTCTGGTTGAGTAATAATTCCTAGGGAACAGAGAATCAAAGATGGGCTCAGCAGAAATTTAATTTTTTCCCCTCATGGCTGCTTCTACTGTATTAGTAGAGTTTCCTTTGACATTGTCACTCAACACTGAGACCTGACAGACAATCCACTGTGGCTGATTGACAGAAGGGAATATAAGCACTTCAGTTCTGGGGGAAAAAAACCCAAACCACTTGGTGTCCAAAGAAATATGGCTCACCTGACAGTACAGAATGCAGTAATGTTGAGTATAACCTCACCCCTAAAGCAATATTGTTCCAAATATGTCCTGGCTAGCCCTGAGTAAATAATTCAGAGGTGTTGATTTATTTGATTTGTTTCAATGCTCACTCTTCTTGGAGAATGGTAGAGAGACAATCTTGATTTCTTATCCTTGAGTTTCTCCATAAAATTTTCCCTAAAAATAATCCGGAACTCTGGATTTATGGCAAACATTTTGCTGTGAGAATTCAGTGTTAAGACCCAGACATGTTGACTAGACCATCAATCAGATAGCCCTGCTCAGTTGTGTTTAGGGTTTCCTGCCTTTTCTAAGTGGATATAGCTTGTAATAAAAAGCAAAGAGCCAAAGAATAGTCAGAGCAAAACATGTGCATACCTTTGGCTAGTGGTACTTTAAAAATTAAGTTGGCACACTGACTGTGAACTGTTCTTAATTAGTTCCATTGTTGATGAATGATGTTCTGGTACTAAAATGGAGGTCAATTATGCTCTGATTTTGGAAGGACTATCCTGGTTTTGATGTATTAATATTCTAATATAGAGTAAGATAAAAGCTTTGAAAAGGAAAAAGGATTATTGCAGGTGAGTTTTTGACAAGGAAAGCATCACCAAAATTGTTGTTCTCAATATAAAATTAACTTAGATAATGTTTTAATTAGAAGAAAAAAATGTGCTATCAAAGTAGATCTTACCTGCCTTTAAACTGAGGAAATTGAGTGGTGAATGAGATGAACTCAGTAATTCATCTTCAGCCAGATGCAGCATTTTGCTTCTGCACTTGTGAGAAACCCAGGGTTTTTTTGAGACACACTTCATAAAGAGACATCATAAATTAACATGATGTTCACATGCAAATACTGAAGACTGGGTAACAAGTTGGTAAAAAAGGGGGTTGCAGCAGTGCTCCAGAAATTAGGAAAGCCACTTTTAGCCCCTGACTCTGCCACAGGGTTTCTCTGAGACCTTCAACAGACCCTTGAAGCCAGGTCAACACAAAGCAGTCTGTGGTGCACTGTCTGAGCTGCAATGCTCTCACTGATGCAGCCATCTATAGGGCAGGGTCCAAAGTTAGTCTGGCATAAGGTGATTTTGAATAGCTTATTGCCTTCCCACAGGCAAGATATTTTATGGGTACAAACAATAGTGTTCAGGGCTGGGATTCTCAGTATTTCTCAGAGCTAACCTCATTTTCTTCAGTGGAATCCGAATCAAGGTAATGCAAACTGGCTTTGAAAATCTAGCTTTACAATGTCTTTTGAATATTACTGATAGCATCAGCTGCAGCAGCAACAGAAAATTCCACCCACATTATTTCTGTGATTTCTATATTGTTATTTTAAGGGTGTTGGAAGAACAGAAATAAATCATTTCATGGCAAAGTTTGTTGGTTTACTACCTGGTAGGGTTTATTTATAGATCATAAGTGTATACACTAAAAGAGAAGTCAGCCATGTGATTTATTGAAACATTTATTACCTCAGCAGATTTTACTTGAGCACAGATATGTTTGTGAGATTCACACGCAGCCTGGAGAGGAGCTTGGAGAAATCTTACATTTTTTTCTGGATGCACACACACGCTTTTGTGTGAAATACCATGTTTGTTTCAGAGGTCACCTCCCTCATACACATCCAGTCTTCTCAGGGGACAAGAGCAGTAACAGACCTTGCTGCTCTGACTCATGTGACAACTCTGTAACCCCATGCTTTCCACAGCCTGGCAGTGAGCTGACACTTTGGCATTTTCTGTGCTTATAAGGAGTTTGGTTTCCTGGCTTCTTTCCTCCCTGCTCTCAGCTCGAGTCCCTCTCACTCAGTGAAGTGCTCTGTCACCCACCAGTCCCAGCCAAATAGCTGACTGGATTAGTTTTTCTCTTGCTATTTGACCCTGTCTGTGCTGATGACAAAAGCATCTACATATTTCTAACATGTAAGGGATGAGCACCTCCCAAGGTCTAGTCTGCTTCATTCCACCCCAGGATAATGACTCACCCATTACCTTTTCACATTTTCCATGCTTCATTTTGCACAAGAAGTGTTAGTCTTCAATGAAAGCTCAGTTATTTCCCTGTTGCAGAATTGGGTTTTGAATCACTGGTAAGATTTTGACGTCATCTGAAATCATTAAAAAGAATAACAGGATTTTTCAACTTACTAAAAGCACCTTTGCAGGTCGCCTTGTGCAAGTATGGCCTTTTGCAGGGGGTAAGGAGTTCACAGCAACCTTACAGGCAGATCAGATGGGATGTAAAACAGTCAGCTCTTTCCTCAGGCAAGGGCAGATGAAGGTTGTATATACTGTCTTGACTGATGTATATTTAGCAGGGGGGAGGAGGATTCGTTATAAGAGCACTTTCCTCAGATGGAGGTGAGCAGTTGGGGCCACTCTGGGGTAATTGCTGTGCCACGTTGTATATCACAAGAAGGAGCCTAGGGCCTGAGAGTCATCAAACAATAAACTGATAAGAGACAAGAGGCACACCCACCACTATGGAAGTTGCCACCTCATGTTTCCCTGCTTTGGACACTCTCTAACAGCTTATTATCTTCCTTATACTGTGGTGCCCAAAACTGCCCACAATATCCAAGGTGAGGCCGCCCCAGTGCAGAGCAGAGCGGGACAATCCCCTCCCTCACCCGGCTGGCGATGCTGTGCCTGATGCCCCCCAGGACAGGGTTGTCCCTCCTGGCTGCCAGGGCACTGCTGGCTCATCTTCAACTTCTCATTGACCAGGACCCCCAGGGCCCTTTCCATAGCACTGCTTTCCAGCACCTCATTCCCCAGTATGTACAAACATCTGGAGTTACCCCATTGCAAGTGCAGAATCCAGCACTTTCTCTTATTGAACTTCCTATGATTGGTGATTGCTCAGTTCTCTGATCTGTCGAGGTCTCTCTGCAGGACCTCCCTGCCTTCCAGAGAGTCAACAGCTCCTCCCAGTTTTGTGTCATCTGCCAGTTTTCTCAGTATCCATTCCAGTCCTGCATTCAAGTAATTCATGAAGATGGCGCAGAGAAGAAGGCCCAAGATGGAGCCCTGTGGAACCCCATTAGTGACAGGTCACCAGTCAGATGTCACCCCATTCACTGTTACCTTCTGTGCTCAATGTGTGAGCCAATCTTCACCCACCACATGGTGCATTTATCCAGCTATGCTGGACACTTTGTCCAGAAGGATCCTCTGAGAGACAGTATTGAAAGCTTTACTTTTATTGAAAGCTTTATATCAGCTCTTCTGGAGGAGACTTGAGAGGAGACCTTGTCGCAGTCTACAGCTTCGTTGTGAGGGGAAGAGGAGAGACAGGCACTGATCTCATCTTCGTGGTGACCAGTGACAGGACCCAAGGGAATGGCCTAAAGTTGTGTCAGCAAAGGTTTAGGTTGGATATTAGAAAAAGATTCTTCACCCAGAATGTGGTTGGACACTGGCACAGGCTCCGCAGGGAAGTGGTCACAGTAGCAAGCCTGACAGAATTCAAGGAGCATTGTAAGATACTCTCAGGCACATGGTGTGAGTCTTGAGGATGGTCCTGTGCAGGGCTAAGGGTTGGACTTCATGATCCTTGCAGATTCTGCTCCAACTCAGCATATTCTGTGATCCTGTGATTATGTGAAGATCTTGCTTGTTGCAAAGAATAGTCTGAACCAAAACCTGAGATGACAGTGGTTGTGAATGAAGAGGAAATGTGGCACAAAAGGTTGTGCCTAACCCATCACTGGTAGTATAGGACATAGGTTATCAGACCAGACTGCAGGCCCAGGTACCCAAAGATGTCATGCTCCAAAGCTCTCTTTCCTGAAGTACCATAACAACTGATATACCTGGTATTAAAGAAATGCCCACTATTATAAGATACCCTGCTTACAATGACATTTGGATCATGCAAGTGGTTAGAATTCCCTGTTCACAGAACAAATTAATTTTTAGCATCAGAAAACAGGAAAGCAGAAGTATTTTTCTTGGATTAGATGGAAAGATGCATCTGAAAACATTCTGTTAATAAAGGAGGAAGTTCCCAAATTGTTAATGAGAGATCATTTGTCTTAGACAGTAATACTGCCAAAAGTTGTTTACACAGTGAATTAGCAAGAGAACTAACTCTGCCTCTCTGTAGATACTTTAATTTTCCTCACAGTGAAACAATATCATTCTGTACTGTTGGAGATACTAAAAGCATGACTGGACATGGTCCACAGCAACCTGCTGCCCTTGACCCTGCTGAGGCATGGGGTGGGACTAGGAGACCTCCAGAGGTGCCAACCAGTTCCTAGAACTTTGTGATTCTATTTTGCCTAATGTTAAAGATGCTATTAATTGTTCCAGTTGTCTGTCCATGCCCATGCCTCCCCACACTGCAACAGATTTGATTGTTGAATCAGTTTTCTGATTCTAGTAAGCAATTATAAATCAAATAGAAAATTTGAAGAGAAATAAATTGCATTTTTCACTTAAAAATATAGGATCAAAAAAGAAAACAAAGGCTGAGAACAGGTTAAAAAAAAAGACCTTGAAAGCCACATCAAAACATTTGAACAGTAGGTCGGGGGAAACTGAAACAGCCCAAGATAGGCCCAGTTGGTAAAGCTGAGACCAGAGATTTGTTCTTCTAAAAAAAGGCAACGTTCTTATGTAGAAGAGGGCATCCTACTGAGCCCCAGCCATCTGCTTTGTTTGTTACCATCCCAATTTTTGAGATGCTCACCCTACTGTCTGGTTTGTTCTTTTCCAATAGCTTGTCAGATTGGCCACAGCCATATATGTGGAAAAACCCTGATGGCAGGTCACGACTGGAGGTATACAACATGTTGACCTTGGAGTGACAAAAGTTCTGTTGGTTGTGGAGATCTGTCCTTCAGCAGAGGCGTCAGTGGGATGGCTGGAGGAAGGGAGGATGAGTCCCATCAGGCAATCAGTTAATTTGAGTTAATTATTTTGCTGTTTTTCTCAATGTTGCTGAAAACGCTCAGCTAGCATTTATTTAGACTGTACTATGTCAGATCTTAGCACAGGTGAGATAGGCAACCAAGAGTAAAATCAGACATGTCTTTTAATTTAGCATTTTCAGCCATCAAAATAAATGTATTAACAATTCTTCTTGGGCAGATGCTGATTACAGGACTTGCAAAAGAAAAAATGGTGCAAGATTTCTCAGCAATTTTGCTGATCATTAGAGAGGCAAATTCTCACAGAACCACTTCTGATGTCACTGGGACCAAAGGAGCAGAGGTTAAATGTGTAACTCTTCTTGCTAATGGCACTGGTAGAATTCAAGATCTGTCATTTTCTTTGTGGTATGAATAAAAGACAAGTGGCTTTGGCAGTCATGATTAAAATATTACCCTGAAGCAAAAAAGTAGGATTCAGACCCTTGAATTTCTGTTTTCACCCTGTTCAATCTGTCTGAAAGGCCAATTTCCCAGTTACTCAGGATATTTTGGCTGTGTTGGCCAGATGAGAAATGTCTTTATATGAATCTTCTGTATAGTGAAAAGATGCAGAACTGAAGTAGCTATAGTAACTGTAATAAAACTTCATCTCCTATTGTTGGAAATAGATCCATGACCTGGAATAAATGCTGCACAGTATAAAATTCCTGTGACCAGCTGTTCCTGGTAAAACAGCCAGCAACAAGTCTAATGCAGCAACGTGTCTTGCAATGATATTTTGTTGCAACCAGATGTCCGTAGTAGTGATTTTACCATGAAAAATATGCAGGAAAAGGACAAAAATCTAAATGGCATTCTGTTGTTCCTGATATTTAAAGGATCTTTGAAAGAAAAAAAAATATTTTGTGGGAATTAAAATAGGAAACACTGATATGCATCATTAAATTTTAACGATCAACACTAATAAAAACTGGAATACTAAAAGGGATGGCGCAAGCAATTGATGCAGGCCTGGCACATCCAAGTTCTATTAAGACAGCAAGATGCCTGCTAAGCCTGAAGTGCTCTTTCAACACTACTTCAAATGACTTGCCAACTCCAGTTGTTCTCTTGCTCTGGCATCTGTGCCTAATCCAATGACCAGAGCTGTGATGTTGCTGCCATAGAAAGAACAATGCTGATGAGTAATGTGAGGACTTGGTTTGTGACCATTCCTCTTGCACACCCAGATGTCCTGCTTCTCTCTGAAGGGGTGACTGGGAAGCAGAGGGGGGCACTGAAAACTCTCATCCATTCTGACAGCAAGATTTATTGATTCCTGAGAATCCTGCATTTTGCAGTGATCTGCCTTTTCCAGTTAATGCAACTTGAATCTGAACCTGGAAAATTTTGATGGCTTTATAGATCAATACAAGCCTGCCCAGAA
Organism: Premnoplex brunnescens; assembly: GCA_035040995.1. NCBI lineage: Eukaryota > Metazoa > Chordata > Aves > Passeriformes > Furnariidae > Premnoplex > Premnoplex brunnescens. The sequence continues at coordinate 47,407,882 of JAWWLT010000092.1, forward strand.
GTACATTATTTATTCAGTGATGAAAAGAAACAGAAAAAAGGCAAGCTTAGGTGTTTCAGCTGTAGAGCAAGGAATAATAAATAGACTTTGGAGATGAAACCTAATTTTGCTATGAAGTGACCCAGCTGTTTGAGAAATAAAGAAGAGATAACAAAATATCCCATAGCCTACAAGTAATCTTGCTTAACTGCAAACAAAAATTTTGAGTGAGGACAACATTGACATAACAAGCTTTTTTTTTTTTAAAAAAAAAAGCATCTCATTTCTTTCATGCAGTGCCAGAAACAATCTGCATGGCTTTCTAAAGGAAGACAAGCATTGGTCCTAACAGCACAGCTGGTTTCTGAGAATGAAGTTTCCACATAAACATGTAGTTTACACATTTGGGAAACCCTGTCTACTACTTAGAGCTCAATCCTTCTTTGGCAATGGCCCAGTCTAGGTGACTTGCCTAGGTCTCTACCAGACCTCCATTTATGTTCAAGGCTGTAGCTCAGGATCTGAGATGTAAGGGTACCTGTCCCTTTAGGGCAAATTATATCATAAGTGTCTATTATGTTTTGTGGTGTTTTCTTATTTTAGGGTGTGGGGTTTAGATCACAGTGTTGCCTGAAGTAGCCATTCAGGTTCTTCATTGTGGTTCTTGGGTTTGTTTTGTTTGTTTGTTGGTTTGGTTTTTGTTTTGGTTTTTGGTTTTGTTTTTTCCCCAAAAATGTGTTCCAAAAGTACTATCACAGAATCTCAAAGCCCTCTGATGTCAGACTTTCATGTTTCAAAAAAGGTGTTGTTTTTATTCTGACCAGTGCCAAGGTCATTAGAACTTGCATGAGTTGTCAGTATTTGGCATGTAGCTAGCAGGACAGCCTAAGCAGCAGTTCAGTAGTCACATAATAAAGGAAAGCCTGTGCCACTGACCTCTCGTCCATTTTTCATGCCCTTTGCCACTCTTGAAGGCTGCATCCATTTAGGGGAGCCACCACAAGGTTTTCATTTTGCTGCACCCAGAGGAATGAAGATATCCACCTCTGGTCTGTGGTGGGGGCAACTGCACATGACCTTGCCACTACACACTTTCAGACCATTACCAGTGAGGTGGTGGGCAGCAGGCTAAACCTATGGTTCCCTTCTACAAATTACTTAATCCAATGTCAGCTTCCACTTAAAACCCAGGAAAAATTATGCAGTCTCCTGAATGGTGAGTCTCAGCTCAAGAACTTCCTTAGCTCCAAGTCTGGGTGTGAAGAGGCTTTTCTTAAAGGAATATCTGCAGTAACAGCACAGAGGTACACAAGTAGTCTCGTGCCTATCCCATCCTCCTACTGCTAAATCCCTCCCCTTGTTGGGTGCATTCATGCAGAGCTCACACTGCTCTCCTCTGAACACAAGATGTGCACATTTTTTAAATGGAAGGGCTGATGGGAAACAATGCAGACATAAAATCCTTAGTGGCTGGTGTTTAATGAATTGTTGAAACAAAAGCAAAATGGCTTTTTGCCTCTGTTTTGTAACATGCCATGTGTCAGTACTGCAGTTCGGGCCTTGCTGCCACAAACACTGGTGAGTTCTGGAATTCACCCGGTCCCCACTTGGCTTCTGAAGCACTTCATGCAAGCATCTGGGATCCACTGGGGAGGACTGTGAGACATGTGAGCAGTAAAGACATAAAGAAAATGACAGAAATGCTCATAAAAAACTACACACATACACACACAAAAAAAAAAAAAAAAAGCTAGAGAAGCATCAAGTAGGTTCATTCCCAACAGGCTTTTCTTTTTATTTCACTAAGTGAAATGTGCTTGGCAATCCAAAGGAATGTCAGGGTCCTCCAGAATAAGCTAATCTCATGCAGTTTATAGTTTTCCATCACTACTTCCCCAATACAGCTGCAGTGGATTGCAAAGCATTTCACAGATGCCAAGCCGCTGTGATTCAACCCTTTCGTCCGGCAGTCAGCAAACAAATGCATTCATTTTCAATAAAGGTCATAAGTTAAAGGGAAGCAGGAGAGCTATAAAATGAAAATGTATGCTATCTAAAACACTGTGACAGAAACAATAAAGAGCAGATATTGGTAATACAATGTGAACATTGGATGCAAGCCCAGTAACAAAGATAGAAAAACAGCATTTCAGCTAGGAAAACCCTGAAAGAAGAACTGGAACTATGAAAAAGGGTTTTAAGCTCGTCAGTCTCTGTTTTGCCCCAGTGGTTTGAAATTGCAGCAGCAGGGGTTGTTGTTTACAAAGGACATCTTTCATCTCCATGCTGCCAGGGACAGTGAAAGGCAACACACACTCATTTTTTTCCATGGCCATTTTGAACAGTGAGGCAAATCAGAAGGGAAGATGTAGCAAGGGCCTTTGTGAAAGTAAGGGTCAAATGATGTGGGATAATAGATAGTGAGCTGAAAATGAGCTTGCAGGCCACTCCCTACAGAGCCAGACCTCCTGCATTTGTTGCTGCTTTGTGATGGAGGGGCATTTCCCCAGGGAAATGTCACATGCCTGCATGCGTGTGTGTGTGTGTGTGTGTGTGTGTGTGTGTGTGTG
>JAWWLT010000092.1:47417896-47461205 GCA_035040995.1 Premnoplex brunnescens
AGGCTGTAGCAAGGCAGGAGTCTGTAGCTTCTCACAAGTATCAAGTGATAGAACAAGAGGAAATGGCCTCAATTTGTACTGGGCAAGGTTTAGATTGGATACCAGGAATAATTTCTCCACTGAAAGGGTGGTCTAGAATTGGAACAGGCTGTCCAGGGTGGTGGATGAGTCACCATCCCTGAAGGTATTTAAGATGTGTAGATGTGGCACTTAGGGAGGGCCATGGTTCAGCTGTGGACTTTGCAGTATTGGATTAACAGTTGGATTTAATAATCTTAAAGATCTTTTTCAACCTAACCAATTCTATGATGATTCTGTGTATTTTTCAGTTTCAGGTATATTTTTCAGGAACTAGATGTAGACTAACAAATCACTATTCTGGATATCATGTGTCCTGATTTCCAAATACTGTGCTTGGGCAAGTGATTACAAAGGTATACACTGGGCATCACACTGGAAAATAGAAGTGAGCAAACATGCATTTAAAACAATACAGAAACCATCTAGGTCATTTATCTAATAAAAAACCATTTCAGTTATGTCCCTTTGCAATGTCCCTGCCAAGCCATTTCCATCTGAAGCAAAATAATTGCATTGATCACCATGGAATCACTCTTGTTCTCACTAATGGACCTGGAAATAGCTCTGGTCCTTGCCTACAGTTGTGCTTACTCAAGTTTGCAATAACTGTTTCAGAAACTCAGATCTGTTACTTCACCAAAGCTAATTCTTAGATGAAATTTAATTCATGAGAGAGATTGCTGTGTTTTGATCAGGAAAAAACAATAACCAGTAACTGAAATAATCCAGGATATGAGATTAGAGTCAAAAACATTATTCCTTCTCTTTGGGGGATGAAGAGTCCATAACAATACAAACCAAACCAACAAACAAACAAACAGACAAAAGAGGTTGTATGGCTCTTCCTTTCTTTATGTCTAGTCTCATTCTCCTGTTTATTTTAGTGGAATTTGGCAGGTGGTTATCCTTTAAGGTGCTGCAGGACCACTAACAAAGAGAGATATTTTGACTCAAATAGATGGAACATTCCCAAGTGAATGGTTTGGTACTTTAGGCACTTATTTTTTTGATGGGGGTGCACAGATTTGAGATTTTTTAGAATGTTGGATAATTGCACATAGCCCATAGCTTAATCTGGAGTATTCATCATCATAGAATGGCTGGGCTTGGAAAGGACCTTAAAGATCAAGTTTAGTCCCAATCCTTCTGCCCTGGGCAGGGACACCTGTCACTACACCTGGTTGCTCAAAGCCCCATCTAGCCTGGCCTTGAACAATTCCTTGAGCACATGCTCTTTATTGCTGCTGAGTAGCATATGGTATCATGCAATGTGAAAGCTGTGCAGTGTCTCCTTAGGTACAGAGTAAGGGTTACATCCTGTTGTGGGGCTATTCCATGTGAGACAGTCCAAGAGCAATGATATTGCTGTGTGCATTGTACAGGCTTTTACAACAAGGAGGTATTATAGTGACTCTTTCTATTCTAGCTGCAAAAATCTAAATAAAACCAGTCAGGCTAAAAGTATGTGTGAGTTATGAAGATGCATAACACTGGGTTTCAGGTGATAATATAACAGTGTTGGGCTGGGAATTCTATCACAGCTGGGGACTGTTGAAAATCAGAGAATAAACTATTTTCAGTAAAGTAGTGCAATAAATCATGGGAATTGTTCTAGCTATAGAGTAATCAAGGAACAAACTTTACTATCAGGTGCTGTGAATGTTCTTTGTCAAAATCCACATAGTTTGAATTACAAGGCAAGCCTCTTTTTATGGTGACCCTGATGCCAGGATTTCTTTGATTTTTCTCTTTTGTTGAAATAGACAGATAATATTCCTCTCTGCTAGTGACTGTGATGGAGCTATAGGCTCCTTGTATAAGGCTTCTCAAAAAGCCCTTTGTCTAAATTCTGCCATAGAAAATTGCACTGAATAATAATTTAAAAAAAAAAAAAATACTGTTTAATTCAGTAATCTTTAGTCTTCCCTCAAAATTTTGTTAACTATTTGGCTTTTATTATTTCTGTATTACTCTGAATGTAGTATTTCTAGTCTCACCCTTACTGGCAACCTTACCCTTAAAGTTAACTCTGACTTCAATTTTGTCAGCTTGACCCTCTGCTATGTTCAGAAGTAATGGGGGGTACTTGTCCAATCTCAGATCAATACTCGTCTGGAGGTGATAAAATTTACCACTATTGTAACACTTCTCAGAGTTTTTTCTGATGTTGAATTAAACTGATAGCACCAAACACTTATGACATTTGAAAAACCTAAGAGAAAAGGCTAAAAATAATGGGACTTCAATTATCATCTAGGATACACCTAAATGCATTTACCTTCACAGTTAATTTCACAGGGGCAGATATGTCATCTTTGTATGGAGCCGGATTTTAAGTTGATTCCTATGTGATAAATAGGAGTCGGGAATCAATGATAATCTGTAGTTCATCAACTATTTTTATTTTTTCAAGACTACAAAACCAGTGATTCACTCTATTGTACCTCAGAGAAGGGCTGAGAATTGGCTTCCTGTTACACCTTCCAGGCCATAAGTGGATGCTGACAGTAATCAGCAGTCGGTGGGTGTAGTTTCTGAGCATGCCTAGTGGCGAGGCTTATTTATTTCAAAGCACAGTTTCTGTCTTGAGAGAAGGAGGAAGCTGAGTTGTGCTGCATCACTCTCCTTGCAATCTGTTCTGGCACAGCTCCTTGTACTGTGCGAGGGAGTTCTGCCATCCTCCAGCATTGCCTTCGGGTAACAGATAGAACTAATGGAAGACTGAGGACTCAAAGCACTATAGCAGAAAAAACCGAAAATACTGACATGCTTTTAGGAGATGAAGGATAGAAATTCTGTAATGTATAGCCTCCTGTTTTGTACGAGACTGATGCTGGAATGCAATACTAACCTACTTTCATAACAAGGTACCTCTCAGAAGTCTCAAGGCTCCCCATTTCTCTGGTCCAGATAAAATTGCAAGGAAAGCAAACAATGCAAAGAAAATCTTAAATGCTGCTGTTTGAGACAAGCAACCTTCCTTAACTACATCAGAGACTACTCTGACAATCTAGCTTAGCTGATTGTTAGCTTTGCTTTATCATCGTTGCTGAGGCTTCAGTTGGATGAGGTCCTAGAGTTAAAAGCCTGAAGCTTCCAGATAAGGAACACATTTGGCAGCAGTTGCTGATGGTGTAGCACCTTTAAGAGCTACTTGCTTCTAAGCAAACAAATTGGAAATTCTTCAGAGGCAGGTGGTACAGATTGTGCTTGTCTTCTGTAACCACCTGCAGACCTCTGGTTTTAAACTAGGTTTTGAGCTCATCAGACCACCAAGGACAGCAGCACAGTGGAAAAATCTTCACCTGTCTTCTTTTTTGTCCACCCCATTCCCCACTTATGTTTCATAGAAAACTTCATGGAGAGCATTTCCTCTTGGGCTTACAACAGCAAATTAAAACTTGAAGCCGGGGTTTTGCTGTGTTTGTCTATGCTCTCCATTGACACATTGTGAAGAATGTTTTGATAACAAAGAGAAGTCTTGTTGGGCTGGCAGCAGTATAGTCACAGGCTGTATTTCTTTTAAGCTGTCAGGGAAGCCAGAAGCAGCATAGCTATTCATGGCACGGCTAAAGCTGGGAAAAGGAGAGCTGTGATAGCTCCACTTACCTTGTGCAGCTCTGGAAACCCAGTTCATAAGCCTCTAGTGATGGTGTTATTATAGAGATGATGCCCTGTTCCACTCGCCCTTTCACTGCTGTCATCAACTTGCATGAATGAAGTTTGCCAAAAGATTTCTGCTAAGTGTTTTCTTTAATATGGTGGGTTTATATGACATGCAAATATACATCAGATACTCTGCTTATTAGTTGTTACACAGAAGTTATTCAGGTTCCTGATTTCTCAAACCTCTTCCATAATTTTTTCTTTCACAAGGTTTATTTAAATTATAGGTTAACACTGTACACCCCCAAGCTGAGTAGAGGCTCACAACTCTATGCTTGCAGCACTTACCTATTTTTCTTGCAGCCCAGATACTGATCTGCTATGTCAATTCTTTTCTTTCTTTTTTTTTTTTCTTTTTTTTTCTTTTTTTTTTTTTTTAATTTTTTTTATGACAGATCATATGGTCACAGGTGAGAATTCAAACAGAATCTTCCGTCCCCAGGTGGTTCCTCTGCTGTAATCCACCCAACCAGAGCATGTGCAAGTGCAAGCCATTGTTAGACAGTCTGCCACTCAGCCAGGCAAATGAAAATACCACTGGATGTTACAAATTCCCTTCTGTGTTACAGCAAATTTCAAAGACTTGTGGAATCTGTTTCCAGATATGTTTTGAAGGGCATAGGACTGTTCTGGTCACATCTGTCTGTTTGTCTGTCTATCTGTCTGTCTGTCTGTAGACTTCCCTTCCCCCCCGCCCCGGGGACTTATGGACTGGTTTTAACCAAATTGGAGTGTATGGTGTCACATATACAATTAAGTTCTTGCACATATTATGAGCATTAGAAACAAATTAGCACCCTGTTTCAGAGAAAGGCAGTAAAATGTGACATTATGTGGTGTTTGGCAGTAATCTGTGGCAAGCCTTTGGCTGTATCAATTCAGCTGTATGTGTAACACTTGGCTATACTCAGGTGGAAGTACTGCAGAAAAGAAAGCAAGGGAAAGCCACTCTCACCATAGCGGTGTTGAAATAAAGGAGGCAAAAGATGCCAGCAGGGGCTGAAATCACTCTTCTTAGAATATTTAGCATCCTGTAAAGGAAAGTGCCTGTTTCCCGCAATCCTGTAAAAAAGAGACTGCACTTTCATTTAACAACAGTTTCTAGCTTACCTGTTTTTTGAAGAAGCCTTATAAATAAAATGTCAGCCTGATGATAATGGTTACCAAATACTACATATAAATGTAATAATGAACTTAAAGACTAGCAGTTTTGGATTTAAAGATAGAAAGAATATTCTACAATATTTAAGCTTCATTTAACTGCATGTTTAGAAACAGTATTTTTCTTAGATGTAGGCTGTTTATGAGTTAGAAATGACAAAATTGAGTTACAATAGTGTGTAAAATGAAAACTGAAGGTGCTGAGAACTGTATGTCTTCTTTATAATTTTAAGTATGCTTAGAAATATAAAGTAGTAAAAGTAAAGTATAGGAAAGTTCAGAATCAGCAAAAAAAAAATTTACTTTTAACATTCATATTGAAATGTGAAATCCTTATTAGTATATTGAAGATGGTTGAGTCAGATTCCCAAATCACTGCAAGTGCACAAACCCCAAAGACACAAACCTGCTGCCTTGTTTACTGATGCTCCCTTCACAGCCATGGGTGTGCAGAGCTTTGTCAGTGACTGCCCATACTGGATGGTGGGTTTCTCCCTTGAGCTCACTGACAATGCAGACAATAAAACACATCGAGAATATACTAGAATATATTAGGGCTTCAGGCAGCAATCTTTCATAGGTTTTCATATTATCAGTTAAACATCAGGGAGGGTGTGCCTCAATGGGATGACAACTGCAAAAATGCTCTGATGCTTGGGTTGAATATGTAGCCAAGAAAGTGCTGGGATCTGAGTGGATTCAAAATTTGTTGTGCACATCAGCTGCATTGAATTGTGTAGTGAGTGGGAATTTGTATTTCTCTGCTATCTGTCTGGGAATTATGTCAGAACCATAGAACCATTTAAGTCAGAAAAGACCTTTAAGGTCACAGAGTCTAACTGTTAACCTGAAACTGCAAAGTCCATAGCTCAAGCATGTTCCTAATCACCACATGTAGGGGTCTTCTAAACCCCTCGAGGGACGGTGACTTAACCACTTCCCTGGGCAGCCTGTTCCAATGCTTGGCAACCCCTAGCAAAGGGAATTTTTTTAATATCCAACCTGAATCTCCCGTGGCAGAACTTGAGGCCATTTCTACTTATTCTATTACTTGTTACTCGGGAGAGGAGACCAACATGCACCTTGCTACAACCTCCTTTGAGGTTGTTATAGAGAGTGATAAGGACTCCACTCAGCCTCCTTTTCTCCAGGCTAAACAACACCAGCTCCCTCAGGTGCTCCTTACAGACTTGTGCTCCAGACCCCTCAACAGCTCCCTTGCCCTTCTCTGAACTCACTCCAGCACTAAAATGTCTTTCTTGTAGTGAGGGGCCCGGAACTGAACACAGGATTCAAGGTGTGGCTTCATCAGTACCAAAGACAGGGGAATGATCACTTTCCTGGTCCTGCTGGCCACATTATTTTTGACACAAGCCACAATATCATCCTCCCTCTTGCCCACCTGGGCACACTGCTGGCTCATGTTCACCTGCTATTGACCAGCATCCCCTGTTTCTTTTCCATTGGGCAGCTTTCCAGCCATTATATCCCAAGCCTGTAGGACTGTCTGGGGTTGTTGTGACCCTAGAGCCGTTCCCAGCATTTTGTCTTTTTGAACCTCACACCACTGGCCTTGGACCATCAATCCAGCCTATCCAGACCCCTCTGCAGAGCCTTCCTACCCTCCAGCAGGTCAACACTACTGCCGAAGTTGGTATACTCTGCAAATTCAATCCCCTCATCCAGATCATCAATAACAACATTAAACAGAAATGAGCCCTGAGGAACACCACTGGGGACTGGCTGCCAGTTGGATGTAACAGTATTCACCACCACTCTCTGGGTCAGGCTATCCTAATAGTTTTTTGCCCGGTGCACAGTGTGTCCATCCATGCCATGAGCAGCCAGAAGAATGCTGTGGGAAATGCACTGAAGAAAAAAGTCTTGATTTACTATACATTCCTTTGTGGATCCATGGCATACCTATTATTGACCAGTTACTTCATCTGTGTTCCTTTAAATCTGAATAACATATTTACACAACTACAAGAACAAAAGAGATTTGAGACTATAAAGCAGGGAAACAACAGCATTGGCAGTGGGAATTATTAGATGCAGAGTCTTTTCTGCTTTTAGCATCTATAACTGAAATATGTCTTGGCATATGTAGAGACAGGATTTTTTTTTTCCCATAGTCTCCAGTAAGATTCCTTTGCCTACAGGAAGCCAGTGGGGAAACTCCACTTAAAAACAGATTATGTCTTAAATACAGGTATGGGTCTCTGGTTTCAGGTACACATCTCTCAATATGTGTTTTCCTACTCCTGGTGTTTGACACAGGCATGACTTGCATCAGTTTATAGCAGTATATTCAGAAACCATGGTAATTTTTACACTGACACAAAAGCACAGTAAATCCACTTGACACAAACATATCTACAGGTGTTCACACACATACTTGTGTTCACAGATACCATTTTTGTCATCCTGTGCATGAGACTCAGAGCACCAGAGCAGGTTTCAAGCTGAGGCTGCAGCCAAGTGTGATCTCTTCACAAAGCTGCTGCCTCCTGCCTCTTTGAGGAGAGTGCACAAACCCGTGGGACAACAGACTGATCCCCAGGGGTCTCAGGACTGGAGACAGTTTGGAACACTGTGCCTGGAACCCAAAACCTTACATAAAGCAGGTGAAATGTTCCCAGGGAATACAACTCCATTACTTGGGTGTTTGTGCCTGTATCTAATACCAACCCTATTAGCCTGAGACTGGATATAAATGAAACTTTGTACACTTTGTCTGAAATTTATTAGTGCTGTATTGTAACCTTACAATGTGTAACTGTATTAGGACTAGCCAGCAGGACTCTCAGGATAGAAATAATGAAGAAAAATGATGCAACGAGGATGAAAGATTTTCCCACAAACTCTTGGAATATTTTTCAAAGATGGTTTGGTGAACAGCTGATCCAAAGGGCTTGGCTTGATGTCCTGTGAAGTTCAGGAGATAGGTGATGAACCTATAAGTAAGGAGCAGAAAACTGCCAAGACAAAATTTTACCATGTAAAAAGTGACTAATTTGCAAGAGTCGTTTGGAAGCTCTTTCAGGAATTAGACAGCTTGTCTAGAGGCTTTCCACTTCTTTTATATCCTGCTGCGTTCTTATCATCAGGATGATCAATACATTGTTTTACTGAATCTACCATATCCACCCTCAGACACAGACTCACAAAGGGAATAACGTCAATACTGGACACAGTCAGGCCTCCCGGGTGAGAACAATCACTGCTCTCATTTAGCACTTAGCATAAAAATGGGAAAAGAGCAAGACCGACTTTTCTGAAAGGGGTAACATTGTCAAGATGAGGACAGGCTGAGCTGCAGCTATTTGCATAACCATGAACACTGTTAATTTATAAAACATTTCCACTCAAATTTTAGTTAGAAATATTTTTTAAAGAAAATAAACCTCATTTGTAACAGGTAATATAATTTTGTGTTAATGCATTTTCAGAATTTGCATCCTGAAATGTTGAAAAAATAGTACAAAATGATGTTCCAGAGGCAACAGCCAAGGAAAAACTGCTTAAAGGTCCTTGATTTAAGAAAATCAAAAAACCAATTTTCCTTCAAACACCTTATTGGACAGTTAAGTTTAGAAGAAACTCAGCAACTGAACCACTGAATAAGTGAAAAGCATTCATTCTCTTCAGCTGCGTTTTCTTTACATGTCTTGATTTCAGCCAGGACATGGTTAATTTTTGCAGCAGCCAGAAGGATGTATGGCCAGGACCTGGAGGTTATTCCATACCACCTCAAGGAAATCTCTACCAGGGAGAAGGGATTTCTTTTGGTTGAGTAAGCATGGCGGAGAGGGTGATGGGGTAATGCATGTTCCAAGCCACAGGGAGTGGTCAGATTAATGCCAGTTCAGAGCTGGAGGGAGCAGGTGGCTTTGGTCAGGATCAGGCTCTGTGGTGAGGATTTTGCATGACAGTTACTCTCTCTTTTGTACGTTGTTGTTAATAATATTGTTGCTGTCAGTGTTCTTTTTCTTATCTCACTGCTGTTTCCAGTAAATTGTTTTTATCTCAACCCATGATCTTTAGCTTTTGTGACTCCAATTCTCATCTCCAGCCCACAGCAGGGGAAGGTAGAGTGACCAAGCAGCGGTGTGGTTTAGAGAGTCACAGTGGGAGCACTAAATTGGGAAGTACCATTCCTTAACCATGACACACACCAGTGATGGATATGCAGTATCCTTGAAGAAACATCCTTGAAGATGTCATCAGCTGAGCAATTAAAATTACTTTAGCCTTTATGCAAAACTAGTAACTCAATTAGCTTCCATATACAATACAAAATTTTAACATGATAATCTTAAGTTATAATTTTTAAGTTATTACTTTTTTTAGGCATCTAGTCTAGTGTCCTGAATGGTTCAGCACCCTCAGCCCTTGCTGCAACAAACAGAGAAAAATGGGTGCTGCCACAGAGTACTTCTCACAGCACCCAGATTAGTCTTCTGCTCTGAACATTATCTCATTCCCTCCTGACAATACAGGTAGGAGACAGAAATTTCCCTCCTAACCTAGAAATCCAAGTTTGGTGTCTTTCTTAGGGAACATGACTGTTCCCAATACTTATGGTGCAGTTTTCAAACTTAATATGTAAATACTTTTGTTGGAAAATCCTGATGTATTGTTACCTACTGCACATATATGCAATGTTAGGTATTAGTATTTACCCTAATCCAAATCATGGGTCATCTACAGCCACCACCTGCGACTCCTTGAGCACTTCCATCAGCGCTGCCTCTGTACAATCCTAAACATCCACTGCTCTGATTACATGACTAATGTGTCTGTCCTTGAACAGGCAGAGATCACCAGTATCGAGGCCATGCTGCTGAGAACACAGCTGTGCTGGGCAGGCATGTCTCCAGGATGGAGGATCACTGCCTCCCTAAGACTGTGCTCTATGGGGAACTCGCCAGTGGCTGCCGCAAGAGAGGAGCCCCGAAGAGGAGATACAAGGACTCCCTGAAACCATCCCTCAGCCTTGGCCATATTGAACACCATCAGTGGTCCACTCTGGCCTCCAGTTGGGAGACATGGAGACACACCATCCATAATGCTGCTGCTCCCTTTGAGAACACACTCAGAATCAGTTTGGAGGAAAAAAGGCAATGCAGGAAGCACCGTGCCCTGCCAGAAGTGCTGATGGAGACTTTCCACTGTGCCTTTTGCAACTGGACTTGCCTATCTCACATTGGCCTTTTTAGCCACCACTGTGCCTGTAACAAGCATGGGTAGAGCCCTTGCAAATCTTTCTTTGCAAAGCCTAACCATGATGATGATGATGAATATCCAAGGACAGATCATTATGTTCTTAAGGTTGTAATGAAGACAAGAGGTGCAGTTATTGTGGTCTGGACTAGAGAAATGCTAAAATTTTAACCTGGTAGTATCTTGAAGTTGTAAAACAGCCACACAATTCTAATCCCTTGAAAACAATTGAGATTTTTGCTGTAACTTCATTATGCCTCAGGTTAGACCCAGTGTGAGCAAAGGCTTGGGAAGCCACACAAATGAATTTGAAAATCAAGGCAATAATTGATTAAACTGGACATCAGAGGATGAGATGTCCAGAATGAGGACACCTCATTTTCTGGAAATGCAGCCTTTTAAGACACGTTAAATCACTTGACTGGGAAAAAAAAAAAAAAAAAAAAAATACTAGAAGCTACCAGATTAATTTACACATATACACACCTATGAAATGTTAAGCACACATTTATACATTTACAACATGTACCTTATGCACACTGTATTCACTAGGCATACCCTATGCTTATCCAAGGATTCTTTTTCTTGCCCTTCCTCTAAACCTGAAACACCTGCAGTCAGTCTCAGCTTATAATAACATCCACAGCTGCATCTGGGGCCTTGCCTGGTGACTAAGGCCCTGTTGTTATGCCTTGGGCCATGTGCTTAGCCCTATCAGTCATCAAACCAGCAGCAACATTGAGCCCTGATCATTATCACTTAAGCTGGTATCAGTCTAGTTACTGAGGAGATGAAATATTACCAGTGTGATTAGAGTGTGATAACTGCAGATCTGCAAGCCCATCAGATCATTTGCTACCATCCACAGTATGTGTAAAAATAATTCTTCCAGGTGGCACAAAGCAGTTGGCCGTGTGCCTAACAACTCACCAAGGCATTCTGGGATTGCATAATAAAACACTAGTTGTCATGTAGTATTTTAATTATTGCTATCAGCTTCCAGAATTTCAGTAAACTGGGCGTACTGCATAATGAGTTTATAATAAGCCAGAAGCTTTGTATCACAAGTAAAGAGAGAGAGCTATGCTACTATATTGTACCAGATATACTGTACTGTTACTCCAACACAGTAAGCTTTTCAGTCTCTCTGGAAAAAAAACCAAACCAAAACAAAAAACCAACCAACCAACCAAAAAAACCCCAAAAACCAAAACAAAAAAAACCTCAACACAACAACAACAACAAAAAAATCAGTTAACTGTAGACTTTTCCTCAACATGCCTGGATCTTGAACTCTGTGAGAATGATAAACTCTTGATATGACACACTCCTTTTGTTAATATTAACACAGCATGCTCAAAGTTTATCTGGAAAGTAGATGAGAAAGCCCCTCAGGCTAAGAGGCTGCAAAAGGAGAATGGTCATCCTCTCATGTTATGTAAACTCACCTTCACTTCTTTGCATACGGACACCTCCCTGTTTTTGAATCAATGACATCAAGAGCATAAATACTGGAGGCAAAAAAAACCCCAAACAACTGAGTCACATTAGCAGAAAATTCCTTAAAAGCAAAATATACATGCAGCAGATTGAGCAGAAGAAAACGGATGTAAGCAAATATCCAGAGAAGAAATATGTCTTACTTTGTTGTTCTCTAAGAAAGTATATTTACCTTTTCTCCTGAGTATTTCAAACTGCTTTCCAAAGCCAAGCAAACCTGCGGTTTATAAGTGAGGAAACAGAACAATGAAGGTCAACTACATGATTTAATGTAAAGACATGTATGTGACAAGTGTAAAATACATGGTTTCCCTTGGTAGATGAGCTTCTCTCATTCTTTCAGAATTATCTAAGCTTATTCTGCACACTAAAATAGTATTTTATTAGTTTTTACTGTCATTAACAGTAGAGAATAAATTCAGCTCTTGGAAGACGAGCTCGATTTTATTCTGCTTTATTTATCATCAAAAGAACTGTTAATTAAATTCTTAGTGCAAAATATCATTGTAGATGCATCCACCCAAAATAACACAGCTTGGCTTTCAGTGTTTATTAGATTCTCGTGTATGTTTTCCTATTTATGCTCAGAAAAAAACCCCCAACAAACCAAACCAAACCAAAACAAAACCCCTCACCAAAACAAAACAAAAAACCCCCAACACATACAAAACAATACCCACTAAAACAAAACGAACAAACAAAGAAAACCCAGCAAAACAGAACAAAAACCCTAAGAGAAGGTTTTCAATGGAAATTTATGTAGAAGACAGTGGAGAACAACTCTTTTGGAATGAAAATGTTACTGGCTACCCTGTCAGGCAGCAAGGTAACACCAGTTTGGAGATATGTTAGTTGCCCCTCATTAGTCCTTCTGCAATAGTGGATGGACAGGCCAAGCCACCAGTGGCACAATGTAGAGACAGAGGGAGGAAGGGGTCTGCAGGCAATCCGGAGAAATTCCTCCCCGAAGCTGTGCAGTTCAGAAAGATCACAAGGAACTCAGTCCAGAAAATGCTTACTCATGAGAGCATCCCATTAGCTTTTGGACTTAGAGTCAGAGCATGTTGGCACTGCTTGAAGAGAATTTTAGGAGCATGCTGTACAGCAATCCTGTGCCCTTGCTTTGGACAAACAGTTCTGTTGGCTACAGCAAGGGCTTCAGTGTCCTCTGTAGATGCATCAGAATCTTCAGGTGCCCTCTGAGGAGCTGAAGGAGGCAACCTGGAAAATCTATTGTTTTCAATAGACTGAAATTCTCACTGTGGTAATCTGAAACTCCACAGCATGGACCATGCATTTGAAAAAGGCTGAAATTATATTAAAATAATGAGTTGTTTGCTCAGTATTAAATTCCCGGAGGCAGTTGGTGAGTGTAATCAGTATTGTTGACCTATTGTAAGTGCCTAGAGGAGAAAATGAGAATTGTAGGTAATCTGAGAGTCAGGGGACACCAAAAGTGCTGACTGCATGGCCAGTGCTCTGCTCCATGGGGAATGTAGACAACCATTGCTGCAAGAAATCATTCTGCTTGTCTGAGGGGATGAAGTGACTCCTTTGATCAGCATGCACGTTGACTTATCCTTTGTGTGATGCCTTGGGTTTTGCAGGGTTAAGGCTGAAGGAGAATTGTGACACAACCTACCCGGTCTCTCTTCTTCCCCACATGATGAATTACCATGCTGATACTTTTAAGGATAATGCATGGGAAGAGAAGTGATCATGTTTAATGTTTGTTTCAATTCCTACCATATCTGTCCAAATCTCTCCCTACATCTGCTCATCCTTTATTTATGTAACTATTTTCCAATTTCAATTGACAATACCATGGCCTTCTTGCTCATCACCTCTTTGCTCTTACTCTACTTTCCCTCCAGTGCCAACAGCCTGAAAGCAGATACTAATATGTATTTTAACAGAAAGTTGCAAAGCATCTGGGGCATCTTTTTCAGACAAAATAAACATGACTCTCTTGAGTTCATGTTGTTCTTATTCAGGAACTTTTTTTTAAAAACGTATTTCACAGTCCTTGATGTTTACGCCTTCTCTGTGCTGCATGCTAGCAGAATATGGGCTTTGCCAGCCAGCCACTCCCTTTGGAACCAGACCACCTTGCTAACCACCTAATTGGACTTTTGGAAAAGGCTTATCATCAACCCTGACAATCTTTGGAGTATAAAACCAAAACCTACACTTCAAAAAATATTTCTGAGAGAGAAAATAACTCCTTGTCCATTTTTTTATCATTTCACCAACGTCCTTTGCACTTCATCTCTATTGTGGTTTCACCCCGGCTGGCAACTAAGACCCACACACCTGCTCCCTCACTCCCTCACCAGCAGGACAGAGGAGAGAATTGGAAAGGTAGAAGTGAGAAAACTCATGCATTGAGAGAAAGACAATTTAATAAGTAAAGCAAAAGCCTTATGAACAAGCAAAGCCAAACAAGGAATTAATTCACTGGTTCCCATGGGCAGGCTGCCTCCATGAAAGCAGGGCTTCGTCATGCATAACAGTGATTTGGGAAGACAAATGCCATCGTTCCAAATAGCCCCCCATTCCTTCCTCTTTCCCCAGCTTTATATGCTGAGCATGATGCCATATGGTCTGGGATATCCCTGTGGTCAGCTGGGCTCAGCTGTCCCAGCTGCACCCCCTCCCAAACCTTGTCCATCCGCAGCCCCCTCACTGGTGGGGTGGTGAGAGGGCAGAAAAGGCCTTGGCAGTAAGCACTGCTCAGCAATAATGAAACGTCCCTGTATTATCAACACTGTTTTCAGCACAAATCCAAAACATGGCCTCATATTAGCTACTGTAAAGAAAATTAACTCTATCCCTGCCAAAACTGTCACAGTCTTCCAGTCTTTTCTTCTGTTTATCCCTCTTCTCAGTACTTTACACCATAAGGTGGTTTTAGCAGTTTTGTTCTAGATACAGTTTTACTGGTCTTTCTACCACAGTCTTAATTTAGTTTTCTATAAAAGGGGCCATGGACAGCTGCTTTATACTCCCTACTGAATTCGTTACTATCACATGAGATTGAGACACTAATTGAGCCCAAGGAAAATGCTGGGGCCAAAGTAAAAGACTGAGCCTACAGCCTTCAGATATGGAAAAATGAAAAGGTAATCAGAGACTCCTATGGAGATAAGAAAATATTTTCATTGCATGAATCGTCTATAATGATTTTATTGCTGTTAAAAATACAAAGTGTAAATGCTGGAATACAGCAGTGAACATTTTTATGACCCATGGGTCATAAGGAATAGCGTACTTTCTTTCAGTGATCACAAAATTTACTGTGACTGAACCTACTTAGTGCAAATCCTCCAAAGAAAACATGCACAGCTTGTGGTAAGGATATTCAGATAAATAATTTCCTCAATTTATTAGTAAATCTATTTCCTATTACAAAGTTGATACAATACAATTTGTGGAAATGGGATTTTCTCAGGGAAACATGAAAAAAAAGCTCTGACTATGTGTTGCTAAAATCCAGTGCCTTTGTATTAGCCAAAAAAGGGAGATTACATTCTATCTATGCAACGTATTTCCATGCCTTTGCCTGGGAAAGATATATTCATTCACACCTTTTCATAAAACTGAGTGCAACTGCACTTTGTGTTATCTCAGAAATAGCAGCATTTCAGTACTGAAAAAAAATATTCCTGCATGTAAAAAATAGTAGTTGCAGGATTACTGGAAGTAGAAAGAGGGTTTTCCTATATCATTTACATGATATACACAAACACATTCTATTGTTAAACAGAAAAATAATATAATAGCTGCTATCTCAAATGTATGTATGCAGGGTGA
Organism: Premnoplex brunnescens; assembly: GCA_035040995.1. Taxonomy (NCBI): domain Eukaryota; kingdom Metazoa; phylum Chordata; class Aves; order Passeriformes; family Furnariidae; genus Premnoplex; species Premnoplex brunnescens. Next base: position 47,433,344 of record JAWWLT010000092.1, read on the forward strand.
CTGCAGTAAAATGTCAGTAAAATAAAATAAAATAATTTTAATACAAATCTTGCCTTGCTTGAGTTTTGAAGACTAAACCATACTCTTTTAAATGTGGGATTCAAAAAGTGTTTGGAACCAGCATAAAGAGAAGTTGGAAAAAACTCACAATCAAAGAAGATCAAGCTATCTTGAGTAAAACTGAATGGAATATTTAACAGAATTATAGAATATCCTGACTTGTAAGGTTCTCACAAGATTCATTGAATCCAACTCCTGGCCCTGCACAGGACAACCCCCAAAATCAGACCTGAATATTTGGAAAAGAATATTAAAAAAATGCTCCTTTCCTGCATTTTCTAATGTGCTCAATCTATATTTTTGCATTGGAAATCATTATTTTCAGCAACATTGCTGCTCTCCTGCCTTTGCAAGTACTGAAAGAGAACAAAATTTCTCTGTATTTCAGAAATTCGGTAACACCTTTCTAGCATTACCCAAAGAGGTTATAATGCAAATTCTGGCAAGCAGGATACGTGACAAAAAATCAGGGCAATTCTTAGGAGGAAATCATGGCAGACCATTGTCGGTCCCATGGCATTGTTCCATCTCCACAAGAACTATTGGGGCACTGCCATGTCAGGACTAGAGGGCACTCCCACAGGCACAAGGTAAATACTGACAGTGACCCCTTATATGTCAGAATGCACAGAGGTGGCAGTCTCCACCCATTCCAAAACTGGGGCCCTTTAGCAAAATGCTTAACTTACCACCCTTTTTGGGCACCCCTGCTGCATGCTCTCCACTCGGGTAATTCACTAAATTCTGCACTGCAACTCTTAGTCAGCATATCCCGACTCACTTCAAAATACCAATGACGAGGAATAACTTACTAAATTAGGGAGCATATAAAATAGAAAGAAATAAAAGACTAGAGGAAAAACATCCTTAAATCATCTTTACTTTATGTCAGCCTATTAGAGTGCATGGAACAGACAAACAAATAGCAGAAAACACAGGGAAACCAAAAAAAGCCAAAATGATGTTGCAAAATTGCACCAATAGTAATGCTGCTATTAAGCCAAAATAATGAAGTGCACAACAGGGGAAAGGAACCAGATGGTCAGTCTTGTAGGTGGTCTGAATGAGCAACCCTCAAATTTGTTTTGAGAGACATAAAAGGAAGTTAACCATTCCTATTGTTTATGCTGTTTGAGTATCAAGTACTATGCAAAAACAATGAAATTTTGTGGTAGCTGAAACAGTTAGAGAACCAGATGACTGCAGCAGTAAGACTAAAGGCCACATCAGTAAAATGGCTAAACCCTGCTTAGGCAATATCAGAGCCACAAACTAGTCTCTTAGGAATAGGACTCACTGTAACTGTTTACATAGCAAGAGAACTAGAATAAAAGGACCCATCAAGACCCTTGCAAGAATACAGTTTGCTTGTACAAAAAATCCTGGGCAAGGGTGCAAAATGATGCATTACTCTAATTGAAGCTATGAAATATATGAAATTGCTGTAGCCTTGAAGACTTGTGATGTTCCCAGTGCAGAACCAGGATCTGTTGGACCTTTGCAGTATGAAGATTGAACAGTCTGCCAGATTCTGTGTTCGGAAGCCTGTCATTGCAGTGTATGAATAATGCTTGCCTAGATTTCTTCCTATTCTCTATGCAGTAGCAATATGCAATTCCTACTGTAGTGTGTTCAAGACAACAGGAGAATGGACCCTTGTAAAATAATAATAAGCAATTTTAAATGCTACAGAACTAGCAGAGCTAGCAGGCAACCTCAGCAAAGTATTTTAAGGCATGTCTTAAGACTAGATGAGAATATGTTGTGAAATATCTGCTTGTTGTTGAGTTCCCAGAACTAGCTTTAGACAATTCAGCTTGGAGAGAAAACAAAACAAAAAACCCCAAACCAAAAATGCCCTTTACTTTAGAGCACTTCAGTGTGCTTTTGCCACTGGAGTAGCTAGATCTGAGTAGCAGTGTGTGACCAACAGCCCATCAATATTTTTATCCTCTGTGCTTGTAGTGAGCTACCATACTAACACCTGGCATACAAGATGGCTGATGGTCTGCCAGCAGGGCCATGGACAGGGTGTGCCACCAGGGCAGACAGATTTGAGGCAGGCTGTGGCCAGGCTGAACATGAGTGTCACAGCAGCCAACAGCACGGTGCAGGAACTCTCAGCTTTCTGCTGCCCCCCAAATTAAGCAGATGATGGTGTACATATACGTATCCAAAATCCATGGCTTGATTTGCCGCCTGTCTTAAATCAAGAGTGAGCACTAAAACCAACTTGAAAGGAGACATATGTGGACACTATGGACTGCAGGGCTGCTCAGATTGGTGTGATAGGACATAAATTATATTTTACTCTTAGAAGCCCAGTGAAATTCTGTAACTTGCAGTTCTGCAATAAGAATTAAAAACCTGCCAAACCCACCTCCTGAAACCCAAACTATATCCCACGTCAAGAGACCATTCTCTCTCTTCTTCAGAAAGGTTCAAAACTGAACCCTTAGCTAAAAGGAAGCTCAAAACTACTGTTTGATGCCAATTACTTACTCTTACCATCGGTGTTGCATTTGATGATGTTTAATTATCCATCCAGCTTTGTGGTACAATGGGTAACATTGCCTTCAGTGTTTTTATAATCATTTATTGCTGAATTTTAAGTGTCATCCTAATAAGTAAACATGATGTAAGTATTTAATAGCTCTCTGTTTTCCCTTCAACAGTGGAGAAGCAATCATTTTATTTTCATGTAAAGCTATGTGTTCTTTTCATAGCAAATTTTAGGATAAAGTTATGCAAAAATCTTTATTTTCTAATTTGTCTCTTTTTAATAGTCAAAAGGAAATATTTTCTCAATTAATTCTCATTGCAGTTAAATAAAGTACTTTTTTTCCTTTTTTTACTTCTAACTTCTTTTTCCACAAAACAGAAGCAAATTACTCTGATAAAAAAATAATTAACTTTTTCCACTGGGAACTAAAGCAAAAGGTTACTTGGTGTTATTTTTCTCTCACTCCAAGACAGAAAGCTGAAAGTGAGAGAAAATGTTATTTTTAAATGCAATGGTGTTGCTTTCTTCACTTTTTTTTTTTTTTTTTTTTTTTTTTAATATTTAGCTCCCCTTTTTCTGAGGGGAAAGTGGGAGGAGTAGGAATCAGATGAAATACCAATTTAAATGGATATTTCACCATGAACAAATAAAAATTTTCTCTCCTTTGTAATTTAAAAAGTAATCATTAAAATTCAAGCACTTGAATGATGAGTAATTTTTATTTTGTATGTAGTTCAAAATAAGGCCTGTCATCTTAAAGTGTATTTTCCCTCTTAAAATGTGTCTCTTGGAGTCCAGATCTCTGGCTGCTCATTCAGATACAGCTCTATTGGGCCATTCTGGCCTTTGCCATATCACTGCTGCAGAAGAAGTTCATCTAGCAGTGCTAGCTTGTGGACATTAGAGATGAGGATGCTTGTCTGCCTTAAAAAAAAATGGGGGAAGGCAAGAGGAATTGTCTTTATGAATCCCTTGTCCAGATGTCTGCAGGGACATGAAGGGCTTATGACTAATCACATCATGGCCAGTGGCTGCAAGGTGACATTTCTGCTCTGGTGGGGTTAGCGTGACACCCTGACTGACCCTCTGAACCTCTGCTGCTCCTGCATGCTCTGCTGAGCTGCCCTAAAAGAGAATCATGTGGAAGAGATTGTCGGAGGTAGAGGATGGACCACGTGGAGAAGCATAGAGCTGCTGATGGCAGGAAATGGGGTATGTGGGGTCACACATGGGAGAATGGGAAGTTGAGAGTGATGGTCACATTGGGAAGGCATCAGGTAAGGTACAAAATATTACAGGTATTATCTGCTGTAATACTGGTGGCATATTCTTGACTTCATCATGCATTGGGAAACACAGTGAGAGTGACGGAGCACTGGCACAGGTGGTCAAAAGAGGTGGTGGAGTCTCCATCCATGGAGATACTCAAACCCCACTGAACACAGCTCTCAGAAATGTACTCTTAAGTGGCTCTGCTTGAGCAGGCTGACCTCCACAAGTCCCTTATGCTGTCAGCTATCCTGTGACTTTGTTACCTCTGGTGTGGGCTAGCAAAGCTCCACCTCTAGAAGTTAGGCCTTCCTCCCTCTCCTTATGAAACCCTACCCACTTTAGGAACACACTCCATGTGCAGTCCTCAGATTGGCATTTCCCTCAGTGAAGACAACCTTCTGAGACACTTCACTTTCTGTAAAGTTTTTAAATTCAAAGAACAACACAATATCCTGAGTTGGAAGGGACCTGCAAGGATCATGAAGTCCAACTCCTGGCTCGGCCAGGACCATCCCCAAGATTCACACCATGGGCCTGAGAGTATCATCCAAACACTTCTTGAACTGTGTTGGTGCTGTGACCACTTCCCTGAGGAGCCTGTTCCAGTGCCCAGCCACCCTCTGGGTGAAGAGCCTTTTCCCACTAGCCAACCTAAACCTGCTCTGACACAACATCATGCCATTCCCTCAGGTCCTGACACTGGTCACCACAGAGCAGAGATCAGTATCTGCCCCTCCTGTTCCCCTACTGAGGAAGTTGTAGACTGTAACGAGGTCTCTCTTCAATCTCCTCTTCTCCAGACTGAATAAACTAAGAGACCTCAGCTGCTCCTCATATGGCTTCCCCTCAGGGCTCTTCACCATCTTTGTTGCCCTCCTTTGGACACTCTCTAAGACCTCAGTATCTTTCTTATGTTGCACTACCGAAAACTGCCCACAATATTCAAGGTGAGGCCACCCCAGTGCAGAGCAGAGCGGGACAATCCCCTCCCTTGACTGGCTGGCAATGCTGTGCCTGATGCTCTCCAGGACACAGTTGGCCCTCCTGGCTGCCAGGGCACTGCTGACTCTTGTTCAACCCCCAGTCCTTTTCTGCAGCACTGCTCTCTGCCCTCTCATTCCCCAATCTGAATGTCAATTGGTCTGAAGTAATCCATATAGGTATGTATTTCTTTTATGCTAGGGTTGACATTTGGCCTCAGACAATGGGCCAGCCTAAGGGTTTGTACATCACTGACATCTCACTTAAAACTTGAGGATAGGACTTGACTGAAACCTGAATATTACTGGGTAACAAATGGCACATACCCCCAAGACAAATGTTTTAGACTTCAAGCACTTTATTTAATTCTGCCTCCTTGCTTTAAAAAATACTAGGTCTAAAAAATACAGCTCTACACATTCTACACATAATGTTTGACCATATTCAACTGGGAGACTCCAATATGAACATACCAAAACAATAAAACCAAACCAAACAGAAGCCAGACAGGCGTCAGTCTCAATCACTGCCTCTTTGAAACAGCAAGACATATTCCATAGTCCACAAATTGTGCTGTTTCTTCTACCAAAGGGGTGTATCTATGTGATTTAGCTGCAGCTAGTCAGCTGGTATTGCTTTCAAACAGCAACAGTCACATCACAGGACATTAAGTCAGCTTTTTGCAGCACATCTCCACATTTCACCCAGAAGTGGACCTGATGCTTTGCTCCATATTGCAATATATAAATGGGTTTCCAGATAAGGAAAGATGATGACAAACAAATCTACCTGACTGAGATACCAGAAAGGCAAGTCACAGTGTGAACACTGGTCACGGAGTTGGGACCCTGCAGCATCCTCAGAGATATGTTCATGAGGTTAAAGTTCTTTTTCCTGTCTACCTTACATCTCAGATGATGTGGCAGAGGTCTGTGTGATATGATAAGGGCAGAGGTCTGCATCCCTTAAAGAGTTTAGCACATGCCCATTGTCTTCCAAAGGAAACCTCTTGTTTTTACGGTTTTAATGTGTGACAGATGTCCCATCACAAGATAGTCTGATTGTAACAGTTCACATTTTTCCATACCATCTTCTAGCTGCATAATATTTTACAGCTCTGTATAAAATAGAGGACTATATGAGAAGGCTATTTCAAGCACAAGTGTACTACCTACCTGTATAGGTAAGCATTTTCTTCCCTGTTAAAATACATTCTTTTCACCTCTTACTTTCCAAGTTCACAGGCACCTTTCCAGTTATGTATGTCTTCCTTTTTCCTTAAAATAAGAAACTGCTTAAAAGCACATATAATTCCTTCTGAATACTGGTGTGAATTTCTCAGATTTAACCTGCTGTGCTTGTGAGGCAAATCATCATTTACCTACCTGCCCAGAAACCATTGTCAGTCTATTTTGCAACCAGTTGGCAAGTCCCCTTGGCAAGCCTCTCTTCCATGCTTCAGAGATTCGCTGCTTTTGTTGGTGATTGAAATAAAGGCATATGCCAAAGATACATATTGCAGTGGGAGAAGCCTGAAGCTGGCTTTCTCCTGTGGGCACCACGTGGCAAGTCTTGAGGATATCTATAATTAGATTATTAGGGAGGGGTTCAAACAGGACATGGCCAGAGAAGATGGACATTATTTCTAAGTAGGCACCTTTACCACCCCATGGAAACTGACAGGATAAGCAAGGAAACAGCAAAGTCACAGCTGGGGCTCAGATGAACAGGTGTACTCAAAAAGCAACACTCTGTTCCTTTGAATACCTTGCAAACTTTAAAACTACTGACAGTTCTTCTTCATCTCTGTCACTGCATTTGTTCTATAAGCAGTGTCAGCTGTGAGGAAGAACGAGCTCTGATGCCCTTTACCGCTGTGTCATCTTAGCCACTTGACATGGCTGTGAAAATGCTTGTCTGTACTCTATAACCTTCAGACTAATGGCAGTTCAGATGCATACTTGGTATGCAACACCCAAATGCATCATGCCGTATAAGCCAAGGCTATCAGTTCTGTACGCAGAGGAACCAGTCACATTAACAGCACCAGGTGCTATAGAAAGATACAATGTTATAGACCAGCACCTCTAATGTTGGTGTTCCAACCTTCCTGGGTTAAAACCTTAGCCTCTAGGCTAGTAAGAAAATAAAACTTAGTAGTGACAACCTGAAATGCATGTTAGTGAGTCCAGTGTGCCCTGGAACTAAGCACAATGAAAACAGGGCTGATGTAGTGGTTCACCCAGGCAAGCACACCGTTTCTGAGCAGCAGGCAGTGAATTTGAGCACCCAGCACTGGAAGAAGCTTCAAACAGAGGAAGTGTCTTCTCAGTCAGGGACCAGAGGCCACCTTAAAAATCAGGCTGTAAAAGTTTATATCCCTTCCTAGGTTACAATGAAATTTGTCCCACACCACTTCAGCCATAAAAGCAACAGGCTTAGTGTAAACCAGTGCTTTTAAGAGAGGATAAAACACTTCTAGAAGGTGGTTATCTCTTCATTGTGTCTCACTGAGTATTGGGAAGCAGATACATAACATTCATGTGAAGAGGAATGAAACCTTTGGTTTTGCCATTGTAGAGGTTTTCTGATACCATTGCTTCTTGCAGTTGCTTGAGCCTGATAAAAATTAGTTACCCAAGCCCCTTTGAACTTCCAGAGGTATAAGAATATGGGCTTCAGCAGCTTGCCCAAAACTATTTTTTTTCTGGTGTATGTCATATATCCATGGGCATTGAGTATATGCAGAGCAACTATGTTTGAAATATTTTATTAAGTGAACTGCTTTCAAATGAAAAAAGTTAGCAAGAATATTTATATTGTTCTGTGTGTGTGTGTGTGTGTGTGTGTGTGTGCGTTTAAACATGATTCAAATTTTGCTGCAGTCCTACAGCAAGATGCAGGACAGAGGACCTTTGGCCGTGGGCAGTGGCGCTGCTTTTCATCCGTGTGCTGGAGTCCCGACGCTGACCTTCCCAGATGAGCTCCCCGGGTCTGCCAGCGCATCACCTGCGGCTCCTCACCGCCCTCCTTCAAGGCTGGGGGCCCCGACGGGCCCCGGGGTGCCCGGCCCGGCAGGGTGACGCCCCAAAGGCAGGGGGAGCCAGGGGGCGAGGGGCGCGGTGCGGGGGCCCGAGGGGCGCAGCTCTCAGCGTCCCCTCGGGGCGTTGTTCGCCCCCCGCGTCCTTCCTGCTTCCGGGGGCCGCCGCGGGGAGGATTTGCCGCAGATGACATCAGCTGTGGATGCTGGCAACGCGGCGGCGACGGCGCGGAGGATGCGCCGGCTCCCCCCCTTCCTCCTCCTCCTCCTCCTCCTCCTTCTCCTCACCAGGTCCCTGCCCTGCACCGTCTCCGTATAAAAGCGCCGCCGCCTCCCCGCCCGCTTTCACTCCCTCCCTGCCGCCTGCGGAGCCGTCGCCGAGCGGCCCCTCTCCCCTCTGTGCCCCGGAGCCGCGGGGCGGAGGCGATGGCCACCGTGGTGGTGGAAGTGGACTCGGAGCCCTCCTGCAGCATCCCCAACCCAACCTCCACCTCGCCCAGCCTGTCCCACCGCTTCCTGGACAGCAAGTTTTACCTGCTGGTGGTCATCGGTGAGCTGGTGACCGAGGAGCACCTGCGGCGAGCCATCGCCAACATCGAGCGAGGTGAGGCAGCGGGAGCCGGGGCGCCGCAGGCAGCGCCGCGACCCCCGCGCCGTGCCCTGCCCCGCCCTGGGCGCGGCCGGCATCGCCCCCCGGACACCCATCCCACGCCACCCGCTCCCCACGGTCTCGGGCTCTTCTCTCCCGGGGGTCCCGCCGCAATAACCCCCCACCCCGCCGTCCCCCGCGGGTGCGGGCGCTGCGCTCCGCCCGGCCCCGCCGCCCAGCCCGTCTGCCCGGAGACACCGCGGGTGGGCGTGGCGCGGTCCGCACTGCGGTCCCGGTGGCAGCCCGGGGCGGACAAAGGGCGGCGGGCGGCGCGGTGGATGGGCTGGGCTGGGGCTGCGGGGCGGCTGCCGCCCGCAACCCCCCGGTCCCCGCCGCCTCGCCAAAGCGGCGGGATGCAAGGCGTTTTCCCCTGGGCGGCAGAGGCTGCGCGGGCGGGAGCGCAGCCGCGCCTTTGTGTCTAACTTTGGGCGGTGGGACTTTTCTCTCGCCTGGAGAATTTTTCATGACCCAAGCTCTATATACTCAGATATATATTCCAATAAAGAAAAGCCATGAGGAACAAGGCTGTTACCTGAGTGCTCAGCCTCCTTATTGTCCGGCTGCGGGCTGCTCTGTCTCGGCGTTTATTTGTCCTTTTCTTTAAACAGCGATGCGGGATGCATCACCAGTGAAATAACAGTTTTATAAGTTTTCTTTGTGGTTTCTGGTACAACAGATTGCAGTGTATATGCAGAGAGGGGGAAGAAACCCCACCGTTGCGGTGTTAGTGGAATGAAGCACAAAGAAAATTTTTGCCAGACCCTATAGTTTTTTAAACTCAGTTGATACCTGATTTTATATCCTATATTTTTTGTTCCAGGCTGGAAAAAGCAAAGATTTCAGAAACCTGCTATTGTTAGAGGGGAGGAAGAAACCCCGGAACGGGGAATTGTAGCAGCCTCATCATGTAGGTGTGGTTCAGCAGTACAGCTAGGACTTCATCTGTCTCTATTGTTGCTTTCTCAACCATTGTTGCTTTAGTTGGCAATTTCTCTGGATTCTTTTTCACGACTGGTTGTGGTAAAAGGCTTCCTCATCTCAACTAATTAGTCTCTCCATGAGCTGTTCATCTTTATTGCTACTATTGTCTCCTAAGGAGAACTACTGAGGCAGGTGCTTTGTCATTCAGAGCCTCTTCAGCATTGCACTTTCTTAATTCTATCTAGTTTTCAGTTGTGTCAGAAGTGAATTGGCTGTATTTTAATTAAATTGTTAAAAATTATAGAGCAAATTGTTAAAATTTCTTCCCTCAAAACAGCCAATACCCTTCCTCTGAAGAAACGCTCTTCAATCTCTTCTTGAATCTTCTATTGTACAGTTGCTGCTGCATAGCTCAGTGGCTGCTACCTTCTGCCACTAAGCGTAATGCCCACTTACAGATTTAGATGTTCAGAGGGAACATTTTTTGCCTTTTAATTTGTAATTTTGGATTAGAAGTCTCCTTGCTGCTTCTAATAGCAGATCACCTGATCAAGATTTTTGCCTACTAGGAGGAATCCTTGATGAAATTTTGAGGTACATTGTTCCGGATGAATGCACTGAGAGTCTGAAGCTCTATCTACGTGAGGCAAATATGAGCTCAGCTAATATCTTTCTCTTTGGAGAGTCTGCTGTAGTCTGGAAAAAACCCACCTCTTTCAACCTTTATGCTCAACAGAGCTTTAAATGCATTTTAGTTCTTGATAACTCTGCCTCACTGTCTTCTCTGGTACATCTCCTGAGTACCATCACTGAAGAGTGTGGATTCATGCGCCAAACTGCAGAGCAACGTGTCAAAGAAAACATCTGCTGATAACACATCAGTGGCGTGATGCTACGCAACCTGGTGGAATGCAGAGTCATTTCTTAATATATCATGAGGAAGGAATGGCATGGCGAGATGCATTTTCAGTAATTACATTTGGGTTGCGACTTTGCTAAGAAGGCAATACTCCTACCTGCCATCCACCAAAAGAGAAGAAGGCAGGAAAGAGAAAGCTTCAAGATTTTTCTACTCATTTAGCAGATGCTACTGGGTGTGCCCTGCCTGCTGTCTGGTTAATCCTGTATCTAGTGGCATTGCACCCTTAAGACTGCAGAAAGAAAGAAATAGGTCCAGTTCAGCCATGTTTACAGCAGTTACGTTCATGATGTTAATGATCTACATCATTGGATTGACCTTGGATTTTAGTTCCAGGTTTACCTTCATTCTACCCCAAACTTTATTTGGTTATATCATGTATTTAATACATTATGCTACTCTGTAATGTACGTGCATGATTTTTACACCCAGACTGCTGAATCATGCAGTTGCAAATTTGGGATATTCTGTCCAAGTATCAGCTTTGGCTTCTCGGACTTCTGTGTGCATAGCGCATATAGGCTTTCTCCCCTCCTTTTTTTATTTTCTTTTTTTTTTTCCTTCCTATTTATTTTGTATTGAGTCCTTTATTTTGGACATTGCCTGGTGCAGCATTTTTGACTACATCTAATCAGAATCTTGTTCCCTCCAGCAAATTTGGATTCATGACAAAAGCAGCTAGGGATGGTGAACAGGTCCTGTCGCTAGCAGCATTGCTGAATCATGGTCCATGTTTCTTAACTGACCTCCAGAAAGCTTTGTATTCTCTCCACACAAGGTTGGTGTCATAGGCCAGTGAGCTGTTTATCTTCAAGCTTCTTGAAGTTCAGCACTCATTCATTCAGCATATTTCAGCTTTGTGATCAATGTTGGTTTAATAGTTATAGTTTTCATATGCACTCTCTATATGGTATTATATCATCTTTGCTTTCTTGCTCTCAGATATTCCAACACCTGGAAAATATTAAAAGTCTGTTGAACTGTACTTGTCTGCCAAAACTTCCCCCAAAAATGCACCATATGGCCAAGAGTTTTTTGATAAAAGAAAATAAGGAGACATGCAGAAGAAGCTTGCTGCTTATGCCTCAGAACAATGATGCATCAGTCTGAAAGTGGAGGTGGCTGGTTATAGCTGAGTTATTTTTCTCAAGTGGTTATGAAACACGCAATGCTGTATTTTCAAATTTTTCTAGGGATTCAAATGGCAGCTACTTAATAGCTGGTAGCATATTAACAGTAGTCAGCATGCTTCTAGCTGGACTTGGATACTGATGAGGAAAAGCCCTGGATGCATTCTTCTTGAAGAGACTTCAGGTTGTTGAAATGCAGGTGTTCATATTTGCATGGAGAACCTACTCAGAGCTGCAATGGGAAAGTGGTACTGCAGTTCTGGTTTCTCTGCTATTCCCCCTCTTCTCATACTTCAGCCCTCTAACATGGCTTCTGCCTATCTAAGTCCCAGTGTTTCTACTGCCTTGAAACAGAATATATAGCATGGGGAGTAGCATTGACAGTAACATCCTGAAACCCTAACAGAGTTACCAGAAGTGTTAGTGCTAGACTCGTGGTGAGGGGTTGCCCACACACCTCTCCAGGCATCCCCCTGTGAAAACCCAAAGTGGTTCAACTCAACGATTTCTTGCAAAGGCATGGTCAAGAATATGGGGAGGGGCCACCAGACACTTCCTCATCAGCAATCTCTTTTAGGTTTGCCAGTTAATTTCTGTAAATTTAATGATGTTTCTTTAGAACAAAAGAAAATCAGTAATGTTGGTTTTCAAAATTGCAGCAGTGCCTGGACTTACCTGTAGTGCTACTGCCTGATCATTTTTTCAAAGCTAGAAGATTTTTCAGAACAATTTTGAAACAAGAAAATGATAGAAAAATCTAAAGCATGTTCTGGGTGGGTTTTGCTGTTTTTTTTTTTTTTGTTGTTGTTTTTTTTTTTGTTTGTTTGTTTGTTTGTTTTTTGTTTGTGTGTGGGGTTTTTTTTGTTCTTTTTCTTTTTTTTTTTCTTTTTAAATTAAGTCACCAAAATCTTGCAGAAGAAAACTAGAAACTTGTATTTTTGCTGCAGTGACTTTTTTTTCCTGGTCAGATTTCAATCATTAAAAATATATTTTGGAATAATACATTTTTTGGTCATATCTGTGTCAAGTGTCTCGCTTTCTAAGTAGCTGGGAGGAAAAAACAGTAGGGATCAGAGATGTGCTGTTTAGTTTTTAAAAGAAAAAAGATCAAGCATAGCATTTTTAAATCTCAAAACTAGAGCTTTGACACGTCATAAATAAAAGATCACTTAAATTTTAATTTAAAATGTGGGATGCTTCAAAGCTGTTGAATGAAGAAGTCAGCAATTTAATACTTTAAATATTAATTAGCAACAGGCTAGGTGATGCTGTTTTTCTTTTTTTTCCAAATGGGCAATGCACAATGTGATTAAAGTGTCCTCTGAGTGATTCACTCTTTCAGTTTTGTAACCCTGTGTATTTCTTTTTTGAAATCAAGTCAGAGACATCAGTAACTTCTTGTAAAGTGGCTACTAGGATATGGGACCGGCTGTCCTAAAGCTGAGGCCTTAGAGAATGGTCATGCTTTGGAAAGACAGATTTGGTGTTTCTGATTCCTGTCAGAGCCCTTCTTAGCACTCAGCACATTCTAAAAAATAGCTGTGTACCTTGAAAGGAAGTGATGCTGGGTTTGGCATTTAGAAATATGCAAATAGCATGAAAACAAATGGAGACAGACTCAATTAAAACTTCCAGTGCTCGCGTTTCAAGCTAGATGTGTTTTGTATTTTGAATTTTAGGAATCCGATCATGGGACACAAACTTGGTCGAGTGCAACTTGGATCAAGAACTGAAACTTTTTGTGTCTCGCCATTCAGCTCGATTCTCTCCTGAAGTTCGAGGTGAGTTTAAGAGCAGAACTAAGAAATTATGCTTTGAAATTGCCTGGCCCATTGGTTTTAGGGACTTATTAAAATTAAGAAAACTCATATTTTGACTGAACAGTTTCTTTACATTGCACCAATTCTTTATGTAGCCCCAGAGGTTGAGGCTTATTGTTGTAGGTGTAAAGTACATACAAAAAGGTAATCTGAAAGGTTTGCTCTACATTTTAGTAAAGCCAGAACTGTTGTCACAGCTGTTGCGCAAGTACAGCTCAAGCCACACGTTTTTTCCCAAAAGACATGGACTTTTCCTTGATATGAAAAGCTGAGTTGTCTGCCTTCACTCACAGGAACTTTCTTTGGCTTGCATGAGGAAATCAGAAATTTGTAGGGCTCATAAGACTAAAACTCTTTTGCTGCCTTTTTTCCAAGACTGTCCTTCTTATAGATGATTCATACAATAAAGTGAAACATTTGTTTTCCAATTTGGTGAAGTGTAAAAATTTTTTTTTCCTGGTTGTATGGGTATCAAGTGTTCGGTAAGTTTTCTAAGATCTCATTACTCTAATACAAGTGCTAAGTGAGTGTGGATGAAATCAATCAGACTTCTCATGTAAAAATATATGATCTGCAAAGAGTGGAAGAGATTACTCTCATTGGTGACATCATTGTGGCCATGTTGACTTTTAGAACCTACTACTGATGAGTTTTACCAATTCCAGCTTCAGGGGTATCTCTTCAGTGGTAAAAAATGGCTATAAAATCTTGTATCTTTCTACTACATCACATTCCTAAAGTCAGTTGCTATACATTTTTGACAAAGAGGTCCAAATCCCATGCTAGTATGACAGCACTGACCTGATGGTTTTGAATTATGCGCAAAAATCTCTTGTGTGACTAATTTTTCTTCTCACAGCATAAGTTAAAGCATTTTTTTTCTCTATCTCCTTGTATCTATAGAGAGTAAAACGTTGCTACAGTTATAAAAATGATTTCATACTGCTATGATTCTTCCTCTGGTTTGAAAACCAATAGAACTAATACAACATTACACAGCACAAAGATTTTCAGTCAAGGCATGTAGTTCCTTTATTTACCTGAAAGTAAACTGGGGCCTAGAATACATGTCTTGCATTTTGGTTTAAATATCATGAAGCCAATTCATCTTCTCAGTCACACTAGTTGCTTTATTTTTACAGAGAGGGAATTTATATTTAAGGAATGCAAAATGCAGTGCATCCCATTTTTAGCATGTAAGTGTTTTACTTTAAAAGTTCAGGGACACAAAAAGATCCTGTATCTCCTGTAGTGAAAATATTACAGCATGTCTAATATTTTTACTGTCTTGTTTAGATGACACATTCTGATACCACTGCATGAATTAAAATAAAGCAAATACTTTGCTTTCATATGATAAATAAGATTATGTATCCCCTTTTCAAGAGAAAGAATGTAGAATCGTCTGGGATTTTTTCTCTAGGAATTTTTTCTCTATTTTTGGTTGATTATTTTCCCTCCTGTTTGTCTAGACTTGGCTGTTTAGTCTGTCATTGTGTTGAATTACAGCTTAATTGTGTGTGACTGGAATTCATCAACATCTCTGACAAGCAGAAATGAACGTGTTTCACCACTGCTCAATCTTTAAACAATAAACTGCCAAAATCTGTGTTTAAAGAGCATTAAGGGAGCCTGAAACTTGAATAAAGGCAATATACAGGCATAAAGCTATCCGTCTTGACCAAATTCGTGTCTAAAATTTTGTGAAGAAGCACCACCTTCAAAATCTCACTATACAGATCAAAGGATCATTTATTTTAATGTCTCTGCTGTTCTCTGGTGTTGAAATAGAGAAGCATGAGGCTCCTTTGTATCCTCTCTACTGTTTGTGAGAGAGAAGGTTTTTTTGTTACCATTTTTTAGTAATGTTTCAGAATGTTTGATTTCTGTTACAGTACCCAGAGGTTGAATTCTGGGTGTTTAACTGCTGAAACGGTCAATTTTCATACTAGAGAGATAATTGTAAGTATGTGTTCCTTTATAGTCGCAAACTTAGAAATTCTGTGAAATTTAGGTAACTAGGTGACCTTTTGTCCCAGGAAAGTATTCATCCAAGGTGATGGGGTTGTCTGTGGAATGTAATTAAAAAACCTTTTTTTCAGCCCTTTGAGACTGAAGTCTTTGTGTGACTCGCATGTAGGGACAGTTTACTCTTGAGGAAGGCTCCTAGCATAGTCAGGTCTGACTGGTGACTGAAGCCCTTTTGATTATCATGTTTAATTATGGTAATTGCAGTGCCAGCTCTGTACATGGTTATATGCTTTTCAGAACAGCTCGAGGATACATGCATAAGTGATGTGAAGGGTAGGACTTTTTCACCAAAAAGAAGCTTGGAGACAATGTGGTCAATTCTCTCTTCATGCTGTATGCCCATGATGCTGAAGGAGAGACGTGCCAGAGATTATCTCTGTCAAAGCATTCCTGTGTTTTCACTTTAAGAATTTAGGGTCTAATCCTTCTCCCTGTGTAATGAATAGCAATGTATATACTGATACTGCAGGGAGCATGACTGGATCCAAACACTCTTTTTGTGTTCTTTTCAAGGGAATGGGTTGTCACAGTGGTATTTGTGCACATTATATTCAGCTGTTAGGCAATTTATGGGTGATTTATGATTCCTGAAAAATAGGCGTCAGATTGGAAATGCCAGCAGATCTTTTCTGCTATCTTGTAAAGAAGCTGAGTTAGCAGACTCCTTAATAATAAAGAATCTTGGAGAGATGATGTCAGGTGCTGGTGAAAAATGAGTAGCACAACTAATTAAGTGGTTGCCAAGACAACATGCAACATGACTTTAAAAGGGGTACTCCAGTGGGTGCCTCTGTTTTCTCTGTCATATAATGACGACTTCCATCTTATGCTAATATCTAAAGAACGAAAAATGCAAACAATGAATTGTAACATGTAAAAGCTGAAGGAGGAACTGTGCATCTGGTAGTGAGGCAGAGCAAGTGGAGAGTCTTGAAAAGAGCTCCATTGAAATTGCAGCTGTACCTACCAATCTTTTCTTAATTAATGAGAAAGTTTCAGCTGCATAAAGCAGCTTCACAAAAGACTGAGTAAATGGGTTTAGAGGTGGAGGATCATCAAGCCATTGCAGGCCCTTCTGTATGACTTCCATACTGCCATTTTGTCTCTCAGTTTCTACTTGAGGATATTTGACTGTTTCTTTGGTACATATTCAAACCCTCGTCTACAGGAAATCCGTTTAATTTAAATAGCTGTTCAGTAGCTAGCCACCCCTAACCTTCTAATAAATACTGCTCAAGCTTTGTACTTCGTACTTGGTCCTGTGGTTACCAAAAACATACATATGTGTTTCCTATCTGACCAGTACCAGGAGACCTCCTGTTGCCCATAAATCAGGACACCAACTGCTGACTTAAGTGAGACCTTCCTTACCTGTACCTACGACTTTATTACTGGCAGCCTGCCTGTGGCTGGGGGGAACCTTGACAAAGTTCAAGACATGTTCAATTTCCTTTTGACAGCCACACCTGCATCAGCAGCAGCAGTGGGCTTGCTTCCTTCAGGCTTCCTAAAGAAAGGTCATTGTTCTCTGAAGCTGTCATTAGCCCAGAAAGCCTTAACAAGTTCCATTCTGAAAAGTTACTGTTTAGGACTGCTAGTAACCTCTGGAAAATAACCTGTGGAGAATTTTTGGATCTGTGAATTTTGGTCATTAGGGCCCACAGCTCCATACTTTGCCAAAGTCCTATATTATCCCATTGCCTATGAGAAAGCAGATCTACACCCAGTTAACATCACACTTAGTAGCTTGCAATGTGAGCTCAGGGAGTCACTGATAAAATCCTAAAGGGCATGGCTTTAATGCTGGTTTACTGAAAACTGCAGTTTGCCAAAATTCATCAAGTCAGAGGACATAGGTACTTGAGCAAGACCTATTATTTAAAATGAAAGAAAGAAAAGAGGCAATCAGGACCAAACTCCTCAGGTGGTATCGGTGTCATCAGTAAGTGTCTAGGAGTTAGTTTTGCTTAAGATCTCAAGTAGTCTGGTATATATATACATTTAGGGGCCATGCTATAAATATGATTCTTCGGGTATTAGAGATTGGGATAGCTGAAATATCTATTGAATGGTGTCATTTTAGCTCATTATATGTTTAGAGAGATTAAGTTTAGTTGGCTACTAGACTTGTTTTGTGTCTCTTAAGTGTTTGTGCCTTAGAAGAAAGAAAATGGAGGCAGACTAGGACATGAAAAGTGAATTGAGCTGACTCATGCTGCAGTGGCTGCGAATGGTATCCCTGCAGGGTGACCTGCAGCTGCCAGTGGTCCAGGGCTGCAGCAGTGGAGCTGCCCAAGGCCAGGGAGCCCCTGGGTCCTTGTAGAGGCTTTCAGCTGGGGAGCACATGCAGTGCTTGGGCTGTTCCTGAGCTCTTTTGGGGGTAATACTAGCATTTTGTTGGGTCAGGAGAGGATTGCAATGTAACAGCCTATGTATTTGGGTACAAGAACTGATAAAACCTTGTTTTCTTAGTAGTAATCAAAATTCCAGAGATGGGCTAATAAGTGACTTTATCATCTTTTTTCCAGTGAGTAAGTTGTTGCACTTATGTGACAATCATTCTGGCACTGACTTCCATTTCTGCTTTTTTTAGGCAAGATCTCAAAGAAAATTAACATGAATTTACATTGCTGCCAAAACACCAGTACCTGCTGATGCTAAGCTAAGTCAGCAAAATTACTGAGAGGTTATTTTTAAATGCCTTATGAGTATATGCAATGAGTTCAATGGTCTTACAATAGCCCACACTTGCTGAGGAACAGGTTTTTGACCTGTGTGAGGCAGCTACTGTAGGCACGGGATTAAGTTAGTTACAAATAATGATAGAATTTTAAACACATTATGAAATTTGAATCCCCATTCCTCTTTATAAGAATGAAAATTAAGCATCCCTAATGGTATATTCACAAAGGTAATTTCGTTAGGGGTTATCTTACACAATTATAATTCTTAATTTTTCCCTTTTGAGATTCCTCAATCTTTCTTTCCTAACATTTTGTTTATGAGGGATTTCTGAAATGGAAAACTCCAACATGATTTTATTTTTGACCCCTGCCTACCATAATTTAGATGACATACCTCTTAGCTCTTCCATCATGGGTTTATACCAAATATGTAACCAGAATATCACTGTCACTTTTAAAATCTAATTTCTCTTTGACTTGTGCAACATTTTTCTCAGGTGTCTGTTTTTCTTAATTTTGTTAAGACTTTTCTGTTTTGCCTGGATTTTCTGTTACTTTCTTGTTGAGTTTTATCAGTTATTGAGAGAAACATTAAATGTTTTAATTGGACTTTATAATAAGAAGAGGCTTGATCCAAAGGCCACTGAAATAATTGGATTGGACTTCACATTAGAGAAAATACTGTCTAGTATTTTGAAGGTAGAACAAGGATCAAATTATCACATAACGAGCAGAAAGTGAGCATTTAAACTTTATTGCCAGACAAAAATGTTACTTTATTTGCAGTGAATTGCATACCACTATATTCAGAAATATGACCGGACCCAGGTAAGACAATCTGAGGTACTCCTTGGCTACAGACTATGTGGAATGGGGAGCACATGGTTATCCCTTGTTGCCAGCTGTAAAATGAGAGCTGCTGCTGTGGCTGCTGTTGTCAGCCTTGCAGCAGCATGAGGAGTTCCAGCTGTCATCTGCCTTAAGAGACAGATGCAAGAGATGCATTATTGCTGGGCTGCAAATCCAAGTGATCCTCACTGTAGACTTCTGGGAGTATCCCATAGTATCTCACAGTCCCTGTGAGTTGGTAGGGAAGTTAAGGCCTTTGATTAGTAATACTCAGAAATATGGAAAGCTGAATAGTTCTGTAATAAAGGTTCTTGCTTTTACTTTAAACCCCTAGATGGTCCTACCAAAAAGACAAGGTAGTTAATTTTGGCTTGTAATTGCTGTTGTAGATATTCTTAGAGTTGAGAAGAAAAACAGTGCTCCTGGTGACCTGGATTTGCAGCATTGACTCTTATGTGTAAGGACATAACTCTTCTGGTTCCTGGCTTTTCAACTGGTTGGAATTTAGTCTGTTTGACTCAAAACTATTTGCTGATACAAGCGAAAATTAAGTGTAAAAAAAAATTTAAGTACTAACCAATTCAGAAACAAATTTAAGTGAATTTCAGTAAATTTGATGTTGCAATTTTATGTATTTCAGTACTTGAAAAGTTGTCTGCAATGGTAAGATGAGTCACTATCCTGTGTCCCTATGCCCCTGTCTCCTGCATGGCTGTATGTGGGACATTCTGCCCATCAGAACTCTGGAAAGCTTGGGGTTTTATTTTAAACAAACAAAAAACTCACAACCCATCCTGAAAACCAAGCAGAAAAACCTCTTCCAATGAGATTAACCACATTCTTAGGCTGTGTAGTCTCTGAGTGATTCCAGTGAGCTACGGAGACGTTCATCTGGAAGTCAACTCCTCACTGCCAAAGGCAGCCTGTGGAAGCTGTACCAGTTTTATGGTTGTTCTCTAACTCTTCTGGGGAAAAGACTGATCCCAGCTTTGGCTCCCCCATCCTGAGTCAAAAATAAGGTTTTCTAGGTCTTGTAAGCCCTTTATGGTGGATTGAGTATCCCACTCACCCCTGAGAGACTGGAAAGAGCAAAAGTAAGAAAACTCATGAATCCAAATAAAGATGAATTAACAGGTGAAGGAAAAAAAAGTCAAAAAAACCAACCAAAGCCAAAACAAAACCAACAAGCACAGTGAAGGAAATTGCTCAACACTTCACCCAGGCAGATTAACGGCCAGCCAGTCTCTGAACAGCCACGACCTTCGTTAATTAAAAACCCCACCTTCTTCCTCTACTCCCATTTTTGTTGCTGAGAATGATATTACATGGTATGGAACATGCCTTTGGCCAACTTACGTTAGCTGTCCTGGCTTTATCTCCTCTCAAATTCTTGTCCACCCCCAGCCTACTTACTTGTGGATGGAGTGGAGCAAAAGAAAGTTTTGATACTGTGTGGGCACTGCTCATCAGTAGCCAAAACATTGGTGTGTTATCAACACTGTTCTGGACTCAAATCCAAAACACGTCACTTTACTGACTGCTGTGAAGAAAGTTAGTCCATCCCAATCAGAAACACTAAACTCTTCTAGAAAAGGTTGTTTATTAACATTCATATCTGTATCTGTTAACTGGAGCAGTACTCTAGTCTCGATGAGTCCTTTCAAAAGACCATCAGGAAAGGACTGAAGTTTCCTGGATCACTGTGAGGGTACTAGCTTCAGACACAGGCACTGATAAGACGACTAGAAAAATATTGCAAGAGGGGGGAGGGAAACCTTGCTTTCATATTTTTTTGTGTGTTCATGTCATGTTTTTTTTGCTGGCATCTGTGTTGAACCTCGGGGAAATAAGTGGGATGAAGTTTGAGAGGGGCCTAAGAGAGTCCAACTAGAGGGGTCTTGCTTCTGATATTAAGGGTTTGGAACATCCAGCTCACATCCTGTCATGAGTATTGTGGCCATCCAGCATGCTTTCTTACCTCAGGCTATGTCTGAAGTTTTCTTGGTCTTCCAGAATTTGCATGGCACCTTAAAAAAAAATGAATAGAAAATTTATTTTCTATGTAGCGAGTACTTTAAATAGATATAGAAAGCAAGCTTTTGTGAATATCTCAGGATAGGATTTAATGCTTTTCTCAAACTAATAATTTATGGGCATTATTCATAATAATTTGTTTAATTCTATTGATTTTTTTCAAACTTATTACTTGCTGCAAAGCTCAAATTCTAAAAGTTCATTAGACATGGAAGATTTAAATATTTTTCAATACTAATTAGATTTTCATAAATTTAACATTTTCAAGAATCTTCAGAAGTTTTAATCTTCCTGTCCTCTCTTTTAATAATTCCATTTTTATTACATTTCAATCCACTCTATCTTAGAAAAAAAACAACTGGAAATGGTATTTAATTTGATTTTTATAATGTCCTACAATGTGAATTGCTGAATCAGATCAAAACATGTCACCATTCAACATAACATATGAAAGATATTGAAGTCATCAAAAAGAAATCCAAGTGGAGATGGCGTATTATTTAAGCAACTCTTATAGGGATTGGCTTCTTTGATCATAGCATCATCTGCATAAACAGTTTGACTGCATCAGTTTTATTCCGCAACAGTCCCTAGCAGGAAGAATTGCTCTGCACCTAACAACTCTCTCTACCTATTAAAGCCTGTAATTATAACAAGAATCACATTTTGTGTTCGGCTTTTCTGGGATAATGTCATTGTATATCAAGTAGGGAATTGTCACGTGTAAAGAGACCTTGCCAACATTCTCATTTTGTGTTGAATAGGAGGATCTGATAGTATTTATCTGATAGGAGCTGTTGAGTGGGGAAAACCTGTTTACTGGGCTGTCCTGATTGATGTGGGTTTTGGGTTCTCCATAACCATTTATAGACAGTAATCACAGGAAAGAGGCAATACAAAGCATTCAGAATTCCTTAAACAGTATAGACTTACGGTTCAGTCCATTGAAAAATATAACACCATCATGTGGTAGAGCTGTACTTACCTAAAAAGGTATTGCTTTGACTTCTGGACTGCTTCATGGCCTGTGTGCTCCCTTTGTAATTAAATTGCTATAAACTCAAAGCAAATTCTGGGCCAAGGAATCATATTTTTTTTACAGAGAATCTGGAAAGAACTTAGAGATTTACGTTATTTTATGGGTCTCTATTTTATTTTTTTTTTTGAGTTTCATACAGCATATTATATATGGGCAGAGTTGATGCTTCTCCAACTTTCAGTCCATTCCTAAGTGGAGTCTGTTTCCCTGCTGGTGTTGGAGACATCTGGGAATCTCTGAAATTACCTGTGTACCTTTCAGGTGTTCCTAGAGTGCTCTGAGAATCAAATGAGTTTTTAACACAGTGC
Organism: Premnoplex brunnescens; assembly: GCA_035040995.1. Lineage (NCBI taxonomy): Eukaryota > Metazoa > Chordata > Aves > Passeriformes > Furnariidae > Premnoplex > Premnoplex brunnescens. The sequence continues at coordinate 47,455,584 of JAWWLT010000092.1, forward strand.
CTGCTGCTCTCCAGGGGAGCAGTAGTGTGGTGTATTCAGCACAGGGCCATATTCCAGTCCTGACAGAATTAACAATTTTTTTCTTCTTGTCTCAACTTGTAGTCACAGAAAACTAAGGACAATGTTAAAAGAAAGGGCCACTCTAAAAGCTTTCCTTCGCTGTAGGAACTGAAAGAGTGGTGGTGTAAGGCAGCCCTGTGTGGGGCTACCCTGACAGCTGCAGATGAGCTGATACCTCTACACAGTACAGGGCAGCCCCATGCAAGTGCAGCCCCAGACTTCAGGCCCTCAGAGCAGAATGATTTCATCGGTGATGGGCCTTTCAGAAGACCATCAGGAGGAACTCACAATATCAGTATTTAACTTCGTTACAGCTCTGGGTTAGCAGGGCTTTACTGCCATGTTTCAGAGACAGCTTTGGTAACTCTGAAAGGACAGTTTTTGCATGGACAAAGCATAGCTCAGAGGCTTTTTTAGTGTGATGCTAACATCTGAAACTATTTTTCCCATTTTCCTCCTTTTTTTCATTTCTTGAGCTTACTTTAAAAATTGTCTCCTGTTCCCTTCTGCTTTCCTGGAGTGAAATGCTAAGTTTTCAAATTAGTACACAAATTAACAGATGTTTTGAAGACTTTAGAGAAGCTTGTGTTCATCCTAGATGAACTTTTCTTCCTTTTCTTCCGTTACCCATGCTGTTCCTACTAGAGTTTTCCTATGTGTCATGGTAATTTAGTGGTAAAATGTGAATGGCATCTTGTTAATATTGGCTCTTCCAGGTTTGCTGCCTTTCTTGGAGCCACACCACAGCTGACAACAATTAAATATTTACTTTTTAAGAGATGAGTTTAAGAAGAATTGTGATCAGGGATGACTCTTCTCACAAATGATGTTTTGTAATTTTTCCTTTCAATTCTGGCTTCCCTCTGCTATGAAATACATTGCAGACAACTTTTGTCAGTTCCAACTTCTTTGTTCTTACTTTTAAGCAGACTGATGTCTCTTTGTCAGTGATTGTTAACTTAACCTAAACTATATTCAAATTATATTTAGACTAAGGTCCTTGCTGAACCCCACCAAATGTTATTCCCTATACTATCCCATGTTTATGACTCACTTGAAAAGAAAAGACACTCTTAAAAAATATTAAAGCGATATTAGACCAGTTGTTTTTTTGTTAGATAATCTAGGTAATGTGTTTGGTTGTTGGCTGTGGACTGGACACAATGAAACATTTCATCAGTAATCATCGAGGGGAAAAAAAGAGAAAATGTTTTCAAAGCAGAACAATCACTTCAGAAACGAGCAGAGATGTAACTTCTGTGGGTCTGCCTTGCTACAATACCATGGCAACAGTCATAATTTTGTAGGTGGAGTGACAGGACAGATATTGTCCACTATTTATGCTCAAATGGCACATGGCTGCATAAAGCTTGGAATGACAGTTGGTATAGCTGATGGCACAATAACAAACAGAGTTTGATTTTTTTCAATTTTTTGTGTCAGAAGTATTGTCACGAAATATATTTAAAAATCCTGATAGTAATTTTTGAAATAAGAAAATCATAAAATATGCTGAATTAGAAGTGACCCATCAGGGTCTTCGAGTCCAACTCTTGGCCCTATGCGGGACACTCCAAGAGTCACACCGTGTACCTGGGAGTGTTTTCCAAATGCTTTCTGAACTCTGTCAGGCTTGGTGCTGTGACCACTGCCCTGGGGAGCCTGTTCCAGTGCCCAACCACCCTCTGAGTGAAGAACCTTTTCCTAATATCCAACCTAAACCTCCCCTGATTCAGCTTTGTGCCATTCCCTTTGGTCCTGTCAATGGTCAGGACCATGCAGAGATCAGAGCCTGCCCCTGCTCTTCCCCTCACACAGAAGTTGTAACTGCAATGAGGTCTCCCCTCAGTTTGCTCCATGCTGAACAAACCAAGTGACCTCAGCTGCTCCTCATAAGGCTTACCCTCCAGAAGAATAGGAAACTACAAGAAATCTCAGTCTTGCTGATTTATTAATATTGTTTTATTATTCCTAATGTCTTTTAAATTGTTATTATTTTCAAATGTTAGACTTTTCCAATACAAAATCAAGGTGTAGTATACTCTTCCCATTCAAAATCCATTATCACCAAAATTTCTACATGAAATTCAGTGTCGTAGGATACAAAGCTACTGTATTGAAAAAAATTTTAATGAGCAAGTAAGAAAAACCCAAACAATCCAAACACACTAAAAATCCACATTGTTTCTTCCCCTTTCCCTTTTTTGGAAGTTATGTGTTTTTAGGTCTTAGTTCTTAATGTTGGACATAAGTTTCTGTTTTGCTCTAAGATTTTACTTGGTGTTTAAATTCCAGAGATTTCAGCTCTATTGACTGCAAAAAATGAATCCATCAATGTGAAATGAACTCACCAAGCTTCAGATCTCTCACTGTCAGTGGAGGAAAAGCAGAGTGTAGCTCATGCAGGGCTAGAGCTTTCTCAGTTTGAAGACCACGGATAGTGATCATTTTATGAAAATTATTAGCAATACATTAACTCTGCAGAGCCAGTGGCAAGAAAAGCAAGATCATTACCCACACAGCTATATTTGTGCATAAATTAACACATCTGTAGATATAGATAAGAAAATCAGCTTTACGCATTCTCTGTGTTTTCAGGATACAGGTCTCTAATAGACCTGAGCTTCCCGTATTTTGAAGCTGCCATATAAACCACACCAAGACCTACAATAGGGCCTCTCTCCCATGCTGCATTTAGAGCACAGCATGAAATAAAACACCTGAGACCTAAGCAAGTAGAATCTGACTCACTTGTCAAGTTTAGTTTTTTTCCCCTGTCTCAGTTTGTGCTATGAGTGTCTGTTAGGAATATGGGAGTACAGTAGCAGGTAGTTTGACAAAGCAGCTCAGTACTGTCTATTTAAAAATATTTTCTCATGCAAATCAAATCCCACTGTGGCATTTTGCATTCCCTAGAGATGGGGAAAAAAGCCAGTCATGTCTTTTAAAGTGACTGTAAAGCACGTGATGTATCATAAATCAAGAGACCTGAATTTTACTCCTTAACTTTGCCCCTCAGCTGTGTGAAACCTAACTGTGGCCATCACATTCAGATGCTCTGGACAACCAATTATCTGAATTACTCAATTGCAGTAATGTAATGGCATTTAATTCTTTTTGTCTTGCTTCAGCTTCTCATTGAGAACTGCTCTGCCAAGTGTGCCAGTAGGGAATCTAACAACAGTGATTTATGCTGCGTGGGCTTCATTAAAATTCAAAATGAAGCCACCAACTCTCTTCGAGGAAGCTACTAGCCAGGTGTTAAAAAGTAAATACTACAGACATCACTCAAATTGATTTGAAAATAGCAGTAAAGATGAAAAGCTGAGATTAGCCCTTCAGAAAATTGTGTAACTCCAGATTCTTGAGCTGTATTAGAAAAAACACCAAACATGTGAGAACCTTTTTATGAAAGGGAACACCTGCATGCATCCTCATGGGCAAAATCTTTTCAAATATGCAAATCCTGGTAAATAGACAATCAAATACTTTTCAGTTGATTTAATTGTGGAGTAGAGGGCTTTGGATGCTCACTGGAAGCAGCTGTCTGTTACCACTTATTTTAAAAAAAACCAGCACAAACCACAAGCAGAAAACCCATAAAATGCCCCAAACCATAGCCAGCAGTTTATTTTACATTGTGATTAACAAAACACTTAGACAAATTCTGCTTTGAACAAGTGTAAGGTATGAGGAATTTTACTGAAAACAGAAGTTTCTCTCCAGATCTACCCTGTTACATGTTAGGGCAGCACTGGCGTGCTGTTGAAGGATTACAATTTGTAGATCCCATCTCTAGACAGTTCAAGGGAAATGGCAACTATGGTTTGTAACAGGTTTCCACTATAATAACATGCAACACTGCCGGATTGCTGTGGCACCATTTGAAATAAAACTTAGCAATTCTCTCCTATGGTTTCCATGCAAGTCTGCCCAGTGCTGGAGTTGGCAATAAATCATCTGACTTCCATTACACTTATACCTCTGTAGGAAACTGAGTGTCTGCCCAAAGCATAAGCTAAGCTGGTGAAACACTGCCTGCCACCTCTAGCAAAGCTCCATGCCTAGTGGGAGCAAAATGCTTTTAAGTGTTGCCACCTGGCTGTGGAAATGTGTGTTTTGTGATTGTTAAAACATTGTTGCCAGTCCTAAATCCAGGAGTGCTTACCAGATAAAAGTTAAAATGCCATGGGGAGATGAAGTAAATATCATTTTGATTTCCCCTCTGAATCTGTCTTAGTGACCGACACAACCTTCAAATCCTGGGGGAAGAGAACTGGCAAGGAGTAGTCTTTTGTCTTTTGTCACCTCTGTAGTGCCATCCCCGCCTCTGCATGGCCCCTTATCTCATGGCTGAGGGTCAGTTAGAAGAATGTGAGGATGAAGATGTGGAAGGGAATTTAAATTACATCTGTATGGATTACAATCTGGTGGAGTTCATTAGCATGCAGCACAGTTCCTGTGCCTTTCTGCCTCTCTTCCTAGACCTCATGACTTCCAGGCATTTCCACACTCCTTCAGATCTGTTGTGCCTTAAGGGCTTGGCCTGCATTTTCATATTAACAGAGATTAAGTAGGCAAGGAGAGATTGCTTTGACTCCAGAATGATCTATGGCTATGATAGATCAATATTTATTACAGAGATTTTTTTCAAATAAATGTCTGCTCTGTTAAGCAGGTTTGCTAATTCAGATACCTTAGAGCCTTTTAAGAAACAAATCCGCTCTGGTGTGAAGTGAAATATTAAAAGGGGTTAACACTGACATGACACACCATGTATTTTCTCTAGTTTCATCTGCATTGCTATGCCTTTCTATTCTCATCTCATTCTTGGGTTGGGTAGAGAGAATTGGGTTCAGGGACCGCTGCCCTTCCCTTGCAGCAGTGTAGAGCCTAAGGGAGGACGTAAAATGGGTCAAGGCATTGGGTAAAAGTTATCAAGCCCAAATACAAGTATGCAATTGTGCTGGGAAGAACTTTCAATAGCTTAATTCCATTAAATTTATCCTGGTTATCCAAATTTGATGTGAAAGGTGGCAGTGAAGGGATCTAGTCTTCTAAAGACTTACCCAGGTGGCCAGGTTAACAAAGGCCATGCATTAAACATCTCATGAGGAGAGCTAGCATGATCAGGTCATTGTTGATTTTCTTTTTCTGATTTTTCTTTTCAAATTAATTTTAGTGTTCTCTGCAAAGGAACCAGTTTTCCCCTTATGGAGCATGTTAAAATAAAGTCTTGAAACAGAAGCCATAAATCAAAACTTTTTAACAGAAAAAGTCAAGGTGAAGGACTTACATTTAGTGCATTTTCCTTATATATGGCTTTATGTATGCATGTTTATAATACTATATACTATAAATATTTCTATTTTAAAATGGGCATTTTTCAGGTTAATGTCTTAGGTGGTACCCAGTAATCTAATGTAACTTTGTAGAAGTGTAGCCATGTCCAAAACATACTGTAAAGACCACAATCACAAAGTTAATAGGTATGCTTAATCTGGCAAATACAGCCGACTTGACTGGTTCAGCATAACCAAACCTCACTTTTCTTTGCTGGAA
>JAWWLT010000092.1:47461278-47490935 GCA_035040995.1 Premnoplex brunnescens
AATATAAATGGAATTTGTAGCAAGTCTTGTGTATAAAATTGTGTGTTTGGAAAGCAGTCAGTATTTTGCTCTTGATCCCAGTGAAAGCAGAGTCAATCCCTCCATTATTTATTATTTCTATTCTCCATGGGTAAGTACATTTTTTCCTTAAGAAAGAATATTTGTGCACTTGTATAACTTAAAACTGTCATCACTCATAGGTCAGTACATCAACATCTGCAAGAGTTCTCCTGTTAGTGTAATTTCTGTAGAAAATTAAGTGTGTCAGACTCAGAGTTCATAATAGAGAAAAGTGCTGCAACTCTGCCTATCATAAAAGACAGCAGAAGCTTCCAGTGGAAATCTAATGACAGTCTTTATGTTTCTTTGTCAAGATAAATGTTAAAAATCATGGGATTTCTGTTCCCCAGAAATGAGAAAATAAAATAAATACTGTGTTGCTTTAATTTTTTTTGGGGAAAAATGCAGCCATGTTGGTATTGTTTCCTTAAGCATCCCCCTCTGTTGTTTTTTTCAGCTTATGATGATTCTAAAAGTGTAGTTGAGTTGTGTTCATTTAATACTGGTAGGATTAAATGTCTCACCAGTGCCGACACTTTGTCATTATAATGAAGTACAGTTCACAAGTGTCTGTAATTACACAGCCTGTGTGCAATCAGCAAGATTTCTAAAGGGAGTCTATCACATCTTAAATAGCATTTTCTTCATTGCTCAGTCTAATTTCACCTGACATTTTGCCAGTCAGGGCACAGACTTTCTGCAGGGAACATCAGAGTACCCCTGGTCTCCTTTACAGAAAAGAAGATGGAAAATTAAGTTATTATAAATCTGCTTTCATTATGTTATTAAAATATTACATCACGTAGATGGACCTGCTGTAGTTCTTAGATATTTTTTGATTGTTTAGTAATTTCCTCCATTTGTTATGCATGGAAAATGTTTTTGATAACCCGTGTTGATTATACTTGCTAATGAATGAATGCCTACAATTACTGCACTTAAGGATATATCTTCAGAACATTAAATGTCGGAGGGTTACTATTGAGCACAACAGTAGTTGAAGACACTAATTAATTTAATCAGAGTTATTTTGCCTGCCAAAGTACACAAGAATAAATGATGCCACTGGAAAATGCTGGAGCATTTAATCTGTGCCTCTGTATTTAAGGAGAATATCAGTCAGTCTTTTTCAGAAATATTGGTAATGCAAAATGTTTTCTCAGTTGTAAAGGCAATAGATATTTGCTACCTTATTCATATCAATTTATTATGAAGCAGCATGACACTTGGTACTGTGAATCTTAATAATGCCCAGAGGCCTTCATATGAAAACTGCTCATTTAATTTTCACCAGATTACTTTTCTCATTTAAACAACAATAATAACGTATAGCTGAGTGCAGAGCTCCAGTAACTTGGAAGGGTGCTTTCCCAATACTGTTAACCTAATTTTGAAATACCAATCTTTTGAAATGCAGCTTCAGATTTCAAAAATCAATTTAATTTTATTTTTTGTTGGCATTACGTGGAAAGATGAACATTGTTATTAGTTCTCTTAATTCAGCCAAAGCAGTGTGCCTATCACCAAAGCATACAGGATGTTTTTTAAGGCAAAACTTCTGTCAATTCGGCTGTTTGAAAGAAAATAGACAATAAACACATCTTGCACTAGGTCAGTGATTTCCATTGTCAGGAAAAGGGACCCAGCATAACATTTATATCTATGTGGTTGGAAACCAGACAGGTAAAAGATGTACTTTGTCATTGAGATGGATATTGATAATGGAATTGCCAGTGAGAGCCTTGTCTGCCAGATGATGAATAGATCAGCACTAGCACAGCTTCTCAGAGGCTGCAGATCTGTCCTCTAAGGCAGAGGAGGCGTTATTTGTTAATGACAGCAGTTCTCAGGGGAGGAAGGATAGACACTGAGCAATATATCAAGGGGAAGATCAGTGGTAAACAGACAGACTGGATGGCTTTTACTCGCCTTCTGTGCAATCTTTGGATGTCCCCCATGGCTATAACAGAATAAAATGGCAGAAATTTACTTTAGTATCCTTCACTTCTACATGGGCTGAAATAATGTCTTTCAGTTCCTTTGGATTTACTTATGTCCAGTTTTTTAATATTTTCACATCTAAACACCATCAAGAGTTGGTATTTGGTTTTTTTTTTGGGGTTGGTTGGGTTTTATTCCTTTTTTTGTGTGTGTGTGTTTTGTTTGTTTGTTTTTTGTTTTGTTTTGTTTTTTTTCTTGTCACTCCTGCTAAAAGAACCCCTGAAGAGGGAGAGGGGCATTTTTTTTCAATTTTTCCTCTTTCATTTTCTGCCCTTTAGTGTGCTCTTTCCAGCAAAGCACCCTCAGTCACCAGTCCATGGGACTGGGGCTGTGGTCTGCTCAGAGTTCTTGTGATACTTGCTCACATGTCATCTGGCAGGATCAAGTGTTGAATGAGAATGGCCAAATACCTAAAATGGAGTTGGTCAGAGACTGTCTCAAGTTCCATCTACCAGCTACTTTCTTGCTATGTCAGTGATAAGTACAGAACACAGAAGCCAAAGGAGGCACAGGCATTGAGAGCCAAGTTGGTCCATTACTTTCCTGCATTTTTTCATTGAAAATCATCCAGGCAAGGTGGCAAGAAAAGAGCTCCAGAATCACTCTGGATATTTCAAAAAAAGGTGTGGATTTGTTTCTTGTGCAGCTTTCAGATAGCTTTTGAAACAAGACCACCCCAAAGTTCCAGACTTGGTACATCCATCCACTCAGCAGCCAGCCCTAGAAGAGAATTGGTCTAATGATGACTGAGAGAAAGAGAAGCAGGTGATGAGGGAGACTAGAGGAAACTTTCTTATCCCCAGTGTTACTCAGAGGCTCACAGAATGGGCTTTATTCATTACTAGTGAAAATGTGGTTTTGGTTATATCAAACTGGAATGTACCTAGTATTGCCTTAATTTCACTTTTTTTTTAAAAAAAAAAAAAAAAAAAGGCTAGTAAAAAAAAAAATCAGTCTAGATCTTTTAAAAGCCTGTTATTTCCCTATATCAGCCCAAGGGAAATCTTGTTGTTTCCAAAGTAGTACATTTTTATCCCTGGAGGCAATACTTATTAAAAGCCTATACTGAAATTCAGACCTGGAAATTGCTTTTGTGTTCCCATTAAAAAAATAAAGTGCAGTTTATACTTGGCATTACATATGCTCTTCAAAAATCATTTTGAGGTTAATCAGTGCTAAAGGAGAATTCTTGGAAAGCTTAAACCTTTAAAATTTTGCTAGGTGAATGGCACTTCACTCATCAGAGGATCTGTTCAGATCACTCATCAGCATAAAAATATTTGAAGGTAGAGATTCGTCATTAATGTGTTTCTTTATAGTTTTTGGGTTTTTTGTTTTCGCATTTCTTTGCTAAAAGGTCTCTTCCACTGTACATACTTGATAATTGAGAATAAATTGCAACAAATCTTGACATGGTCATATAGTTCAGAACTTTAAATGGTTGGTTTAATTACAAAGAAAATCTACATTTGTTAACAGAGTGAAAAAATGCAGAAATTTGGAATCAGTCCCCAAGTGGGAGACCATATGTGCACAGGAATGCCTACTCTGCATAAGCAGTGAGCAGTTTATTTGCATATATATAATTTGCGTAAACAATGTAGAGGCCAAAGTTGGCACAACACCCTTTGAAAAAAGATTTTAGAATTATATTTTCTTTCCTTTCCTCTTTAATGAAACATCAGAAATGGGAGGCCAAGTCTTTAAACAGTGCCTTAAACAGTTTTCCATTCTGAATTTCTGTAGAAAGAAGGCTGAAAAAATTATCATTAGTATCAGAGGAATTCGATGTAGTCCATGTATTATCAAATACAAATACTCAGTGCTGCTACAAACCGTAACATCTACAGATAATTGTGCTGATGTCACATTGGTTAAATGTCCCTTATGGTTGTGTGGACCGCAGTGTGGTGCACACTAACAGAAATGAAGGCATACGTGAGAGCTGACTCCCTCCATGGAGCATTCAGGTGTGCCCTTGTTCTGCATGCAAGGGTTGAGGAACCCCAGAGCCCGTGGTGTGTGTTGGACATCTTGAAAGCCCTTGGTACTTTCAGACTGTTGGATCATTCTCCTGGCAGCTGCCAACCCGGTTACTTTTCTGATGATAAGGATCCCCAGTCTACTGTTCTCTCTCTCTGTTCCCTCTCTCACACTTCCTTGGACTTGCTTATATGTTTCTTATGTTACTCCACTTCTGTGGGTTTTCCATCTAGTTAGACTTGAAGCCCATCAGCATAGGAAATACATAATTTTCATAAAAGAAAAGACCACTGGTTTGCTATAAAGGCCAGACCTAGATGATTCACAGGAAACTCTTAAGCTGAGAGAGGCAATTTTTCAATGAGACTTTGTATTTTTCTGTATTTATAGAAGAAACAAAAACAATTTGAGCACAGAAATGTAACTGAAACCCAATGTTTTTGTGGACTTTCGTTACTTATTTCAAAATGGTACAATAGACTTTTAGCTTCCCATGTTTTTTTTCCAAGGGAACAAAATTACAATAGTTAAATTATAAACCCCTTGAAACAAGTAGCTTATGAAAAAAAGTCCTGAAAATGTCTTATTTGTGTCTGTACTCCTGGGCCATTCTGGTGACATGGTTACAGCATAGCTTTGACAGGTATACTACAAATGATCTTACCCTGTCAGATGAATTCTGAGTAGAAATATAGCCAGATCCCAGAAGAAAACACAAGAAAACATATTTTTTTTTGTTGGAAATTAGATTATAATTGTATCTCATTGTATTAATTTCCTTTGCTAGACCACTTCACGTATATTGCCATGGATCCAAATATTTCCTTATACTGCTTCACACAGAAAGTAGAGATGGCAGCTCATGATTGGTCTAAATTCAAGTCTTACTGAAATTATTTAATGTATTGTTATAAAAGGTAGCCAGAAGTTGTTAGAAGAATCATGAAATAATGTGCTATACAATGAACATGAAATAACAATGCAGGAAACTCAGTTGATCCTCCTCAGATTTGTGCTCCAAACCTTTCACTAGTTCTGTGGCCCTTCTCTGTACTTGCTCCAGCACCTCAATGTCTTTTTTGGAGGGAGGTGCCCAGAATTGAACACAGAACTCAAGGTGTGACCTCAGCAGTGCCGAGGACAGGGGGATGATCACTTCCATGGTCCTGCTGGCCACACTGTTTCTGATATAAGCCAGGATTCTGTTGGCTGTCTTGTCTACCTGGGCACACTGTTGGCTCGTGTTCCTGTCAACCAACATCCCCACGTCCTTTTCTGCTGGGCAGCTTTCCAACCACTCCTCTCCCAGCCTGTAGCACTGCCTGGGTCTGTTGTGACCCAAGAACAGGATCTGGCAATTGGTCCTGTTGAACCTCACCCTGTTGACTTCAGCCCATCAATCCAGCCTGGCCATATCCCTTTGTAGAGCCTTCAGCACATTGACACTCTCCCTGAACCTGGTGTCTTCCACAAACTTACTGAGGGTGCACTCAATCCACTTGTCCAGGTCAATGATAAATATGGAAAACAGAACTGGCCCCAGCACTGAGCCCTGGGGAACACCATTTGTGACCAGCCACCAGCTGGATGTAACTCCATTCATCACCTCTCTGGGCCCAGCCTTCCAGCCAGTCTTTTACCCAGTGAACAGTGCATCCATCCAAGCCATGAGCAGCCAGTAAGGAGAATGCTGTAAGAAACTGTCAAAAGCTTTACTGAAGTCTGCTTAAACAACATAATTTGTTTGTAAACAACAAACAGCCTTTCTCTCATTCGTTAAGTGAAACGCTTTGTCATAGAAGGGGATCAAGTTGGTCAAGCAGGACCTGCCTTTCACAAACCAGTTTTGGCAGAGCCTGATACTCTAATGTGTGTGCTGTACGGTGGCACTTGAGATGATCTGCTGCATGATCTTTCTTGGCACCAAGATCAGGCTGAGAGTTCCTTGAATACTCCTTCCTTCATATAGATGGGTGTCACATTTGTCAACCTCCAGTCAACTGAGACCTCCGTGGTTACCCAGAACTGCCAATAAATGATGGAAAGTGACTCAGTGAGCACTTCCACCAGCTCCCATTGGGTGAATCCCATCCATCCCCATAGACTTGTGCAGGTCTGAGTGGTATAGCAGATTGCTGACCATTTCCCCTTATATTAATGGTGTTTCATTCTGTTCTTTGTCTCTGTCTTTTAACTCAGGAATATGGGTAGATGGACAGCAGCTGGTCTTATCATTAAAGACTGAGGCAAAGAAGGCATTAAGTACATCAGTCTTTTCCTCACACTTTGTTGCTATGTTTTCCCCCACATCCAATAGGGGATGGAGATTTTCCTTAGCCCTCCTTTTGTTGCTCCTGTATTTATAGATACATTTTTACATCAGTAGCCAAATTAGGTTCTAGCTGGGCTTTACTCCTCTAATTGTCTTCCTTCATAACCTTATGACATCCTTGTAGTCCTTCTAAGTTGCCTGCCCCTTCTTCCAAAGATCATAAACTTTTTTTCCTGAGTTGCAGCCAAAACTCAATTCAGACAGGATGGCCTTTTTCCCCCCACCATCTTGTCTTTTGGCACAGGTCACACTGCCTTCTTCTTTGCCTGCAGAATTTCCCTCTTGAAGACTGTCAAGCCATATGGAATCCTTGGACCTTCAGTTCTGATTCCCAAGGGACTCTGTCAAGCAGTGTCCTAAACAGGCCAAAGTCTGTCCTAAGTCAAAGATACTGTACCGGTGCTGGTACTGCTCCCTGCTCCTCAGAACTGAGAACTCATTTCATGAGTGCTGTGCTCTAGACAGCCTCCAACCATCATATCATACACCAGTCTGTATCCATTCACAAGCAACAGGTCTAGTTAGGCACATTCCGTGTTTGGCTCCCCTATCGGCTCTGCTGGGACACTATCCACACACTACAGCAACCTGCTAGGCTGTTTCATCTCTGCTGTGTTCCATTTCGAGCAGACATCCATTAATTTGAAGTTATCCACATGAAAAAGGACCAATGATCATGATACTTCCAACTGCTTTCACCTGCCTCTTCATCCTGATAGAGTGGTTTGTAACAGACTCTCACCAGAATATGTGCTCTATTGGCCTTCCCCCTGATTATTACCCATAAACACTGAACCGTATCATGACCATGATGAAGCTCTAGATAATCAAAAATCCCTAACATGCAGGGCTACCCAAATGCCTCTCTTTCATTGCCTATCCCTTCTGAAGAGTTTATAGCCTTTCATTGCTGCACTCCAGTTGTGCAAGTTGATTTTAAGGTTATCTGTGTAGGCATTGTTGCCTTTTTTTTCTTTATTGACCCTCAAGACATCTAAGAACTAGACTGATTACTATTTGCTAGTAGTGCTTGAGACAGTGCTGCAAGAACTTGAGAGATGTCATAAGCAACACTATTTATCCTCAGGGAAGAGGGCAGAAGTCTGACCAGGCAGTTTCTTTATATTTAGTAAATCCCTCTGTCTGGTCTTGTAGAATATTTGTTATGCATTTATTTTTGTGTCAGTTGATAACCCGTGTGTGGTACAAAAGGAGATCACAAAAGACAGGCATGAATAAAATCAGACATGCTAGGAGGTAAGAGAGGGCAGTGAAGTAACTTTCCTTTTCATTTTTCACTTGTCCTTAAGTTGTCACTGGGTAAGTATCTGATATGATAGAATTTGTCTTCAACAGCAGAAGAAAGCATAAACTAGAAGGTACTGTTTGTGGACCAAAGAATGGTGGCAGTCTGGATGCTGATTTGCACATATACTTAAAGAAATAAACATCTGTGAGAATTTAAAGGTAATGATTTAAAATAACGACCACCTTCACAAACATATTTCCTAAAAAATACATTTTCAACATTAACCTAAGGCACAACAAAAGGCTAATATATGCAATGAATAGATATGAAATCAAGAGATTGTCTTCTGAAATTTTTATAACTTTAATATCACAAAACTCCACTACTACATCTCTACTTCTGAACTTCTCACTCAGATGACTCATTCAATGGACTTAGAGATTTGACTGGATCCTATCCTTCAAAGATTTAAGTGCTTGTATTTTTATGTTTTGGGGTTTTTAACAGAGATGTAAAAAATAGCTCTTTTGAATGTGGAGTTTTTTAAACTTTCCCTTTGTCTTCCAGTTGTCCCCTTAGTCTAATTTTGTTGAGAAGAGCTTGAATGAGATGGTAAAAAATGACACACATATCTACAAGTCCTTGGACCTAAATTAGTAAAATTAGACCAAGGCCTTCAATTTAAATTGGTTTTAAGTGTTCTACTGAGATACTGAGTTTTTCTTTAAACTGTTTACTACAGCTCTTAATCCATCTGGTAGTTGAACCAGAGAGTTTGTACTAGGACCACTGCTGTACACATATGTTGTGAAACTCAGTCCACAGAAGCTCTTTACTTCCTAAATACATTCTCAAGTAGTACATTTCTTAGTCCTCTTGCTAAGTGCATGCTAAACATAGGATAACTGTGAATCCACTGTTGCTGTGCCAATTTACATTAGATGGAATCTGTGCTGGGGGTGGAAGGGTAATTTCCATGTAACTTGCAGATGGGATATAGAAGTATATGAGAGAGGATGAATAATTTATGTTGGAATTCACAATATTAAACCACCAACAAACTCGCAATTAACTTATTCTTGAAGTCACAGGAAAATTCGCATTGTGGCGCATGATGAATGTATTAATTCATTTAAAAGCTGTCACTGTTAAGTTTCCTTGGGATTGCTAATTAGCAAGTTAAAACTTTTGACAGTGTGAAAAATCCTGTATTTTTATCTTGTAAAACACATTTTCCACACTGTTGTATTTAATTAATCTAGTGAGCATGTCCAATTCCCACTGAAGTCAGTGGAAAAAGATCTGTTGTCTGAAGGCCAGTTGGATCTGCCCTTAGTCTGTAACTTAGGATGTTTCTTCTGTTTCCAGCATTTGTGATATATGTTGCATGAGAAGTATACACAGTCAAGTTATTTCTGTACAGAGGAACAATATTGAAGGAGGTGATTCTGCCCCTCTACTCTGCTGTCATGAGATCCCACCTGGAGTGCTACGTCCAGCTCTGGGGTCCTCAGCACAAGAAAGAAATGGACCTCTTGGAGCAAGTCCAGAGGATGGCCACCTAAAGTGATGGAACACCTATCATACTAGGAAAGGCTGAGGGAACTAGATTTGTTCAGCCTGGAAAAGAGAATGCTTTGGGATGACCTGATTGGAGCCTTCCAACTGGTCCTGAAGGGAGCCTTCAAGAAAGATGGAGAGGAACTTTTTACAAGAGCATGTAGTGACAGTACAAGGGGGAATGTATTCAAACTCAAGGAGAGTAGGTTTAGATTAGATATTAGAAGGAAGTTCTTTGTTGTGAGAGTGGAATAGGTTGCCTTGAGAAGTTGTGGGTGCCCCATCCTTGGAGGTGTTCAGGGCCAGGCTGGATGGAGGTATGAACAACCTGGTCTTGTGAAAGGTGCGCAGCAAGTTATAAAATGGTAGTATTTCCTAAACATTCATTAAACAACTTTGCAAACAGAAATGCAAACACTAAAAAGATGTTGCCTTATTTGAAGTGCAGGTATGTGACAACTTTATTCACAGCACCCAGAAAATTATAATAAAAACTAGCAAATATATTAACCAGGGAGATACTAAGTAGGCAGAAAACAAACTACTTTTGAGTGGGAATTCATTTGTGACACACAAACTATTCTGCAAGATCTAAAGAGATGCCCTGTGGACAGAATCTTGATTTTCTGTCTAGCTAGTCACCACAGCTCCAAGTGCATCCAGACATCCACGAAGAGATGAGATGAGTCTCTGCAGGATCCGGCTATCCTTTGAACATTTTTACCATCAAGGACTGGAAGGTAAAAGAGTAACCTCAAATCTGCAACTTTTTGCAAAGATTATTTATATAGCACTATCTCAACTCTGAAGAGGAAAAAAACCGGAAAGAGTTGAGGGAAGGACTGATGCCTATTTGTACTGCTAGTGCATTGAACAACCTAGAGGCCCATTAAGAAACAAAGTACTCTCTCAATATTAATGTCCCAGCCATCAGCTTAAGAGATCTGAGGTCATAGCCACAGCATCAGTGCAGCCAATTCAAGTCCTAAAGCTCCCTCACTGCTCTGCTCCCCAGGGAACAGTTGTGTTTGGGGGGGGGTGGGGGGTGGTTTTGCCAGAAATATTCTCCAGTATTCAAATGCTATGATACCTATCATTTGGAGGTACAACGTGGATGACAGTGTGATCTGGAAGTAGGGGAGAATGAATGGGATTAAATGACACTCAAGACTGCTACAAAGTGTATGATTAAATGCTGCCTTTACTTCAGGAGTGGCTGGAGTGTTAATGGTAAAGATGGGAGGATGCTCTTCACTGTGCTCCCTGCAGACATGCTAGTGCAGTAGGAACACCTTGCCAGATGTGCTGCCATGCCACAGTGAAGCATATAAACTGGGGTTGTGGTTGACCATTGTTACAGACAATGTCCATCAAGTT
Organism: Premnoplex brunnescens; assembly: GCA_035040995.1. Lineage (NCBI taxonomy): Eukaryota > Metazoa > Chordata > Aves > Passeriformes > Furnariidae > Premnoplex > Premnoplex brunnescens. The sequence goes on from JAWWLT010000092.1 coordinate 47,471,841, forward strand.
TCCATAGGGATTTTGCAGCTTCTCTCTGACTTTCCTGCCTTTTCTATTTCCCTCCAGAATCTGGATTTATAACTGCTTTCTCTGTTATATCTGACACTAGCCTCCAAAGGAAGTTTTCAAATTTTGGATCAATGTGAATGAAAAATGACCTAAAGGACATGGCAATGGGGCTGAGATAGGTATTAATCTGTGAATTGCAAATCAAACTTGCAGGCAGGAAATGCAGATTTCTATGTCACATGAAACATTGGTAGAGCAGCATAAAATACTTGCGGAAGAAAAGAGGAAGACGTATTAAGCCTCAGTTTGTTTTCTACTACCCTACTTTTGGAATCGTATTTAAAAGTATTTTAGCTGGACTTCATGCATGTAGGTGATTACCTCTTGAAAACTAGGTTACTACCAGCTGTGGAAGAAGTTACCTTTTTAAATTACAGTTTTTGACATGTAACTACTGTTGGTCGCAACTTGAAATGGTACTCAGCATTAGGAACTGTGCAATCTTACCAAGTTTTCCATCTTTCAGTACTCCAGCAGCTAAGTCAGATTAAAAGAAGACATTTTTCTCTGCAGAACTTCAATTTGTTTTGTAGTTCATTGATTCAATCGCTTCTGTTTGAAATGCAAATAATGACAGAAACGATAGGCCAGCAGATGCAGCTGTGAGACACAGCACTCACTCCAAATGTAAATGTGGCACACACAGGACTCTAACCCCCTGTCCTTGTGGCCTGAAGGGGTTTTGTCAGGAATAAAGCAAGCAAGCTCTCCCAGGAGCTGGGGAAGTGAGCTGGAAGGGACGCTGAAAGGAAACCAAAAGTAGAATTTTGACCTTTGTCACTAAAAATAAAGATTACAAATCTCGTCAAAGGTTTTAGCTAAGCAAATTTTTATTGAAAATACCCTTTCAATAGAATTCACATTCTGCTAAACTGTCTTATTTTTTGTTATATGAGGGATTTTTCAGATACAATTAGAATGTGCCAAATCTTATCTTCCTTTTGCTGCCCCACAATTTCCAAATCAAACATGTCATAAAAGATTAATTTCATTTAAAAACTCTTAAAAGCATTGTTTCCCATACAGTAAGACTGTCATTATGAGGGACATTGTTACAAAGGTTTGCTTCTCTTCACAAGTGGGGTAAAGGAGAAAGGTCTCCACACTTGAGGCATGGGCAATTATTCTGGTCATAACTAGCAGCAACAGCTGTGGCCTGATGTGCTGATAGCACCCACATCCACTCTGCTGTGGGACTTGCAGGCACAGAATGTCCCAGACATCTCCTTTGCCTCAACACACCTAAGACATGGTGGGCTAATGGGCAGTACATGTGGCTTTTGTGTTACTTGTTTATACTGCACATTTATGTCAGTTCACATACTTCTCATGTGAATGTTTGCCCCTGAAAATTACGATTTAGACAGAAAGGAGACAACAAGAGGAGAAAGGAATGAATGAAGAAATGCTGACATTTTTGTAATTAATCAGCACAAACATTCAACATCTTGCAATGCTGGTGGTGTGAAGGAAGTTAAAGTCAGTGGTGTACAGTGGGGAGAGGATACTTATTCCTCATCATAAGGTCAGAGAACCAAACCCTCCCAGGGGATGTGGTTTCTTACTGCTTTCCTGTCTACTTCCCAGTCACCAGGAGCTTCAGGTAGCCAACAATGGATTTGGCCAAGTGAAGACATCCTTGCAAGCCTTCAGACTGTACCTTAGTGGTGCAATTCATCTGACTGGTGTCCAAATCTTGGGTTTACAAACAGGAAGGAGGCAAACGCTGGAATTAAGTTGTTCAAAGCCAGAATTAAGATCTTTTGTGTTTCAGAAAGGTTTAGAACTTACTACCATACAAACTGTGAAGATGCACTGCAATCTGTAAATTAAATGAACATATTGTTTAATACATTTGATGCTAAAATGAGCAATGAATATTTTTCTTGGAGATTAAAATGACAGAAAGGAGGGCACTATAGAAACTGTGAGTATGTATGAATGAAAAATGGCATATACAGTAAGTCTGATAATAGCAGGGTGATAAGTTCTCAAATATTTGGTATGGATAGGGTAAATGTGGGCATATGAATGTTGGCATAGACCAACATTCAGACAAATGAGAATGAAGCATCATCTCACAGGTATAGTAATACATAGGAATGTTAATACACAGAAGTCAAGTGAGGGAAAAGACAACTATATCGGTGTAACTAGAACTTCAGGTCAGATATACTAATTGAATTGATGATCCTGAATATCCTTCCCACACACATAGTGTGAATACACAACTCATGTGGCTTGAAAACTTACACATGCTCTGAAGATATAAATGAACCCTTAATATTTTAAGAATTCTCTCATCTTAGTTGAAAGTTTTAAGGTGCTTCTGAGAGTTTTCTGCATTAAATTAAATGTTACAATGCCAGTTGAATTCTCAGCATCTCTAAGCAGATCTTGAATGCAATTTTTTGCATTCAAAGGAAAACTACATTGGACATTTTATAAATATTTTGAAATGACATCAAACATACTGTGTCTTGATGATACAAAATATAAGTCCGTGTGCTTTTACGTCAAGGAACAGCAGAAATGTGTTTACAGTCGCAGATCAAGATCTAATATTCACTAGAGGCAAATAGATTATATCTCTATGCAATAAGAGCTATGCCAAAGAACTTGCAGGGTTTTTTTATAGCAACCAGTCCAAGGACAGTTTATAAATAAGTATGCCTTTTTTTTTAAGATTCTTTCATATTTTTTTCTTTTGTTCTTTGGCATATGAAAGAGAAACCTTTTCCCTCATTTGTAACTATCTTTATGAGTGTTTTATTGATGAAAAATCAAATATTAGTGTCAGGGTCTAATACTCATACCAGACAATATCTCTGCTTAGAATTTGATTGGACTCCACCCTATGCTTTGTTGTCATCTAAATTAAAAACAAAAGCACAGATACTATCTCACATTATTTGGAGAAAAAAGACCAAAGAAGACTTGTTGGAAGTCCATGAGTCTTGCTGAGACCTTGAATCTGCAAAGCAGTGGATCCTAGGGAGGGAGTCAGGCATGTTGTTTTGAAATCTAAATCTAATTTATTCCTACCCTGTTAATGTTTACTTAAAGCACGGGATAGTATGGGTCTGACCCACCTGGAAGTGCTGGGGAAATAAATTCACCTGAGCAAATCTGCTCGTCATTGCAGAGAATGGTTCCTAAAACTTGGATGCAATCTCCCTGCAGATTCCTACTGTGAACTATCCTGAGGGAGTGACAAGGCCCTCTCGTGTCTAGGTGGTACCTGCTCTCATTGAGGGTGATCTTGATGTGTTTCTAAAGTTCCCATGCCTTGCAGATCAGTAAATGGATCTTCTTCTGGTTTTCTCCTTTAACTGGCTGTATACAAGCATCTTTAGGATCAGTAGTGCTAAATGTTTCCAGCAATGCAGTGCTAAGCTTACGTGTTCTTTCATTTAATCTCTCATAGCTACACGCAAAGAATATATAAACCTCTTTACGGAAATATACAATCTTTTACCAAACACCTACCAGCAGTCATTTTAAGTTTTAACTTTAGAATTCATAAAAAATGAATGAAATCTTGCTCAATGGCCTATTAAAAATTGAGTAGCAGCATATGGGACTTAGTCACACTGCTAGGCTTATGTGGTGAAAGGCATGCTAAAAGAACAGCTCTTTTTATAATCACCAGGGATTTATTTTTTCCAGGAGTTTAAAAATCAGCTATTCTGGTGCCCATTCTTTTTCAAATGAGGAAGGAAAAGGGTCTCTGGCATGGCTGAGGTTGTCATCAGTCTAGGTAGGACTGAACCAATGAGGAAAGTGGGATATGGAGCACATCCTGTGGCACTCTGAGCTAGAAGCTGAATGAGAGTCATTTCACGTGTCAGCTGGGGCAGGGGGAACTAAACCCAAAACCTGTGCACTGACTGTACTATGAAGAAGAGGTCTCCAGACAGTACATGTTAGTTAAGAAATGAAGCAATATAGAATACTCTTTTTCTTAGGAGAACACAATGAAATCTCACCCTTTGTGCAAAGGTGATGTTTCCTCGCTTCCTGCCACCTGTGCAGACTAAGTGCATACTGTTCGCTCTAAGACAGGCTCATTCATTCTGAATTTGTACAGTGCTTGACTGCCTTAATGCTACTTTTTGGCTTGACTTCATTTACTCTGTACACATCTGTTCTTAGACAACATGCAACATTACACCATCGTATCTGAATCAGGAAGATGTTTTACTTCTTCTAGAGGTCTCCTTCAAGGTATCTTGGAATGGGCCTCCTTTTTGTGTGTGGCTGTCTAAAGGCAAGCTATTAAAGTTTACTAATGTTTTCAGACAGTCTTGCCAAATGCTACAAAATTCTCAGTTTTGCCACATTAAATTTTGCAGAATTTTTGAGGGGAAACCATGCAGGAATAGATAAATCAAGATGAAGATATTGGTTATAGATAGATAATTTATACTTACAAATTTTCAACAAAATTACCCTTTATCTACTGAACTTACCACACTCTCTCAGTTTCAGCTACATGAGAGCTGAGGATTTTTTCTCTGTTATTCAGATCTTTTTTAAGAAACTCGCAAGACCTGTTCTTTTTTCTAGCTTTTGTGTTCCCTAGTTGTCTTACCTGGGGAAACACAGAATTAAGACAATTTCAACAGTATGACCCTTGGGGCTAAAGGTGAGACCCTCCAGACTTCAGAACTCCTGGAGCACGTTTCCAAGGGCCATCTACGCAGAGAGGTAAAGGCAAAGCCTGGAGCTTGCTGGGGAGAGGGGCCTGTGACTTGGAGGGACCAACTTTGTAAATGAGAAAGTGGACTGCCTCTCTTTAAAAATCTGAGCAGTTCTAGATCCCCTGATTTTAACAGAACCTTTATATCTCTAGGAAGCACACTGTATTGCTTAAGAGCTACCACTTAAATAAATTGTCAGTGTTGTTATGAAATCCCTGGATGGAATATGGATGTCCTTTAAAACATATGAAATTAAAGTAGTGTATTTTAATTGCAGATCTCATTGCTCTATGTCTGTATCAACACATCAGCTCTATTAAAAATATTCTCCCAATGCATCTATGGATTTTAGTTTTGACACTTACAAATGTGTAATCATAGCATTCCGTTACTGGGGGCTACTTGGTGTCAATTGCCAGAAGTAATTAGGAAAATGCAATTTCTTTAAAAGGTGGAGGATCACCATTCTTTGTGCTTTTACCCTAAAGCATCCCAACAGAATACAAGCCAAAGGAATTACTTCTAGCACTGAGCCTAGTGTGAACAAGTTTCTTTTTTTAAGCTTTCTAGATTCAGATACGGGAGCAGGGATTGCCAGGGGTAATTTTTTTTTCACACCATGATGTGTCATCTCTATGATGAAACCAGCTTTAATTATTCACTTGGTGCCTGCAAACGCTTGGTTATTGTGTCCTTTCTGTTCAAATGTGAAGTAAACGTCATTTGTGTGCTGGGTCACTAGCTGGTTTAAGTCAGCAGGACCCAGCTGATTTAATTGGTATGCAGTAAGAAAACCTAGTTAAAAATACCTTTGTACATTTAACACTTATCTTCTATAATACCTATATAGGCAAGACAACACTGACCAATACAAGAGATGTCTCATTTCGTTTTCAGTGTACTAGTTTCTCATTTATGGATGTCTTTCATTTCACCAGTGCCTGTCCTGAAGAGTACTTAAAATTAGCCCTGCAGCAGTTTTACTTTTGGAAAGTACTTGGTGAAGCCGATCACATGGTAACTCAAGACTAACCTGTATGAAGTTTGCACTGAAAAACATCACAATATATTCATTCCTAACTAAACACCTTTACTTTTTTAGGGATTTGTGTAGTGAAAAATTACTTTTAAAAGTTGTGTCATTTACTAAAAAAATATTCAAACTGAAAATAAAAAACACATGTTGTTCTCAGTGGAAGAGAAAGTATCAGGAGAATAGATCCATAGCAGCTTACAGATTAGTCTCCCAAGCAGAGCCTGGTCTGTGCATGTGTTGTGGAAGCAGATTTCTACTAACAGGGCACCAGGTGGTCACCTATGGTTGATTTAAGAAGCAAACACGGCCACAAATGCTATTAGTAGTGTGTAATGAGATTAATTCCCCATAGTACTTGCAATATCCTTGAGGTTTTTTTTGCTAAAGCAGCAGAGGGCTGATGGTGCCCCTTAAACAATGAAGTTTAATCTTTCATTGTTGTATGCACATAACTCTCATCAGCATTAATAGGAGTTAAGAATGCACAGAAAGGAAAGAATAGACCTTGAAGTTTAAGCATAGTGTGCTAGAGGTTTCCAGCAATTTCACAAAGGACCAGACCAAAATTGTACTATTCCCACTGGGTGACATTAAGTGTTTTCAGAGATTTGTGTTCTTGAGGCATAAAGGTTCATTAGGGGTTCCAAAATAACAATGGAGATTTAGTGAAAGGTAAAAAGACTTCGCTGCAAGAGACAGAACCTGAGGCAGAGCTCATATTTAATTAAATGTTTTGTCTTCTGTGACAGGGTGAGCTTTTGCTTTCTTTCATTTTAAAGTAAATAGTTTTGATATGTACTGAGCATTGCTGTGGGCTTTCTGGGAGTTTGGTGGATATTTATCCAGTTAGAGATGACACAGCTTTCCACAGCAGTTCTTGCATGTACAGGAGTAAACTGTTTCACTGGATGTGAGTTCTGTACCTTCCTGTAAAAGCTTGCTGTGACTGCATAAAGCAGAAAGGATTCTTCTATTATGAGTCTGCAAGAGTAGTCCTCTGCTTCTCAGCTTGGAGGCTGCCTGAACTATTTAGGGGGGCATCGGCTTCTTCCTAAGAAGAAGACTTAACAACTTAAACACTTAAATAGATGTTTTCAGAACTAGATCTGTTCCTTGCTCAGTTTTTCGTAAGGAAGTTGGTGCAGGGAGGGGGGACAGGGCCAGTAAAGAAATAATATCATCCAAGCTAGACTCTTGACTGGCCTCTGAAGTCTGCCCACTTTGCCATTCAGAGGGCAGGTTTTTGCTTTTTGTCACACTTGCTCATTCAGTGATTTCTGGTTTTCAAGTGTTTTGACTTCTGTTGATGGGTATTTTTTTCTGTGTATCAGCTGATATGAGCTATCACTGTTTGAGTTTCATATATTGCTTCTTGTTACTGCCGTTTCAACCACTGACATGGGTAATTGTGTGATTTTAGAGTGTAGGTATTAAAAGACATTGCCTTCGTACATGGGTTTGTATTTCCTGAAGATACTTTCTCTTTTTCCCTCACCTCCCTGTTTTTGATGTTCCAGTTACATGATAGTGTTGACTTTTTCAGTCTTACAATATAGTCCAGTTGATTGTACTTACGCAAATCATCAGAAAATTAAGGGCCAAAGACTGGAGGGACTACTTTATGGCTTGTTTTAATTCCAGAAATGAAACCCAGATGGGTGTTCCCTTAGTGCTGAAACAAGTGTGTCTACTTATTTTCTTCTGTGTAAACCCTGGAATTAATAAATAGTACTTGCCTATATTGTGTGCAGAGGCAATTGATTTCATATTACATTTGCAATTTGTATAAAACCATCACAATGGAGAACTACACACATCTAGTAGAGACTGGGAGGATGAAGGTGTTTTGAGGCTTCTAAGTGTTCTCTTTGGCAGAGCCAGGTCTCTGCCTTGGGGTAGAACAGTTGCTCTGCTCTTTCAGACAAGGAAAGCGGCTGCTGCTAGAAAGGGACAGCAAATTCACATCCAGAAATTGATTAGCAACACTGCTTATATGTAAAAGCAGAATAGAAGCTTTAGGCAAGTTATGCTATGAAGCTGGGAAGCCAAATGGTTGCCAAGGGAAAAGCTTAAACCTGCTTCTCATTAAAGGCTTACAAACAGAACATCTTGTTATGCTTTGCAGAGGCTCAGGATTATTATTTGATAGTAATAATATGTTCAACAGAAGATAACTTTATGAAACATGCAAAAGTAAACCTAAGTATTAAAAAATATAAATTTTTCACTGTAATCTAGCTGTGATGATTATGTGATTTGTTTGGGGAACAGCAATAAGGCTGTGATGTTACTTGGGAAAGAACTTCACAGTTCTTCAAAGAGCACCACTAAGTAAATTATATTAAGGAAATATTTTGGCAAACAACATGACCATTTTCTTGTACATAATAAACATTACACTACAAATATCAAAGGCAGGTTCTGAACTGTGGGTTTTGGTTTTTTTTCCCAACAAAATTTACTGATTGCCAGGCTGTAGGAAAATTCAACCATGAATGGTTTTATATACTGCAAAATGAAGTGTCTGATCTGCAGCGCCAGGCTCCCCGCAACAGCCTTAGTCCTTGCAAACAGATCTGTCATTCATTAATCATGGGCTGCCAAGGTGAGAAAATCCTTTCTTATTTGAATTAGGAGGAAGGATAGAAATTACATCTAAACTGAGAAACTTTAATAAATACATGGCAAAGAAAATGTCCTCTAGAGAAAGAATTGATTCCCTCTGGGTGAAGCCCTTATAGGGTGTATTGACTTGTCAGATTTTCAACACGGATGGCAGATGAACTTAAAACACAGTTGCATATGCAGTAATGGCAGCAAGACCAGAAATATCCTCCAGAGGATTTTAATTGGCACTTTGGGTTTGGCTTCAGCTGCTGTAGTGATGAAAGCCCATTAGTAAGAAGGTTGTGGCAATTTAGAAACATTAACAGAAACCTTCTGAAGGGATCAAAATTCAGATATTTCTCCCTAAAGATAAATAAAAGACTGAAAATGTATTCAGGTAGAGATGTCAGGGAAGAGGAAAGGCAGACTTGTGAATTTTTTTTTTCTGAAATATTAATTTCAGTATTTATACCTTTGCTACACATCTTAAATTTACATCAGCTTTTTGCTGATGCTGCTGTGCTCCATTTTCCTTATGAAGGTGGGAGTTGCGGTGAAGTGCAGGGAAGCATCTGCAGAGTGTGCTGCAGAGAAGAGGAAAGAATTCTGAGCAAGCTTCCCTTCCCTGACAGTCAGAATGGTGGGGGCAGAACAGCTCAGCCAGGCACTGCAGCACAGGGAGGTGAAATAAAAGTATGTAAAAAAGAGGTTTTAGGAATAGCATCATTTAAAAGGAAGTGAAATAAATTTAACTGGAGTTGTTGGGTATTCTTTTAAATACAGGAAGGATTTTGGCTATTTGGTTAAATACCACATAATGCTGATGTTCCCTATCTTGTCTTCAACAGCACGTATTTATAATCAAAGAAGGTTTTCCATTCCTCACTGACCTCAGTGGCAATTTACCCATGTAGTACATTTAGATTTGAGTTAGATGCTATGCTAACTATTGGAGATTTGTGCAATTGTTTTTTTATTTTAAAAAGTAATTAAAATAAACCTGATAGGGTTTTTTCCCCCATAAAATCAGCCCTTGCAGAAAGTGCAAAGCATGTTTGATGCACAAATTTTCTTAGCATCTGTAACAGCCCAGTACATGGTTTTATTTGTAATGTGAGTATATCAGTCACTTGGTATAACAAAGAACAATTAAGCTACACGTTCTGTGACTTATGATATATAGGTATTCAATAAACAGTGAAGTATGAGGTAATGGACCACAGAGGTATTGAGAAAGAAATAGCATTTTTTTCCAAGTAAGATTTTATTTGGCTGTTTGACGGTTGGGATATGAGAGATTTCTTTTCTGAATAACTGAGTAATGTTAAAATAACACATTGCGGGAACTATTGTAAATAAATTATACTGGGAAGTGGTCTGTTCTGCTCAACATTATTTTAGTTTCTGAGTCTGAGATGTTTTCCAGAGGTAAAAGGAGACATTTCATTTTCTCTAGACAGACAAGGTTGTTGTTTGTGGAAGAGGTCTGATGTTGCGCAGCTCTGCTTCTCTCCCTGGTTAGTAACACTCCCAAATGCAGTTTCAGATGAGGACTTTTATTGACCTTCAGGACTGATGAGTCAGCTCTGCATCACTGCAGTCTCCCATCGTGGTGTGTGTTGGCTGCCAGTTTCTATGCAGTACCAGGACAATGTGCTGTGCAAATGAAAACTGAATCTCCAGGTTCATGAATTAGTTCTGCAGTGCATCCTAGAGCAGTCCTTGCCAGTTTCTATGTAATTAAGATTTAAGGATAGGAGAGACAATGAAAGGGATTACAGCCTAAAAATATAGGTCTGGAAACAGTATATGCCATTAATTTGCTATCTTGCTCTTAAGAGCTCTTTGAGAGCTTGTAATGAAGATGTGTAACTCAAGAGAACTGCTTACAGAGAACCTTACATTTACCTACCTGACTGCCTTGAGTTTATTGCACACAAAATCTAAGAGGAAAAGATGAAATTCCTTGTCTTTTGCCTAGATAGTCCCAGACAAATTTCCCACAAATTTCAGTGGCTGTTCGTTTCTGGTTTTGTTGCCATTTGAAGCTAGAGTATCAAGGTCTGCAGTGATAACATTATTCTTGTTAAATAATATTGGTATCTTAACAGTCAAGCAAATGGTTTGTGGAAGAATTTCAGCTCTGGGAAGTAGCTAAAGATCTCTTAGGGGATCCATTATAAAAAAAATTCCTTTGTGCATAGCTTAGCTTTTTGAGTATTCACTATTTTCTAAAACACAAGATAGTGATGTACTTGCAGAACCAAAAGGATTTTGTAGCTGCAGCGCTCTGGTTGGATTCTAAAGGTTCATGTTTCTGTTTCCATATGACTTTAGAAATTGTTTCCCTGACTGTATTTTATGGGATTAAAATTTTTTCACACCTCTGAGACATGTTCTAAAGATAAAATGAATTGTGAAAGTAGTTGTTCAGAGATCACAGTGTCTACAGAGTTTTAATCTACAAACCAACCTGTGGAGATGCTCACAAACAAAATTAAGGTACACATTTCAGGAAGGCACTCTGAATTGTGAATATTTTGAAGGAAGATCCTAAGTTTTAATTTTATGGAGCATTAGTAAGTGCTACATATTGCCTTGAAAATAATGGAAAATGCTCTATAATTTGTATAAAAGGGATCTAAGGACAGACCAGTTGATGAGTGCAGCAGTCATCTTTTTCAATGTTGGAAATGTTCATGTTGATTCATGAGGGAGAAAGCCCATGCCAGACAGTTGAGTTGGAAAGAGGTGTTGTCTTCTCAAAGCTACACTGACTACAGCCATGCTGTTGTACAAGGCAATTCTCACAACTAAGGACGTTGTATGGCCCTCTAGTGAACAGCCATCACTCTTCCCTTACTTTCTGACCAGATATTAGATTGCTCAGCTACCTAAACACTTCTTTCCCCTCCCCGCCCCAAGACCATTTCTTGAAGCAGAATCATAAAGCTGCACTCTTGTGTCTGGAAAGCATTTCAGCTGGGCAGATTTATGTTCTTTGCTTGCCATCTTCTCACTGAAATCACAGTGCTGCTAAATAGTGTTGTACAAGGCTTCTGAGATTTCAGCTTTACCCACCATATGGATTATAGATGAGGCAGATCAGTGAAAGAGCAGAAATTGCGGAGTTCGAGACAGCCATGCCTGCCTATGGCATCAAATGAGAAAACAAAGACTGCTGCCAGAGGTCTGCTATCTCTACAACAACTGGTTAGAATATTATATAGTTTCCTCAGAAAGATGAAATCTTACATATTGAGGAAATTGGTTGTTGTGGGATGGATCAGGAATGTTTGATTTCCTAATCAAAAAAGTACTCCAACAATTAAAGACTATTGCTCACTTCACAAACAGGCTTGTATTTTTTCCTGTTGGTAGTGGACTTTAATGCTCCAAAGTAATAACTTGCAGCTGAACTCACTGAGCAGATTGGTACTGTTGACTGACTACTGGGATATATTTTTTTCTTAAAAAAAGTCAAGGGTGAACCCATTTATCGGAAGCATTGGATTGCAGTACTGTTGCAAGTTCAGTATATAAGCAGCAGGTATAATCTTGTTTTACTTGACTCTGATTTTATTGAGGTCTTCAGCAATCTCGGTTCCAAATTTCACTTGTGTCCAGAGCCTCAGTGAAATCAATAATGAAATCCCTAGGGTACTTGGTTCAGTTTTTGTAGCATATTCCCTTTTTGGGAGATAGACCAATTTTAGTACAAACTAAAATTGTAGTATATAAACTTTTCTTGTTATTGTGCTTTAGATGATTTGCTTCAACTTTTTTTTCAGAGTACTTTTTGATATTTAGTGCTTTTGCAGTCCTTCATAAGTCCTTAAATTGTAAAATATAAAGAATTATGTGAAAACCAGAATTTTGTGAAGGTGAGAAATGAGACTTGGGAGTAAAATTTTGCTCCTGACAGTAACAGATAGGTGTGAAAGGCCAACAGTTCATTTCCACTTGATAGATAGTATTTTGACAGCAAATTAGATGTCACACAGAGTTGGCAAACATGCAAGAAATCAGTATTTAGGGTGAAAAGATAATACAAGAAGTCTATTGATGTGAAGGGTATATAAAAACATGATGTAATGCTTGAATTCATGTCAGGATATTTCAGTGGGAATGGTCGCAGACCAGTGAGGTTCCATGTAATTGCAGAATCACAGAATCGTAGAATCTCCTGAATTGGAAGAGACCCCAGGGATCAGGTAGTCCAGCTCCTAGTGCTTGCTCAGGACCATCCCCAAGAGTCACACCATGTGCCCAAGACCATCATCCACACACTTCGTGAACTCTGCCGGGCTTGGTGCTATGACCACTGCCCTGGGGAGCCTGTTGCAGTGCACAACCACCCTCTGGGTGAAGAACTGTTTTGTAATATCCAACCTGAACCTCCCCTGCCACAACTTCAGGCCATTCCCTCAGGTCCTGTCACTGGTCACCACAGAGAAGAGATCAGAGCCTGCCCCTCCTCTTCGCCCTCACAAGGAAGTTGTAACTGCAGTGAGGTTCAGTCTCCTCAGTCTCCTCCAGGCTGAACACGCCAAGCACCTTCAGCTGCTCCTCATACAGCTTCTCCTCAAGGCCCTTCATTGCCCTCCTTTGGACGCTCTCTAAGAGCTTGATATCTTTCGTACATTGTGGTGCCCCAAACTGCACACAGTATCCAAGGTGAGGCCACTCCAGTGCAGAGCAGAGCGGGACAGTCCCCTCCAGCAGCTCCTTGCACAACTCAGTTCTTAAGTCTGCAAGTATTAGAGATTAAAGTTTGAGGCAGAAAATATGAATCCAGCTATGAGAATTATTGCAAACAGATCAGCTTGCTCACTGCTGTTTAAGAGTTCTGAGGCTTCGTGTACAGTAACTGGAGGCGGAATCTTGCAGTCACTGTTCAGACTGCATAATCATCTTCTGTCTAGCCCTCCACTTTCAGGGCTCTGTTATTACCTGGAGGTATAAACTCCAGTGAGATCTGACAGATAAGGACTTACCCAAGAACAAAAACGAAATTGTATGCAACTAGCTTTATTTCATTAAATAAATGGGAGCTTAAAAAATCAAAAAATACAATATGCTGCAGGACATTGCCTCTCAGGACTTGTAGTTAATAAATTATTGAAAGTCAGATGCGGGTAGGAAAAACACTTAACTATCACCAGGCTGAAGCTGAACTATATGAAACTTGAATATGAATTACTTTTATTAAGGGAGAGGGAGAAAATAAACCAGGAATTTATGCTTTCTGGAGAGTTACAGCACAGTTTAGTATTCCTTCTGATCAGAAGCAGGAAAGATTAGTCTAACTTTGTGGAGGCAACACATAATTCTCTATAAAAAGCATATAATAATAGATATGAATCTGAACTAACCTTTGTGTTCAGAGGAAGCGAATTTAAATGATGGCAAGGAAAGTTATCACACTTTGCATTCAGTGTCATTCTTTCAAATCTTTGTCACCATCAGAGGGCTCAGCAATGTTAGTAGAGCTGACTTTTTGTTCATAGCTGTCAAGCCAAGTTGTCATCCTAGCTGGTATATGGATTTTACTTTTACCTAGAAATGCGTAAAGTACTCTGATATTCATAAATATATAGGAGTTCTTGGTGAAAAATTTACTATGCCTTCCTTGCAGACATTTTAAATTTAAGAAACCTTTGGGCTGAATTGAGCCCTGGAGGCAGTGAATCTATATTCTCTGGCACAAATGAAGTTACACCTGTGTTATGTACTCCCCATCATGTCAGCAAGTTACAAGACTGACTGATTACCCTCCGTTGCCACTGGCATCACCTGCAGGGCTTTCAGACTTCCTGGAAGGTGTTCTGAAGTCCTGTTCTCATAGTCCAGTGCCTGGACATTATACAGGATGTATTTCTCCAGCAAGTCTGCAAATTGTTTTCTTTTTACTTGCAGATACAGAACTCCAGATTTTTACAACATCAGAATTTGCTTCAGTGACTCTGTAAAAAAACCCACTCCCTTGCTTAATGCTGTATGCTTACCTATTTCTTTGGCTTGCAGTTTAGTTCAACAGAGAGGTGGAGATGATGGAGTGCTTCATATCATTTATGCAATAGTTCTTCAGATAATTAATAATCTGCTGTAAAAGGGGATCTTGATTCTTTCCCTTTGGTCTGGAATTTTTTATTGTAATATAGTGCCTCCAGGCTGACAGTGTGGACATTTGGGGACTGGTCATGATTACAGCATTATTTGACAATTTATATTCATTGATCTTTGTATTGAAAACAAGGAAAAATAGATTTATTGAGCCAGTATGAGACAGAGCAATCATCAGATGACCAGTCATCCTGACTCTGAGTACTTTGCTGATAATATAGAACAACCATGATGAGCACAAGGTTAACACATCTGGGTTTGGAGGACAAATTCAATGTCCTAGAAATAGAAGATGAAATAATGAGCAGTTTGAAGTTATTCAGTTGAACATGTTATTCAGTTACTGTTGGCTAGACAAAAACTTCTTTTTTCCAAAGGAATTTATTGCTTAAAATGTATCATGTGCAAGGGCTATGATAACCTTCCAATGACCTTCATCAGACATGATAAATCTGAAACATTTGAGTTGAGATGGTTCTTAAACATCAGTTATTGCATCCCAGCATGGTAACTGACAAGCCTCAATACTGTCTTTCAGAGCCTTAGCAGTCCAAGGTCTATTAGGTCCATATGGCCTCTTGGTCAGTGGTGAAGACCTCTGCTGTGTTCCACAGGCTGTTTAATATTGCAGGTTTTGATGAAGGTGTATTTTCTTCTACCAATTTAATTGAATGTAAAACACTGCCTGATTTTATCATGCCCTGACCTTTAGCTCTTGAGTACATAGAAATGGAGTGTAAAACCCCTCTTCTCTTCCCCCATTTCTCTATACCCCCTATACACTCATGTATGTGATACCATTTAGCTAGTGATATTTTTTGATCGTACAGCTCTTGCTTACCATGGATATAAAGAAAGAAAGGGCAAAAGTTTTTAAAGTATTACTATGGGTGAACACCATAGTGTTGTCCCAGGTAGGAATTAAAATACACCAAGCTTTTTCTTCCATCTGTACTTGTAAACATGAAGAAGTTTGCATGTTGTAGCCTTGCCCTTTACATTGGGAAAATGTTTTCTCTTCAGTGAGTGTATTTGTCTCCTAAAAATGTCTTATCGGAGTTTAAGAGAGAACTCTAGAAATGTTTCATTTTGAAGGATTTTTCTCCCCTCAATGTCCTCCACAAGATCGGGGCAGCTGGGGGGACTGAGTTACTTAAAAGTGCAGAGTTCTGACTGTTTCTGGCTGCAGAGTTCATCCCTTATTCATGGCTTGTGGGAAGTTTCATTAGCCAGCCTTGCAAGCTGTGCTATCCATCTGTTAATGCCACCCAGCACGGTGACTGATGTAACACAGCAGTCAGTAACACACTAGTCGTGTCTTCTGGTGGTTGAAGTGGTGTTTAAAAGTTCTTTACAATGCAAAACAAGAGGTGTTTAAAGTTGCCAAAGAGATGTGTTTGAATGCTAGCTCAGGTGTCAAACCGTCTTTAGGGAAAAGGGATACCTTCACCATTTCTATCAAGAATCACCCCAGGAGAGATTTACCTGCTTCCTCTGTGTTGATGGGGAGCAGGTGAGTGTTAATGTCCACCTGGAGTGCAGGAGAAGCCTGTGGGAACCCATCTGTTAAGTAGCTTGTTGCCTACAGCATGCAAAGCCATGGGCTGGAGTTGCACAGGCATGTCCAGTAAAAAGTGTGTCAGTGACTTGAAGGAGGACTTGATTTCTTTTCTTTGCCATTCATTTGCATTTTGTTTGCACAAATTTAACATAGCTAAAAGTGGGCCTCATGCTCACGCTGCCTAACTGGCCTGAAGAGATCAACTGTGTAAGTTAAGAAATCTGCTCCGTCACTCTTCTAGGAATGTTACTGACACCATCCCCATCTCAATAATCCTACGATAAATGTTGATACCTGGCTGAGTAGGGGAGCAATAGCACCCTATGGCCATAGGAGCTGGTATAATGTGTGCAGAAATCACCCTTTAAGCAATTGTCACATGCTGTTTATTTCTCTCTCTTCTGGTTCTGAATTAAACAGCTACAAAGACTCTTTATTCATATTGGGGTTTAATTTGAAGTTTTACTTAATAAAATCAAAAGATATTTCTTCCAAACATGAATAATATTTATATATGAAAATCTTTAGATGGGGCTTTGACTTGCTTCCCACTAACTATAAGTAGGTAAAATCTATCCACCCAACTCCTTCTGTGCAAACTGGAATTTCCTTCCTTTCTTCCTGTCTCATCACAGAAATGATCTGTCACATGTGTAGAGAAGGGCTGCAGAAATCCAGTAGAGTTAAAGCAACCCCAGATCTGCCACACAAGTATCAGATTCTCCCACTCCATCTGTGATTTAGTAAGTCACAGTCTCTTGCCAGTTTGCAAAATGCTGTTGCTGAGCTTCCTGCTTCCACACTGTGATAATGAATTTCTGTCTGATAAAACTGTTCCCATGGGAGACTTTCCCTCATTCCAGCTGAGCATCTCAGGGTTCCAACCTGGGCAGCAAGCCTGTGTTACTCTTACAAAATTTCAAATAGTTTTTAAGTTTGGTGGGTTTGTTTGGTTTGATTGTTTTGTTTTGTTTTGTTTTTTTAACTTCTCAAGCAGTGACATGGGAACACGTTACTGCTATCAGAAAGTAACTCCAAACTTCCTGGGTGTTCTATGGGATGGGAGCCCTTGTAGTGACTCACAGTCTGCTAGTGCTGGGTCCCCACCCTGTATGATAAGCATAACACTTGTTGATGCCAAGGAATTGAAAAGGGAGACAGTCACACATGTGTCTCTGAATGGCACCATGTACATGGTGCAGACCAGCATGATTTCCTCTAGAAATCAGTCTCAAGGCCCATGAACCCATGCAAGCACTAGAGCTGGGTGTCTGGCCCATGGGAGCATAGGATGTAAGTAACCACCACTGGTGTTAGTCAGCAGGAGTTGTGACTGCTCAGGTTAAATCCCTCCCAGCAACACAGATACATGACTTGGAGAAGCTTCAGTCAAGTCCAAAGTGTGTTCTTTGAGCCAGATGCACAGTGTGCATGTTTGTCTAACTTAGCATGTGGCTAATTGAATTTCTTTTCTACCTGTGTTTAAGGTGTTATTGTCTAATGATATATGAGACTTAGTCTGGCCTGAAACGAAGTATGTGCTCAGTATCACCATCTATTAAGCAAGAAATTTCTGTGTCAGCTAAAGGGTGATGATTTCTTTTGTTTTCTTAGCAGATGAGATTCGATAAACTCCACCTAATCTCCTAATTTAAGGGAAATGTGAA
The DNA here is from genome assembly GCA_035040995.1 of Premnoplex brunnescens. Taxonomy (NCBI): domain Eukaryota; kingdom Metazoa; phylum Chordata; class Aves; order Passeriformes; family Furnariidae; genus Premnoplex; species Premnoplex brunnescens. Next base: position 47,489,601 of record JAWWLT010000092.1, read on the forward strand.
GAACAACTGAAGTATCAGAGCATAGTGCATCTTCTGCAGGAGTCTGCAGTAACAGAGCCATCTGGATGTGTTATTGAATATAGCTTTATATGTGCATTCCTGTTAGGCAAGGAAGCAAAGCTATAAAAATAAATTGAATTGCAAGGGGTATTGCCAGACCTGGATGTTGCTGAGAGAGAGAGAGAGACCCGCTCTCCTCCCCTCTTTTAATATATAGTCTGTCTTCTTCTTTCAAGGAAGTATAGCAAAAAGAATGTATTTAAAAAAATCTAGGTTTCCTCAAACTAATTAGTCTGAGTCTCTAGGCACTGTCATGCACAAGATAATAGACTACAACTTCATCTCACATTTTACTTGAGAATACTATTTTTTTTCCTTCTCCTTCACTTTCAGTCATTTGATTGTAAGCTCACATGCTTATAAATTTAGAGATTCCCCCGAGCAACAGCAACAGGAACAGACTGAGCTCAGTGGGAGCTCAGTAGGCAGCAAGGAGGAAGGCAGGAGGGGTGCAGGCAGGTCAGTGAGAAGGAGGAGGGCATTACTGGGGTGGGTAGAGCTCAAGGCCAGCAAAGGTGAGTCTGCCCAGGGCAGGGATGGGGCAGCACTGATCCTGCCCAAGCTGGGAATAGTGTGGGAATAGGTGGCTGCACATCCTCTCACACGATGACCTCAGGCATGCAGAACTCCTTTCAGCCTGACTGTCCTCAGCCTCGTTAGTTTACGTCTCTTGACAGGGGAGTTTTTCTGAGTTGGCAAATAGGCAACTTGTTCTCTGTCCCTCATACTCCCTTTTATTTTAATTGTTTAATACTGCGCCAAGCAGTTTGCTCAGAAGGGACAGCTCTTCTGGTTTTTTAGACTAATTACCAGTCTGGATTTCTGAATGACAATATGGCTGCTAATTAATCTCACTGCAGTTCTCACAGAAAGAGGCTGTGATAAGAACCTGTCAATTAACATAAGGAAGGAAAAATCAACAATCCTGTTGTGTTCTTCTGGCATCCACTCCCAGTCAGATGAATCACTACTAAATACAGAGAAAGACTAAGTATGAAAGACCGTGGGCTGCGAGGCTGCTCGAAACTTCCACAGACTTTATTTCGGGATCTGTATGTTATTTGTGTGCCCTTTTGCTCTGGTTCCCTGACATCACTTGCTATGGTTTTTGTAAGCAGAAGGAAGACAAAGCAGGACAGTGCAGCACAACCATGTGGTTAGTTGCTGCTGCTGTTGCTTTTCAAGTTCTGTTAAATTACAAAATGAAATGTTCCCCTCTCAAATTTCCTGTATCAAGTAGTCCACGCTAGTATTTTTTTGGCATCTTTTATATTT
>JAWWLT010000092.1:47491035-47563211 GCA_035040995.1 Premnoplex brunnescens
AAGTGGAAGGCTGAAAGGGGAGTTTTGGCAGGGTGGCTACCAGTGTTCACATGGTTTGTCAGTGACAATCCATGGCCAGATGCTCAGCTGATGACGATTACTCAGTCCCATCTCTGCATCTTCTTTGTGAGACCAGGATGAGTTATGGGTACTTTTCCAGCCAGGGGGAAAGGGCCTAGTGCTGTTGTCAGTTAGTTTTTATTACCTTGAATTTTCCAGAGTGGCAATTCTGGCCCACAGGACCACATGTCACAAGAGATAAGCAGTGCAGCAGTTGATGTGGCCAGTCTGCTGCCCTGGGTAACCAGGGATCTGTTGCACAGTAAGACATACAACAAACTTGTGGAAACTACTTGTTACCATGATGGTTGAATTTAATTTCTTTTCTTTTTTTTTCTCTCTGTCCTTGCAGGTCAGAAGATTCTTCACCACAGAAGTGATATCTTAGAAACTGTAGTCCTCATCAATCCCTCAGATGAAGCAGTTAGTACTGAGGTAAGTCAGAAATACTTAATTGAACATGTCATAAAAGCTCGATTAGGTGAACATGATGAGAGTATTGAAGTAGATGTAGTTAAGATGATTATAGAGCATCAGTCACTGCCTTCCAGCTTAGTTACTGACAAATTCCAATACTGTCTTTTAGAGCTATAGCAGACTTAGAACAGGTCCTAACTGTGAATGAAAGGGGATATTAGGGGCAAATATGAAAAACACGAGCCATCCCTGGATTTTCTCCCTGACTCTCCAAACTCCTGACAAATTGTCAGAGTTATAGGAGAGAAACACACTTCTGATCCCAGCATTCCTTTTCTCATAACACACCAAACTCTCTTCTTGATGCATTTGAGGCAGCTGCAGTGAAACTTCATTTACTTTTCTTCTATTTCTCCATTGTTTGTTAGTTCTGGATGTCTATTTTACTTATGAAGAAAGTGCCTGAAGATGCCCAGGGACAAATTTGGGTCTTTGAGAGGAATTACCAGGTGTATGGTAGAGACTCTAGGTTGATCTGTCTGTCCTTCAAAAAGCATGTGACATGATTAATGGACTCTGTAGAGTGCCCAAAACAAGATGGCCAATTCCTGTACTCAGCACAGTTGAAGAACTGTGTAACTCAAAGACAAAATTGATATATTTAGTTAGTGGGACTGAAAGTTGAAATAATAGGGATAATTTCATTGCTGGCCTGTGCTGGGAAGCACTGCCACAATATAATTTTGGGGGGGGAAATAAAGCACCTCTTCTTGTGGTATGTGGTGAAGAATCTATTTTGTTACCAACTTTAAGTAATGTTAAATGCAAAGAGAAGAAAGAACTCCAAAACAAGTGAAATTTCTTACGTTGTAAAAGTTTAAAAGTCATCTTAGTTACCAGCAGCTCATTCACTAAAAACCAATGAATGAAAATCTCTTACAAGCGATTGGACGTGCTTGGTAAGGATAAGGAGGTCACCTGGACAGCAGCTCTCAATACATACATTTAGAGTATAAACCTATAAAGTGTTTGCATGTGTGGAGGAGCAGAAGAGCCAAAGAAACTGCCAAAAGCAGGGAAATGATATTTCTGTCTCTGGTGCTTGTCACTGTTTTGATGGATAACCACATGGAAGAACACGATCTGAGACCCGTTAATGATTTCTGAACCCTGGCCTTACTCCTTTGGCTCTGGAAGATGTTTGGCTATGTTACTCTTAATTTCATCTCACTGGACTGTGGGAGGCAATCTTTGCTTTGCTTTCATCTTGCCAAACTAGTCACAGTCAGAAGGTACAAGCTGAGATTTGAACTTGGCTGGCTAAACAAGGCTCTGACTGGACACAATCCAGAAAGAGACAGTGAGAAAGAGTCAGAAGAATTAAATCAGAGATTGAAGTAGACATGCTCTGCCCTGCATGGCAAACAGAACAGTTATTTTCACATATCAAGAGATTTCCAGGTTGCATATGGGGACACAGCGATATACCATGAAACTCTGACTTGAAACCATTCAGAAAAAAAACAAACCAACCAACCAACCAACCAAAAACCCAAAACAACAACAAAACCCCAAAAGCCCCAAACAAAATAAAACAAAAAAAAACCAGAAAGGAGTTTTATATTCTTGCTAATCTGGCTGCTAATAGCCATACCTAGTGGTAGTCCAAGCATACTTCTACCCAAAGCCCCTGTTGTGTTCTGTCAAATGCCAAAATACCTAGAGAGAGGCCCAAAGGGTAAGATGTTGAAGTTTCCCAAAGAAAACAAGTTTCTGAAACCCTATGAATTAACTTCCTTCTTAAGAAGTCCCTCCCTGTTGCTCCTGTGACTGTGCCATAAGTTTGGGACAACACTGATCTTCTACCTCGGTCAGAAGGCTGTGCTCTTCTTTCAAGCAATTTGGGACTTTAACCAACAGTTAGAATGAACAGAATCATCACATTGCAATATTTCTTCTGAAATTGAGTGGCCTTGAAATCAGGAGATAAATTTCTGATAGTCCTTCAAGAAACCTTGCTTGTACCCAGACGTAGAGTTTATGTTTATTGTTAAGGTCTTCCATGTATATCATACATTATGCTCTGTAATCTGCAAGCATTTATTTGCTCTAGCTCTGTAGAATGTACTTTATAATCAATTAATTAATGGGTTGAAGGGGAATTATGTGACAGTCACATATCAGTGATTCATAAGTCAGGAAATAGTTTTGCTATTGGAAAACATCGTGAGTTTTCACAAAAGTTGCCAGAGTGATGAGTACTGCTGCCAGCAACAACAGAAAACAAAGAAGAGGAAGCCGGTTCTGATATGGTTTTAATACAGCTAAAACAGAGAAGATTTGAGCAACACACATAATAGATAGATGGCTGCACTTATCTGTCGTTTTGTCTAAAATAGAAATAGATACACTCAATCCATCAAGCATATTTAAGAATTTATAATTAGAGCCATTAGTGACAGACAAGCATCAGTCCTACATTTAATTAAGGAAACTTTCTGCTGCTCAGCAAGAGGGTCATGTATTTAGTAAAATAACAAGGAAAATGTGGTAGAGTTGGAATATTCTTTTAGATATCTCCACTGTCTCTTTTCTACATGAACAGAAAATGTGAGTTGTTCAGCAGAGATTCAAGTTAAGCATTCCTGGATCAGTCTTCCAGGCATTAACTCTTGTTATTTAGAACAACTGATTGCTTAGCAATCAATATAAAAAATTGAAAGAGTGTCTTGATCAGAGGGATGAGGTGATTGTGTCATCTCTGTGGAGATGGAGCTTGTATGCAATATGATGTGGAGTTGTACCAAATGAACTCTGCTCATTTGCTTATTTAGTTGCGTATGTGGATAGCCTTGTTGTAGTATCACTGTTCAAGTTTAATTTAATTCCTCCTTAACAGAGGAATTAGTATGTTTGAAATTCATACCTTACCATAGGCTGAATTGATTTTTTAGTTTTTGTTAAGACTTTTGAAGTAATCACAAAATATTTATTTAACAGTACAGAATTTTACATAGGTTCAGTTTAAGTTTTGTTCTTAATTTGAATTCATCCAATAGAAGTACATATGGAGACATACATATGGATATATATATATATATATACGGATTTCTCTTATCATGCAAGTAAATCTCCCCCTGGGGGCTGGTAAATAAGAATGATTAGTAGGTGTGGTGAGGGTCAAGTAAAGTAACAAGCATTTGCTTTTAAATAGTTTACAAGTTTGTCCTGGTACCCTGTTGAAGTGTTATACTCTTAACATTGAAAAACTTATTTTTTCATTCAAATTGTATTCTGTTCTGCTCCTTGCTGTTTTTGCATGTCATTAGTTTGGTTTATTCTTCAGACCTTCTTTCTAGTTGCATCTTGTCCCTCCTTTTTTCCCTTTTTTCCCTTTTTCACCTTTCTCGTTGCCTATTCTAAACAGCACTGTAAGTTGAAAATGTTTTGACAGTCCTGTTCCAAACACTGGTTTTAAATTGGGAGGGATAAGCTGTATGCTCTCAGTGGAATACAAAAACACATGGTAACTCCCATTATTGATGTATTTCCTTCACTCTAGGTGCGCTTAATGATCACAGATGCTGCAAGGCACAAACTCCTCGTTCTAACTGGGCAGTGCTTTGAAAACACAGGAGAACTCATTCTTCAGTCAGGGTCCTTTTCCTTCCAGAACTTCATTGAGATCTTCACAGATCAAGAGGTGAGTTTAGAAAAGTGTCTTCCATACATTGTCATGTGATGGCAGAGGTTTCTAGAATACTAAAAATGGCTCTGTGGTAGAGTTAACAGAGGCAGCCTGATGCTACTGCTCTTCACTCTTCATTATGGGCTTTATTTCAAGAATTCTTTATTTTTGAAATTTGTTATTTATTAATTTTTCTTCAGATTTTATGTTAGTTGCTCAACAAAAGCATTCGATTTTAGTTTGGGGAATTGAATTATCACTTCCAGAAAGAGAAAATCAAGGACCCTTTGACAATTAAAGGAGATACTTCTGTGTTTTAAGTATACAGGTTGTTCATTTAAGGTGCACATACAAAGCAGTCAAATTGAGCTTGACACCAGGTTCTTGCCTGGTGGCAGCTAAATAATAGGTGGCATTAATAAGACAGAAGGTGGCTGTTGGAGTAGTTGTATTTTTTTGCACCATCTACCTTCTATTAGTGTTTAAAATTTGGCCAGTGTGTCTGTATAACTTGTGATTTTTTCATACCAAAAAGATAAGCATGAAATATACCGGTATTTAATGACATTTGTTTCATGACTTGTTATTTTGCTGTCTTCTTTAATGTATTGTGTCTGAAAGCTCCCATAGGGCAGGAATCCATAGTAAACAAGCTGTCACACTTAATTTGGCTGCTCTGTAAAGTATATATTTAAATAAACTGTATGGCTGCATCCCTAGAAATTTAGTTTCCAGTATTAATTAGTAGCATGTCTAGTGGACTGAGATTTGAAAGTTCAGCAGTGAGAAAGCAAAGTTTGCATGAGCTCCAGTGTGACCTTATTGTATCCATGTGATTTATTCACAAAGCCTTTTTGTTCAGCGTATGTTCAGATTGGGGAAAAAGCTGGATTCCTGTTCTCTTTAAACACGCATGACACCTAAAACTCACTGGCACTGCTCAGAGTTACTTTTCTATGAAATTACAAACCCAAGCTCCTTACATCTCTGTCTAATTAGCAACACATAATTACTATATGACTACATAGGTTGGAACTGAATGATCTCAGAGGTCTTTTCCAACTTAGTTGGTTCCGTGATTCTGTGATACATGAAAAACTAAAGGCAAATGCTACCATTACTATTAGGAAACAAAACTGTTGGTTGAAAAGTGGAGGGATGGGAGTTGGCCATGAGTTACAGTCGCTGAGGGATTGCCACAGTAGTGGGTGTGCAGGGCATACTACCATGGGCTATGAGTAAGGCTCATTTGACTCGTCTCTGCCGCTGGCAGTGTGCTCACCAGCCAGCTGGCATGGCTCTTGGCAAGTGTTGGCATACAGCCTATTGTTTCTGAAGCCTCACAGTCTCACTGTTTCTACAGGTTTTCACAAAACCAAAGAAAGATCACGTTTGCCATACTGCAGTTTCTGTGTGTGACATTTTTTAAAAACTAGAAAAAAAAAATAGGAAAAATATCTAGGTAAAAGTGGTTACTGGTTTTCTAAGTAGCCATGAGATGAAAGAACTCATATGCTCTCCTAATCCTGGTGGGCTTGGCAGTGTCAAGGGACTTTTGCAACCTAAGCTATTCTATGATTCTATAAGCTTGTAAGGTTTGATGAGCACTGCATAGAGTTAGTGTTTCTGGCTTCTGCCCATTTTTGCTTCACTGGGCCAAACCTGAACTATGGTCAAGAAATATGCCTACAAATAAGTAAATAACCTTTGGGAGATGCTCGTATAAAGTCTTATTCAGAAATCCATCTCTAACATGCAGAACTCCCTTTAGGCAAAGCCTAAAAGTAGATTTTTCAATTTCTCCCATGCTAGAATGTTGAAAATGTCACAGTCTCCTGCTTCTTCAACAACAGTTAGGAAAACCTTTGTGGTTCAGGATAGGAAACAATATCGTGTTTTCTCTGAGCAGCCAACTTGCTGTTTGTCTTCACCAGCTGTGACACCTTTAAAGCTTATGGATTCCTCAACAGATGTCTCTCAGTGTTTGAAAAGACAATCAGGTTCACAGGTACATTTCTTTGCTGCCAGAATGACTTTGAATATGGAGAGGAGGAGTGGTTACATCTCCATGTTACCAAATGAGTGCAACTGTCAATAATTCTCGTGTCACCATGAGAAATGCAAATCCATTGAGAGCTTTTCTGAGGCATTTCTGAACTTGCTATTCCTAACAGTTATAATCTATGTCTGGAACAATCCTAGTTCAACTTTTCATTGGCCTGGGCTACCATTGGCATAACACTGCATTATGCATGCCAACTTTTAGGAGCAAAGAATCAGAATTTAGAAGTATGGAGCATAAATTCAGATATAGTATAATATAAACTGGAGAGGACTAACCGCAAACCTTGGTGCAGTATACTTGTTGGCACAGTATATTCATTATTCCACTATATTAACATACGATTTTTTTATCTAGACAGAACGTTGGCTTTGTGTGAGAAACAGTCCATACTTGAGTTATCTCCCTATGTATGAAACAGACTTGGATTTATTAATTCAGAGAAAGTGATTTTTTGCTACATTTCACTCTCCCTAATAATGTGTTTTCAACCCTGGCCAGAGACATATCATTGAGATTCTAAATCCATTTCAGAACTGTAATCTGTACTGCCCCTCTTTTCTTCATGCTTCGGTAGACAACAACAATTCTTACCTTATTGTCCTTATCTTTCAGCCTTTTAAGCGTTTATTATTTTTGCTTTGTTTTTTCATTTGCTCACTTTCAGAGAGGGCCATGTCTGATATATGGGTGAGATTTATTTATACTCCTGTCAAATGGTTTGGGTACTCAGGAAAAGATGGCGAAGGTAGAAAATATTTATTTTCAGCTTTATTTATCTGTTGGTTGGACTATTTATTTTATTATTTTTTTTTCAACAACCACTGCATCTTTTTTGAATCCTCTTTTGGGTAAATGCTGAAAATAAGTTATGTAACACAAAGAAAGGAAGTGAGACCTACACACAGAGAGGACCAAACAGATCTAATACAATCAAACATCTTTAGTTTTTTATATATTTCTTTCTTTTGTTGATACAGCATGTGGTCCAAGAATTTCCAATTATTCAGCTGTAGTATTATCCTTATGAAACTGTTCTTACAGCTTGAACTGACAATTGAGCCTCTGCAAAGAAGGTTATGGTATTCTCCATGATAATGTGCTGGCATTATATATCTGAATTGCTTCTTTAAAGAAGTGTGGTGGTCTCTTTGTTAAGAGCAAATAGGACAGAAATGGGCTACATTTAACTGAATTGTCAGTTAAAAAAGTCAAATGAAAGTATCTATGAAGCTGAAATAAGGTATAAAATATGTAAAAGTCTACTTATCTGGGACCATTAAATACTGGTTTTTTAGTTCAAACTGGAAAAGAAAACAGCTCTTCATACTGTGGCATAGAACTTATTTTCTGTGCCTTTATTGCAGCAATTGGTGCTGGTACTAGGATGTTAGCAAATACTGCCAGAGTTCATGGAGTTCTCCTAGATTTCAAATTTAGGTCCATGAATTTTAAGTCAAACTAGTGACAAGAGCATTTTTAACCCTAATGTTTTGGGTTTTTTCCTGATTCTTTCTTTAGCCCTGTACCGTGTAGTCTCAAAAATAGAAAACTTAGAATCATAGATTCATAGAATTGTTAAGGTTGGAAAAGACAGATTCACAGAATTTAGGTTGAAAGAGACCTCTAAGATCATCAAGACTAACCCTTTCCCGACATGGCCAAGTCTACCACTAAACCACGTCCCCAACCACAACATCCACACATCTTTTAAATCCCTCCAGGGATGGTGACTGCACTGCTTCCCTGAGCAGCCTGGTCCAATGGTTGACAATGCATTTAGGGAACAAATTTTCGCTGATACCCAATCTAAACTTTCTCTGATGCCACTCAAAACCATTTCCTCTTATCCTGTCACTTCTTACCTGGGAGAACAACCCCCACCTGTCTACAACCTCCTTTCAGGTAGTTGTACAGAGTGATAAGTTCCCCCCTTCAGCCTCCTTTTCTCCAGGCTGAACAACCCCAGTTTTCTCAGCTGCTCCTTATAGGACTTCCGCTCACAACCCATCACCAGCTTTGTTGCCCTTCTCTGGATACATTCCAGCATCTCCAATGTCTTTCTTGGAGTGAGTGGCCCAAAAACTTGTAGCTGTTTCCATTTCTGAAGTAATAGCTCATTTCTTAGTCACAGAATCATGGAATTATTAGGGATGGAAGGAACGTCTGGGGATCATCTAGTCCAACACCCCTTAAAAGGCAGGGTCACCTAAAGCAGATTACACAGGAACACATCCACCTGGGTTTTTAATGTCTCTTGAGAGGGAGACTACATGACGTGCCTCAACAGCTGGTTCCAATGCTCTGCCAACCTCCCTGAAAAGTTATTCCTCATGTTGAGGTGAGGTGGACCTTGTTGTGTTCTAGTTTACGGACTTTGCTCCTATCCCATTGCTTGACACCACTGAAAAAGGTTGGGCCCCACTTGCCTTTGAGATATTTCTATGTGTTAATGAGATCCTCTCTCAGTTTACCCTGGACTAAACAATGCCAGATCCTGCAGTCTGCCCTCATAAGAAAGATGCTCCAGACCCCTCTCCAGCAGCTCCTTGACTTTTGTGAACTGTGGAAACCAGAACTGAACACAATACTCCAGATGTGGCCTTGCTAGGGCTGAGTAGAGGGGAAGGATCACCTTCCTCAAGCTGCTGGCCATGCTCTTCCCAGTGGACTATAGGATACCCCTTCTGGCCACAGGGGCACACTGCTGAGTATTAGTCAACTTATCATCCAACAGGACTCTCAGGTCCTTCTCTGAAGAGCTGTTTTCCACCAGTTCATCTCCTGGCCTCTACTGGTACTTGGGATTATTCCTCCCCAGATGAAAGACCCTACACTTGTTTTTGTTGAACTTCATTCTCTCCACCCAACTCTCCAGACTACCAAGGTCCTGCTGAATGGCAATACAGCCTTTGGGTGCATCAGCTGCTACCCCTAGTTTCAAACTTGCCAAGTGTACATTCTAGCACTTCATCCAGGTTGTTGATAAACAAGCTGAATAAGACTGAACCCAGTATTGATTCCTGGGTAATGCCACTGACTACAGGCCTGCAGCTGGATTCTAATTCACTGATCCTGACCCTCTGACCTTTGCCATTCAGCCAGTTCTTGATCCACTTCACTGTCCATTCATCTAATCCACATGTCCTGAGTTTACCTATGAAGAGATTGTGGGAGACAGTGTTGAAAGCCTTGCTGAAGTTGAGGTAGACAACATTGACTGCTCTCCTCTCACTGACCCACCTTTCCATACCATCATAGATGGCTATCAGATTGGTCAAAAATGATTTTACCTTGGTGAATCCATGATGATGACTCCTGATGACCTTCTTTTCTTTTACATGCTTAGTGATGTCCTCCACAATGACTGTTCCATCACCCTTCCAAGGGTAGAGGTGAAGCTGACTGGCTGGTAGTTTCCGGAGTTCTCTTTCTTGCCGTTTTTGAAGACAGGAGTAATACTGACTTTCCTCCAGTCGTCAGGCATCTTTCCTCTTCTGCATGGTTTTTCAAAGATGATGGAGAGTGGCTTAGCAACAACGTCTGCCCACTCCCTCAGCACCCATGGTTGCATCTCATCAGAGCCCATGGATTTATGGGTATTAAGTCTGTCTAGCTGATCTCTAACCCAATCCCCTATGACCAAGGGAAAACCTTCCTTTCTTCAGCCTTTCTCCCTTACCTCCAAGGTGTGAGATAAGGGCCATGCTCAGTAGTAAAGACTGAGGCAAAAAGATAGTTCCACCTTCTCTGTGTCTTCCACGATCAGGACACCCATCTGATTCAGCAGTGGCCTCACATTTTTTCTAGTCTTCCTTTTGCTGCTGATGTACTTGTAGAAGCCCTTCTTGTTGTCTTTGACATCCCTTGCCAAACTCAATTGCAGGTGGGCCTTGGCCTTCCTCATCACATCTCTTCATACTCTGACAATGTTCCTATAGTCCTCCCATGTTGCATGTCCCTTTTTCCACATCCCATAAATTTATTTCTTCTGTCTGAGAGTTGCTAGAACCTTCTCTTGCTCATCCGTGCAGGTCTCCTGCCCCTGTTGCTTCATTTCTTGCTCATGGGAATACACCAATCCTGAGCTTGGAGGAAGTGATGCCTGAATACTAACCAGCTCTCTTGGGCCCTGTGTCTTCTAGAACCTTAAGCCCTGGGATTCCTCTCAGCAGGGCTTTGAAGAGGTCAGCATTCAGGATTCTAGTCCTGCTTACAGCTTTGCTTCCTCCATACAGGATCCTGGTCAATGTGCTGAAAAACTCTCCTGCAGCTGGTCTTGATAAAGCTGGGAGCAGTACTGGCTTTTCAGGAGCCAGTTTGCAGAAAGAACTGCAGTAATTATGGTGTGATGCAATATATCCCATGAGAAAAGGAGAAACTTCATGTTGCGGTTACACTCTGACTGTTAAGAGGTTTTGCTTTGTTCTGTAGATGTGAGCAAATGATATACAGTGGCAGCTCAGTCTACATTAGTCTCATAATCCTCATGCCCTCTTAATATAAACATTTGTACCATCCTTCTATAAAGGGTGGAGGAGGAATAGGGAAACCTTGGGTACTGTTGTTCTTTGGGCGATAGTGACCAGAAATAAGATCCTCTATTGTGTTTTAGAAAATACAGCAGTAACTAATTGTGGTAATAGGTTACTTTGGCCTCTAGGGTGGGTACTCACCAGTGCAGAAGAAAATGGATAAGGTATTGTCTAACTCATCAAGAAGTATTATGTTCTGGCATTAATTGTAATTTTAAAAATGAATTTGTATGCATCTTCTTGTGTTTTTATTTTACAACCCTAGATTGGTGAATTATTGAGCACCACACACCCTGCCAACAAAGCCAGCCTAACTCTTTTTTGCCCTGAGGAAGGGGACTGGAAAAATTCCAACCTTGACAGACACAACCTTCAAGACTTTATAAACATTAAACTCAACTCATCTTCCATATTGCCTGAAATGGAAGGACTCTCTGAATTCACTGAGTATCTGTCAGAATCAGTAGAAGTGCCATCACCTTTTGACATTTTGGAGCCTCCAACCTCAGGAGGATTCTTGAAACTCTCCAAACCCTGCTGTTACATTTTCCCAGGGGGAAGAGGGGACTCTGCATTGTTTGCAGTGAATGGATTCAATATGCTTATCAATGGAGGATCTGAAAGAAAATCTTGTTTTTGGAAACTTATCCGGCACTTGGACAGGGTAGATTCCATTCTGCTCACTCACATCGGAGATGACAATCTGCCAGGAATCAATAGCATGCTTCAGCGAAAGATAGCTGAACTAGAAGAAGAACAGTCCCAAGGGTCTACTACCAACAGTGACTGGATGAAAAATCTGATCTCACCTGATTTAGGAGTTGTATTTCTTAATGTACCTGAGAACCTGAAGAACCTGGATCCTAATTTTAGAGTAAAAAGGAGTGTAGAAGAAGCTTGCTTTACTCTCCAGTATTTAAACAAATTGTCTATGAAACCAGAACCTCTTTTCAGAAATACAGGAAATACCATTGACCCCATAATTTTATTTCAGAAAATGGGAGTTGGCAAACTTGAGATGTATGTGCTTAATCCTGTCAAAAGCAGCAAAGAGATGCAATATTTTATGCACCAGTGGAGTGGTACTAATAGAGATAAAGCTGAATTCCTGCTACCAAATGGCCAAGAACTAGACATTCCATTATCCTATTTCACTTCTGTCTCATCCCTGATTGTGTGGCATCCAGCTAATCCTGCAGAAAAAATAATTCGAGTTCTGTTTCCTGGAAACAGCACCCAATATAATATTCTAGAAGGACTAGAAAAACTCAAACACTTAGATTTCCTTAAACAACCAGTGGTTACACAAAAAGACCTAACTGGGAACATTGCTAGTCCAGCTGTGAAACAAGCCAAGTTGAAACAACGAACAGACAGCAAGGAGAGTCTCAAGCCTGCTGCAAAGACACCACCAAATAAGCCTGTCAGAAAGGAATCTAAAGAGGAAACACCAGAACCTGTGAAGCCTAGTCTGGTACCAGAAAAGTCTCAGAAGCTGGAAAGCAAAGAAAAAGTTCCAATTAAAAAAGAAAAAACAGCAAAAGTAGAGACCAAACCAATAGTGGTGGAAAAAGACATAGCAAGTAAAGAAGAACAATTAGTGAAGTCTGAAACTTCTGAAAAACAAAGTACAGATGTAAAACCAAAAGTGTCAAAGGAGAAGACAGTAAAAAAGGAAGTCAAAGCAAAACCTGAAGAAAAAAAAGAGGAAAAAGAAAAACCAAAGAAAGAGGTTTCTAAAAGAGAGGAGAAAACACCCATCAAAAAAGAAGAAAAACCAAAAAAAGAAGAGATCAAGAAAGAAGTTAAGAAAGAGGTGAAGAAGGAAGAGAAGAAGGAAACTAAGAAGGAAGTAAAGAAAGAAGCATCACCAAAAGAAGCTAAGAAAGAAGCTAAAAAAGAAGAGAAGAAGGAAATCAAGAAGGAAGACAAAGAAGCCAAAAAGGACATCAAGAAGATTCCTAAAGAAACAAAGAAGACTGCTTCTCCTTCAAATGAAGCCAAAAAGCCAGCAGCAAAGACTAAGCCACAAAAAAAAGAGGAACCTGCTAAAAAAGAAACAATAACTGCTGGAAAGCCAAAGGAAAAAGGAAAAGTTAAAACTGTGAAGAAGGACCTCAAAATCAGTGGAACACAAGCTGCCCTTGCAGCAGTTGGAGCCACAACTGTAGCAGCTGCAGAAATTACAGCTGGTGGAAAGGAGCTTGAAGCAGAGAGATCCCTTATGTCTTCACCAGAGGATTTAACTAAAGATTTTGAGGAATTAAAAGCCGAAGAAGTAGAAACAATAAAAGAAACAAAAGGTCAAGTTCCACTTATAAAGGATGAACTGAAACTCAATGGCACAATACAAAAAGAGACCTTCGAAGTACACAAAGAAAAACTGGATAATGAAGGGCCTGCTGAGTCCTCTGATGAAGGCATAACTACCACAGAGGCTGAGGGTGAGTGTGAACAGACACCTGAAGAATTGGAATCTGTGGAAAAGCACAGGGTTGATGACAATGAGAAGTTTGAAGATGAGGGAACTGGCTTGGAGGAATCATCTGAAGCAGGAGATTATGAAGAAAAGGCAGAGACAGAAGAAGCTGAAGAACGAGATGAAATTGAAGAAAAGGCACGTCTGGATGCCACAAAACCATATACGGAAGAATCAAGAAAAATTGCAGGTGGCTCAGAAAAAATAATGACTGAAGTACATGCTAACATTAAAGATGAAAATTATATTGAAAAGGCAGATTACGAGGCATCTGATGAACGGGCTGAAGAAGACAGGGAAGAAGCCATAGAAAAGGCAGAAACTGAAGAAACTGAAGAAGATGAGGAAGACAAAGCAGAAGACATCAGAGACGAAGAGGAAAATGAAAAAATAGAAGCCGAAGAAGATTATGTGATGGCTGTGGTAGACAAAGCTGCAGAATCGGGTGAAGCTGAAGATAAATACGGCTTACTGATAATTACACCAACTAAACGCTCGGAGTCCCAGTCTCCAGTAATTGAACCAGCCTCTTCTATCCATGATGAGACACTACCTGGTGGTTCTGAAAGTGAAGCCACTGTTTCAGATGAAGAAAACAGAGAAGATCAACCTGAGGAATTCACTGCTACTTCAGGTTACACACAGTCCACCATTGAAATATCCAGTGAACCAACTCCAATGGATGAAATGTCAACACCCCGAGATGTCATGAGTGATGAAACTAACAATGAGGAAAGTGAATCACCCTCTCAGGAGTATGTGAACATTACCAAGTATGAGACATCACTGTACTCTCAAGAGTTTGGCAAACCTAAACTTTCTCCACTTCCAGATGCTTTTAATGGATTATCTGAAGGATCTAAAACAGAGGCCACAGAAGGTAAGGATTATAATGCCTCAGCTTCCACCATCTCACCACCTTCTTCATTAGAGGAAGACAAATTCTGCAAATCTGCATTCCAAGATGTATACCGGCAAAAAGAAAGTGAAATCCATGGCACTGACAAATTAGAAATCAAAGAAGCCTGTCAAGAAGATGTTGGTGGAAAACGTAGTTCAGCCAAGAGTCCAACTGACAGTTTGTCCCCTCCGTCACCTGTAGCCAAAACACCACTGGGTGAACGTAGTGTGAACTTTTCGCTTACTCCCAATGAGATCAAGGTCCCTTCTGAGTCTGTCCCTGTTGCTAGATTGCCAGATGCACACCAAGAAATAGCTGAGGAGCACTGTGCAAGCCCTGATGATAAAACGTTAGAAGTAGCATCTCCCTCACAGTCTGCTGCTGGTAGTGCTGGCCACACACCTTATTATCAATCTCCCACTGATGAAAAGTCCAGCCAGCTTCCCTCTGAAACCAGTGAAAAGTCAACAGAAGCACCTGTTAGCTTTGAGTTCAGTGAAGTCAAAGATGAGTCTGCAAAATGCAGAATAAGCCCTATGGATGAGCCTGTGCCAGATTCAGAATCTCCTATTGAAAAGGTTCTCTCTCCTCTACGGAGTCCACCACTGATAGGTTCAGAGACCACTTATGATACATTTTTGAGTGCTGATTTAAGGTCTCCTACCAGGGACTATGGAAGTCCTTCTGAGGGAAAACCTGAAAAAGAAAAATCACCTGTTCAGATGAGCCCAGCTTCAGAAGCCAGCTCTATGGGCCTTTTTCAAGAAAAACAAGATGACAAAAGCATGGAGTTTATGGTAATTAAAGAAAGCTTCAGCCTGGAAAGGAAAATGGAGGATACAGAACCCAGCAGTTCTCAGTCTTCACTGGTCTTGGATGAGCGGAAGTTAGCAGGTGATCTCTCACCGACTCAAATCGATATCAGTCAGTTTGGCTCTTTAAAAGAAGATACCAAAATGTCAATTTCTGAAGGCACTGTTTCTGACAAGTCTGCAACTCCTGTTGATGAGGTTGTTGCAGAAGACACCTATTCCCATATAGAAGGAGTAGCTTCTGTCTCTACAGCATCCGTTGCCACTAGTTCATTTCCAGAACCAACTACTGATGATGTATCTCCATCTTTGCATGCTGAGGTCGGTTCTCCCCACTCTACTGAAGTTGACGATTCCCTTTCAGTGTCAGTTGTACAAACACCAACAACTTTTCAGGAAACAGAAATGTCTCCATCTAAAGAAGAGTGCCCAAGGCCCATGTCAATTTCCCCACCAGATTTTTCACCTAAAACTGCAAAATCAAGAACACCAGTGCATGATCAAAGGTCGCCTGAACAGTCAGCTATGTCAGTAGGATACAGTCAGGAGTCCCCTGATCAGTCTTTAGCAATGGACTTTAGCAGGCAGTCACCAGAATATCCTGCTCTAGGCACCAGTATACACCATATATCTGAAAATGGACCAACAGAAGTAGATTATAGCCCTTCAGATATACAGGAACCTCCTTTTGCACGGAAGATTTCACCTGTGGAGCAGTCATCTTACTCTCAAGAGAAAGATATTTCAGAAATTATTTCAGTTTCTCAAATTGAAGCATCATCCTCAACTTCATCAGCTCATACACCTTCCCAGGTAGCTTCACCACTGCCGGAGGAAACTTTTTCAGGTGCTGTTCCACACAGAGATATGTCACTATATTCTTCTTTTACCTCAGAAAAAGTGCAGAGCCTAGGAGAAAAGCTGTCACCAAAATCTGACCTATCTCCATTAACTCCAAGGGAATCTTCTCCTCTGTATTCTCCTACTTTTCCAGATTCACCTCCTGCAATCAAAGAAGTGGTGTCAGCTAGTCACACACAAGTGTCGTCTGTCAAAGCATTCGGTTATCAGGAGCCCCTAACAAAGCACAGTCCAGAACCTTTACTCAGCCCAGAGAAAGAAGATTCAGAGAAAAGCAGCAGGTCACCTGAAGAATTTGGTTATTCATATGAGGCCAGAGAGAAAACAACTAGGTCACCAGAGAATATTAGCTATTCCTATGAGGCAGTTGGAAAATCTACTAGATCACCTCAAGCCATGGATTATTCCTATGAAACAACCAGAAAAACCAGGTCACCTGAAGGCACAGATTATTCCTATGAGATAACCAGGAACACTACTAGGTCACCTGAGGGTACAGATTATTCCTATGAGATAATTGCAAAAAATGTGAGGTCATCTGAGGGCACAGATTATTCTTATCAGATAACAGGAAAAACCACCAGGTCACCAGGGGCCCCAGATTATTCCTACGAGACAGTTGGGAAAACCACCAAGTCACCTGATGCCACAGATTATTCCTATGAGGTAACTGGGAGAGCTACCAGTTCACCAGATACAATGGATTACTCCTATGAGACAACAAGGAAAACCTCTAAGTCACCAGAAGCTGTTGGCTACTGCTATGAGACAATTGGTAGAACCACCAGGTCATCAGAGGCCATGGCTTACTCCTATGAGAAAACTGGGAAGACCTCAAGTTCACCTGAAGCCACAGATTACTCGTTTGAGACAACTGGAAGAGCCACCAGGTCACCTGAAGCTACTAGCTATTCCTATGAAGCAAGTGCACGTTTCACTCCAAGTAAATCGTTAGCAGAATCCCGTCAAGATGTTGACTTATGCCTTGTGTCCTCTTGTGAATATAAACATCCCAAAACTGAACTTTCACCCTCATTTATCAACCCAAACCCCCTTGAGTGGTTTGCAAGTGAAGAACAGTCTCAAGATCAAGAGAAGCCTCTAACTCAGTCTGGGGGAGCTCAGCCACCTTCTGGAGGAAAGCAGCAAGGGAGGCAGTGTGATGAAACCCCTCCCACATCTGTGAGCGAGTCTGCCCCATCTCAGACTGATTCTGATGTTCCTCCGGAGACCGAGGAGTGTCCTTCCATCACTGCAGATGCTAACATTGACTCAGAAGATGAGTCAGAAACCATTCCAACTGACAAGACAATTACGTACAAACACATCGACCCGCCTCCTGTCCCAATGCAGGATCGCAGCCCTTCCCCTAGGCACCCTGATGTTACCATGGTTGATCCAGAAGCTCTGCCAGTTGATCAGAATTTGGGTAAACCTTTGAAGAAGGACCTCAAAGAAAAGACAAAGACAAAAAAGCAGGGTACAAAGGCCAAGTCATCTTCTCCTGTTAAAAAAAGTGATGGTAAATCAAAACAAGTGGCTTCACCAAAGCCAGCTATAAAAGAATCTTTAGACAAAATTTCCAGAACAGCTTCTCCAAAAAAGAAGGAGTCTGTGGAGAAGGCAACCAAAAATATCTCTAATCCGGAGGTGAAGTCTCGAGTGGAAGAGAAAGATAAAGACACCAAGAATGCAGCAAATACAACAGCATCCAAGTCAGCAAAGACTGCAACCGCAGGTAAAGTAAAATAGCAATTCTCTAGTGTTACAATTTTCTAGTTGCAGTGTAGTTTAGCTTTGTATCAGCTGAGAATGTGGTCTGTAGCAAATCCTCAAAGAAAGTCCAGGTTTTAAGTATAAATCCAGTGTGTAAAGGCCACATTTAAATGCAAAAAATTCACTACTTTTACTTTTGAAATCAGAGTAAATTCATATGTCAGTTTGCCCAGAGAGTACATAAAATAGAAATAATTTGATACTAGCTGTCTAAATGCTTAATCACCTAATAGAATTTAAAGTGCCACTTTTTTAGGTGAAGTCGGTAGCAAAGTGAACCCCTTTATTCATTGTGAGAAATAAGTAGGCACAATTCTCTTTAACAGAAATTAATTCAGTTTAATGTTGTGGAAGACAAAGTCACTGTCAGCCTTCGGGTGCTTTTATTACTTTGCTGGATTGATTTTAAAAGGAGCAATTTAAAGAAATTGTAACATTAGTAAAAGCACTTTTGGTGAACTAAACATGTACATCACATAATCTGGTTAAAGTCTTATGCCATCAGTGATGATTAAACATACAGAAAATTAGTGTCATTTTGAATGACTGCTGTATATTCTAAGTAGCAATGAAGTATGAATTAGATAACTGAAGGAGGCACCTTGCTAATTTGTTGTTTCTGGCAGACATTTTCAGGGAGTGTTTGGAGGATACTTTGATTTTGCTTCTGTGAGGACTAATAATCTGTTGAAAGCTTTTTTACAAGGAACGGGTCTAGGATTCAGTACAAACGAAGCAGCATTCAACTCTTTAGCTTCCCCATTTTTGGTAGTCCACTAGTCCTTTCTTACACCATTATTTGCATATCTCTGTTAGTAGATGCATTTCAGAGCAGCAGTATAGTTTCTTGTGCTGTACATTTCTCCACACATGACTCTTCTTCCTTAAGGCATACTTCTCAGGTACATGCTGAAATAAAACAGGGCTCTATTGGTAATGACATTTAAGTGTAAAGTGTAAAGTGTTACATCTTATTCAGTGTTGGTATGCACAATTCAAAAAGAAATATCACAGATTTTTTTTTTTTTTTTTATCATCAAAGATGATAAAATGTTTTGTAACAAAAACCAATAGTAAAACTCTCTAATTCAGGAAATCTTATCCTATCATTTGACATATTGCCCTATGATGAATGAGAGGGCATATTAGACAACTATAATGGACTTTGCTGATCTTACAGTCTGTGACCCTAAATTGAGTGTATTGCTCAGATAATTGTTTTCCAAGCTTTATCAATATGAACAGGCTAATAGACTGTAAATGGTGATTATCTGAATAAAATTACTGCTGGAATCCCAATTTTCAGTTTACACCAAAATTTAGTTTGTAGGAAAAGACACTTTTTTTGTGTAGTATTTTCAATGTGTTTAAATGTTGTACTTCCTTTTTTACTGAAGCTCTTCTTAGAACAAGTACTGTATACACTATGTCCAGCAGCAAAGACATGATTCCCCCTACCTTTTGTGACGAGGCTAATTAGTGTATGCAAATTAGGATACAGCCAGCAAACAAGGACTTGACTGTTCCCTCAATTGCTTTACAAGTTTCTCTATCCTTTCAAGTTCCTCATCGACCCTCTTTCAGCTCACATGTAGTAGCTTCCTAAATCACCCATAAGGCAGCCTGAGCATATCAATAGCTGTCATGTCTTGCTATCTACCTCAAATTTCAGGACTGCTTCAGGTCTGCATGGGTCCCTGTGTGACCCTAGTTTTTATAATCCTGTATACCTGAGACTTTCAAAAAGCTGCACTGCTTCACCTGGAAAATAATACCACCATGTATTGAATGATAATTCAGTAATCACAGCCCTGCATAGTAATTGCTGGGTAATAGTATTTTATTGGGAAAGGTTAAGCTGAGTTTTTGTTTGTGGTAGTGATTTATTATTTTATTATATAGTTCCAGTTATTCAGGTTTTTCTCCTATTACAGTCATAATTGGGGTACAACAAAGCTGGAACATGTCATTATATATAGGAGTGTAATGCCATAATTGGACACATCTAACCTCAGTGGTTATAACAGTAATTAATTAATGCATGTTTTTAACCAGTCTGTGATAAAGACTTTTGTTGTTTGGTTTCCAAAGGACCTGGGAATACGAAGGTGACAAAATCTACAGCAGTGCCTCCAGGACCTCCGGTGTATTTGGATCTGGTATACATTCCCAACCATAGCAATAGCAAGAATGTTGACGTTGAGTTTTTCAAGAGAGTGCGGTCATCCTACTATGTGGTGAGCGGGAATGATGCTGCCGCCGAGGAGCCAAGCAGGGCTGTTCTGGATTCCCTGCTGGAGGGCAAGGCGCAGTGGGAGAGTAACATGCAGGTAGGCTTTTCACTCATATCTCTACCTGGAAATTTAATTTTCTTTGGGAAACAGCTATGAGAAGCTAGAGCACATCTGGCATAGCTGGCAGCTGCCAGGGGATGGAGTCCCCAGGCTGGGTGCCTTGTTTCACTATTGGTAAAACAGGATGCATGAGTGAAGGACAGAACTGAACTGCACTCAGCTACTCTCACATTTCTAACCCTTCAGACCTGTTCCTGGTGAATCAAAAAGTTGAGAACTGGCCTAAAGGGCCAGCTGGCTGTTCCGTCTTTTTACTATACCATATATATGATCCAAGTTTGAAAATGTTGCAGTTTGTAAGAAGAAAAGGGTAGAAAAGTGTATGTTTCACACTTTATATAGTAATTACATGCATTTGGAAACTTCACGTGCTTTTCTATCATGATGAATAAGTACATGAAAACTTTTTCCATAATCTAAAGAGTATCAGTGCAAATTACAACCTGGTGCTTCTCAGGAAAGCTGCCTCTCAGCAGGTTTTATTTTTATAAACTACTTTCTTGCAATCATTTTACCTTACCTACATGTTAATTTATTTCCTTTTATCCATTCATTTATTCAAGTATTTATGGAATAAAGGCCCACTCTTTCCAAAAGGGGAACATACTTGTTGGCTGAGTCTTCTTGCAAAGACATTTTGCTTATCAACTTTTTCTGTTGTCCATTCATCAGAACTTCGGTTTTGTGTTGCAGGTGACATTAATCCCAACCCATGACTCAGAAGTG
The DNA here is from genome assembly GCA_035040995.1 of Premnoplex brunnescens. Classification (NCBI taxonomy): domain Eukaryota; kingdom Metazoa; phylum Chordata; class Aves; order Passeriformes; family Furnariidae; genus Premnoplex; species Premnoplex brunnescens. The sequence goes on from JAWWLT010000092.1 coordinate 47,511,707, forward strand.
ATGAGGGAATGGTACCAAGACACCCATGAGAAACAGCAGGACCTGAACATCATGGTTTTGGCAAGCAGCAGCACTGTTGTTATGCAAGATGAATCTTTTCCTGCATGCAAGATCGAACTGTAAGAACAAGACCGAGCACCACAAGATTAAACTTTCCTTTCAGAAATTCTTCAATTTGAAAACACCTTTTCTAAAAATTCAACTCATCTATTTCAACTGCTGAACTATATACCTGCCAAATGCTATACTGTGTCACAGTGATGCAAGTCACTAATATTTTTCAGTCTTTGTTGATCACTAAGGGAAATAACAGTCTTCCCATAGTAGAGTACAAGTTACTGCGAAAATACAGATCCAGTTGCATCTCTGCTGAACATTGGGAAACCATGCACTAGCAACCCCAACTGACTTTTGCCAGGTAGAGGCATTTGCCCTCTAAAGAAACACAAAAAGAGAGAGGGGTAGGAGGAGAAAGTAGTAAATAATTAGATCTGCATTAGTCTCATGGCAATAGATGTATCGCTTACTGCAGTCTGCTTATGTTCTTACATGAGAAGAAAGTTTTAAATTTGTATTAATCTGAGCTATCACTTATGGGGATCCTTTTTTTAAAGAATTAAGTTAGCTCAAAAAATTAAAAGAAACAGGACGTGTCTAGGAAGGGATGTACAGCCTAATCACTCATCAGCAGTTTTCCACTTTAATTTGAACTCTGCATACTGACATACTGTAACAATCGCAGGCCAAATATGCATGTATTTTGCACCCCATCTAGAAGTCTAGAACCCTTTTTTTTTAACATGCAGAATTTTGGTCTAAGGCATGCTTCCAGTGAAAGCCCACCCACTCCAGCCAGAACTGACCAGTCCACATGCTTGAACACCCATGTCCACTGTCGATTAACTGAAGCAAAATACCAAAGCGGTCGGGAGTACATACAGTAGACAATTTGCCTTAGAAAGTGACTTGAATGTACAAAGAAACTTGATGCACTTATTTTTTAATGCTGAGACAGCGAATTTATAAAACATCTGTGTAGGATCATAGTTACACCAGTAAAGAAGTGTGAGTGTGCATGTGTGGTATTAGGAACCTATCCGACTGGTCAAACGGTTTGGTGCTATGAACTACGTATGTTAATTATGTGAACACTTCATTGATGCACTTGGACAGCTCAGCAAGGCAAGATGAGCATTTTTTTGTGAAAGTTTCTTTTGTACTGTGGAAGCAAGATTGAAGTGGTGTCCAGTATCAGAGTTACAAAACTTAGTGAAACATTCAGAATATGAAAAAGGTTACCTGTGAACATGTACAGTATTCAATCTTCCTTTGTCTTACCTTATTTTATTTGTTTAATTTAAGAGTGAACATGGGAACAAATGTACAGAAACCCTTTTTTTTTAGTGCTGCATGAACTTTTAATACATGATTTTTAACAAACATTTTCATTTGCAGGTAAATGCAAAGAAGAACTTTTCAGGTGAAGGCAATTTTTTTAGTAGTTTTGTAAGATAAATGAATAATATTGTTTAAGATTCTAGTGAGAATGGATATTGAGGTACAATTTACTGAAAACAGTCAACTGCCAGTACCTTTTTGGGGAGAGGGGAGTAGAAGGGCACCCTGGTTGTAAAATTATTCTATTGACGATGACAGAAAATTGAATTTGAAGAGTTGATTGGCCAGTACTTACAAGGGTGTAACCTGCATTCTCACTCTCACAAGATCTTGAAAAAAGATAGAAAAAGCAATAAGCTAAATTAAGTCCCTTCCTTTCCTCTTTCTCTTCCCTTCCTCTTTTCCTTGCTTTCCTCTTTCCTTTCTTCATTTCCTCTTTCCTCTTTTATTTCCTTCTTCCTTTATGCTTTCATCTTTCCTTTTCTCATCTGTCCTTCTCTCATTTTCTGTTCTTTTACTCTTCCTTTCTCCTTCCTTTCCTCTTCCTTTCCCTGCCTTTTCTTTTGCTGTTATTTTACTCTTCATTTCTTTCTTTCTTCCTGCATGTCTCCTTTCCTTTCCTTCTCTAGACTGCTTGCAGAGGAACAGCACCACTGCTCTGTGATTTAAGACAGTTTGGATTTTTCAGTCTCGGAAGTTTTACCCCAATGAAAAAGATGTTGTTGCATTGCAGAAGATGTGCAAACGTGACTTTAAAGAAGGCGTAAAGGCCTCCAGCATGGACATAGGTGCTGGTCTGTAGGATTCACCATTATGGCTGATACTAAGTTTTACAATGTAGTGACCTATGACCTCATTTTATTTTCTTTACTTATAATTTATTTCAGTTTTACATTGTTAGGGTATTTTTGTTTAATAGATGTATGTTTGCACTCCTAATTTTTATGAGGGTTTTTTAATACTGGTTTAGGGTCTTCTAATTGTGGGCTCCTGAGGCCCATTTAATGCTGTGAATTACTGTTTGTCAGTTGTTGGGGTTTTGATTTAATGCCTACTCTTTCTTTAGGTCTCTCTAGCAATGCTGTATTATTTATTGCTATACCTTTTAAGTAGTTAAGAATAACTCATAATTACTATGGCACAAAAGGCAGATGGAAATGTAAAAGCACGCATGTTTGCTGGGCTCATATCACTCACTTAAAACGGCTTTTTTAATATATAGCCTACAAAAATATGGGCAAAATGTTTGGCAGAATAGTTATACTATTTCTACAATTCTTTCTCATTTGTCTACTTTATTATATAGGTCAGAATTCAAACCTTTTGAGTGGGTGGGAATAGATTTTCTGATTTTCTGCCAATACCTGAAATGGTTTGTATCACTGCTTTGGTACAAAATGTTTCAAGTACAGCAGTGGTCTTGTGACTAATCTCACTTACACCACTTACTCCTGTGAATTAGGAGCAATTTCACTACTGTCAGGGAAGTTGCAGTCATCTGTTCCTACTGTACATTAAATTGGAATCAAGCCTTAAATACCCCCATGCAAGTTTATGATCACTGAAGCATTTGTTTTACTTCTGAAATAATGATAATTAGATAGTTACAGGTGACCTTAACATGTACATTTGCTTTTTCTGCTGCTACAAGAATATTAAAAGCCTGGTCTGGCTATTCTGAGGTATTGCAATGCCTGTATCATCCGTTCCCTTCCAAATGGCAATGGCACCTAGGTTCAACACAGCGATGAGCTCCTCCATTAGCTCCTCTTGCCCTTAATGTCTTTCCTGCCTGTGGAACTAATCTACCTGTGCTAATCCTAGTACTACACAACTAGTTTAGTGTAACAGTCGTCAAAATGTACTGTGTACATTAACGATGAGTGCTGTTGATCAGCATAGATTTCTAGGAGCATGGTTTATTATTGATTACTCTAATTGTAAAGATTCAATATCTGAGTGTAAAAGACACTCTATTTCAATGATGGTATTACCCATAACAGCATTCCCAGTCATGGTCTTTATGCTATTAATATAGTGCTTCATGTAATTCAATGAAGAATTAACTTTGGGGATCCCATCCCACTCCTGAACTTGGATAGGGCCTCTCGTGCATGCCTTTTCAAAGTCCTGTGGTGGGCCTGACTTCATTGACCTCTATTTTCACCTCATCTTTCATAGAAATCACTTTTGATTTTTTTTTTAATTACTTTACATACTGTGGTGAATGGAGATAACTGTGTATATGAATGTTGGGGTTTTTTTAATTGTCTATGATAGCTTATGCATTTTAGGAGAGTTCTGGTACTCTTTTACTAAGATTTAATAAATTTGTTAATTGAATTTTCAATCCCTCCCACCTTAAGCAAATGAGCTCCAAAGAGCGCTTACTGTGCATTTGGGACATTTCTGTCATACGCTTCTCTTTGTTCATCTGTCGCCAGAGGTTCTTGCTCAGTAATGATGTTTTTGAGAGAAATAGTAATTTTGTTGGTCTGGATTTACTAGAAGATGAAAAAATATAATGTTTACACTTGAAAGAAACTGTAAGCTTTCATCTTTTCACTTAATAATTGAGAAAACACTAAAAGCATCTAGGGGTAAGCATTTCTTAGAATGCAATTATATTATTCACCTGATTTAAAAATATTTGCTATTTAAAATTTTAAAAAAAAGTCTGTTTGTTGTGGCTTTACAAAAAAAAAAATTAAAAAAAATTAAGTAACTAAATAGAACAATGGCGTAAAATATATAAAGAAAAAATCCTGAAAGCAGCTTCTCTCTACTACACTAGCTAGGAGCTCCAGATGGCAGGAGCTACCTCTTCAAGACTGGGCTGTAATCACAACCATAAAAGACTAAATCTGAAATATGCTTTCACGCATTTGCATGCAGCCATTATCTTCCAACTATGGAAAGAAAGTCTTGTTGCTGGCTGAGAAGCACCTCACACACCTCCTCTCTTGTTCTGAATGGTGTTTGTGTCAGTCTGCAGCTGTGTATGGTATTATGTCTTATAATCCTGCATCACTTCTATTCTATCCAGTCATATCTAATGTAGAAAATTAGTTTCCAGTGAAAGTAATATGTAGTGCTTTTATGATATTTGTGTGCAATATCCCCTCTTCCATTGAGGATATTTGATGTAAAGGAAACAAACTCGGTTCCACAATAAAATACAAAAGTGGTAAAGTGGTGTTGACATGTTTCTTGTCTTTGTGTATGAATGTATTTTTAAGTTTTTCCTTTCCTTTAGTCATGACCTACTATACAGGATGTTTTTTCTAAAGATCAGTGGCTATTTAAATGCCAGATAAACACCAATTTCTCTTTACAAATTGAAAAGTAAATATGGAAGATTACTTTTGTGGTGTAAAACATTACCATAATATACCCCGACATCACTTCTCTTTGTTCTCTTTTCTGTAACTCCTCAGCAGAATGAGAAAACACCTTATTTTTAGTAAGTACATGTCCAAGGGACTGTGTCAAAGATGATACCCAATAAAATGACATCAAAATGAGCCCACCCTGGTTTGGAAAAGAGGTCTTTTCCAAAGTTGAAGCAGTTAAATGAGAGTGTGCAGCTTTTCTCCAGCAGACGGGGACCCTTCCCGACTATCACTGCCCAGTCGTCTCCATGAGGGTGGATAGAGCTTTTGTGGAAACTCGGCTCTCAGTTTGGTGGGGTTTTTTTCTATAAACATCAGGCTTCCTCTGCTGCTGAGATCAGGCTTTCTGCCTTTGTAGTTTTGCTTGCTGCTGCAATGCTTGCTGTGATGAGATGCAGCAGTCTACATTTTTCTGTCAGGGAGATGGTAATGACATAAAAACAGGTAAAGGCTGGAGCTGCAAGGTGCAAGGGGTGTTCACTCCCAGGAGAAGCAGAGTAAGATTGTAAGATTTCCTTCACCCTGAGCCTACAGTCTCTTTTTGTGGGCCCTTAACTATCCCCAGCGTCCAAGGTTTGATTTTAAATTTCTTAGGACATTAAAAATAAGTACTGGCTTGAAGTAGAGGAAAATGATGACTAGATGAGGGGAGTCAAGTTCTGCAAATCTTGCATCCTAAGTATAATTCTGCTTTTGAGCCTCGATTGAGGTTTTCTGAGCTGCTGTGGTAGAGTAGCCTGACACTACCTAAAATATATTAAAGTGATTGTGCAAAGGGAGCCAGGTTAGGCTTCAATCCCCATTATTTACCTGCAGTTGCAGAGTGAAGTTCTGAATTTGCACAGGTTGGGCCACCCATGGTACCTGTAGGCAGGGGCAGGCCAGCCTGGTCTGTAGTGTGAGACTTGATGCTTCTAGATGCCAAATGAAAGCTCCTTTATTCAACACAGCTGCTGAGAAGAAATTTTATTTCTCCTAGTGTTAATGAACGAATTCAATCACCTTATGAAGTGTTTCAGATGACACAGGAACACGATGGTCCCTCACATCTTTTCAGTCTATCTAAAATGAAGGATCTGTGTTGTGGCATCCTAGACCTGCAGACTGTTTAATACTGATTTCTAGTGTTCTGTGGATGGGAGAAAATTGTAGCCCTTCATTGTTCACTGATAGGGCAAAAACAGAGGCATTGAGGCGTCACTTGAGTAATAGCTACAGTGACACATCATAGATCCAGCTCATGCCCAGCACTGCAGCAAAGCTCCTTGGCTTTCTAAAGCATTTCGCTGAACACATGAGCATTACCCATATCCTTCACTCAGCGAACAGGTTTTGGCCACTGCCTACCACTGTAGACCCTGTTCTCATCTCCCACAGACACATCTACTCACACTAGCAAGCAATGTCCTCTGTTGTACTGTGTGTGCCTTCTTCAGATTCAGCCCAAAACTATGAGAGGCTGAGTAGTGCTGAGTGCCCTCATCATTCCAGGGGAATTTGCTGGTTTTGGACTGTTACGGTCAGCATGACTTCCAACAGAAATGAAATCCAGACGAGAACTACAGAATTAAATCAGCAGGCACTATAATCTGCACAGGCACTGTTCTGTGGTTCTCACAGATCCTTACAACCTGATGCAGCTGCTTCTCTGCACTTCAACAGCTCCAGCGTTACCAGACCCAGTGTGAATAGCTGGCAAGGTGGAGTTGCACTGTGCTTCTGATATCAGCTACACTGCCAAAACACTGCCGTGATTTACACATCATACCGCAGCTCAGCCCATCACCTGTGCTTGTGAATCACACAGAAAAGATAACTGAAATAGCTGGAACTTATGTGCTAATACAAACAAAGCTAAATACACATAACAGTGTATGTATGCACCAAAGTTACACCCTCTATACCTGTTAAGGTCCAGAAATTAATTTTGATTGAGCTTTTACAAACCTCACATTATGTTCCTTCAGCTCACCTGTGTTATATTCTTAGCTTAGAGTTGAAAGTAAACTGAACCACCGAGCAACTTAGACTTAATATAAATCCTGCTCCAGAGTGCAAGTCAGTATTTCCAAAAAGAGTTTACAGTTTCTGAAGATGAAATTATAGCAGCAGTTAGCATGTGTAAGGCCAGAACAGGCTTGAAAATTTCTTTGCCTAAATCCTTTAGGGGAGGAATTCTCAGAATTTGCAATAAACAAGATATATTGAAAGCTGAATTTTGTCCTGATAATCTAATGTGGTCAATGATAATCAATGGGTCTCTAATGCTATTTTTGTGCCTGGAGTGTCTGCAATTTAGAATGGGTTGAGTGGGCTTGAGTTTATTAGAAAGGTTTAAGAGTAGCAATAGAGTTAATATGCAGTTGCTAGCTGAGTTCAGTGACAATTTTGATTTCTATGGGGACTTTGATCTAGAGTAGGTGGAACAATTTTCTATCACATTTAGTATATTAAATTACTCTTGAGTTAATTTTTGGTCACTAATTCTTGACCTATACTTTATTGTCCACAGTTTTATTTTGGAAGAGTCACTCTCCCAAGTTTAGGTTGTCAGCAATAGTTTCTCTTCTACAGTCAAAAAAGCTTTTCCCCCAATCAAAAGTTCCTATCATTAAACTTCTTGAAAGGTAAATTTAACTTTACTTTCCACAGATGTGCTCAAATACTCAAATACATTTTGCAAGGTTTAATTGTAGTTTGTACATAATCACACCCAGCAAACCCAGCAAACCTGAATGCTGTTCAGCAGACCACATCTTGCACTCCTCAAAGTCAGTGGTGCAATTCCCTTTTTTTAACTATTGATTCCAGCTTCCTGAGGAAGCAGGGCAAGAGAGGAAATTTGCTAACCTGTGCCCCAGGCTGTTTTCTGCCTGTCTCAGCAGCACGGTGATGATTGCTCAGGTCAGAAATCACCTTGCACCAGCCAACCTTCATCTGAAAATGGGGAACATCATCCTTCTGGTCCCACAGTTATCGGGTGACCAGAGAGCCCTGAGATGGGCAGAAAAGCAGCTGGGACAGGCCACTGATGGAGGGAGCAGGTGCTTGAAGCTGAGGCTTGATACCAGTACTGTGTACAGGACACAGCATCTGACCAGGTCTGAAAGGATCTTGTAACCTTATCTTGGCAAGTGTTACCATAAATAGGATCCATCTGCACAAGGCTTCTGGCAACATTTATTTGAGCTGCGAGAGAATAAATATGTAATTTTCCTCTTGTGAAAAACAGATAATGACCTTCAATGCTTCGCTGGAAGTGTTCTGCCAGTTACACTTGTGGGAGGAAAAGTTACATATCTGCTAGCCTCAGCAGCAGTGTGTTTGGCATCTGCCATGGATTTGAATTGGGATGCTGCTTTCTGAATTAAAAGGAAGAGCTTTAACCTTTAAAGTGCCACTTTCTTTTTAATTTTTTTTTATTTTTTATTTTCTCCTGCCAAATTCTTACCAGTGTATCAAGCAGGCTTTGCGTTTGTATGAGTTTCTCTTCCTTTTGCCTAGTATTGTTGAAGGGTCTCTCCCACATTTGGGAAAACACAGAACTGTTAACACTGTCTGGCATGTGCAAGTCTGGCAATGCTGTATCACACCTTACTGCAGTCAGGTAGTATTTGGGCTGCTTGTTACAGCCAGGGATTGTGCAGGCCAATGTATTGCTTATAGCAACGGAAGATTTTCCCCTGCCTTTAGCTACACAGACACCAGGACAATGAGTAGGAAAATTATTTAGAAACTTGCATGTAGAAAGATGGAGTCCTGTGATTTAGAAATATACTGACAAGGTAGAAACAGCAATAGCTTTAAACCAAATCAGAGCTGTAGTCAAATGAAAACAGGATGTGAAGGAACGTTTCAGGGAGAGGTGATCCAAAAAAGTGAGATAGTGTTACTACCAAGAAAGATTTTGGTCTGTGCCCTCCAGGAAATATTCAGCCAGTCCCACTCCCATAAAGAAAGGTCTAGACAGCTGTCTGAAACAGTACAGCAAGAACCAGAAGCATTTCAAAAAGCTTGACAGTGTCCTAGTGAGGAAGTGCTTACTGGGTTGTGAGCTTGCATCAAATCAAGTAGCAAGGAATAGGACTGTATGAACTTAGAGCTTTTTGTGTTTATAGAGCAAAAAACTATTTTTTCTATATCCATATATACACATCCACATTCTTCCCTTAGCATCAGAGCTTATATTTAAGCAGCAGCAGAACAAAAGTGGCTGCATGACTTCTCTGCCCTCCCCCTTCTAAAAGTGGACAGCTGCATCACAGCAGGTGATGGCTAACACCAGTGCATACACAGCCATAGGCATCTGGACTGAAGGGCTTTTGACTACCTGGGACCCAGTTTCAGTGCAATTCAGCAAGCAGGTAAAAACAGGTTGTGTGTGCAACATGATTTACGCACAGGAGCAAATAGTCAAATCTATCTTAGTTTTCCTGGAGTGGGAAGGAGAAAAGCAGGTAAGTCAAGCCATGTTAGTTGATATCCCGTTGATTTTTCCTGCCACTGTGTTTGGCACACAGATACCGTCTGTGTCTTCCTTAGGAAGATGAGCACACACCTGAACAGCACTGGTCTCTGAATTAGCCTCTCTCACAATTTGTCTGTCTTATTGTTGATCCTGCTCCAAACCTGCAGGTAGGAGAGAGCACCAGAAAGTACCTTCCTCCCTTCCCTCAAGCTTCAATTGCTGATTCATGTTTTCAGCCTCTTGAGACTCAGCTGTGTCCAGCCTCTTGAAAAAGGGGAATAAATGTGAGATGATATATAGAAGGAACTTGAAACGGATTAAGGGTGAGATCAAAAAAGGAAGCAGCCACAAGAATTGCTGGAGAATTCAAGTGGGTGCAGGTACACTTGTTGGAAATGTGAGATGATTTGCTAGGTGTGAAAACAGTTTGGCTAGACAGAACATTGCAAACTGCTTGCTGTTGAGACCATGATGAAACCTGGGGTGGGGAAGAGCAAGATAGCAGCTAGTGGACCATAAGGAAACATTTGGCTGGGGCATGAGGAGAAGAGAGGGGCTGGTGTGCAGCTGGTCCAGCTGGCAGAAATGTCAGAAGGGGTTTCTCACTCAGGGTGAAACCAAGGGGACAGATAAGTGGCAAAAAATTTTGCTTCTTAAGTCACAAACAGTCTGGACCCTCTGCTGCAAGTTTTGCATTTTGTGTTCCTCATCTGGCCCCAGGAATCTGCTTTGCAACCTGTAAAACATTTGACAAGGAAATCCTCTTCTCCCAAGGGCAGAGGGGGATCTGGGTGGAGACTGGGGAAAAGGCAGAGAAAGGTTGTATCCATACTGTTATAAATTTATGCTTTGAATTGGGCTCAGAACATTCCAGTCCACAGTGCCTGCAGTAAAACAAGAAGGCAAGCTGTAATATTCATTAACAGGCCACTCAGAGCTCAAAGAGGATTTTGGTTTTTGTTCTCCTATCGCTGTAAGTTAAGTCTAAAGAAATGGAAAGGGGGGTTAGTTGTGGGGGAAGTGTACTCTGTGAGACAGCAGGGACACAGCAGCTGGCAGCTTGCTGGAGCTCAATTAGCATTAGCAGACTGGCAGACCTACAAGCGGGGCAAGGGAGGGTGGAGGCTGGGCCAGAAACAGGTTTCTTGTGCTGCCAAGAAACAGAGGCCATGGAGAACCACGGAGAAAAATGTTCCTGCCTGTTCTGGCCTAGCCAGAATGGTGTCTCAAAAGCAACAGGATCAGCTGCTGCAGCAGCTAGAGGCCATGTCAGCAAGGAGAGTCTTAGAACTGTAGGGGTGTAGAGAAGATCCCAAAAGGTAATGCCTGTAGAGAGAAGCTCATAGAGGAATCTGGATGCAGGAGTGATTGTGAACCTTTGGAGTCACAGCCTATGTTCTGATACTGAAGAACTGAACTATGTGGTAAGGAAAGGGACACTACATTCTCCTGTGACACCAGGTTTAAGGAAATTGCTCTTAGTGTGTGTTTGGCCTTCTACTCTCCCTTAAGGCTCCCTAACTTCTCCTAGTAATCAGAAAGCATTTAGACCAAGAAAGGAAAAGTTTTCAGGAGACTTTTCTCAAGTTACCCAGGGAAGTCCACTGCTGGCCAAGCTACTCTATCACCCACTTACCTGGCTGGAGGCAGCACTCTTACTGCAGTATGGGAGAAACCACAGGACTTGCTAACATGGGATGAAGGACCTTAGTACCAAGTTGCCAAGTTCTTGGACGTGAAACAGCAATCAGGCTCTCAATGTGTTTGCTTGGAGTAATAAAGGCATCTGGTATATATAGATGCTTTCCTACACTTGAATTCACGGATTTGCAGCATGTTCTCACTGTATTTACAGTGAGTTTGTGAAGTGAGTTTTATCACTGTAAAACTAGACAGATGTACAATAAAACTGGAAATGCTTTTCAGACCCTCGGGTAAAACACAGTGAGACAACAGTGTTGTTGCCATAACAAGCTGCAATTATAGCAGGGCTGTTACTCAGGTTTCCCTGCTTTAAAGGACCTTGTTCTGCCATGCACTGTTTAAAATTGTTGGCTATAGCTGACGAGATTCAGTGGTGACAGGCAATGTAATCAAGGATGGATGCTGATGCATCACAACCAACGTGCTATGATCCTTTCCTCCTCTGCCATTTCCTTGTGCTCTTGTGAATAGCTGCATTGTTTTACAGATCTGAAGAAAGGGGGATGGGGTTGTGAAAGGAATTATGTCAAAAACCTCATGAAACAGTGCCCAGAATATAAAAGGAAACTGCACTGCAGTTTGAGGTTCTTTGGTGTGTACTGAGGTGATTGTGCATGTTTCTCTAGCGACCTTAGAAATGGAGCAAAGCAGCATTAGCAAAGTCAGAAATTTTTAACAACCTTGCAAAAGAGGCACATCTAAATGCATGTACAACTCACTAGGCTGAAGCTTTTCAAGAGTAGTTTTAAAAATAGCCTGAAGTTAGGCTTCCAACTCCGTGCATGAATTTTCCAAATGGGTTGGGAAAAAGAAAAAAAGCAATCAATATATGTTAATCCTCTTAGTGTTCGAAGTTCAGAATAGCAAAGGCATTCTTTTGTGTGAGAAACCCCTACTGAAACAACTTGTGTTTGAAATTCTTCCCTACTCTTTTGTTCCTTCCACCCTCTAGACCCCCCATCACAGGCAAGCTACTCCTTACGCCTTTGTTTCTTTGTGTTGCCTCTATCCCATCCCTCGACTGGCTGATGGTAGGAGGAAAACACATCATATACAGGATGAAGATTTCTAAACCACATGTGCTTTATTTCAGGAAACAGGCAAAATGGGATGGTTAATTTACATATAACAGTCACATATGGTCACACTTGCAGCATGATTGAAGTGAAATATTAATCATGGTGTGCACTTCAGTTCACTGACAGAGGAATGCATAACACTGCATTCCTAGTTCCAGTACTAAGCAGATGCTTTAGCTAGTTTCCTAGCTTCCATTTCCTGCTTAGCCTTCTCTCTCCACTCTCTTTCTCTCTCAATGAGAAGTATGTGCTCTTCTTCCCACTCCTTTAGCTTCTGCTCATGTTTTGCAATGTCTTCCACTTCACATGCTGGCAACTTTTCCTTGACAAGTTGGGTGGTCAGGTTTAACAGGCTTTCAGATTCAACCTTGCCAAGTGAATGCAGCTTGGAGTACAGCTCCTGTCACAGAACGAGATTTGGTAGGGAGTGTGAAAGGGAGAGACAGTCAATCACAAAATAATCAGCCGCAAAATGCTTCCCTATAACAAAAACATCACTGTTTGCAGCATTTTATTATTATCATTAGCTGGGCTATACAGGCCAGGTAACTAGCACAACAAAGTGTTTGAACTGTGGTAATTGGGGCTATTTCTTTAAATGCTAACCTCGAGAATATTTTTTGAGCAACAAAATTCAGTCAATGAAGTTTCATTTTAATTAACTACTGAAATTCTCTTTTCCAAGATCACTTACATGGTACTAACAAAGATCAGCTGACCAGTCAACCACAAGAAACATAATCTAAACACTTTGGTTTTGTGTCTTACCTCAAAACCAGTTAGTTTATTTGGTTTACACTGTCTGCATTAACACCCCTCTCAACAGATGAATGTCACTTTAAATGTTTTAACTGCATACTATGTAACTCCCATGGCTTTTCTTCCCACCTTACTGTGATCTGTGGGGTGGCTACACTTACACAGACTACTCAACACTGTCAAAGCAAGGGATATTTTTCCAGGGATATTCTACACTGAAACTAAGAGCAGAGTGACTCAGTAGGAAACTGCAGCTTTGCTTTTTTGAGCACTACCCATCTAGATTTCATGCAGAATAAAAATGTTAATTCATTTAATATGATGAATCATCCAGTGATACTGTTTCTGGCTTTCTGGAATTTTTAGCCTAATGGCTCACTAACACTGATTAATTGCCTTAAAAGTGCAAATATACAACCAAAGAGGAGATGACATAGCACTGGAAGATTCTCTATCTCTTGTCTACTCATTAGATAGAAACATATTTTCACAATTGTTCTTTTACTGAGCCCAGCACTTGCAGAAATTTTTAAAGTATGTGTTCTAAAGAAAGTTACATCCATACTTCTTTCATTTGTATAGGACTTCCTGTTTTGCATTGCAGGATAATGGAAACATGTGGGAATCATTCACCTCCAAATAAAATGGCAGTTCTAGAGCCATGCAGATATCCAGACTTCCAGTTATCACTGAAAGCTTACGCGCTGTGCTGCAGGCCCACCAGCGTTCCTCTTACTGGAGCTCGCGCTGGCAATAATCTGCAAAGGCACTTCCTCTCAGCTCCTGGCTGGAGGTTCTGCCTTGTTCTCAGGAAGGAAACTATCATGTCCCTTCTGAGGCCTCTCCACTTCTCTCTCCCTGCAGCCTTTGTTGTGTTTTATCAGGCCCTTGAAGGTTTCAACTGGACAGAGAACATTTTAAAGACTTTAAAATGCTAGACATGCAGGTCTGAGGGGCTTGGGTATTTGGCTCTATTTTCTGATTTTGTGATAAAGAATGAAAATAAAGCCAATGCCTTCAAAACCAATGGACTAACACCAAACTCAGTAAACTCACTTAGGAGTAATTAGTCTCTATTTTGTCTGAGTTATCAGTAAAGTATAAAAGGCATCAGTGAGAAAACTGAAGAGATGTACAGCTTGGGTTTGGGGAAGGAAGTTGACAACCATGCTCATGCTTACAGATTAGATATGCAGTTTAAATGTAACTGGTTTAGATAGTTCAGACTCTTACTATTAAACTCTACCAAGGATGTGCTGAAAAGGGTCTTAATGCACAGAACTCGAGCTGTATGAAAATGAACTACAGAAAGGCAAAGACCTGGAAACTAGCAGGTCTTGTCTCCTAAGCCATTACTGGTATCACTGAACTTCTGTAATATTCCCTGTTCTTCTGTGATACATTAGTAAAACTAATTTAGGAAAGCAGCAGGCTGTATGTCCTGCAGGTACCAAAAGGGCACATTCTTTAGTGGCTAAATCATTGATTTTTATAAGCAGTCTCCAGGGCTAGGCATGCAGATAGAGAAGGCATTCACAGCATTCACGTGATGAAATGTTTGCCCACTGATCATTGACACAGGTGGAAGGAATTGCCTGAGGAATGCTGTACTGAGTAGTGAGTCTCAGCATACAGGATCTGAAAACAGGTAATTACAACACAAATGACAGTGTCAGAGTCTAGATTACAGCTCTAAAGGCTTTATCTGGAAAGAGCCAAATGCCCTCAAGTTCTGCTTGTTTTAGTGAAAGTGAAGGACATGTATCTACATCTGTTAGTCTGCAATGGCTTTTTCAGGTACTTCCAAAAATGGCTGTTCTGAAGGTTGGTACGAGACACTGACTTCAGTCCATGGAATACCAAGGAGGAATATATGTATGTCTGGAGCAAATCCATATGGTTTTCCTTGCATTCTGAAGTGTATGACTTGTGAAAGAGAACTGGGCATGCAGGAGGCAGAAGCAATTGGTTTTGAGCTCAAGAAGAAAGACTGGGACATGCTGGATAATGCAGGGCTTGACAAAGTGCAACCCAATCGTCTTCAGCAGCAGGAGCGCAAATCCTGTGCTGGAGTTACACAAAAGGGGCAGATGATCTGTGCTGGGACAGTAGCTGTGAATGCATACATCACAAGATTGCTTCAGAGCTGCCACCTTCCCTCACACATGTATGGATTTCTAGTACACTACTCTCTCTTGTGAACTACACCTCTAAGTGTCCCAGGGCTCAGCTGGGGAGAGTGACTACTGCTGGCCTAATGGATTTGAGAACAGAGTCTGAGAACTCTTTCAGGCTAGGCTGAAATGGTATTCTGACTTGAGAGCTCCTCTTCTCATTAAGACAACCTGAAATTGTGGCTTATTGACATGTAATTACTATTTGATGCCTAGACTTCACATGAGAGTCATGTCTTTCTCTTATTCAGACTTTTCCTGATCAGATCTTAACAGTTAAGCACTGGGACCGTATTTTTTTGGCTCAAAGTCATGGCACTCACTGATACACCAGGGAATGCCTGAAAGGGAATTAATTATGGAACTTGTGGAAAGGTTGAAGTGAGAAGAAAACTACCCTCTTGGCACTAATCTGTCCTCAGTTTGGTATTTTGGCCTCATTTTGAGCACTTTGCATTATTTTCTTCAAGACTAGACAATGAGAGACACATAAAAATGTCACTCCTTCCTTCAAAGGGCACTTGTGTTTACCTAATTCACTGTAATCCATCCAGGCATTAATTACCACATGCTGAGCACCCTCTGATTCCCAAACATGCTAATTAAAAAGTTCTAACTGCCTACAAAGCACATTTAATATCTAAAGATTAGTGGCAAGGTTGCATAAATAAAAATTAAAGAAAGGTAATGTCTGTGTGTGTTTGAGATGAAACCATAGGATACTGGTCTTTTAACTTCTAAAATTTCTTCAGAACAGTGTGTATTCAGAACAACTGTCCAAGGTCATAGCCATCCAGGTGACAGCAACAAGGGAAACTGCTGGGCTATAAAAAGAGTGCTGCTCTTGAAACTATAAATGAGACATGTTTTAACCTGGGGTATCTGATTTTTACCACAGCACAAATCAGACATGATAAAATAAAATGAGCTCATTATATAGCTATGAAGTGACCAAATACAATGCACTCATTATATACAGGTACCCTAATGAACAGCTGTTTTTCTTACTGTTACCATTGGCATGACAATCTAAAGATGAAAAAGAGCTTACATAGCCTGACTTAATTCCCCAGACTAAGAGTACAGAATTCAACACTTTTACATAATTATAACTTACCCAAAAGGACAATAAATTCAGGATGGTCTCATGCCTATTATAAGCAAGAGCCCACACAAGGTCAGATAATGGGTCTCGAATGACATAACAGTTTCAGGAACAGGAATTATCATGAACAGGATTTATCATTTTGATGTATGAAAAGTAAAGATAAAATCCCAGCAGACAGATAAAAGATGAATGGCCTTGAGCATTTACATCTTTGTAGGCTGCTGCTTCCTGTTTGAAGAAGTGAAAATGTAAGGTGACATCAGTTTCAAAAACGCCAAGTAGGACTCCTGATGCACTGAAGGGGTATCAGTCTTTCGGCCATAGTAAGTCAGCATACAAATTTTCTAAAATGTATCAGACAGATCTACTACAGCTTAGAATATTTAAATATATGAAACTCTCTTACTTTGAATCGATTGTAGTACTCAGGTGCTTTAGAATGCTCTGTTTCTTCTGATTCTGCATATTGCGACTTCTGCTCTAATCCCTTGACTTTTTCACCAGATTCTGGATCAGGTTTGGCTTCAAGGGCAGACTTCAGAATGGTCTCCAGGGCATCAATCTGAACAAGCACATGTGTCATGGTAAGTATATACAGTTTGGAAATACAATACAAGTAACACAACTGTCACGTACTCAAATAACTTCATGAGTTCCTTAATTTGTCTACAGATTGTAAGCAGAAAAAATTACTTGCTTCAGTGTATTATTAGCCTGAGCTCTTTAGACTTGGAGTAAGAAAGATATCTCCAAAACTATCTACTGAAAGAGGTAATTCAAAATGGTGGAAGCTGCAGACATGACCCACCCTTGTACTGTCATGTATTGCAGAGATGCTTCAGAAAATGTTTGTCAAGGGAGATGGCAAGCCTAGTACTGAGGAGCAAAAGGGAGGGTCCCATCACCAAGGACACCTTCAGGAAAAAGTACTAAGAAGAGGAGATGAGATCTCAGTGATGTGTCTATGCTGTAGCCCATGTTGTGGTGGTTTCCTAAGTTACTGCTAAACTCTCTGAGCTCAGGATCAGCTTGATGCCTCCACAGCACTCCTAAGCTTCAAGTCGCTTAGTCAGTGCTGACTTCACAAATGAACTGAATCTATCCATCCTTCTTGACCGAGGGCAGTACAAACATTCTAGAAATCACTTTGTTGTCTTTTTGGACCAGCACCACTCAGGATACCGTCTCAGAGGGCACAGAATACACAGAATTAGCCTTGAGAGTAAGAAAATCTGGTATTTCATCCTCACTGCTAAGTGTGTCTCTAAATGAGTTCAAATACTTGAGAAACAAAGATGTCTACCCATCCCCACAGACACATCCTCCCTGTGACAAAGACCCAGGTGTCTCTATAGGGAGAGGAAGGCTTAGAAAACATACTTAAATGGTCTGTGGCAATAACATACACTCATTGCCAAGGACATGCCAGTAGACATTATCACTGGCTCATCAACTGAAGCAGGGATTCTATTCTAAACATTACTTCTCCTGTCTTGCAAAGGTCTGAAGTTTGCTGGGCACCTTCTCATTAGCAAGGCACAGAATTCACAGGTTTTGATGGATTAGACTTACATGAAATTCTCTTTGTTCAGCAGGTTATAGCCTTCATACTTACAGCTTCTTTGCAGATTTTGCTGTCCCCTGACAAGGAAGCCACATTCTCCATCACTTGCAAGGCTCTATTCAAATATCCAGGAGTCCACATCAGTGGCATTAGATTGTATACAGCTCTTAGTCCTTTGTTCAACTCCACTTTTCCTGTAATAAAAAAACATACTTTAGTGTTATTCCTTCAACACCTAACTCTTAACAGAATTCATATGGGTTGGCTCTGGTTTTCAGATGTGACAGCAAGTGTCTTTGCTTCCATGGTAGAAACAACACACTTCTACAGAGTTGCTCTGATAGAACTGCTATGACCTTATTTTATTAAGGCGCCTCCTTTTTGTTCAACTTCATGGCTATTATGTGCTCATTTCTGGTTCCTCCCCATTCCACCTCATCTAAAAATTTTGTCCAGATGGAAATGAGAGTAAGTGACTGGGTTTTATGGTTGACTGGCTTTGTAATGGCAGTTCTGAGAAGGATGTCTGAAGATCGCAGACACATGTATCCTTCGCTTTCAGGGACTGACTGTGGAGGACACGTGAACTAAATCTGTGTAGCTTACAGGAATTGTGTTCAAGCTCTCAATCTAATTTGCACTCTGACTGTAACAACATAAAACTATGAAACACACCTTATTCTCCTTTACATGGAAGAGAACAGATTAGGAAAAGCAAGGTAGGAAGTGCACAGACAAAGTCTGTCTATGGACCATGGCTAAACTAAAATAGCTGAAGTGCTTGAGGCCACTCTGTACCCACAGACATCTTTCACTGTCTGAAGTCGGTTCCATTAGTGCTGGCAAGACTTTGGAATATGTGACATAACTGTAAATAGCTTTTGATCTACTGAATGTCAATGTCATGAAACAAGCACTACTGCTCACAGACAAGAGTGAAGTGCATCTTTGAAATACAGCCACTATTCAACCAATCTATATGACATTAAAACTGTCAAAGATGAATGCCAACTGGACAGCAAAGTCCCTATCTGTAACAGTATCTCTGCTGGACTATAAACTACAGCTCTGTGAGAAATTCTGTTTTCTAATTAATTTTCACATTTATTCCTCTTTTTGACTGAAAATACATTTTTTTGTTTTACAGTCATGATAAATATGAATCAACATCCTAACTTTGCCACTACTCATCATGTTTTGAAGCCACATTTTAAGAACAAATCCACTTTTACCCTCAATAATGCACCGTGGAAATAACAATTTCCAATAAATTGTAAATTAATTAATTACTTTCTAGTAAATAATCATTTTGCAGAGAAGGACAAAACCTATCTGTACTATATTCTTCTAAATGTTTAGAGGAAATTCAAGAATTATTTGCCCATTCCTCTTCCCCCTAATTCTGAATACATTCTGATGTAACTTCTCTTTAACAATATAGCAAGTCATTAGCAGTGAAGACCCATTAACAGATACAGGATAAAGGCAGTACTATCGACCCAAACATTAACTATACAATGAGTAGTAAATGTTCTAAAACAGTGTTTTTCAGGCTGTGCTCTCTGAACTTCCTAGGGTTTAAAGATTATTTTAAGACACTTAATAACTAGAAAAATAGTCTATCGCTTGTAACTTTAAATTTGTGTCATGGAAATCTGTACTTTTGGAGTATTTTTAAAAATTTTTTGGTCAACCAACAAACAATCCTATGTTCTTTAATAATGTCCTCTTTCTTTCAGCTGCCAATCCAAACCTGTAGGGAGCCCTAAAGTTGATTCTGAAGTTGCCTGATAAATGGCATACTATTCAAATCAGTATTACCCTCCAGGCGTACAAACAGATTCACTTGTAATTCTGGAATTGTTACTTCCACTATTTTTTTTTCCTTTGTGTTCTCCTTGATTATATTTTAATAAAGCAAAGATGGCAATTTAATTCACTGAAGACAAGAGAGAAAGATGACTGAGGGAGGTGAAACTTACCAAGGAATGCATAGCCATATAGCTGGGAGCTAAAACCCACAGTGTTACTTTGCTTTAAACCCGTAAGCACTAGCGATGCTCCAAGATTTCTCTCCTCTTCCCACTGCAAATAATGCAAACTAAGTAAGTGTTCCTTAACAAACAGAAACATAAAATGGGAGCAAAGACAGCACATGGCTTTCACCAGATGTCTTAGCAATAAAGTAAAGAATCATTAAATATGTCCAGTGTCAGTTACAGGAAGAGTAGACATTATACTGAGGAACACCCCTCTTTCCAGAAGTCTGTAAAATGTGCGTGGTTGAGATTTTACATGGAAATCAACCAATGCATTTCCTTCAGGACAGTGGGTTACACAGATTTACACTGGCCAAGCTCCATCTCTGTCCTGTATGCCCTACCACTTGTTTCAGGTTAACACTGCTGAAGAAAAATATTTCATGGCTTCTGTACTAAAGCAGCCTTTTCTTTAAAGTATGTGCCAAGATACACACTCCACTATCCCTCATCAGAACATGAAAATGCTGAGAGAAGAATATGCACCTAATGGCTGCTTTGAGTGCAAAATCTGCTCTGTGAAAAGAGCATGTGCAACTCACCAAGACCCCTCTATGCCACAGGATTAAAAATACAGCTGTCTCTCCAGCTAGAGAGACAAACTGGCTGTCTGAGCCAGACCACCAGTGATGGCTAAAGAGGGGCCCTCTATCAGTAAGTATGTTAAAACCACAAGAATAGTGTGAATTTTCTTTAGCTATGGGATAGTACAGTGCATTTTTCATGACCAGAAAAGCAAATCAAAGGAGCTTTACTGCAAGTGAAAGGAGCTGAATAATTCCCATGGCTAAGAAAATGAGGAAAATGAAGCTATAAAAGGCAACAGATTGAAGCAAGTCTGGCTCTCTTAACACATGTTTTTTGTGGCAGGGTAGTTGTCTTGTTGATTACCTTAAAAACTGAAAAAAAATACCCCTGGTGAAGGGAAGAAGCTTTCTGAAAAAATCCTTGAAGCATACTGATACTTTTCAAGGTATGACTTTTTTTTTTTGTGTGTCACCATTCAGCTGCTACAAGAATCTGCATGTTATCATATGACATAAAATACCACCACGTGACAGCCAGGCAAGGTATTTGCCAGGCTCAGAAAAAGGATACAAGGAAACAGGGCTGTTTAGTGCTGAATTCACCACTCCAGGTGAATGTTACAAGAAAATCATGCGCCACTGGAAAAATGGGGCTTTTAGCAGTCTAGGTTCTATTGGAAGATAGCATATTCAGCTCCAGGAGCCAGAGGAACTGCAAGAACTTTTTGTCAACACCCTAGTAGTGGAAGGCAGCAATCACACTAATTATTTGCAACAGTCAAGCAGCAAACTTTCTGGGGAGAGCCAAGACCAGCTTTCAGTGGTGTGTAAAACAGCAGAGAAACAGAAGCTCCCTACCACCACTGTGATACACACTAATGACTAACACAGTCAGACTGCCCAAAATTTAATTTTCAAAGTTTAAAAATATTTCATCAGGCTGCTGGACCCCAAGCTAGAGTCAAGAACCTATCTGCAACAGGCCACTTACTGACCTGTCTCACACCTTGAGAAAAGAGAACGGGATTTTCAGGAGTAGCCAAACACTTCTGCTTAATCTGTCTATCCCCACTTCCTAAATCAAACACAGAAAATTGGTGCTGAGCATTATGAGGTGTTGAGTGGTACTTTGAATGGTGTATACAAATTAAAAACCAATTTCATTGCTGTCTTTGGATGAGGTTATTTCAAAATGCATATTAAGTAAGTCACAGCTACATAAATATGCTTGCATTCAACATGTTGTATGTTCACACCACTCTTGCTTGCAGATTCAGCCTTCACGAAACACTACACATACTGACAAACACTTGTCTCTGCAGTAAGGAGATGCAAACAATGTGGATGAACACAATGGAAAAATCAGATTTTCATCCCTCTGCTTTTCATATACCAGTCACCAAAAATACTTGATTTCTGGGGAATGAAGAATATTCAACAGGGGAAATGTACATCTCTTTTCTTTGGTAAAAACTGAAATTACTACTCAGCTAGGTAAAATCTTAAGGCACCTGTAATATGCATTTTGGAAGATGCTTCATGTAAGAAAAATGAAGGCTTCAAGCATTTTCCTTATGGATGACAACATGCTATTAAATGCTTGTGCCAAACTACATGAAAACTAGCTCCCTAAAAGTGATGGACATGACAGAGTGCTTTGCTGACTGAGCCCCTTTTGCAAAGGTAGAATAATGCCAGTTATAAGACCCTGAACTGTCATGTTGGCCTTAAGCAGGCAAGCTGTGATAAACCCCTAATCCTAGGAGACAGGAGAGGTATAACAAATTTAGTTTTAAAACAAATACATATAAGTCACAGTACACCCAAAGCCAATTGGAAGACTAAAAAGCCTAGTGAGAAAACACTGAAATTCTGCAATGCCATCATTTTCAAGCTCTAATGATGAGCAAAACTGAGCTTAACAGGGTCCTACACCATAGGCAACACAGGGTTTTTTTTGTAGTTTATAAGAGTCTGCTTTGAACTGAAGTATCATTTCATATCCTTCAAATGGGCATACGTTACATCTGAAAATCCCAACACATGATCTCTTTCAGAGAAAGGAGCAAAAGGGGCGACAAGTGATTCGATGGCTTTCATACTTCATTGTTTCTTTTTTCCTTTCTCATTTTTGCAGTTGTAAAAAAAAAAATTAAGAAAGAAATATTTATTTTTTCCAGGTAAACTTATGGGAAATAAAATATATTCATGACTGAATGCCCAGCTCACTGCACCATGACACTTAGAAGCAGAGGCTTTGTGTATCATTTCAAGTGTGGTCAGCTTACCATATGTTCAGACTTGGTTGCCAGGTACTGGTATAAAACATAGAGAGAGAGAAGTTGTGTCGATAATTCATCAAAACTTTCTTGGAGCATGATCTCTGTTACTATTGACATAGCATCTACAGAAGAAAACAATACATATTCAGCACAGCTCTCAATACACAGCTCCCTTTCACACCCACTTATGTTCACTCATGCTTTATTGCTGTATTATGCTATGAAATATTCCGTGAGAAAGCTAAACATTTCTTCCAATGAGAATACAGAGTTAGTTTTATTAATTTGGGTTATTCAAACACACTGCAAGAAGGAAGAATGGGTTGAATAGCATGAAACTACAGCAAAGGAGCTCTTAAAATCATCTTAGCTTTACACACTTCAACTGGCTCTTCTTTGTTCAGCTCTTCAATCAATAACATATTAAAAAATTAAAGATTATTTTCTGTTCCTGCATTTTGATTACAAACAAGAGAAGACTGGCTTAACTTCACAACCCTTAGAGGACAGGAGAGTACAAAGGAGTAGAAATGTTGTTACAGATCACCCACAGCAGTCTCTGTATTCAGCAAACAATGCTCTGGGGGAGCTCCACAGGGAGTTCAGTGACACTCCCTGTCAGAAAGGACAGTTTGTTAAACAAAAGGCCTTGAGCCTCACACAGAAAAGAAGTATGGGTGAAGTAAGGGGGAATTCAAAGATAGGGGTATGTCTCTAAAATAAAAAAATACATGTATTGATTTGCCACTTAGGATAAAAGCTGTTGTTCCCTTATGTTATTCGCTTTAAAAGAGTTATATGCAAAGGAAAGCTTACTGTGAGTTTATGGCACCAGAAAACCCGAAGTGAAATTAAAATCTTAAATATCTGTCATCAAACATGAGAGGATTATTCATCTCAATGTTTAAACAGTCAGTAATGAAAGGTACTCCCATCATGACAATCCAGCATATCTGGCTTGCTTTACTGACAGACAGAAAGCCTAGACAAAGTTTAAATACACAGCTTTCTGAACAGCTAAATGTATGGAAGATGAATTCTACCAAAAGCATTTTGATTCTAATAACACTCTGATTAATTGCCACTAATAATGACAATCACTTCCTATGATGCCATTAGCAAGTAAGTCAGAACTGTAAAAACTGAGGAATATGGTTTACATTTGGAACAGGATTAATAACAGTAGCCACTGTGAACCGTAAATGTTTCAAAATTACATAATGAATAAAAACCCAACTGAAATGAGATATAAAAATGCAAAAAAAGAGTTTAAAGGAGAAGGCATGTTTCACCGTGACTTCAGAAAAAATTTGGCTAAAAGTTTTTAATTCAAAGAAAGGCTCTGCAAATGTAAGAGCATACATCAGAGAATGCAGCATTGGTACATATTTTCTTACCTTCATACTTCTTCTGCTTTATAAAATAATCCAACAAAATATTGAATGTAAAATTATCTGGAAAAATTCCATACTGAACCTGAAGAGAAGAACAAAAAGTTCAGTGTGCAAATGGTCTGTTTAAATCTTCCCAAACACAGTGCTAGAGGTATCAGAAAGACACGGTGCTCCACACTGCTGCAATGTACAGGCAAGCAACACAAGATGATTAGCATGCCTTCTGTGATGTCGGCCTTCCAATTTCTGTAGCACTGGACTTGTTTTGGCATTTTACCTGAGCCTTTGACACCAGGAATGGCATTGCCTGTCATGTTTTTATGCCTCTCCTCCATCTATTATGTTTTGGACACCAACACTATTTAAAACAAAAAGGCTTCCTGAGAAAGAAGTGTATTCAAAAGCTCTACAGAGCTAAAGCTAAAATTCAAATGCAACATTAATTTTTATTTTGACAAAGAAATATCTGAACTTAAAAGCACAGTCTACAGGACCTGGCAGCAACAGGAATTCCAATCCAGCCACACTTGTCTCAAAAAGATCATCAAACATATTCATGGATTTTCCTTGGTAAAACTTACCTTATTCTTTAATGTGTATAAGGCTTTGTCTTGAGCACCATATTTTAAACACTGTCTGATCCAGCTGTGGATGGTCCAGTCTCTCAAGTACCAGCAATTTGGGCTATGCCTAAACCTAAAGGATGATAAAGTTCAGGTGACAATATGACTCTGCTATCCCATAAGCAAATTCTGCAATCAAAAAACTGTGAGTTTCAAAACCCCATCACTCATGCACTCAGATATAAATCTCTCGGTGTTTGCCTTTGCAGTCAATCATTGCTCTTTAAAGAGCTCCAGATAGCCCTTTCAAGTACGAGAAACAAAACTTTGACACACTAATAGTATGTACGAAAGGGGTATCTGACCTTTTCACAAATGCATAGTATTTTAAACTTCTCACTTTTCAGAAAGCCTACTGCTTTTCTCCTGAAAAGATGAATATCATAAAATAACAAGTTGGTTATATATGAAGGTCAACTGAGATTGCTATAAATACTGTAGAATTTTTTAACCTTGTCCTCGTGATTCTATGGCATCATATTGTTGCTGGTCTTGTCAAAGAGACATAACTGATGATAACAGCAAATATCAAAATTACATCAAAATATAACTTGAGTCTGAAACTTTGGAGCTTGCACAACTGGTTCCTCCTACCCTCTCTAACTCATGCCTCACTTCACCACTTGAGAATTTATTATGCCTCAGCACAGGTCATTCTGGGGCTGCTGCATGCTCCATTTGTCTTAGAAATCTTCATCAGTGAGGCAAACCTCATCCAAAGGGGAAACTGCTGGAGAGCCCTTCCCCGCCCCTCTGCACTGGTTTAACCTACGTTGACACACCTCATGTCATGGCTTCAGCAGTCTTCCCAGGCAACCTATTCCAGTGTTCAAACAATTTGTAAAATCGAAACTTTTAAGTTCAGCGTCTTTTATTTCACCCTTATTCAGACACACGCACTTTGCTCTGTATTTGGAAAAGTGGTTGCAAAAAGCACATGGAGCTATAACTTTGGCCAACACTCAAACACCAATTAAGAGTCCAGTGTTAGAAGCGCTGCCTTGGTCCTGGGCTGAGTTTCACACCCCAGTGTGAAGAGATGCATGCAATCTTTCTCAATTCAATTTGTATGCATGAAAAATGAGCTCAGTCCTCAGGACAGAAGAGACTGCCACTTCCCATAGAAAATGCCAGTGACTGAGCTGTGCTCATGTGCAGATGCTTAGAGCCCCAAGCCAAGCTGCAGCACCATTTAGAGGCAGGGTTGACTCTTCCATCTGAGTGAGCATGCTTTCCAGAACGTTTATCAGATTAACGTGGCCACCAACTCTCTTTACCCCTCAGTAAATCTCTTGTCTGTTGCTGAGGGCTACACAGATGACCAAGCCTGGAAAAGTACTGCAGCCCAGAGAGCCTTCAGACATCTGTGCCAAAAGCGGAGCTAAAAAGCTACAATCTAAATATATGGCTTTGTAAGTGGCACATGAAATCTCTCCATTAAATTAAAATTTATTAGGGGGGAAAAAAAAGCATGCTTTGAATATTAAATTACAAGCATCCATTTTGTTGCTGTAATTGCTTACCATTTTCTTCTCTCTGGAGTTCAAATATTGGGAGCAATCAGAACATATATTTGCTTTCAATAAAATTCTGTATCAATAATCCTTACAGGAAACATCAATTATGGGAATTTGGATTTAATCACATTTTGATGATAAAACAGTCTGTAGCAACTACATAATTTTGTCAAACACTTAAGAAGAGCCAAACTGGAACATCAGCACCCAGCAATGAAGCTGCCAGTACATTTTAAGGTTTCATTAAGTGGTTAATATTGTTTCAAGAGGGGAAAACAACAGACTTGTCTTTCAAAAAATATGACACTGATGCTCTCAAATACTTTGGCCTTTCTTTTGATACAATCTTTGCAGAAGGAAAGGAAGTATTAAAAAAACTAACCAATCAACAAACAAAAAAGAACCCCCCAAAAAAATCACAACCACAGATTTTTAATGGGTTTGAATATTCAGCTTTTTGCAGAGCTCTATTTATCCTCTTGGTACACCACAGTGAGAGAGTGCATTCCAATACCTCCTGCACCTCAGGATTGCTACGGCTTACTGTAATGGTGAAAAGCTTCTAGGTTTCAAAGCCAAACTGCACTTGGACCACAAAAGCCCTAGCAGGGATGCAATGCAGTCCAGAAATCGAATTAAACTGCTCCTCAATCAACACTCATTGCTAGAATCGATATGCACAAAATTCAGAGGCAGGTTATAAAAACTCTTTAAAAAATCTGCACAAGCTTTATAGGGCTGGGAGTGATTTGACCGTGTGTGTGTATGAAGAACCATAAGATCTTTCATACATAATTACTGTATGTATTCATGTTACTATTACAATCTTCATGCTCAGACCAGGTCTCCACTGCACTAAATGCTACGCAAATGAAAAACAAGCAGATTCTCAGCCAAGCAGTTTTCTAGTTAACTCTAACAATTAATTACAAATCAGTTGCATGGGAATGAAGGGATTGGTGTAAGAATGGAATATATATGCAGGTACAAGATCCCTCAACACTAGACACTTCCATTAATTCATGATGTGGTAGAATTGGAAGTGAAACAAGTATGCTGCAATCTTTAACTGTTTCTGATCCATATAAGGCTGAGATAAGCCCTGTCTCTATTCTACCAGCTGAGAAGAGAAACCAACAAAGTATCTCTTTACAGTTAAAGGAGACAAACCAATCAAATGTTGTGGCAGACATTTGTACTTGAAATGTAATCAGGTAAAAGAGGAGGTTGATCATCATTTTTACAAGAATTAACATCTTCCTCCTTCTCTTTGTCCACAAAACAGGATATAATTAAGCAAGGCAGTATGTCCAGGGACAGATGAAAAGACAAAAGGGAGTCAAAACTACAGAAAGCAGAGGATTCTGAATGAATTAAATAAAGGAGGCCTCTATCAACTGCTGTGTATTTAATGGAAAAAACAGAAGGTTATCTTGCAGATGCCTGATGCTGAAACTCATTTTTCTGAGAACTAATAAAAACCTGGGAAGAGCAAGATTCTTTAATGTGTTCAGAAAAGACAATGAGAAGCAACTCTAACAGTATTACGGAAGCTCTCTATTGGTACACTTTAATGTTAATGGCTAAAGAATCAATACAGTCATCCTTCCAGTCACTGAACTGAGAACATCTGTTCCCATAGGAAACAAGAAGAGGAATATCTGTAATACAAGAAGATCCTGAAATATCAAGGTTGTTTTGAATCTAACAGCACACAATGCAGTGGTCCAGAATTCTCCTTATTTTTGAAAAGTTGTTCAAATTATGTAGTCCAGAAACTCGATTTTCACCAACAATTGCTTTGTACTTGCAAAATGATAACTTGAAAGAGATACAGGGAGTGTGCAGCCTCAGTACAAAGCAACCAGGACATTTTTAGCCAAGCAAGTACACTCTCTTGCTCACAAATTGGCCAGCACCTTGGGCTAAGAATACACTCTCAGTTTATGAAGTTCCTGCACAAAGCCCTACTGTTCATTATTCACAACAGTGCTGAGGTACTCATGCTGTGTGAAAGAAACTGAATAATGGAAAAGTTTAACAGATGCTGAGAGTGCTTAACGGAGTGCTGTACTACTACAGCAAGCCTGAGTTACTTATATTGGTGCTCTCACACACTGCAGAAAAGCTGAGTTCCTTTCTTATTTATTTCAAAGGGTCTTTCAATTTTGTTTGGTGCCATCAAGTGGTGATGCACTCTTGTGCTGCTTTCACACACCTTTTACTCTCTGCTGAAGTAATGCAGCAACCCTGAGGGCAAACAGAAGCACCTCTTGCTGGATACTGTTCTTTTCTCTAGGTTTGTTAGAGGTGAGTTCACTGCTTTGGGGATGGTCACAAATGAAGAAGACGGTGATGAAAAACTCGCTGGAATACAGAGGCTATTTTTGTGCAAGACACTATTTTTCCTCCTCCCTTTCCCTTCTCATCTGTGAAACAGAGTCCCCCTCTCCTTTCTCTACATTATCTGACCTAATGAGAAAGTATCTTGCAGTGATTCACACATCCTACACTTCCTCTCCCTCTTACTTCTTTTAGAAGTAGAGAGAAATATGGGTCTGCATGTTCATGTGCTTTAATTAGGAGGGGAGATTGCCAGACTTCTTCTCACTCAAAATTCTAAAAAGTCCTGAAGCAAAATGTAATGAGAGTTAAAATGAATAAATATAGTAAGTAATACCTCTGAAAGCCAAGAAGAAGCTCTCTCAAGGGAGCGAATCCAGAGCAACTCCACATTTTACATAAGTCATACAGAAGCTCCTTCGCAATGCCATGTTTTTTTCTTCTCAGGCATATTTTTTAACCTACAGTCCATAATGATCAGGTAGATTCTGGGCAGGCTTAGCTTGGAAACTGGAAAGCTGTCACCCAAAACTCTCCTTTTGTTTGTCATTTTAAGACATAGGCCTTGGGGAAATCATCTGCATTTTAAATAGACCCAGAGGCATTGTTCATGTGTCAGTGTCAAAGGCAACTGCCCTGAAAAACAATCATTATTGACTGAAATTTCCTTTTAAACATGAACAAAACTCTATTTTTCCATCTCTTCTTTGCCTGCATCTTAGCCTTCACCTTTTTTCGTATACATCCTTTCTAAAATTTCATGTATAAACCTATCAGTCCTACAGGAAATACCTCGTGCATTAACCACCTGCATTCAAAACCAGAAGGAGCACTTCGCTCTTGTATTAAGATAAACAACTCAAGAAGCGTGCATACTATAAGAAATCAATTACCAAAAGCAGTAACAGGACAGGTTAAAATATTAGACACATCAAGTATAACAGACACATCTAATGCTGAGGCAGAATCTTAACAAAAGCAGAGAACTGGTTTGCAGACCCCCTGGAAAAAAGCCCACATACAGCCTCTATTCTGATTTTTATTGACTTTCCCTCATCTTTTATTTTAAGTCAATTTAACTCAATTGCTTTGATGCCAAAATTAATTCTTCTGAATTAGGTTCACTCCATCTCCACATGAATGTATATTTCTTGCACAGCATTTTTTGTTCAGAACTTGCACAGAGCTCTAACACCACTGATGAATGCCTGATGATGGCCCTAAAACAAACCTAAATGATCAGATATGGACAAACTACAGTACAGAAGCCCACTCAAACATCAAGGCTGAACAGGAGACAAACAATATTTTTAGTTTCAGGTCTTGTTTCACATTATACCATAATCAGCTTTTATTTCTGTTCACTCCAATGTTACAGGTTTACCTTTTCCTTAGTCCTTAGACTTGGTAATAAGACTAGAACTGGAAGAGTGGATATTTTGGGGCAAAGTACATACCAGGTAGTTATTTAAGAAGACTCAGGACATCACCCTGGTAACCATCCTCTCTCAACAACTGAAGGGAGCAGATTCACCATTCAATAGTCTCAGGGTAGCTACTGCATTGCTCAAAACCACATTCGTGCACAGAAAGCTCAGCTTTGCAAAGTACCTTTCTAACAATAACTATCACATAGCAATCAACCATATGGCAGCTAGGATGTAGTTTATCCTTTACTGACCTAGTTATTTTGACAGTTTTTAGTGTTAATAGATGACACACTGAATTTCTGATACAACAAGCATTTCTGCCCATTGTTGTCAATCTTTTCTATTACTAAATGCTCTTCCTCCTTTTGATGAATTTAAGGCACCTTTTTGAATAAAACATAAGGAACAGCCTTATTATTAAGGAACAGCTAAAAGAGTTGCAAAATCCTAGATAAATTTTATAAATTTCAAAATAACATAAACAGACAAGCAGTTTACAGCATCATGAAAAAAATGTGTTGTTTATACCTAAATAGACGTAAGAACCACCACAAAACAGTAGCACAACAGATAAGGAGCCTAGAGCAAAGTTTAAAGCAACTCTTTGGTATTCCCGGTATTGCAATAGTTTGAAGCAACTACCGGTTTTCCTGAAAAATACCTGAATTCATTTATCAGTCCATCCATCCAGAGGCAGTGAACAAAACAGAACTTCAGTGGATCTACTCTTCCAACCTTCTGCCACCAGGCTGCACCAAGCAGCCTTGAATTCATTGAATCATTTGCAAAGTACAGAGGAGGAATACTTGAGCATCCCATGGGCTCTCGTTAAATGCCTAAAATCTTTATTCTAATCAGTTCATAACCAGACTGAAGAAGCAAAGCCAAGGCTCAAACAACATACAGTCTGTACACTCTTTGTCCCTGGGAAAATGCTTCCAGGCTGTGTTTCCTAAAAAACTCCTCCAGTCATGCAGATTCAAAATACTCCAGAACTATGCACTCTGGGAGGACACGACTGGAAGTTGACTCCTAAGAACACGGGTCAGGATTTCTTCTATGTCAGCTTGGTTGAACATGCTCTGTATACCTCAACCCGAGGCATATGACACCAGTCACAGGCCTTTTGTAGCTAGAAACGAAAGGCCATAACATTTAAAAATTCAGTATCAACACAGTTCCTTGTTCTAGGTTAAAGGGAAGGTCACCAGCTCGCTCACTAGCCATTGGCCATTTGGGTATCCTCAGCACAACGAGTAGATAAAACAACATTGCTACCAAGAAAAGGTGGTGATGTCTGGTTCAGTTTCATGCAGCAAATAAACTTCTGACATTCAGAAGTTTTATTTCAAAAGCAAACTATGAAAAAAAACAAACCCTTTTTTTTTTGCCTTAACAGAATGATGAGGTGAATTGCAATGAAGGAAACCAAATAAACAGACTTTCTGATACAGTAATTTTATTCTTCTCCTCCTCCTAGGATAATAGAATTACCCATCACCCTTCAGCTCTCCCACTCCTTTTAAGAAAGACAGTCAGAAAAAATCCAGTTTTCTTCTCACACACATGAACAATCTATACTACTTTGACCACAAAGCTGAAATTCACTCAAAGAACAACAGTTAACATGAATAAGGAACAGTAGTGTCATAATAATAACAATAAGAAGAAGCCTAACATCTCCTTAAACTATTGATTGAAAAGGACACAGTTGTTTGTGACAAATACTTCTGGACTTACAGGTTAAATGACTGGTTTTGAATATAAATGCCATTAATAATCTAGTGATTGTATAGAGAACATTATAGGCTGAGACAAACACAAGGAATGATGAAGTGAGCTGTTGCCATAGTGATTCAGATAAGATACTCTCTAGTGTCCTTCCTGTCCCCATGCAACCACAATAAAACCTAATTTAAACCCAACTTTTCCATTAATTATACCTTTTCCTGGTATCCTGGCATACAAAACCATAGAGAAATTAAGAACCATACAACATACTACATTTCTTGCTTCAGGTAAATTTTTTTAATCACAGCAATTTCTAGGTGTGTTAGGACAAAATTTGCCACTTAAAAGCTCAAGAAAGGGTCAGTTCTGCTGGATTCTTTTACTTGGGTCTCTGAAAACTGACTAACACGAGGCTGTAAAAAAATGGCATATATAAGTAAAGCACTGATTTGTTACCATTTTAATGACCCAGCTATGCCTCTAATCACTTCCATTAATTCTCCACTTGTCTGAAAGCTAGTACACAACTTATCAACTAATTTCTCAAAATGAAAAGCCAATGTTGGTGACAGCTTGCTTGTAATTTCTACTTACTGAAATCACCTTTGTACCTGGTTTACTTTGCCAAATGAGAGATCCCCCACTAAAGACAGCCAAAAAGTCAGTTTCTAGCAGGAAGATAGTTCTCACTAGCTGCATTTTGGAAGTAAGTTAAAAACCTTCCACATACTAAATAGTACTTATGTCATGAACTTTCTTCAACCACAGATAACTGTAAACTTATGTGATTTTAGGGACTAAAATGCTTCAAAACTCATTAGAGGTTTCATTTTTTAAAAATAAATTACACAGATGCATTAGAAAATCTCCATGTCTTAGTCATCAACTACTGTAGGGTTGCAATCAAGCTTGCTTTCCAGTAACCATGAACCAAGCAGGATGTAGCAACAAAGGCTTTCCACGCTGACAAGACAGTGACTAAGTTTTGCAATAGTTCAAACAATGTCAAAGGGAACTGAATCACATTCAGGTGCTTGTCTTTTAGCAGTAGGCTTAAACAATGACAGAACACTGCTTTTCCATTATATTGAAGAGGCACATCTTATGGGTACACACAAAAACTGCTGTGAACAAAAGCCAATAATGTCTTAATTGTAAGGGCAGGAAAAAAACCTCAGCCTATAACTAGACATTGTTATTATAGTACTTGCAAGTAGCAACTTTTCAATCATGCTCAATACACAACCTAAATTTAAACCTGAGGCAAAATTAATATAATTTTGTCAGAGACATAATTGACTAGAGTCTACATTGTACCAATGTTGCATTTTCCAGTTATTTTACTCAAATTCTTTATGCTTCACAAAATAGCTCCCAGAAATACATCACACACTAGCTTCAAACTACTGTAACATTACATCCACTAACGCAACCCTTGACACCTTTCAGTTTGATCACAGTTGAACTTGCACAATTATAAGCAAAGTATTTCTGTCTTGAGTATCTTAAAGGCTGTGACACAGAAGTGTATGAGCCAAACAGTTTATTCAGTTTCTCACCACGTGTGACCTGAGCAAAAAGGAGGTGCTGGCAAGACAGTGCTGCAGAAATATGAATACTGAATGATCTGAGTAGCCAACCTAAGCAAGAGAAGAGCCAAACCTTGCACTTGCTGCCAAACACTTAAAAAACTGGATTAACATATCTCAGGTTTCACTGCTTCAGCTTTGCTGCTACAGGCACACAGTTTAAGTTCACCTAATTTTGACCTACTACCTATGCCCTTTCCATTCTTCACTGCTACAGTCTGATGTTCTTGTGCACTACTCTCTTTCTGTACCCCATGAGTGAAGGGGAGGCAGAGTTACACTCTCAAGTTAAAAAAAATAAGGTTTTCATATTAAACATCTGCAACAAAGAAGACAAAACACCTGATATCTGTAGTTCCAGCCACAGCCACTGTCAAAAAAAGCAACCATTTCCTAAAGGTCAACCATTGGTGCATAGCCAGGTCTTGGCTACCAGGCAGTTCACCCTTAAACTGTTTATTTTTTATGTCATGTCTCAGTGACCAACAGCTTACTGGTATTTTCTTGTTCTTCCAACCATGCATTTCCTTAATAAAATACTTTTAGCAATGATGAACAAAAAATGCTCAATTCCTTCTTGATATGTTTTTATTAGCTCAATGACCACAGTGTTACCCAATGACAGTACTTCAGAGGCTTCTTTTTAGCATATCTCTTAGTACTTAACAACTTCTAAGACCACGGAGACTGAAATGTCCATTATCCATATTGCATATCACATCACTCACATGGAGCAGTAAATGAATCAAGGATAAACATGGCAACACTGGATCAAGCATTTTGTCAGGCAGTTTGAAATCTGTAGGCTCTTGGCAGCTTTGTGATTGTTTCACTCTTTTCAGAAAAAGACTGCACTGCTAGATCTGTTATTTAAAGAGAGAGACAGCAGGTACCTCCCTTTAAGTACTGCATGTACTGCAGGACAAATGTTCCCTTGTGTAGGTAGCTACAAACTGCACAGTAAAATGAGGTTGGGCTACCCAAAACAGGCAGAAGATTTCATAGTGCAAAGGGATATTTTGTAGTTTCTCTCCTTTTGAGACAGGAAAACAGCCAAGGTTGGTAGATATAAATATAGAGGTCACAGCACCAAGCCTGTCTGAGTTCAAGAAGCATTTAGACTACACTCTTAGGCATATGGTGTGATTCTTGGGGTGTCCTGTGCAGGGCCAGAAGTTGAACTCAATGATCCTGATGAGTCCCTTTCAACTCAGCATATTCAGTGATTCTATGATAATCCACTACTGATTTTGGTTCTGATGATGACTGGTCCGTGGTGGAAGGACAGGATGTCCTGCTACTTTGTCTTGCTGCAGTGGCCTACTCAGATCTCATATTCAGGCTCCAAACTGACACTTAAAAGCAAGTAGTTCTCCAAGGCATGGTATAGGGCCCTTACACGTCATGTTACTCACTGCACAGGAGAAAAATATAGAAGAGAGGGAAAAAACCCACTATGGCTGTGTGTATTTACGTACCACACTCATTTCACTCTGGCTTTGTTTTATTTCTCCAACGAATCATGACTTTCAAAACAACACAGCAGTATCTTATGCAAGATGAACGTACTGCTTTACCATTTAATCTGGTCCAGAGAAACTGCAAAGAGAAGAGATCACTGCAGGACAGTAACTTCAATGAAGACAAAATAAGAAACCCCTTTGCTGATGAAGCAGACCATACAACTTCCACTGCAAATGCTCCTCTGTCAAGCTCTCACAATAGCTGCTATACCTTGTCCACCCCCCAGCCCATCTGGTTTGTCAGAGCTTTGGCACAGGCAGTACAGACAAGGGGGAGGGTGATGGTGTCCACTTTACTCCCAGCTGTCTGCTTCCAGAGGCCACCTATTTTGCTTGTAGCTTGATTTAGTCAAGCTCTGCTCACTCCCTAACTTTCTGGCTGAAGAAAGGAGTATTTTTCCTCTTTGTTAAATAAAAACAGTAGTGACAGAGGAGAGATCAGAATTAGGTGACTTTTAGAAATTAAAGCCAGCTTCATATCCACACCAATTCTGGACAAAAAAGGAAATAGTCATAAAGCTGAAAATTTGCTGGGAAAGCCAGTTGCCAAAATCTGTACGCTTTCAGCCTGACAGGCCCTATAGAAAGTAGAAATGTTTCTTGTGTCTACATTTACAGCTGAGCAAACAGAAGTTTCTACCAGCTGCTCTCCTGTATATCCTTTTCCAATTTTAACAACAAACTCAAGAAAGCATTCTTTGTTGGCTGATTAAATGTTCCCTGAACTAGATCCTGGGTGAAATTCTCACCTGGTCCAGAGAGACAACATGTGGTCCCTCCAAGCTACCAGGGACCTGCCTAAACCAGCTGAGGACCTGGCACACCACATATGCATGTGATCATTAACTAGACTAAAACTGGGAGGCAAGGACAATTTCATCACCTTTGAAGGATGTGCAGCCCAGCATCCCACAAGGGTGCACCAGGATGGTGAAGATGGAAATCAACTGCTGAGAGCTGCCACAATGTTATTTCTGAAATGACCAACTCTACATTTGACAAGCTCCCTCAGGCTTTCAAACTGATGTAGCAAAGGGGAAACGAGAGGCAGCTGAAAAGCCTGGAGATATTCTCCTTTAGGGACAGGGGGTATGTCAGGATATTAGGGAACAGGTAGGTGGATGTGATCAGCTGATAAAAGAGGCTTGGACTTCTATTCAAGCTTTCCTCAACCTCATCTTGTTCATTGTAGCCACAAAAAAATCCCAGACAATCAAAAAAACAAAACAACAATAAAAGCCCAATCAAACAAACAAAAAGGTAAGGAAGGGATTGTTCTGTCTAGAACCCAAGATTTATCAAGTAAATGTCAGAAATAGAAAGAAGTAACAGAAACTATGGCAGAAAGAACAGTTGTGGGTAGCTGAGCTGGGTAACTTGAGTGCTTGGTACAGAGAAACACCAAAAATGGAACTGGACTCCTTCCAGCAGACAATATAGATAGATTATCTGGAGAATGCACCTTTAAAAATAGCTCACTATTAAAGCAGCATTAAAACAAAAAAAAAACCCCAACCAATGAAAAAAACAAAGTAAACATCCTGAATAACCATTTTTTTCCACTTTGATACTGGGCATCTTACATTCAGAAATTCACACTTTAATTTCCCATTTCTAGAAAAGAAAGAGAAAGTAATAACCTCAGAAATCACCCCAGGAAAATGTTAAACAATGACCTTTGCTCACCTACTGATTCAATACTACTTCTATTCAATTAAAGCAAAACCTTATTTTGCGGATCTGTCTGCAATAAAGCTTTTTCTGCCCTTAGGGAATGCAACACTTTTTCACAGGCATAAATGTATATGGAGAAATAAGCAGATATACAAACTGAATAAATGCACCTATTTTCATTTTTGTTCTGCACTCTAATATTTCTGCACATTTCTGAAGAAGATGGATGTACTTAGAAAAAAAAATTAACCATTAGAATGCAGCAACATAAGCTGGCTTTTCACATTTCTTTATTACTGGGGCCAGAAAGAAATCTATGGTCTGTTGGCTATTATCAGATAATTTTCTAAATATCTTGGCAACCAGTTGTTGACCGAAGACTTTCAGTCCTACAAAAGCATATTAGGCTCCTGGCAAAATTTTTCTTCAAACATTGCAAGATAAAAAAAAACAAACTAGAAAAACAGGTAGCCACAAATCCCTTTCCATGTTAATCTACAGTGTAATATGCCCTGAAATATTTCAAAACATTTCATGTTCTTAGTGGACATCCAATCACACTTTCTTATAAGCCTGACTTTACTTACAAAAAAAGAGAACCTAACTGTAGCAGAAAATACAAAGTAAATCCTGGTAAGTGGACCAGCTTTACAGCATGTACATTTAACCCAGGATGTATTTTCAATATAACAGCTGTGGCAAGCTATGCAGCTCCTACTCCCAGAATCAGGACATTTGAAAGCCAACACTTGCTGCTGGCAAGAAGGATCCTGGGTGAAAGATGAAAATTCTGCTAATACTAGTTTCTTGAAAGAATTGTAATGAAAGCTTGTCTCCCAATACTAAAGCAAAAACGTGTCCCCATGGAGTGTGGACCAAGTCAGTGCTTTAAATTTCTGAATTTGACTGGCTTTCTCTCTCTATTGACTCCAGAAATAGTGGACCAGGAGAGAACTGTCCCCTTGATATTTCATTCTGTTTGTAGCAGAATCCTTCTTTTTCTCTTGTTATAAATATTTAGCTGTCAAAATCCAAATGCTTCTTAACCCTTTGGTGTTGGGAAGACAAAAAAAAAGAGATTAGCAAAGGGAAGTCTTCCAACTGTTTGTGCTTTTATATGGAATGCTTAGAAAATTCTTGTCCAGTTTCTGCCAGGCTTAAAGGAAAGTCTATACAAAAGGACAGATGAATGATGAAAAGCAGATGACTGAAAAGGCATGTGTTACAGGAAGAAATATTTCTGAATGCTTTCCAGTGTTGTATCTTCATTGACAGTTCTGCGCTGCATAGCATGGTTACACTGAGCACACCTACTTAAATTAAACGTGGTTACAGGGCAAGGCTTGCTGAAATTTGGCTCCGGGGTCTGAAATCTAGTTACCAGTTGTTTTTTCCAAAGATTCCTAGAGCTCATGCTGTGACAAACCACAAAGAGACAATGACAACAAAGAAACTGTGAAAGATGACAGAGAGAGTAAGAACATGTGCCCCTCTGTGCCGAAATGAGTGAATGCTGGAGCCAGAAAAGTGGTGGAGTCTCTACAACTAGAATGCTTACATTTGACAGCACTGGCTTGGATAGTGACCAATATTTTTTCACAAAAAGCAGCATCACACACTGGCAGCCACAGGGAAACAGCTCTAAACACTGGTATTTCTGTCATTCACATGAAAATGAGTAAACACTCTAATGAGGTAAATCTCTCTGGCGCTTCCCTTCCTTCTGTTTCCCAACCTGCCAAAGAGCAGCCCAAATCTTTTAAAAATGGATTTATTTTAAATTGCTCAGCAAAGGCAGGTGTCCAAACTAGTAAAACGTATCATTCTGCCTACAAAAGTGTATTCTTCTCTTCCACCACTCCCTAGTATCATTTCAAAATATAACTGCTGTGTAACTTGAAGAGCAGGCAGATATTTCTGACTCATTTATTTTTATATCTCTTTTTTAACTCACATATTTCTCTAGAGGAAGCAAAAACCAAGACTTGATCAACTAACTAAGTCCATTTTGGCTACACTCTTAGGAGAATGAAAACACCTCAAAGGAAGAATTAAATATATTATAGGACTATATCTATGCCTCTTCTTCTTATATTTGTGCTCGAACAGGTTAATGGTATTCATTACATACTGTAGATCTACATACAGAAACAAAATATCATACTAGTGTGAAGAAATGCCATGTAAAGTATAATCCAGGAATATATTTTTTTTGGTTCATTGTGATAATTTATCATAAGCAATACTTTACAGTAATAACATTTTCAGACACTAAACTGATTGACTGGCATAGAACTACCAAAGCCTGCAACTCCCACACCCACAAAACAGACATGCAAATAGAGACAGTGTGGGTGAAACTTACTTAGCACATAATGTTTCACTGACTACAAGGAATAAGCACAATTTCATATATATCGAGACCATCTTAGTCCCAAAATGATTTAAAGGCTGAAATCAAGCTTCAAAGCTACAATTTACTAACATTCAACCTAAACGGTTCTATGAAGATATATATGTGTATGTACATATATATATATGTATATATTATATCTAAGAATAACTTCTAGTAGTGTGCTATTGTCTCATTTTGTGCTTAAAATAAGAAATCCTGAAATCTGCAGAAACAACTCCATTTGCAACAAAGTGATTACTAATCACAAACAGATAATAAAATATCTGGATAGACTGTGCAAGAATTTCCAGAGCATATGCACACACAAACACATTCTGCAGATAGTGTGTACACTTTTTTCTACAGAGTGGGTCACGAGTTTAATGCAATTAAAAATTCTCCTGAGGAATCTCAACATAAAACTTCACCAATTGCTTTCATACCCACTGAAAATCTTTGTTGGCATGAAACCTACAAACAGAATCAATAGTTACCTCACCACAAAACCTCTCTCCATTATGCTAATGTTTCCATCATATGAAAAACACCCTGATGTGTGAAATAGTGACATCTCAGTGAGACAGGACAAAGTAAGGCAAACTGCAGATCTTTGATCTCGCTGAAAGTGCTCTGCATTCTGATTAGAATTTTTGCTGGGATCCTAGGAGATGAAAGGATTTTTTTAAGTCTGACAGTTAACAGAGGGGGGGAAGTATTCAGAAGAGAACAAAAAGAGGAGCACTCAAAGCAGCTGACGTCATGCTTCAAACTGGCCTTTACCATCTTACTGACATGTTTCACAATGTAGCATAGCAGTTTCCACACAGCTATTCTTGAGAACTCAAGATCCTCCGTTGAGACAGTATGGCTGGAGATCCACTACTTTACAAGGATAGAAAACTGACACAGGTCTAAATATAATATGTATACTGTATTTCCAGACCCTAAATGCATTATGGCAATGCTCCAGAATACTACTTTTTGAAACTACCTTCTATGTGACATAATAGAAGGAAAGTCTCCAGTCTACAAAGCTCACAATTACAAGTTCTGTCACTCCCATTCTCAGGAAAACCCCCCAGAGAAAGCATGGAAATGCCACTACCTTCCCCTGATTCTTCCCACAGGCAGTTTGCCTTTTGTACCAGGCGCATCTTCCAGCCTTGCAACGGCCTTGGAACAGACTGCCCTTCACCTCAGATTGCCAGCGACCCCAAACATTGGGAAGAGATATCAGATTTCCTTTACACGCTACAAGCAGTTAAGGGGAAAAATACAGGACTCCGGGAGCATACTGCTTATTTATATTTAGAAAAACGCACATACAGTCAACTTCCCAGACCATGTACATGACATTTGTTTGC
This sequence comes from Premnoplex brunnescens, assembly GCA_035040995.1. Lineage (NCBI taxonomy): Eukaryota > Metazoa > Chordata > Aves > Passeriformes > Furnariidae > Premnoplex > Premnoplex brunnescens. The sequence continues at coordinate 47,551,784 of JAWWLT010000092.1, forward strand.
AATGGATTTGTATAACTCAGAAGACCTAAAACCAGTGTTTCTTTTACACTGCCTTTCTCCTTTTTAAAAGCTTGTTCTCCTTACATAAAGTACAAAAATTTTCTTGGAACTGTTTCTCACTAAGGCGGAAAAAGAGATTACTTGTCAAGGCTTCTCTGCTTCTTAACTCTCCCTCTCTACCCCCCTCATTTCGGTCTCCTGGTGTGGCCACTTTTGCAGGAATTTTTCTGTGTCAAACTCCCTCCCACCTGCAAAGACCTATTTTTATAAACATGTCCTTCATTTGAACTCCAGCCTAAGTGCAAAATGTAAAGACCAATTAAAGGGGTCTTGCGAATACCAACTACATCTACTATATCCTGAAGCTAGAACACTTATTTCCATTTGAAAGAAGAGTTGCTGTAAAGAGAATTTTTACATTTCACATTGAATTACAAACTTCTTGATGCTGACTCACTACCTGTGTATATCTGCAGTTTTGAGAATAGTTTCATGGATCAATGCATGAACGAAATCTCACTGAAAAATGAAGCTAACATCACCAAAAGAGTAAACATTTTGGAACACCAAAAGAAAGCAGCATTGCAGAGACACACACAAAAACAATTCCAGCCAAAGCATGTCTGACAAGCCATGTGACAGATCTCTACTTCTGTACTCTCTCCACACAGATACAAATGATTGTATTTGATGTGCAGGTAACTATAGGCTCACTAGCCATAGGAGAATTATTTCTTACGGAAATGGTAACTGTAATTATTTTTTAACTGTAACTCACTACACATGAATGTGTTCTTGAAGATAAAAACCCTGTGTTTTAAATTGATGTATTAACTAGGAACAAATAAAGAATAAAAAGGATATTTACATGTTAGAGATTCCCATTCTATTCTCTCCTTCTTATTATGGACCCTTTCCTCTGCATCTAATTTTTTGTCACTTTTTGTCTTTTTTCAAGAAGAAATAACACGTAAGAAAAAAGAACCCAAAAGATACATTACACACAGACACTTCACTATCTGGGTTTTATCTGAAACATTTGAGACTTAGCAATTAAACTACCACACTTTCATCTGCATATCAGGGAAGTTAAAGGTTTCTTGGTATCCCTGACCCTAGAGGCCCTGACTTGATCAGAGAGGACTTATAGACACGTGGCATAACATACATTTCCATCTTTAAGAATGTTACTAAAAGGTACCAGAAGGCTTGCATTAAACTGGCTTTACCTTCTCTTGTTTCCACTTCTGCTGTAGCAGGATGGACAACTGACTTCTGACCACAGGTTCTGACAGAACTAATGAAATCTTGATCCAAAGAAATGAAAGCTCCACTAACCTCCCTTCTAGGAGAGATTCTTCTTCCTACTTTTATTTTTTCACTACATGATATTGCTAGTAACAGCAAACTGGTTTATCTTGTTTCCATCTTGAAACTGAAGTCTAGACACTGCCCCAGTAGTAACAGAGAATCATAGAGATCTGAAGTCTAATGCAATCATGTTCTTTAAGCTATTCATTTACTTCAGACAGCCATCCAACAAACATCCTAATTAAAGTAACAATCATCATTACTTACAAATAACAATTTGCAATTTGTAATACAAATAACATTATTTGTAAGGATGCTTTCTCACACACTTTGACAGGGTAAGTTATTTTCTCCATTGGAACACTTAGTTCTCAATGCGTGCGACCATCCAGAAAAGAACTAATTTATTCTAGTGATCAGCAAGCATTTTTGCGGTCCTTAAGTCAATAATGAGAGGTATTGACTTGAAGAAAGCAAGCAAGCATTCAACCTAACAACCTAGCAGAAAAAGTACTCTGTACACTTCACTCAACACGAGAACAGTTGCAGAAAACCTTAAAAACCCATGCTTAAGGTGAAAATCACAGCTTATCTGGGAAGCATGAAAATACTAAGGGGATAAAAACTATACTTCATTCAGTCTTGACTTGATCATTACCACAGGATGCCATTCTAATTTCTGCTTGTTCCAAGGAAACAAATTTTGTTGAGTCCTGCACTTACACATGCAAATATGCATATAGCCAATTTAGATAAATAATGACGTAGTAATGAAAAAGTATCAGAAGGAAAAACTGTGAACAAACTCCTTACAATTTCAGCATCTCTAATGCAAACCATAGCTGGAGGTAGAGTTAGCTGCTCAGCAGCTCAGACTAAGATGCTTGAAAGGAGTCAATGCCGGAGGTCCAGAGAAGGGCAGTCACAAAAACAAAGAAGTTACGAAGAAAGCCCTTAAGTGTGAGTTGTATGACAAGTAGATGCACATACTTTGCAACAGAGAAATCAAAGCCAGTAAGCTGGAAAGGGTCAGTCTTCAAAGGACAAGACTGCACGATATTTACTTGTATGACTCAAAGTTAATATTGGGGAGAAAAGATGCTTACTTGTAAAGATAGTATTCGGCTTGATCCACTTCTTCTCGTGAAGAAATGTTGTCAACAAACTGAATAAAACATAAGGAAAAAAAAGCTTAAAGAGGGAGCACTCACAAAGCATATTAGAAGAAAATGCAACAACCAAATACATTTGTCAGGCATATTTAGCTGTCTGACTGTACTGAAATTCTCACATCTTTGCTTACTCCTATCTCTGGTTTCTTCTAGACTGCTAGAAGTCAAATCCTTTTAAACTGCTACAACTCTCTTCCTCACCTCTGAGAAACTTTATACACCTTGAAGGACATCTGAGGATTAAGTCCCTAGAGTTCGGTACTGTGTATTTTTGCTGCTCCTTTGAATGTTCTGCTCTTAGTGACATCCTTTATTTTAAGAATACATTCACTTCCTTAGGTTTTTTTGCTGTAACTTTGGGTGAACCTTGACATGCCTTATTTCCCTTTGAAAAAACATTTTTTTTCTCTAAAGTTTGACAGTTGTGCCTATTCATACTATATATTCTGAAGGACAGGTGCAAAAGCGTTTTGTATTTCACCACACATAAAAACACCAGTAGGAAAAAAAATCAACCCCGTGCTGTAAAGCACAGTTTTCTTCTCATTTGCAACCTGCCTTCTCCAGGCAATCTTACAATATTCCCAGCAGTATCAACTAAATACAAGCCAAGTTTTCAACCAGACTTTGTCTTACTGTAACAGCATCTCTTGTTTTCCTGTACCTTTTACTGACATAAACATAAATATGCTGAAACACTACAGAGTCTTCCCCATATAATATCCTTAGCTAAGAATATATAAAGATGTTCTCAAGGTCAGTACTTCTCTTTATCCTACGCCTAAGCTAAAAATAATAATTTCAGCTGACTGGTACTTGATCTCCCATTTCTTAATTATCCTTGCATGCTGTACATATATAGCTCTCATCTTTTGAGTGTAGCAATAGCATACCTGGGTGCTTTATCTACTTTCTGGAAAGTATCCGATGTGAGCTCCAGGTATTGGAAAGTGGGGCTCTCTGACAATCTGTAAAATGCCATTTCCTCACAGAAATGGTCAGCCCAAAGCAGAAACAAGCACAAAACGAATAAAGCTAATTAGTAAAAGGGAGAGGAACACTCATTTTCCTCACAGACCCTGTCTCAGAAGTGATGATTGAGAATGCTTGATCTGTAAAAATCCTTGCTCTTGTAACTCAAGAAATCTTTCTGTGACTTCTCAGTCAGTGGTGCAAATGATCCTAATTAATGATATTACTGAGGTAGAAGGGTGGTAACTCAGCTTTCGGAGTAATTTTGAAGACTGAAATTTGTTTCCTTCTTTTTAAACAAGTGATGTATTTATTCTCCTTCTTCAGTACAAAAACACAGGTAACTTAAAAACACATCTCAATCTCTCCTTTCATGCTCCCTGTCCAGATCAACCCATGCAGAAGATGGAAATGGTTACTAATTCAAGTAAAAATAATAGCTGTGGTTAACTCATGTCAGTATTTGTTCTGCCTCAGCCTGCCTCAAGGAAAGAAGACTACAGAAGCAAAATATGTCCACCTCTGCATCACTGAAAGAAGCCTGTAAGTGGAGGAAGACAGACAGTGCAGTGTGCTAAATCACTGCATTCCCTCAGCAGCCTGGGTTCTTATACAGTGCCTGAGGCGGCATTAAAGCTCTCACAAAGATAAAAACCACAGGAAGGCAGGGAACATATATTAGGGAAATACACAACCCACTAACAGTGAGGTCTGATTTTACTAAGGGAAAAAAAACAAAACTGTTTTGAAGACCCTATGCTCCATTTACTAATGAGTAAAAAGTAAAAATAAAACAGTGTTATACAACAATTTAACAGTATTGCAAGACATTTATGACCCCAGAACTCCCAAAAGAGGTGATATCAAATATCTCTTCTCAGCACACTTGATTACATAAGCATTTCACTGTCATTTCTATCACTTTATGGTTGAGATTTATTTCCTTACCCGGTTTATTGTCAAAGAGCTGACAGGCAGCTTTCTTTCATAGGTTCTGTCCATTAAGTGGGCTAAGTCAGCTGCAGAAAGCAATAAAAGAGTATGTTTAATCAATTGTCATTACAGGAAAATCTGCAGACCCATCATATAACCTTGAATAGAACTCATGTCGATGAAATCAAATTCTGCTTCCTTGTTAACATCTCATTTTGAAGTTGTATGAAAACAATACTTTCAATTATTGCTACTTTAATGGAAAATAATACTTGAAAAGGTTCTCAAGATGATGATCCTAGCTTATTACTAAATAGGGGGGGAAAAGCAAACTACCCTATAACTGCGTGAAATTACTGTAACTACTGTAACTCATCTGAAAAAAAACAACTGAGCAGATGTCCTTAAAATTCCCACTTGCTTTTAAGCCTAGCATAATGCTGGACAGTTCTTTTGGCATGGATTTTTATTTTACAGTAAACCAATGAGAAACAGAAACAAGCAGTGCCATACTGATAAACCCTTCAGTTACAAAGAGCAATCCAAAGAAATCCTGTTAATCAAACACTGTGCCAGTACCTTATTAACTTAGAGCATTCTGCTTCAGCAGTCATATAATAATATTAATTCAATCATACAGGAACTTGAAGCATCTGACTGTTGAACAGGTAGTCAGCCACTGCATTTAATGAATTTAATTGGAAATTAAATTAACTGATTTGGAGTTTTAGTTTTGTACTGTTCCTGGAAAATAAAGATGACTCACAAAGAGTAAGCTGTTCAAGGTAATCTTAGTGTCACCTGTTTGATTCTTTGTTGAGACAAGAGCTGATGATATCAAACTTATAAAATTTAGAGACTTAAATCATACTTTTTCTATTCTCCTCCATCTTCCAAGGCCAGGAACCTAACATTCTCTGTCTGCATCACTCGCACATGGCTTCATCCTTTGCAACTGTTACAAAATGAGCTGCTCCTCTTACACTTTTGAATCAGTCCCACTGGCCATCCTCAAAGAGCTGATGGGTCTGCTCGTTTTACAACTCATTTTCCAAAAAAAGTTCATCCTACCTCCACATCTCTCAGTGAAATGTGAGATAAAGAGAAATTGCAGAAACACATCAGAACTGAACAAGCCTTCAGGGGCAGGAAATGGCACTACACCAGTAACAAGCTGTGTCTCTGAGGGATGCCATCCACAAAACAAATGATATCACTATTTATCACTCTGAAAACACACCTGTACTGCAGTGAACATTGAGGGGTACACGGTGATAAAAGGACAAATCACATTCAATGCTACTCAGACCTTAAAGGTACTCTGCCAAACTACAGCACATGTACAAAGCTTTTCCATCAGTAAAATGATAGAGCCTGATTTGAAATAAAATGGTTGATTCTTCGTATGTACAACGCTGCTGTCTGCCATGTAGCAGTATTCCATGTTTACCTAACACCTTTCTTCCTGAGGCACTTTAAGGCATTCTTCAAAACACAAAAAGAGCATTTGACTCTAGCTGAGGGAAAGCAAACTTTTCATGGTCATGAAAGCAAAGGGAAATCTGTGGCAAGTTACTAAAGTGAGTACCAGCTCCTACAACAGACAACCAGAATGCTGAGCTGATGTGGGCCATGAAGGCCATGCTACACCAGATAAACACTAAAAAGCGGATCGACTTTTTTAATGGTAAAGAAATTTATGCGTGAATACCCTTACAAGAAGTACCTGTATTTGACCCTATTATCCATCTCTCTAGCGGTCACAAACGTCATGACAAAGCATGTGGGTAAAGGTGTTGGGTGCATTACCAGTAGTGCTACAAGTTAGAGAGAAGGGATAATGTGGCCAACTCTACTTATCCAGAACAAAGACTGCCTAGGTCCTTGCATAAATGTACCAAGTCAACTGTCATCCACCGTTCTACATTTCCATTTTGAGACATCTGGAAAGGAGTATTTGTCCAAAATCTGGTATGCTTGACACAGCAATGTGGACCTGAGATGAACAACTGCACATATTGGGAGTTCATTTATCTATTCCAGAACTATAGTTATTATGCATCACTCTTTGAAAACTAGGTGGTGATCCCTATTGACCATTGTGGGCCACACTCAAGCCTGGAGCTTGGCATTTCTTTTGTCTAGGTGCTCATGAAGATGAACAGCCCACTTCAGGAAACACTGAGTACTTAAGCAGCATATAAACCAAATGAATACAATGTCATGAATGCTAGATCACAAGACTGTTAGCCATTATACACCAGCATCCTCTGGGAGAGTTCACACACAGAATTTTAATGATTGACCTTTAATGCTGTCTACAAAGCTGGAACTCTCCACCAAAATTATAGTATGTAAAGCAACATGAAGCACTTATCTATCAACTCCAGTGTGAGACTCACAATAAAATGGAAGCTGATTAAATGCAAAAGAATAGCAGACAAATTAAGATAATGGGAAATTTAGCTTTGTTTTCAGACAAACTGCTGTTTCTGCAGTAGTTACTACATATGAATAATTTGCAGTGAATAATTCTTTCCTAGTTTGCTTTCTCTGAAGAGCACCTAAAACCACACTTTCTTCCTCTCATATTGACATTTTGAAATAATTGAGCTACCTTTTGTAAAGCTAGTTTTCTCCAGAAGTTTCTGTTCAATAATCAAGATTAAAGCTTCTTAGTTAAAAAAGATTATCTAATTTGTACTAGAATGTGAGCATGTGAATGCCCAAGTCTCCTGTCATCATTGGTAGTAAAACTCGAGTCCTAACATTGGTGTATAAACCAAACCAATATTTTCATGGACAAATCAAAATTCTATGTACATTTTAACAGACACATGTCGCAAGTGCTCTTATCTGATCCATTACCAAAGAGGACACTAGTGTATATAATCTTTCACATATGCTGTCTAAAAGTACATTTCTACAAGATTAACTCCTTCAAAACTTTAGTTTATCTAAAAACATATTTCTGCATATTGAAGAATCTAATGGATTTAAACAGATTAACAAAAGAAACCAAAAATATAACCTGAGGCCATTTAACTTCTGGGCATGCAGTCTCTAGAAAATTGGTATCTGAGACTCCCAGCTCACTTTTATTTTCATTTCTTCATAGAAACTCAGTGTCTTGTTGCCTGCAACAGGGTGATTAAGGACAACAACTAGGAAAATGCTGACCATCACCTTCCAAGTCAGTGGTTGTGACTTCCAGCACCAGTTTAGTGGCCCAGGAAATCATCACAGGTTCAGTCTGATTCACAGTGTGTACCTATCCACAAAATCTAGCCACATCAACAAGTAGTACATTACCAGTAAGTGGCACATTTGATAACCAAGCAAAGTCACTTTTATTCAGTTTATATCCTTGTATTATTAGAAATGGTTCATCCAGGACAAAGTTCTGATCCAGCGATGGGGAAAGGCGATACAACCATGATGCAAAATTTACCTGTCCTGGGAATGATGAGCAGAGCTAGTATCTTAATTCACAGGCTAACCATGTGATATAAAGAGAGCCCTGATTTAAAGATCCAATTAAAATATAAAGTAAGGCCAAGGAAAATATTTAACCATACAATCTATATGTTCCACATACCTCTCTTATTTCCACATAGATAGCAGCTTCTGGAAAGAACAGGTCTGTACTGAACAAGGCTTTGAATGGAAATTATTGCAGTCTGTAAGGGCAGCACTGCCACCTGGTGTTGCAGATGAGCCATTTTAGGCATTGTGAATCTTTCTAAGAAAAAAGGACATTTCTTATCTCCTCTCCTGGATTCTACCATCCTCTGGGATTCTGTTAATTGCTTTTCTCTTCATGAAGATGTTTACTGTCACTTACTTTTATCCATGTTAGTGATGAAACAACTGAAGCACTGGAGAATTTAAGCCTAGCCATGCCTTCTGTTTCCTTGACACTTCATTTTTAGTAAGTAGAGTCCAAATTGCTTCTAGGCAGGTGTCTCCCTATCAGCAAGCAGTTTGTAAAACCCAAGTTAACATATTTTCCATTCCTACCTTCTTGAACAAATGTGCTTCTTTACACAAAATACAGCCTTGTTCTTTCCCATGAATTTTTCAATATTGAAGTTTGCTAAACTCATTCATGCCTGGAATGCTAAACTGAGATTACAGAAAGGACAATAAAGCATATCTTACATGGACACAGCCTGGGATGGCACATCACTGCAGAAGGGAAATGGAACTGACTTTAAATAAAACACTACTTCTTTTTTCCTTAAAAGTATCCTTACAACAGTTGTGCAGAAAACCAGTTCTGAAACAATGTTTGAAAGACAAATAAAAGAGCATCTCCTCAACACAAGGAATTCGCTCTAACTATAATCAGCAGTTACTACACACGATTGTGTGTGCAGCCATACAACTGACAGCTACAGAGTAGACGTCTGCAAGGCTGTCCCTCCTTTGAAAATGCTAATGTAGCTGGCACTGTGTTAACTTGTTTTCTTTTTTCTATGAACACATAATGAAAATGCAAAGCAGTTCTTTGAAAAGCATGAAACAGACATCTGCTTTGGATCAAGATCATCATCAGAGGATCAGCAAGAACTGCTCCTGCCAAACAGTCACAAAAGGTCTTGCCAGGCACAGGGAAAGCCAAACGTGGACTGGATCAGGACTCGCACAACAATGTTTTCTTCTACAGTGAATTTTATATTGGCTATGACATTTGTCAAAATAAGAACCGATTTTCACCTGGAGGTGTCTAGTTCAAATACATGCCAGGACAGAAATTTGTGGCTCCAGCTCAAAAAACATTGCATGAGCGGTGCTATTGACAGTAAAGGACAACAAAGTATTAACAGTTTCTGCAGGATCCAAGCTACAGTAATGAGGACACACCGGCCATTGCTGATCCACGTACAGTACAACATGTTGACAATCCCAACCTGTATGCTCACAGGCAAATACAAGAAACAAATCAGTGCATAAAAAATATCATTGTGAACATTTGATCTGGCTTCCTGCCTGACAAAAACCCTAGAGTTTCACCTGCTGATTCTTCTTTCAGCCTCACAGTCTGTGCTGCAAGTAACAATAACAATTCAGGGGCCCAGGAATGAAAAAGAGAAGGCAAGGATTATGCTTTAAGGAGTCTTCAAAACACCTGTGGTACAAAGTACTGCATATCTATCTTCAGTATGGAAAAATGTTTTGCAAGATGCTTTCTATTTAACGTAGTCACCAAAAAGATGGTGGAATATAATTTAAAACGTAACAGAGCTAAATAATTTAGCTAAAAAATTTGCACAAGAGATCTCAGTTCCACACGCAGATACAGTCTAACATGCACCGTCTTGAAAATAAAACTTTTAGTTTCATTTTTCCCAAAAGAAAAATCTGTAATTCAACACGAACATGAAAAACTGAGAAAAATGTTTCTTTTGAAAAATGTCTTTTAACAGGATTGTCCTGTAATACTTATAGAACAGCTTTTCTTTCGCACTGCAGTAAAATTAAAACAAGGTTAACAAAGAGGACACTTGTACATTGTCATAAAACTTTGGATTTTGTGAAAGAAAAGAATTTGCTTGTAGAAATCAAACATTAATTAAATAGGCAAATTCTAACTTGATTCTGCATTATAGCTTTGAATATATGTGACAAATTTTTAACAAGCTGAGAGCACTTTTTGACATGGAAACTCAGAAGCATATTGCTTCACATGGTTTCTTATTTTGAAGTATTTATAGATGATGAGCTAGTCAAAAATTAGTTCAGAATGCATTTGACAAAGTGAAGACAAGAAACAAACTTTACTCACCCAGGCTATGCTCCTCTTTTTGTCTTTTTTCCCATTTTGAGCTATCCACATAGGCCGCAGAAAGAAGAGATCTACCTAATAAAGAAAGAAATCACCATATAAGCCAGTTTGCTCAGACAACTCTAAACAACATAATGCTTTAATAGATATTACTTTTTTCTGCCCCATTTACTGAGTAGATGCATTAAACAGTCTTTATGACACAGCAGTCACCAACTACAACCATAACAATTCTGATTCTTTGTAATTATTATTTTAATTTCTTATTATAATTATTTTATTATTTCCTTGTAATAGTTAAAACTGAAAAGCTTTCCCCTGCAAATTTTTTCAGCATTTCCAAACCTGAACTCTATATTAAAGAAAATGACAAATCTGTAAAGGTAAAAAAAAAACCAAAAAAAAATACAAGGAGCTTCTTTGTGCACACAGACCTTTATCATCAAATGCTAGCAAGCAATAAGATAAACACAGGGTTAAAAGCATAAGCAAAAAACATGGCTACGCACAAAATAGCTTTTCTGTTGCTGAATGGCCTTTTTTTTCCCCACCTGTAAAGACCTGTCTCGCTGGAACTGAAAGTTAGATGCTCATCTGGAAATACTCTCCTTTTTATATTCTCCATTTTTAACATTTCCTGTGAACTGTGGATTCACTGAAACACTTTCTGAAGTTTTTTCCAAATACTCTTTGTACCACCTTTGAAATCTGCTCAAGACACTGTATTAGCTTTTGAAACTAAACAGAAAATGCTTCAGCTGGAAGAATTTGTACATCAGTCACAGATGATGAGGCCTCGAAAATGCACGAAGGAACACCTGGATAAAATTTACTGATGGAAGATATAGAAATACATGTAGAAGGTTGCAGAAAGTAATGTTAAGAAATATGAAGTATTTTAAAAACAGACATTACAATGCAATGCAGAAGTCTTAGCAACTACTTTAAAGCCTGTATCTGAAAATCTGCTACCACTAAAACTTTGGGTTTGGTTGTGAAACAATTTTTCTCCTTATCATCCTTCTGAAACACTATTGTATACACACATCCAACTTTTTTGCAAATTCTTGTCAAAAAGACCCAGAATACGGAATTCAACAGTGAGAATACGTACAATACTTCACTGAACAGTTAGAAGACAAAGTAATTTTATTTGGTTGGTGGGGTTTCTTTTAGCGCTATTTCTTGCTATGTTGACAAAAGAGACACAGAAAAGCCGGGGGGGGGGGGGGGGGGGTGGGGGTTTTGTGTG